>CM053771.1:34499001-34561859 GCA_028658325.1 Potorous gilbertii | reverse complement strand
AACAAGCATTTATTAAATGCTTTCTATGTTAGAGGTTACAGGATTATAGATTTAGAACCGAAATCTTACAATCTTAGGGTCAGTCAGTTAACAAGCATTTATTAAATGCTTTCTATGTTAGAGGTTACAGGATTATAGATTTAGAACCAAAATCTTACAATCTTAGGGTCAGTCAGTTAACAAGCATTTATTAAGTGCCTACTATGTGCCAGGCCTCTAGGCAATGGGGATATAGAGAAAGATAAAACACAGGTCCAGACTTCAAGGACCTTACAATCTGTCTCAGAGGGTCTCTACTTTGCTCCCTTCATTTTACAGATGACAAAACTGAGGCCCAGGAAAGGGAATACAAGGGGTACCTGATTCCCTGTGTACTGCCCTGCTATCTCATAAATTCAGCATACATAAAAGGAGGCTCCCAGAGCCCCAGATGGACCCTCTGTGGCAGATTTATGGGAAGGTATGCACAAGCTGCCCAGGACAGGCTGTAGCCTACATCAGGAAAAGGAGCACATTCTCAAGGACACAAGGCTGAACTTGAGATTGAAATGGGCCTTTGAGAAATGACTGTAGCTTAAATACTTGGGCCACATAATGAGAAGACAAGACTCACTGGAAAAGACCCTGAGGTTGGGAATGATTGAAGGCAAAAGGAGAAAGAGACAGCAGAGGGTGAGATGGAGAGATGGTGTCATGGAAGCAATGAACATGAGCTTGGACAGATTGTGGGAGATAGTAGAGAATAGAAGAGCCTGGCGTGCTATGGTCCATGGGATCCTGAAGAGTTGGCCATGACAGAATGACTGAACAACAAGCAACAAATGAATTACAAATGACATTGTCTAGCATGGGATTAGAATCAGAAATCAGAATCTTATGGGCATCCTCTGAATGCTTGCCAGCTTATCAACATCCTTCTGTAAGTGTGGTGCCTCTACGTGAGCCCAACACTCCCCATGCCATCTGAGCGGGGCAGAAGCCCTAGCGCCATCTTGTCCCATACCTGGTCGTCTTCCTCTCTCTGCCGACATTCCTCTGCTTTCCTGTGAATTTCTTCCTGGATTGATCGAGCCAGCTCGGAGTCACTCTCTTCCCTAAATATCAGTGAGAAGAGTGAGTAAGAGGAGGACAAACCAAGTATATCTTATTTTCTTGTAGATTCAATTTTCAACCTTGGTGTGTAAGGGTGGAGACCACCTCCAAGCAGAAAATGATTCTGCTGGCCCAAAAGGAATAATCCGACTTCCAGATCTGCTTCTAACCATTAACAAACATTTATGAAGCACCTACTATGGGCCAGACAGGACAGTGAGTGCTGGGTTTGGAGTTAGAAAGACCTGAGTTCAAATCTGGCCTCAGACACTACTAGCTGTGTGACCCTGGGCAAGTCACTTAACCCTGTTTGCTTCAGTTTCTTCATCTATAAAATGAGTTGGAGAAAGAAATGGCAAACCACTCCAGTATCTTTGCCAAGAAAACCACAAATGGTATCATGGAGAGTCAGACACAATTAAAATGACTCAACCATAACATGGGCCAGGCACTGTGTGCTAAGCCCTGGAGATACAGAGACAAAAAATGAAATGGTCTTGGTTTATATCTTATACTACAGTCTCTGAAAATACATGGTGTTAAAATTTATAGGATCGTAGATTTGGAGCTAGAAGGGCCCTCAGAGGTCATTTAATCCAAACCTTTCTTTTCAGGTGAGGAAACTGAGGACAGGAAGGTTAACTGACTTACTCTTTGTGCAGAGGAGGACATAGAGAATATTTCATTTTTGTCATTAACCAGATCATAGATTCATTGACTTAGTGATGGGAGGGATGTTGGAGGTCACTAGTCCAAACCTCTCATTTAGCAGATGAGACCTAGGGAGAAGTGACTTGCTTAAGGTCACACAGATAGCAAAAGAATTTAAACCCAGGTCTTCTGATTACAGACAGCTAGGTGGCACCATAGTGCATAGAGCAATTCATCTTTGTGAATTCAAATCTGGCCTCTGACACTGACAAGATGTGTGACCTTGGGCAGGTTACTGCACCCTGTTTGTCTCAGTTTCCTCATCTGTAAAATGAGCTGGAGAAGGAAATGGCCAACCACTCTAGTATCCTTGCCAAGAAAACCCTAAATGGAGCCATAAAGAACGGGACACAGCTTGAAATGACCAAACAATAAAAAAACTTCTCATGACAAATCCTCTCCTCTTTCTATTTCCCCAGGCTTCCTCCCCTAGTAGGAAATACTGAAACAAAAATGGGCGGGAACGGTTCAAAGAATTTGTGGAACAGGAAAACTAGGCTGAAGGATAAGGATTTAGTGTTCTCATACATTGTTTTCTGTTGGTGAGATTTTCCCAGTTTGCTTTCTTGGTTTTCCACATCCTGTAGCTTTCGGGCTATTCGAATGTCCATCTGAACAAGCTGACTCTTCTGCACGTTGGAGGCATAATGTTGTTCGACTGTATGGGGAAGAAAAATGGTTGTAGAACAGCCTGATCAGATGCTTCATTTGCAACAAAATACATCTGTGTAGTTCTCAACCTGCCTACCAGCTTTAGTCGGTCAGGAAATAGCCTGAGATTTTAAAATAGCCAGTTATGGGGGAAATTGTCACAACATCAGAGATTTAGAGCACGGAGGTACCTCAGAGGTCCAATGCCTTTATCTGACCGATAAAGCAGGCAGGCAGGCATGGATGGTGCTAAGTGCCACGGATGCAAAGAAATGTAAAAGACAATCCTTGCCCTCAAAGAGTTCACCACCAAAGAACTATATGCAAACAAGCCACAGATGGGATAAAATGGTGATAATTAAGAGAGGGAAAGCATTAGACAGAGATGATGAGACAGAGCATTCTAGGCATGGGGGACAGCCGGTGAAAATTTCCGGGGTTGGGAGACAAACATCGTTTATGAGGAAACTTCAGAAGAAATCCAGAAAGACTGATGTAGAGTGGTTTGTTGGAGCAATTCAATTTGACAGAACTTTACTAAAACCCCGATGGAAGGAAGGAAGGCACCAGACAAGCCGGATGCTGAGGAGAACTGGGTGAACATATCCTCCTTGTTTTGTAATTCATCCTGGCAGTATCTAAACTGCAGAAGGGGACAGGTAAACTGTAGAGTACCATGGACATATCTTGATGACAAGAGATGGCAGAAGCCCATTAAAGGCTACAGAGGTGATGTTTAACCAAGATTTAGTAGGTGGGGGAAAAGGTCTAGGGTTCCCCAAAGACTGGGATCGCCCTCTAGTGGCAATTCAAGCTTCAGCCACAGACTGGGACTGGGAAAGGAGCAGAATTGAGGGAGCACATCCAGGGAATAGGACTGTCAGAAAGTGATTGTAAATAATAGTACCTGGGAGGCTGGGAGGATCAGACGGGATAAAATCTGTAACGTGCTTAGCACAGGGTCTCGCACATAGTAGGTTTTACACAAAATTCTTATTCTTGTTCTAGATCTAATAACTGGCTTTTTGTAATAATAATAAATATAAATATATAAATAAAAAATAAAATTATTCTAAAGGATGCTTACAGAGAACATTGAAGTCCGCAGAGTACTTTCCGTACATGATTTCATTTGAGTCTCACAACAAACCCTTTGTAGTACAGGTTTTATACCCATTTTACAGCTTGAAGGAAAGGAGGCAGCGATAGAGAAATTAAGCGGTCCATGGCTGCACATCTGAAAGGCGTCGGAAGCGGAATGTGAAGCCAGCTCTTCCGACTCCGTGTCAATGACACCGCTACGTCAATTCTCTCTGATCTCCAAAAATTTGATCAGTGTGGAGCTTCCTAGTCACGGTTTCATCATGAATCACACTTTCTTCAAAGCAACGTGGTCTAGTGGATAAAGACCTGGCCCTAGAGGCAGGAAGATCTGGGTTCAAGCCCTACCTCTCACATCTGCTGGTTTAGTGGTCTAAGACAAGTCACTTACACTTTCAGTGTCCCTAGGCATGTTCTAGCTAGAGATTCCTAACCTGGAGTCTATGAATTTTAAATTTTTTAAATTAAAATTTTTTTGATAATTCTATTTCAATATGATTGGTTTCCTTTGTAATCCTTTGTATTTTATTTTATGCATCTAAAGACATAATTTTGAGCAGTCCATGGGCTTCTCCAGATTGAATGTCAAAGGGTTCAGGACACTGGTTCGGAAGCTCCTGCTCTAAGACCATCGCTTGCAGAAAAACCTTCCTTACTCCCTCCCTCCTTTCTCTCCATCTTTCCTTCCTTCCTCTCTCCTTCCATCCTTCTTTCCCTCTATCATTTCCTCCTTCTGTTCTTCCTCCTTTCCTTCCTTCCATTATTCCTGTATTCTTCCTTTCTTTTCTTTTTCCTTCTCTCCCTCCTCTTCTTTCCTTCCTTTCCTGTTTCCTTCTTCCTCTCCTTCCTCCTCTTCCTTCCTTCCTTCTATGTTTCCTTCCTCCTCTTCTCTCCTTCCTTCCATGTTTCCTTCTTCCTCCCTTCCCTTACTTTTTCCTTCCCTCCCTCCTTCCCAATTAGATATAGAACGGCCCTAGAAGGTCATCCAGTACAATCTTCTCTTTTCTAGACAAGGGAACGGAGGTTGGGATAGATCACAGGGGATCAAGGAAAGGTCAACTGTCCCAGAAGGCCATCTCTATGCCATTCTTTTAATGTACCTTCTCTATAAAATTTTTATGCCAGCCTGCTTCCCATTAAGTACTAAAATGGAGCCATTAAAAGAACACTGTCCATTAAAATAATAATAAAAAATTCCATTGAAGGAGCAAAAGAACTAGGCATTTGGATAATGAGGGACCACAGTGATATCCATTTTCTGACTTTAAGTAGGGGGTAAACATCCCAATAGCCATCTTGAAACCTCTTTAATTGGTTAGTGGTGCCTAAATAAAGCTTGAAAAATGAAGGATTTTTTTTTAAGTACCAGAAGGGCTGTGTTTGGAATTAGGAAGATCCAAATGAATGAAAAAACCCAACATGTATTAAGGTTTACTATGTGTCAGACATTGCAGTTAAGCAGTGCAGTAGATAGAGAACTGAGCCCCTGAGTCAGGGAAACCTGAGTTCAAATCCAGCCTCAGACACTTACTAACTGTGCGACCTTGGGCAAGTCAATTATTTTCTGTTGGGCTAGGTGGCTCAATGGATATAGCTCTATGCCTGGAGTCAGGAAGACCTGAGTTCAAATTCTTCCTCAGATGCATCCTAGCAAAAGTATAGCTCTTACCCTCAGGAAGCTTCCATTTCAATTAGGAAAATAACATACACATAACTACGGACATATAGGCTACATACAGAGTGGATGGTGCCTCCACAGTGCACAGAGTGCTGGACCTGGAGTCAGGATGACTCATCTTCCTGAGTTCAAATCCAGCCTCAGACACTTCCTAGCTGTGTGACCCTGGGCAAGTCACTTCACCCTGCTTGCCTCAGTTTTCTCATCTGTAAAATGAGCTGGAGAAGGAAATGGCAAACCATCTTTGCCAAGAAAGCCCGAAATGGAATCGCAGAGAGTCAGACACCATGGAACAACCACAAATATGTCAGAGACTGTGCTAAAGCACTGGGGATACAAATTTCAAAAGAGAGATATTCTTGCCATCAAGTAGCTTATTTTCTAATAGGAAGAGACACCAGATGAAGGGAATTTGTGGCTGGGGAGGGGTATTTCCTTCTGGGAAGTCCCAGGGGTGTTGAGTGGGGCCAACGGGGAGGTGACTGAAGACTCTTTCTAGGGGGCAATGGCACCTTAACTTCACTGTGACTGCGGAACTGCAAAGGGTAAAGGTGGGCAGTGCTTCGGGTTCAAGTATGACATTTCTGAGCTCTGTGACCACGGGAGAGCCTGCTCCCTGCTCTCCGGGTCAGTTTCTTTATCTGTAAAATGAAAATAATAACACTGAGTTGTTGTAGGAAGCTCAGAGGAGATCTCGATATGAAGCTCTTCGCAAGTTTTAGTTGCCTTTGTAACTGTCTCTCACTATGGCTCTTGTTTTGGATATGTAAGCGTATTTTTTAAATGCAGAAGTTGACTAAGTGTTTCTTAAACCACCCCCAAACTCCTATCGTAATCATCCTGCTTGAGGATTGGCATTTCTCATTCAGTTGTGTCAAACTTTTCATGATTCCATTTGGGGTTTTCTTGGTAGAGATACTGGGATGGTTTGCTATTCCCTTCTGCGGATCATTTTACAGATGAGAAAACTGAGGAAAATGGGATGAAGTAACTTTCCCAGGGGCACACAGCTAGGAAGTGTCTGAGGCTGAATTTGAGCTCGGGAAGATGTGTCTTCCTAATTCCAGATCCAGCACTCTGTGCACTATGGTGCCCCCTAGCTGCATTCTGAGACTACCTTCCATCTAATCAGAATGTAGCCTGTATGTCCTTAATTATGTGTGTTATTTTCCTCATTGGAATGGAAGCTTCCTGAGGGCAAGAAGTGTGCTTTTGGTAGTAAGCATTTGAGGCTGGATTTGAACACAGATCTCTCTGACTCCAGGCCTGGTACTCCATCCACTGCATTGCCTACCTGCCCAAAATGATGACTGAGATTCCCTGGATGAAAGAATACCAGAGTATTTCATTGAGCAGGTAGGCATCCTATAGGGAGGGAAGGGAGGAGCTACAAAAGCCCTGCTTGGCCTGAAAGACAAATAGATTTATTTATTATTCATTTATTTGTTTGTTTTCACCTATTTAGTTATTTTCATTCTGGTTTTAATTTATTTTTTCTTTCATTTTTGTATTATTTTTATACTTATATATTTATTTTTATTTTTTGAAATATTGAATTTACAAGTGCAAATAATATTCAACTGAGCAATAGTTAAAGGCAGGTAGAAGCCAAGGAACAATCTGATAGAATCCCAGTCCAGGAAGCTGGTTGGGCATTGCTTCTTAACCTTACCACTGTTTGTGATCTGTGGACAGGAGGAAAGGCTAAACTTTACAAAATTCAATCAATGGCAAAAGATGAAGAAAGAATTCTTGTATCTTACTCAGAGATCCCACTCCTGGGCATAGAAAGGAAGGAAGGAAGGAAACAAGGATTTAGACATTTAAACAAGCATTGGTTCTCTGAGGAAGCAAAAGATAGGAATAAAAATGTATTTTTAAACAGAGACAGAGCCAAGAGAGGAGCATGTGCATTCATTCCTATAACATAACAATGACAGCTAAAAGGCAGAAGAACTCAGCTGAAATGCAATGACCTATCTTGGTTCCAAAGGACACAGAATGAAAAACATCCTCTCCCCTGCATACAGATTTTATTTGTCATTGTAGTGACTGGTTTGCTTACGTGTGTTTCCTTGTAAAATAGAGACATCTATTGCGTATTTGGATAGGGAGGTGAAGAGAATACAGATACTGAGAAATTTGTGATGTAAAAAATAAGATGTTTCAATGAGCCTTTTTTAAAAAAAATGCTGTTGCTAGGATAATTCTGACTTCTAAAGACTTACTTTCTTGTTTCTGCAAGCAATGGGCCAGGGCTCCATCTTCAAGGATGGCAAAATCTTGACAAACTGTCAAAAAAAAAAAGAAAAAACCCAACAAAATATAAGATCACAATTAATTGGTAGAAATAATGCTCCCTTTTGACATTGTCCAGCTACTGGAAAACTCTAATCACATGAAATTTCTGATCAAAAAAAGCAGGTGGTCACAATCATAATTCATGGAATACATTCTAAGTGTTCCAGACCTTGGGGGACACAGAAGCAACCATAAGCCATGATTCCTATTCTTAAAGACTTCATATTCTGGTCGGAAGATAGACCATATGTGAAACAGAGAGGCTGAGTTGGAAGGGCCTCTAACCTGGGTGACCAGACAACCTTAATATGTCTTGGTTTCAGTTTCCTTGGCTGTGAAAATAGGTGGTTTAGAGATACTCTAAAGTTCCTTAGGTTCAGATCTGGTGAGGTCTTTTCAAGGTCATTTGGTTCAACTTGGCAGAACCTCCCTCCTCCACTTCTGATCCTCAAACCCGTTAGCAGCTGATTAACCATGCCATGATACTTAGGTGATCACTTTGCAAGACTGCCTATCGCATTTGGGGATATCTTTCACTGAGCTTCGATCTTTTACCTACAACTGACACCCACTGCTCCTAGTTCTGGGATCAGATAGAAAAAGTTCTTTTTGTGTGTAAAGGCTCCATTTGGCATTTTAGTAAAACTGATGCTAAATGGTGCTGTGGATAGACTCATCTTCCTAAGTTCAAAACTGACCTCAGACACTTACTAGCTGGTGACCCTGGGCCTCAGTTTTCTCACCTGTAAAATGAGCTGAAGAAGCAAATGGCAAACCATTCCAGTATCTCTGCCAAGAAAACCCCAAATGGGACAATGGAGAGTTGGCCATGACTGAAACACTGATGGACCTCTTATCTGAATCATGTTTTTAAATGGATAAAACAAAATAGAGAGGAGCAAAGGGGAAACAAGTTCTATTGAAATACAGTTATCAAAAAATTTTTTTAAACCCAAGTTCATGGATTGTAGTTTAAGAACCCCTGGTTTCATCTCTCTCTTCCATTGGACATCCCTTCACATACTGAAGACAGCTATCATGCTCCCTCTCTTACCCTGGTCTTCTCTTTGGGCTAAACATTCCTAGTTCCATTAAATCCTCATGTGCCATGATCTTCAGAATTCTCAATATCCTCATCATCCTCCTATGGAAAGTTTGTTTGTCAATGTCCCTCTTAAAACCTGGGCCCTGGGATCAAACACAAAACTCTCCATGTAGCAGGCAACGTACAGTGGGCTCATTACTTCCACTGATTTGAGCCATGGTTTTCTATTACTTCTAGGATGAAATACGAAATCCTCAGCCTAAAACATGAAGCGCCCCCCTACAATATGGCTGGTAAATGTGTATACTGGTAAATACTCTCAGTGGGGGGAGGTAGTATAGGAGATAGCAGGGAGGAATGTGTGCATAACACATTTTAAAGCTGAATGTGCATTATTGCCATTTTCTTAAATCTAGACAATAGCAAAAAAATCAAGCCCCAATTTGTGGCATTTACAAGTTTCTGAGATGCCTAATGACAATTTAATAGGACTAGTTGTCTCGATCAGTCTCAGTCAATACTGTCATCCTATCTCTCTCCTGCCTTTTGTGGCTAAACTGGAAGAGGCCATCTACAATGGTGCCTCCACTTCCTCTCCTCCCACTGCCTTCTGAGCTAATTGGAATTGGGTTTTTGGTCTCATCATCTGACTGAAACTACTGACCCCAAAGTTACTAATAATCTCTTCACTGCCAAATCTGATGGCCTTCTCCCAGTTCCCATTGTCCTTAAACTCTTTTCAGTCTTGGCTTTGGATATCATGCTCTTCTCTTGAGGTTTCCATGACACTGCCTTTTCCAGGTCTTCTTCCTAACCTACTCGACCACTCTTTCTTTCTGCTCTTTCTCAGTCTCCTTTGCTGGATCTTCATCCAGGTCACACTGTAACTGTGGGTGTTCTGGGTCCTTTTCTCTTCTCCCTCTATACTATTTTACTTGGTGATCTCATCAGCTCTTATGGATTTAATGACCATCTCTATGCTGTTGATTCCTGACTCCAACTCTGCTGACCTCCAATCTCCAAATGCCTTTCCGATGATTTGAACTGTGAGTATCTTCAACTCAACATCCCACACTGATCTCATTATCTCTCCCCCAAACTCTCTGTTTCCAAACTTCCCCATACTGTTGAGGGCTCCACCATCTTTCCAGTTCCATGGACTCATTACCTAAGTGCCATCCTCAATCCCTTACTCACTCTCAGCTCCCATATCCAAGGTCTGACCTTTCTACCCTCATAATATAGCTTATATATCTCCTATTCTCTCCTCTGAAATTTCCACTACCCTGGTTCCGACCTTTATCACCTCACACTCGGACTATTGTATAGTTGTTGATTGTTTTCTTTTCCTCAAGTCTCTCCCTACCCCACTCCAACTTCCACTCAGCTATCAAAATGATCTTTTTCAAGAACAGATCTGATTCTGTCACTCTCTACCCTTCCATATCCTTGGTATTTATTTAGCTAAGGTATGCCCTCAATAAAATATAAGACCCTTGAGGGTAGGTATTTTTCGTTTTTGTCCTTGTATTTTCAGCACCAAGAACAGAACTTGGCACATGATAAGCACTTAAATGTTTGCTGAATTAAATTGAATTTGGAAATATATTTTTATTAGTGTATCTGAATGCTGAAATAGCATTTTTGGCCACCAATTTATCACTTGGAACGCTCTTAGCCTGTTATAAACTAAATCTTCCATCCTTTACTTGGTACAATTAGTTTTCTGAATTGGGGACTTTATATTTCCCAAGTCACATTCCACTGGTTAAGAGCATTAACTCTTAGATCAGACCTGACCCTCGGAACTTACTACCTACGTGACCTGGGACAAATCACTTAACCTTCCTAAGACTTCTGTGTCTTCATTTGTAAAATGAAGAAGTTAACCTGAGTCAACTCAGCTTAACTTTCCTAAGACTTCTGTGTCTTCATTTGTAAAATGAAGAAGTTAACCTGAGTCAACTCAGCTTCTAGAAGAGCCCTTGAGAAGTTAGCTTGCTTGTCCAGGTGGTATATGTCAGAGCCAAGATGTGACCCCAGGTCTCCTGACTCCAAATCCAGTACTCTCTCTCTGGGGCCACACACTGCCTGAGGATATACAATCATGAAAGACCTTGAAATGCAGGCAGACTTTCCCCAATGGATAATTGATCCAAAGATATGAACAAATACTTCTGAAAGAAAAATTTACAAACAATTAAGAGCTATATGAAAGAATGCTCCAGATCACTACTAATTGAAGAAATATAAACATCAAAACAACTTCAAGGGTTTCACCTCATCCCCAGCAAATGGGCAAAAATGTCAAAAGATGTGAAGTCAGTGATAGAGGGTCTATGGAAAGAAAGGTATATTAATAAACTAACATTGGAACTGTGAACTGGCCCAGTCATTCTGTAACTGCAAATTGGAATTATGCTTAAAAAGTAACTGAAATGAAAATTAAGTAAGATTAAAGTAAAAATAAAATTTATTTTTCCAGTTCAATTTAACTAAGCAAACATTTACTTTTCATATTATTTTTAAAAAGTAAAAATAAAATTTAAAATGTTTCACATCCTTTGAGCCAAACCCTAACTGAAGTCAAAGAGGTATGTCTCCATGGAGAGCCAATTGTTAAATTTTCAGTGTGAACTTTTACACTGCAGAAATCAGCAAAGGCCACAAATCATAGTTTGATTTATTAAATTGCATATTGTCTTGACTTAAGAAAGTGATGGAGAAAATGTTAATAGTGTTGATAAAACTTAAAAATGTATCAGGTACACTTTTATTTTGAGAACCAGTAGTTAAACATTTACCAGCATGTTTCTTACATCACTACATATTCACAGCATAGAACTGGAAATAAAATAGAAGATCTTTAACTGGGTAACAGCTAAACATGATGTGGTACATGAATATAATAGAATATGATTGTGCTCTAAGAAACAAATATAAAGAATTCAGAGAAGCATGAGATTTAAATTAACTGATGCACAGTGAACAATACAGTCCCTACAATAATTTAGAGGGAAAAAACAAAAACCCAAACTGAATCATGCATGATTATAATGACCCAGATGAGATGAAAAAATGTACTGCTTCCATTTTTGCAAAGGTTAGGGACTATGAGTGGAAAACTCACAGACTCATTTGATGTTTTGGTAAGTTTAACTGAATTGCTCCCATCTTCCCCCTTCCCCCAACCCCAATTAAAAAAATTCTTTGTTACAAGAACTGGAAAGGATAGAAATACATTAGGAAATGAGGGGGATATAAAAACAAAAGATCATTGGTAATTTGTTAAAAAATATAGTGCAAAAAACTTAACACATAATGGTGGAAAATAGTATTGAAGACTTTTCAGCAGGAAGGAAAGAGAATGATGAAAATCTGGCTTTGTTTAAGCTGGCAATGTTGAGAGATTCTGATTAGAAAAGGTAGAGACTCATCAAAGAGATCACCAAGTAGACAGCTAAAGAAATCCAAGCAGTGATAAAAAGCTTTGATCTCAGAGGGTGGTGGCAATAAGCCAGGATAAGAAGGGATGAATGAGTAATATTTCACAGGAAAAACTGAGTAGCTATGGGGGGAGGGAGGAAATAGGATGAAGAGAAGGGATAAATAAAAGTGGACTATAAGGTGATGAGTCCGATCCACTGGGAGAATGATTACGCACTAACAGAGGCAGCCAATTGGGGAAGGAAAGGGGTGGGGGAAGGTGACTGGTTTAATTTTAGACTTGAGTTTGAAGTGACAAGAGGAGTCTGGGGGAAATGTGTAAGCGGCTGGAAATTCAGAGCTGGAATGCGGGTGTGAGAATAAGAGATATTATTTGGGAGTCAAGCTTAACAGTGAACTTGTCTGAGATAGCAATGAATGAATGAATGAATGAACAGTGTTCATTAAGCAGTTATTATGTACCTGGCCTGCATTATACTAAGCTGGACATACACACACACACACACACACACACTTTGTGTGTGTGTGTGTGTGTGTGTGTGTATGTATAAAAAGAGGCAATTTCTACCTTCAAGGGGCTTAATTTCTAATAGGGGGAGACCTATGAAGGAATGGTAGATAGGAAAGGGAGTCCTGATCTAAGGAGTCACAATGTTCCTCAGTGTTTTTGTCTTTCAGTTCTTTCAGTTGTGTCTGTCTCACTCTTTGTGACGCCATTTTGAGGTTTTCTTGGTAAAGATACTGGAACATTTTGCTGTTTCCTTCTCCAGCTTATTTTTACAGATGAGGAAACAAGTAAACAGGGTGAAGTGATCTGTGCAGGGTCATGCAGATAGTAAGTGTCTGAGGCTGGATTTGAACTCATGAAGATGAGTCTTCCTGATTCCAAGACCTAACTGCTCATCCATAGTGTAGGTCAACAAAAGAAAATCAGAAATTGATACAACAGCTGAGGTTTCCACTTAGTGGAAAAGTCTAAAAATCATTAGCAAAGCAATTACCAGTTTACTGTACAATACATAAATTTAATCATTTTTCCTACAACAATAATGCTAACAATAGTTGACATTTATACAGATAGCACTTTAATGTTTTCATAAATATATGCTTTACATATATTATCTCTTCTATTGAAATTGATTCCTGATTGGTTTCCCAATTTCCAGTTTTCAACATTGCTATCCTAAAACACAGGCTACTACCTTCCTCAAAAATCCTACATGGTTACCTACTGTCCCTAGAACAAAGTTCCAACCATTCAACCTGGCCTTGAAAGCCATTCTCTAAGTGGCAGCCCTCCCTTTTCTAATGTCATGCATCTGCTCTTGGAACCACACTAGCTTTGCTGGCTGGTCCCTATACTCTACATTCCTTCTCTGCCTGTACCTTTACACGGGTGATCTCCTTTGGCCAGAACGTACTGTCTCCTCACCTTCCCCTCTTGGGACCCTTCAAAGCACAAACTCAGGTGCCACCTCCCATCCCTTTCCTTCTTGAAATTGCTTTTTATAACTTCATATGTAATTTGATTTGGCTTGCATAGTTGTGTCAATCTAACTCTCTCTCCCTGCTTCCTCAAGTAGAATGTAAACTCAGAAGGCAAGGTCTATTTAATTTCTATCTTTGACTTCCCAATACCTAAACTTGGTGCCTGAAACAAGCAAATGTTGAATAAGTTTCTGTCCAATTGATTGCCAGTTGGAGAGTCTTCAAAGCGATCTAGACTGACTTTGAAAGGGAGGCATTTCTTACTGCGGAGAAAGACAATATTGCTCCATAGACTTTGTCTGAGAGTCCTATACAGTTGTGACTCTTTGAACTGGGCAGAAATTCAGTGTAAATGAATTACTTAAATTTAAACTAATTTAATTTTAACTGTTTAAATTATGTAATTTTTTAAAAGGGGCATTCAAATTCATTTCACAACTCAATACTTACCTACCTGTTGAGGGCAGGGGCTTTCTCCCTTTTGTATTTACTATTGATTGGGAGTTCCCCTTTCTTCCCTCCTTCTCATCTCACATCACTTAGATGTCTTTTTCAAATATCTTCTTTACCCTTGTTTTATTTGAAAGAACTGGCTATTTTCCTTTCCAAGGCAATAATTTCTACTACAGCAGAGTGCCAGGCACATAGTAGGCCCTTAATAAATACTTGTGGATTGATCTGTATATTTACATTTAGATTCTGGTCTTTCTCTGGACCATGCTTTTATGCCTACAGCTAAAGGCATGATGGTGCTTTGACCTACTGAATTCAAAACTGGAGGATCTGAATTCAGATTCAAACTTTGCCACTCAATAGCTGGGTGACTTTGGGCAGATCACAACCTCTGGATTAAGAACCTCAGTTCTTAAGGAGTAAACAGAATGCATGCCATCTTGGGGTATGGGGAGGGGAGAGAGGAAGAGAAATTTGGAACGCAGACTCTTGTGGAAGTGAATGTTGAAAACGAAAAATAAATTAAGAACCTTAGTTCTTTATGTGTAAAATGAGAGAGTTGGATCTTCGAGGTCCTTTCAGGCTCTGAATCTAATCCCATTTCATCTAAAATTTACAAGTCCCTGCCTAGTCACGGGACTCAAAGTTATTTGCTGATGATCTATTTCCCTGATCGCTAGCAGGTGTCCAGATCTCAAGTATCTATTAAACTATATTAGGAGGAGATGTAAAGGCCCGTCCAGTTGCCAGTCGGAGAGTCCATGTTGCCTCCAGCAAGGTGTTAGCTAAGGAAACCTAATAAGGGGAGAGAAGAGGAAACTCTAAATGGAAAAGACTGTGGGCTCAGCAGTTTGACCTCTGGATGGAAATTCTTAATAAGGGCGGCCAGGGAAAGGAAGGAGGAGAATGAATGATGGCCAATGATGCCTGTCTGCGCCATGGAATAATACTGGAGGGGAACCAACCATATATATTACTTGGCAGGAGGAAAATTGACATCACAAATAGGAACAAGCCGCATCTGATGACCGAAAAGAAGGCATTGTTTTATCTCCCTCCATCAATCTTCTCCAACACAATTTTAAATAGTCCCCAAAGGTCACCATCTCAGTGGGCTGCAGGATTTACAGGAAGAAAGGAAATCTACTATGAAACCAGGGAATGAAAGCTGTCTATAACCCAGTCCAGGCACAGGTGGGGCAGAAAAAAATAGCATCAGACCTGGAATCTTTTGAAATAGGGCTCAGTCACTAGTCTTATTTCAGGCATGGAGACCCAAAGGCTTACTACTTTATTATCTAACATGACCTTGGGGGAGAATCATTTAGAACTCTCTGGGCCTCAGATTCCTAATCTATAAAACTAGGAGTTTGAGTTAGGTGGTCTCTATGAACCTTAGGGGCAGCTAAGTGGTCCTCTTTGGAGACAGAGGACTCTATTCTGGAAGGGATGTTCCACAACCCCTACCTTCAATTAATGTATTTACCAAAGCAGAGACATTTCGTATTGAATCAAAAGTATAAACTAGGTGTGAATGAGTCTTGGATACTTCTGTGGATTTCAAAGCAGAGGTATACACTAGGTATGAGCAAGTTCTTAATTAATTTGGAAGAAGTGAAGTATTTTTTGAGTCCTTGAATGAAGTCAGAAGAGGATGCACCAGATGTATGGGGATTGGCTGAAAGAATTAGCCATATCTTGGTTTATCAGAAAAGAGATTTTAGAAAGGAAACGCAGTTAGAACATGGGAAGAAAGCAGCCCCTTTCAGTCCGTATGTGGAGGGCAGGGAGGAATGAGACCAACAGAGTATGGATTACCTTCCTTCCCCCAACACACATCTCTGATGATGAAGACATGACCTTGTGAATTTTGGACTCCCCATTGGCATCAATATCAGTGTTCCTAGAATGGCAGAGGTTGATGGTATTGTCTTCATTAGAATGGTAGAGGGCAGCTTTAGAATTGACTCTAGGGGCTGAGCAGAGGGGGACTGATTCAGAAGGGAGGCTTCAGAAGCATGGGGGAGAAAGGGAATTTCAGTAACCAGAAACTGTGAGTTATCCTTAGGCCACGTGTTTCTTAAACTTGAACCTACTCTTGTTAGAAACCGGGTGTTGGGGGGCAGTATGCACCCTGGCTTGGGGGAAATGCTTTACACCAAGGGTTCTTATTATGACACTTCAATATAGGACCATTTTTAAAGGTTAATTGATATCAGCTGGTTAGTTGATTTTGGGAAGCACACTGGATGGGAACCTTTGAGCAAAAATGTTAGAAAAAATGAACTCCTTCAGGGTTATCTTAAAGGGAGAAGTTATCAACTACAATCTGGAAACCGAAAAAGTTTGAGTGTAGTTTGGGAGAGAGCCCAGAAAAGGGCCAGAATTTCATGACTCTCAGTTGTACATCGTCACAGAAAGGGAATCAGAGCACTTAAATCTACTCATCTTAGTTTGTATCAAGACCAATACAGATCTCAAAGGCGATCTGATTTTTCTCCGTTTCAAGCAGAGAGCTGGATGTAGGCAATGACTTCTCCTCTCACTAAAAATATGTGTCTCTGAAAGTGATAAACAGCTACTGGTACAGAAAGAGAGAGATACAAAAATGAGTCCTTAGGCCTCAGCTGAGAGGCAGTGTAGGGCAGCCCTAGGCTCAGAACCTCTCTGTCACCTACTCGGTGTGACCATGAGCAAGTCATTGGTAACCATAAACTGTTTCCTCACCTGTAAAGTGGAGGTGATAGCTGTAGTACCTTCCTCACTGAGGGAAGTACTACCGTAAATGTTAAATTTAGACCAAATACTTCAAAGAATCCAATAGAATATAAGCTCTTGAGGACAGGCAACCTCTCTTCTCTCCCTCCCTATTTTTCTTCCTTCCTTCCTTCTTCTTTCCTTCTTTCTTTCCTTCCTCTCTTCCTTCCTTCCCTTCTTATCCTATCCCTCCTGTCAAATGTGGGGGCAGTTGCAATATTACCAGTTGGTTTAAGAGCAAGTATCTCTCAATAAATTTCAGTGAGTATTATATCATCCTCCTGGTCAAAATCAAAGGTGGAAAACCAAACACATCATTAAATGGAAATGAAACTGATTGTACACAAACTTAACCCTAGCATATGCTTTTATTTATACTTTTAAAGCAAACAAACAAACACTGGGGCATTTTTCAAGAAAGCTCCTGGATTTCAAATGGAAGCTTAATTTCAGGATACAGACTTTGTTTTTTCTCTCCTTTCTCTCCTCTTTTTTTCTTTCCTTTCCCTTTTCTTTTCTTCCCTTTCTCTTTTCCCTTCCTTCTCCTCCTCCCTTCCCTTTCTTTCCCTTCTCTTCCCTTCCTTTCCTTCTCTCTCTTTTTCCCTCTCTCTCTTCCCTCCTTCCTTTCCCACTCCTCCTTTCCTTTCCCTGGGGACCAAGTCTTCCTATTACCAGTCAAACTGGAAGTATAGTGGCAACTCATGGACTGGTTTCCATTACTAATCAGCAAAGGAGTTTTGATCTACTCCACAGTTGACTTGAGAAGGGAACAAGCATTTATTAAGCACCAACTACATGCCAAGCTTTAGAAATATTATCTCATTTGAGTCTCACAATAACCTTGAGTGTCAGGTGCTTTCCTTATTCTCATTTTATTGTTAAGGAAACAGAGGCAAACATAGATTTAGTGACTTGCCCAGGGTCACACAGCTAGTATCTTAGACCAGGTTTGAACTGGATCAGTTTGCCCCTTCTTAGGCAGCCTGGTGCCCTCCCACTTCTGGGTGCTCACCAGATGGGTGCCATGCTGCCCAAATCTCCCTGAGTTTACAGTAGCCTCAGCCTCCCCAGCAACAGAGATTACAGAAGAACTCTTTTTTTTCCCTTCTGAAGAGTAATCAAAACTTTAAAACTCTCTAAGAGATCAGCCACACAATCTCCATTAACTTCCTGGTATAATTTAATTCAACAAGGATTTATTAAGTACTTATTATATAAGATGGCACTGTGCTAAGCACTGGGGGAAGGGTATTACAAAAACAAAAATGAAACAGCCCCTGCCTCTAGGGGAAAACCAGCATGAGTTTCCATAAGTAAATATGAAATACTAGACCAGGCCCATAATTTCACTGAAATAAGAAACTCCCAGTGACCGAACTCCCTCTACCAATGAAGAACTATGCCAACTCTACAATTTATGGTTTTAGCTGTTGCCTGGGGAGAGTGACTTGGCCAGGATCACAGAGCCAGGATGAATCAGAGGTCAGCTTTGACCGGAGTTCTTGCTGAATATCCAGCTCTCTATCCATCCAGTAAGGCTGCCACCCAAATTGGTGACATATTTGCAAAATAAACAGCTCTGCTATGATGCTTGCTTTGAAAAAAGTCAATTTGTTCCAATGAGTGATATATTAGGGAACATAATTAAAATTAGCATAATTAGATTTTTCTGTTCCCTTATGAGTGATTTTGTCCCCAAGAAAGTGAGTAATGGGGTGGGGGAGAGCGAAGCTAACCCCTGCCCTGGACAAATTAGGATAAGCAAAATGTTGGAGGTAGCATCTGAGAAAAGGCCTAGAAGGAACAAATCAGAATGGTCCCTGCCCTCAGACAGCTTCCTCTCTATAGAGGCAACACCATACCTCTACCTGGACATCAATAACTCCAGGAATCAAGAATGACCTCCCATAGGAGAGGTTAGATCCTGACCCCAGCCATGAAGGAAGGCCAGGGGGAAGAAGGAGATGGGTTTGTCTGGAATTTAAGAATTCACAAGGCTGATGAAATCAGGCTGGTAATCAGGGGTAAGATGGGGCAGTATTTAAAAGGCCAAACCAAGCAGTTTGTATTTTACAATAATGACAACATTAACAATATTGAGCTAACATTTATATAGTGCTTTCAGATTTACAAAGCACTTTTCAAATATAATCTCATTTTATTTTCCTAACAACTCTGGGAAGTAGATGTGTTTATTATCTTTACTTTACCTGAGAGAGGTTACAGATACAGTACAGATACAGAGGTTCAGATAGAGGAGACAGTTAGGAAGTATCTGAGACCATTTTTGAACTCAGATCTTTTTAACAACATGCCTAGAGCTCTATCCACTGTGCCACTCAGCTGGATTTTTTTTTTATCCTGGAAGACTTCAAACGAAGATGATGGGTATATATCATCGTGGGAATTCTTTTTCAAGTGTGATTTGAACTAGCTGGCCACTGAAGTCTGTCCCGACTCTGGAATTCTGGGTCATACTTGCAAATGTATGACAAACTTTTAAAATGACCTACTTGCAAAAAGTCAGTGACGGTTGTATTCAAAGATGTTAGTAGATACTGGTAGTAATATCCACTGTCATTTAGATATCACTTTAAAGTTTGCAAAACACTTCCCAAACATTTTCTCATTTGATCTCACAAGAGCCTGCTGAGGTAGGCGCTACAGATACGACTATTCCCATTCTACAAATGGGGAAACTGAGGCTCATAAAGGGAAAAGGTGTCGCTGTAAGATAGTAGAAAATACGGCTCCACGTAAAGCAGCCTGCTCTGATAACTTCAAGAATGAGCTGATGATTCGATGAGTTGTAGAAAACTGGGGATGGTAGAAGCAATGGAGAGAGACTAGCTGTTTGTAACACCCCACACTGTCTGGGTTTGTTTCGGGTTCCAGGTGGCGACAGTATTATAGTTGTTGGTATTGATTATTGATAATAAATATTCAATTATTTTGATGATAATTAATCATATTACATATTCACACATGCAGGTATGCATAGATATGTGTATATAGCTGTATGTATATATACACATATATATATATATATATATATATATATATATATATATATATATATATACACACATATATATCAGTTAGATGGCACAGTGGGTAGAGTATCAAGAGTATCAACTCTTCCTGAGTTCAAATCTGGCTTCAGATAGTTCCTAACTGTGTGACCCTGGGCAAGTCACTTCACCCTGTCTGCCTCAGTTTCCTCATCCGTGAAATGAGCTGGAGAAGGAAATGGCAAACCACTCTAGTATCTCTTCCAAGGAAACCACAAAGAGCTGGACACAACTGAACATGATGGGAAAACATGATATATTATTAATACTAACAATCATAATTAATAACTCCTCTTCAAAGCATAACTTACTGTCCAGTTACAGAAGGTGAGAATGGGTACGGTGCCAACCTGAGGGATAGACGGTGGGGCTTTTGTGGCACCAGGCCTGGAGTCAGGAAGATCTGAGTTCAAACCTAGCCTCAGACACTTCTGTTTACCTCAGTTTCCTCATCTGTAAACTAGAGGTAGTGATAACACCTACCTCCCAGGGATGTTGTGAGGATCAAATGAAATAGCACATATAAAGCACACTGCAATCCAATAAAATTCTTCTAGTTATTATTAGAAGCTTATATCTTGGCATTTTATTCAATGAAAAAAGCAGATATTTTATCCATCTGTACACCAGTCCATTATACATAGAAAACAAATATCAAGATGGTAAGGACAGCTAAGTGGTGCAATGGATAGAGCACCAGTGCAGGAGTCAGGAAGACCTGAGTTCAAATCCCACCTCGGACACTTGACACTCACTAGCTGTGTGACTTTGGGCAAGTCACTTCACCCCAATTGCCTCATCCTGGGTCATCTCCAGTCATCCTGATGAATATATCTGGTCACTGGATTCAGAAGGCTCTGGAGGAGAAGTGAGGCTGGTGACCTGCACAGCCCTCCCTCACTCAAAACAAAGTCAAGGGCAAGTCATGTCATTATTTCTCTGATGGCATGGTCTTCGGCAACGAAGGATGAACACACACATCAAGATAGTGACTTGTCCCAGGACTGTTTCTATCTGAACCCCATTCAAAAACAAAGGAAGATGTTGATGATGATGATAAACAACTGTAGCAGGATGGTGAGTTGTGCCATGAACAGTGCTATCTGAATTCCTTTAAACAATTAATCCTAATACTAATAATAGTTAACTTTTACATAGTGCTTACGATGTGCCAGGTACTGTGCCAAGCACTTCACAATGAACATTTCATTTGATTAAGAGAAGAATGATTTTTCAATATTAGTAATAACAATGGTTATTTATGAAGTGCTTTATTTTTTTCAAAATGCTTTGCATAAATTATCTCATTCAAGTCTCCTAAGAACCTTGTGAAGCACGCGCTAATATGTTAATTTGACAGAAGAGAGAATTGAGACCCAGAGAACTTAGGGGATCTGTGTCTATTCTCCTTGAACACAATCATAAAGGAAAAGGTGGAAAAGGGCTCTGAAAGCAGCAGACCTAGCATTCATGAAGGTGGACCCTTCATTTTCCAGTAGTGAAAATCACACATATGTAATCTGTTATCAATACTGGGCCAGTCAGATGTCAGCCAGGGAATCGCAAATTCAGCCTTTCAGAGAATCAGTCTCAGTCCCTTGGCCTGAGATATTGTTTGTTGAAATGAGATTGCAAAGCAGAGGGTTAAAAATGCCCTGAAATGTGGGAAGGTTGAGTATGGAAAGAGCAGGGTGGAGAGAGGGGTGTGGTATCCACTGACAAAATAGTCCGGAAAGAAAACACTGTACGGATAGGTTAAATCGGAAGGACATTAGCAGATAGCGGTTTCTCAAAACATTAACAACAAAGAAATTGCTTTCTAAACAAAAGCATACAGAGGGGTATTTTCTTCCAGAGGAAAGAACTGGCATTGTCTTAAAAAAAAAAAAAAGTCAATACTCTTGAGTCTCCATTATCCTTACAAAGGAATGTTGCCAGATTTACCGTTCTCCCTGGAGATTTACTGTCAATACCAAAAAGGCTATGCATAGCTCTGCTTGTAGCAAAACCCAATAAAAAATGTTCTTTACAGGAGACAAATACAGGGTAAAGGCACCCATGGAGCTAAGGCTGTATTTTTTCTATACAACTCCATCTTGCTGTGGGGAATGTGCAATTTCCTCTAGTAATGCCTTAATTTCTTTCCTTGAACTGTGTCAAAATGCCTGGTTTTCTTTCTTTTGATTAACTACAAGGCGAGATGCCTGTCCATTCGTTTAAAGCCACACTGGGCAAATAACACACCCCTAAATGAGTCCTACAGGGATAAACACCATTCATGAAGCTTTTCTTGGTTGGGTGGCTTCCCATCTGAATAAAAAGACATCCTATGAATGTCAAGAATAGGATAGAACAGAAAAGATTGTTTTTTTTCTAAAGATCTTTGTTATTGGGAATGTCCCATTAATAATATGAAGGGGGGAAGTCCTCCCCTTCAAAGTTTTGCTTTGTGCTAAAAATTATACAGCATTTTCTGCAGTTCTTAAAAAATATATTATGTGTAAAACCTCCATCTAGTAAGTTCTCTATTGTACAAAAACACTGGGTGTTTTTATTTGCTTCTTTTTAAAAACAAAATCTACTCCTAATTCCTTTGTCATCTCAACAGTGAAATTAGCTGTTTTTGATCCTTTGCCTTATACAATAGTGACTATAAAGGAGTGAGAGGTGTTTGCTAGTTAACTTCTGTTAGGAAAAGAAAAAAGGGATTTCACAAAGCTTGTTTTTTTCCCCAAATTTGTGCCTTTTTAGACTCTTGACAATAAAATGGTGAATTTTTAAAAAAATGAAATACTGAACCTTAAAAATATAAATCTTATCACAACCCAAGTCGCTTTCCTGGGAGTCCAATATTCTTTGGTACCTTGAAAGATTTGCAATTCCACAATCATTGATACAGATCACAGTTTCCCCATAAATCTTCCAAAGCGTTAAATAGAGATTACTTCCCTCCAAACCTAATGCCACCATAAAGTGGGGGAGGGGAAGAATAAGCATTTACATAGTGCCTACCATGCCAGGCACTGTACATTATTGTCCTCACATTACAATTGAGGAAACAGAGGCAAACAGATGCTAGGTGACTTGTCCAAGGTCACACAATTTACCAACGTCTGAGGCTGAATTTGAACTCAGTTCCTTCTCACTCCAGCTCCATTGGTCTCTCTATCCACTGTGCCACCAGCTGTCACAAAACCAGGCATGACCTGGTTGGCCTAACAGCTGTCAGACCTGTTCTGTGACAATACCATTACAAAGGGTTTCCGCTGTAATTTCTTGAGGAGGACTATTTGTAATTAAAGTCACAGGAGTCATTAAAATAAAACTGTGGACTGACTTTTCGAGCTAGACAGCCAAGAAGTCTCCAGACACTTGACAAAGCTGTCTACAAATGACAATCTGCTTTCTTGACTCAGAGCAGAGACTCTTGGAGATGGATTTACAGAGAGGGAAACTGAGGCTCAGAGAGGAGAGATGACTGTTGGTTAATGGAAGAGTAAAAACCAGAACCCAGATCTCTGGAGTTCTCCGTGGCACACAGTAGGTGCTTCATAAAGTTTACTGACCGATTTTCTACTATACTTTGCTGTATCTTTAAGTATCACCCCCCCCATCCTTTAATACATCATTTTACACTAGACCATAAATGGAGAGTTAGAAGGGATTTTCCAGTACAACATCCGCATTTTATTGGATGGACATTTTACCTGGAGGACAGAGATTCAGTGACTTGACCAAGGTCACACAGGTACCAATAGAGCGAAGCCAGGATCCAAATCCCAGCTCCTCTGGGTTCCAGTAGTCTTTCCCCAGTACCATGTAGATTGGTTTCAGCTTATACTAATATAAATACTAAATACTAATACTAAACCGACTTGAGAGGCAGTGCTGGACCTGGATTCAAATACTCCCTGCCATTTATTTGCTTTGCGCTCTTGGGCAAGCTTCAAGGCAATCTCTTTGGGTCTCAGTTTCCTCATCAGTAAAACAAGGGGGTTGGGCTAGATGGCCTCTGAAGTCCCTTCTGTCTCTAAATCCTTGAGGGAAAGGGCTGTTACATCTTTGTCTTTTTATCCCCCAGTGCCTGGCCCTCAGTAGCTTCTGGTGGAATGATTAAGCCTCAGATCCACTCCGGGAAGGGGAGGGGCCGGGCAGCAGGTAATTCCACCGCTTAGGGGAAGTCTAGGCTACCTGATGGCCCTGAGCGACACACCCTGGCTCGCGGAAGGTTAGAGCAAGGGCTGGAGAGATGAGACCTGGGCTCTGTAGAGGAATGGCCCAGCGGGGCGCGATGTCAGAAGTGGAAATCGAGTGGCAAGGGTGGAGAGCCGGCCGAAGGTGGAAGGGACAAAGACCGGGGCTCCAGAGGCCGCCGAGCAGGCATCCCCCCGGGAGAGAGGGACCCCCCAAGTCCAGCCCCCTACCCCAGGGAGCCCCTTCCTCGGGAGATGCCCTGCACAAAGCTGGTTTGTTTGGCATCCTCCTCACCCCTCCCCGCCCACCTGGATGGAGCTTCACCTAGGTCCCTTCCCTCCCGTCCCAGCGACCCCGCCCCTCGGGCAAGCGAGGGTGGCCTTACCCTCCTGCACCCCGGGCAACCGGGCCCGGTCAACGTGCAGCCCGCTCATCCTGGGGTCGGAGCTGTGCCCACTGCCGCTGCTGCCGCACTCTCCTCTCCCGAGCTCCAGCTCCAGCTCCAGCCGCCGCGCGCCTTCCCGTGCTTTCCTGCCCGCCTTTCTGCCTGCCTGTCTGCGGGAGAGATGGGGGAGTCGGAGAGGCAGCGAACGAGCAGGCCAAGGAGGCTGCGGGGTCCGGGTCCAGCCCCAGCTCCGCCCGCCGAGCTGCTCCCCCGGGCCACAAAGAGGTTCCCACGCCCCGCCCTCTGCAGTTCTCCCCGGTGGTCCAGCAGCCGCGGGAGCTCTGGTCCTCCTGCCGTGCCCCTACTCTTCTGAGACCACCGCCCTCCCCCTTCGTCCCCCTTCCCCGAACCCTGCCCAACAAACTAACCCGGCTGCCAGTCCCCTAGACACCCCGTTTGGCCGCACCTCCTTCCCATCCACTCCCTAATGCACGGGTAGTTGCTGGGAATTTTCTCCCCAAGTGGGGACTTCCAAAGGTTTGGGGGTGTCAGTCACCCTCTCAAGTCCCTTCATGTGTTTCTCAGGCCCACTGGAACTTTCCATCCGACACAGAGAAAGGGGACTTGAGAAAATTCAACTTATGTTGACAAGCGATACACCTAACCTGTTATTTCTGGGTGGTTGCTTTCTGGGGGCAGAGAAGGCCAATGAACAAGGAAGAAATGGCCTGGGGAGCTTGTCTGGGGATCACTTACTTAATTTTCTAGAAAACTTTAAAAATATAATGATACAAAAAAATGATAATGATATCTAAAAAAAATCATGCCTCCCAACCTCCAACCACCAAGCCTTCCCCAGGGTAAAGATTCCTTAGTGCTTTCAACCAGTGTTGTATTTGTTCGGTCATGTCTGACTCTTCCTGACCCCATTTAGGGTTTTCTTGATAGAGATGCTGGAATGGTTTGCCATTTCCTTCTCCAGCTCCTGAGGAAACTGAGGCAAACGGGGCTAAGTGACTTGCCCAGGGTCACACAGCTGGTAAGTGTCTGAAGCTGAATTTGAACTCAGGTTTGCTCCTGACGCCAGGTCTGATTGCTTTATCAGCTGTGCCACCTAGTTGCCCCCAAGAAAGTCTAACCCCCTCATTTTACCAGTGAGGAAACTAAAGCAAAGGGAGAATATTTCTCACCCCACCCCATCCTAGTCCCGATTTAAAAAAAAAAAAATCTGAAAAGATGAAAAAGGAGAAAGTAGATATTTATCACGCTGAAAAGGAAGTCTTTGATTTTTTTTTTTTTAACAAATAAAGCCTAGTCATTCACAAGCCCTACCCCTTCCCTCAAATCAAATAACAAAAACAACAAATCCTCAGGCTAGTTAAGCTTTAATGCAAGTAAGCTCCCCATACTAGTTACTTTCTAATTTGCTTCAGACCAAACAGCTGGGAACCCTTTGATCCAGGCGGTCAGGCAAGTGTAGATCTGGGTTTGCATAAGACTGGGGTCATGACTAAATTATTTCACTGATCTTTGCAGTGGGAACATTACTTCCTGGTTTAAAAAAAAATCCCAGAGAAATAAAAGTAAAATACAGAGTGTTTATGGATGGTGGCTAATACAAAAATTAATCTGCATGACCATAGCTTGTTTCACTTTCACATGAACAAAAAAAGTAAAAATTAATCAGTCAATAAACATTTATTAAATGCTTACTTTCTTTCAGGCACTGTGCTAAGCAGTCAAGATACAAAGAAAGGTAAAGGAGAGTCTCCGATTTCAAGGGGCTCACGGAGGAGACAATGCGTAAACAACTATGTATAAAAATGGAGAAGCTAAATTGCAGAGAATTTACTGAGGGAAGGCATGAGAATGAAGAGGAGTCAGGAAAGGCTTCCTGTAAGAGATGGAATTTTTAGCTGAGACTTGAAGGAAGCCAGAAAAACCAGGAGGAGGATTGGAGGAGGGAGAGCATTCCAGGCTTGGGGGGACCAGAGTCAGGAAACTAAGGGTCTAGTGCGATGAACAAACAGCTAGGAGGCCAGTGAGTGTTTCTTGATCTCTGAGTCCATGGGAGGGAGAGCCAGAAGACTGAAAACATAGGAAGGGCCAGGTTGTAAAAGGATTTGAATCCAAACAAAGGGTTTTATTTTGATCCTAGAGATGACAGGGAGTTACTAGTTTATTACATGGGGTCAGGGATAGTAAGGCAGACAGCTGAGTGGGAGAGACTTGTGGCAAACAGCCCAACCAGCAGACTTATCTCGCTCAATTGTTGTGTGTTCATCCTTCCTTGCCTGAAGAAAGCCATGCCATCAGAGAAATGATGACATGACTTGCATTGGAGTTTGTTTTGAGGGAGGGAGGGCTGTGCAGGTCACCAGCCTCACATCTCCTGCAGAGCCATCTGAATCCAGTGACCAGATATGCATCCAGATAACTGGAGATGACCCAGGATGCACTGGGAGACCTTGGTCCCTTTAGGTCAAGGTCTATGCAGGTACTCAGGGTAAGGTAACACCCATTCAGTGAATAGCCCTGTTTAAGAAGTAGCCAGGGGGTGGCCCCTTTAATGGGGCAAAGAAAAATGAAGACATCAGGCTGGGAGGGAAACAGCAATAGTTACTATAGATAATCACTCTGAAGCCAGAAGAGAGCTCTTAGTGCTGTCCAATGTATGAGTTTCAGAGTGCAGTAGGTTTCAGGTTTGGGAAAGGGAAGGGAAGGGGAGGAAAGGGGAGGGAAGGGAAGGGAAGGGAAGGGAAGGGGAAAGAGAAAGGGAAGGAAAGGAAAAAGGAAAGGAAAGGAAAGGAGAAAGGGAAGAAAAGGAAAATAAAGCATGAAGCTATGAAGACCCACACCAGAGGGATGACTGTGTCAGGAAAGAGATGAGATGTTACAAAGGTGCAATTGATAGGTGCAACAGACTGGGGCAGCATTTGGGCCTGAGTTCAAATCCTGCCTCAGACACTTATTAGCTATATATGACCCTGGACAAGTCACTTAAATCTGATTGCCTCAGTTTCCTCAATTATAAAATGGAGATAACAGAGTTGTTGTGAGAATCAAATGAGATAATATTCATAAAGTACATGGTGCTATATAAGTGCTAGCTTTTATTATTAATTATATGGGGGAAGGGGCAAAAGAAGTTCAGGATGACTCCCAAGTCATGAGCCTCTAGGCTATGCGCAGTGAATGCCAAGAAAACTGAGACAGCCCTTACCCTTAGGAAACTTGTATTCTATTGGGGAATAGGACATATTTGCAGATAGGTCAATAGGAGGACAATGTACAGTGGTCAGGAAATACACAAGTTGGAGAATCTGGAGATGAGCCTTGAACCTAACCAGAGGTTCTAAGGAGAAGGGAATGTGTCTGGGGAGGAAATATTGTGAATCAGGGGCATCAAGAAGGTCAGTTAATACTACTGTAACACAGACTGCTTCAGCTCCCACTGCCTGAAGGTCAGCTATTACATCTCCCCCTTACCCTAAAGGTCCTCCAGTACCCTTAAAGGAATTTGGGGGTGTTGAGGCTCTCTGTCAATGATTCCAGTCCCTGCTGATGGTGTTTACTCAACTATAGAGGTGACCACCTGTTCCATTTAAGCACTAACTGCTGGATTAATTTTTACAAAAGAATATTTGTGAGCAGCTAAATGGTGCAGTGGATAGAGTACGTGTTGTGGAGTAAAGAGAACCTGAGTTCAAATTCGACCTCAGACACTTAGCTGTATGAGCAAGTCACTTAACCCAGAATGCCTAAAAGGAAAGAATATCTATCACAATTATATTTTATACCTATATTTATATAAATGTATATAAAATATCTATTTATGCTTTCTATAATTTATATGTATTTATTATATATATATATATATATATATATATATATATGTATATATATATATATATCACAGATATACAAACTTACTTCCCAATACTTGGGATATTTAATCCCTACCCCTATACCACCCCGGTCTGTGGAGAAGGGAAAGGAGTTAGGTTCCTTATCACAGTTCTAGTTCCAGATCCAAACCCTACACCCTATCTCTGGTTTTTAGGCACCCTGTGCTTCTTAGGTCAGTCCCTAATGGACTGTAACATCCTTCCTAGAACCCTGGCTCCAAAGTTGCCATGGCTCATACTGTTGCTCTGCTGGGGGACTACTACTGGCACTTGGAATTGAAAAGGATCGATGGCACAGTCAGAAACAAACAGAAACAAATATCCCAGATCAAGAGAAACCTCAGAGCCAAGGGGTAAGAGGGAGATCAGGGGAAGGAAGTCCTTCCTCATTCTGTAGTTCAGCTCATGGCACCTATGCTGTGGATCTTTGCCCTTCAGACATAGCAAGAAAAGGAGCTACTGTCTCAGTCTGCCCAGTTTTAAAGACACAAAAGAGGGCACTCATACCCATGTGGTAGAGAAAATGGGGTCCTCTCTGCTAGGTAAGCTGAGAATTTGTGCCCCTTTATACGTGTTGTTTTATTTTTGTCTGCGTAGGTTATGTGTGCCCACATGGGTTTGTCTATGTATGGATTGAAAAGAGTCAAGAAGAGATATATCTACTTTCTCTTCTCCCCACCCTTCTCCAAGAAAGACTTTGATTCTTTCTAGGAGGGGAAGGAAGCAGGAGGAAGCAGAAACTTGGTGACTCTGCTCTCCTCTGAGAGGGGGTATCATGCTAGAACTACATCTATTTGCTTCTTTAAATATTTTTAGTCTTTGGGAAATAACTTTTAGCTCTAAGTTGTACTATTGATCACTCTCCCTTTACAGTAAAGACCTAAGCTATGTGTCAAAGATTTGATTCTGACAAAAGAATCAAAAAAGAGAATAGCAGACTGGAGTAGAAAATAGACTTCAACAAATATTGCTTCTATGAAACATGCCTGAAACATAAAGATTCATATAGCGATAAAATGAGAAGTTAGAGCAAAATCTATTATACTTTAGCTGAACTAAAAAAGTAAAAACAAAACCCTCAACTACACAACAAAAGTAGAAATTCTGAAAATTAAAGGAGAGATTCATAAAATTAAAAACAACCCCCCATCAAAATAATAAATAAATCTAAGAGCTGGTTTTTGGGGGGGGAGGGGAGCTAGTAATATAGATAAATAGCGAGTCTAATTTTTTTTTTAAGAGAGGAAGAGCAAATTGCATTAAAAATGCAAAAGAAGAAACCATCATCAAAACTACTTGGTACTGGCTAAGAAATAGAGGGGTAGATGAGTGGAAGAGGTTAGGTACACAAGACATAATAGTCAATGTAATAGTAATCTACTTTTGATAAACCCAAAGACTCTGGCTTCTGAGATAAGAACTTACCACCTGACAAAAACTGAGAAAACTGGAAAATAGTATGGCAGAAACTGGGCACAGATGAACATCTAACACAATATACCAAAACAAAGTCAAAATGGTTACATGATTTAGATAAAAAGGCTGATATAATAAGCAAACTGGGAGAGCAAGGAGTAGTTTTCCTGTCAGATTTATGGAGAATGGAAGAATTTATGACAAAACGAGATAGAGAACATTATGAAATGTGAAATGGATACTTTTCATTACATTAATACATACTATTCATTCATTCAACCTTAAGTTGAAAGGTTTTTGCACAAACAAAACCAATGCAACCAAGATTAGGAGAGAAGCAGAAAACTGGGAAAGAATTTTTACAATGAGTGTCCCTGATAAAGGCCTCATTTCTAAAATATATAGAGAACTGAGTCAAATTTATAAGAATGCAAGTCATTACCCAATTGACAAATGGTCAAAGGATATGAACAGGCAGTTTTCAGATGAAAAAATTCAAGCTATCTATAGTCATATGAAAAATGCTCTAAATTACTACCGATTAGAGAAATGCAAATCAAAATGACTCTGAGGAATCACATCATACTTATCAGATTGCCTAACATGACAAAACAGGAAAATGGTAAATGCTGGAGAAGATGTGGGAGAGTTGGAACACTAATTCATTGTTGGTGGACCTGTGAACTGATCCAACCATTTTGGAAAGCAATTTGGAGCTATGCCCCAAAGGGCTACAAAAATGTGCATTCCTTTTGACCCAGCAATACCATTTTAGGTCTGTATTTCAAAATGGGAAAAGGACCCACATGTACAAAAATATTTGTAGCATCTCTTTTTGTGGTGGTAAAGAATTGGAAATTGAGGGAATGTCCATCAGTTGGGGAATGACTGAACAAGTTTGTGGTATAGGAATGTACTGGAGTATCATTGTGCTATAAGAAATGATGAGCTGGCAGATTTCAGAAAAACCTGGAAAGTCTCATATGAACTGATGCTGAACGAAGTGAGCAGAACCAGGAAAATATTGTACATAGTAACAGCCACATTGTGCGATGACTTGCAATGCAAGGATACAAGACAATTCCAAAAGACTGATGATGGAAAATTCTCCTCACATCCAGGAAAAGAATTATGGAGTCTGAATGCAGATGGAAGCATATTATTTGCTCTCTCTCTTTTTGTTTCTTTTTTCTTGTAGTTTCTCTCATTTGTTTGAGTTCTTTACATCATGACTAATATAAAAATAGGTTGAATATGAATATGAATGTAGAATTTATATCAAATTATGTGCCATCTTGGGGTAGGGGAAGGGAGAAATGGGGAGAAAATTTGCAACTCAAAATTTTGTGGAAATGAATGTTGAAAACTAAAAACAAATAAATAATTTTTTAAAAAGTTAAAAAATAAAAAAAATGAAATGAGAATTCACAATATTTGAAGGGAGAATTAAACAGAAATTATTTTGCACAATTATATGCTAACAAACTGATGATTTAGAAGATATACATGAATATACTTAGAAAAACATGAAATATTCAGATTATTAAAAGAAGAAACAGATTATTTCAGTGGAATAATATTAGAAAAATACATTGAATAAACCATAAATGAATCACCAAAGGAGGCGGAGTAAAACCAGGACCGGATAGACTTTTTTTTTCCACTTTTAATATTTTAGTTTTTTCAATTACATGTAAAAATGCTTGCTATATATTTTTAAATTTTGAATTCAAATTCTCTCTCTCCCTCTCTCCCTTTTCCCCTCACTGAGAAGGTAAGCCATTTGACATAGGTTATATATATACAGCTATTAAAAACATATTTACACATGTATCATGTTGTCAAAAGAAAACAGATAAAAAAATCCAATCCAGAAAAATAAAGTTAAAAATAGTGTGCTTCAATCTTCATTAAGACTCTATCAGTTCTTTCTCTGGAGGCAAATAGCATTTTTTGTCTTCATAATATATTGCTGTTACTATGTACAGTGTTCTCCTGGCTCTGCTTACTTCACTTTACCTCAGTTCATGTAAATCTTTCCAGACTTTTCTGAGAGCATTCTGTATGGCATTTCCTATGGTATAACAGTATTTCATCAGTCATATACCACAACTTGTTCAGCCATTACCCTATTGATGGAAATCCTCTCAATTTTCAATTCTTTGCCACCACTAAAGAACTTGCTATAAATATTTTTGTACATATAAATCCTTTTCTTTTTTTCCCCCTAAATCTCTTTCGGATATAGACCTGGTAGTGGTACTGCTAGGTCAAAGGGTAGGCATGGTTTTATAGCCTTTTGGATATAGTTCTAAATTGCTCTCCAGAATGGTTGGATCGGTTCACAGCTCCACCAATAGTGCATTAGTAGGACCAGATAGATTTAAAAGTGAATTCTATCAAGCATTTAATAAGCATTTATTTATTCTAGCATTACACAAACTGTTTGCATTATAGCAAAGAAAAGCACCATTCTAATACCTTACTATAAGACAAATATGATCTTGATACCTAAACAAGAGAGTCAAAGCAGAGAAGGAAAAGTTTAGAAAATATTCTCAATGAACATGAATGCAAACAATTTAAGTAAAATATTAACAAATAGGCTACAATAGTATGTTAGAAAGATTATATATCATGACCAAGTTGCATTTATACCCAGAATGTAGGTTTGGTTCTATAAAAGGAAGATTTCAAATATAATAAACCGTGTATATATAAACAAGAATATATAAATATTTTTAATATATTTATATATTAAAATTTATTTAACACATAAAATCCTGCTTATATGTGTGTGTGCATGTGTGTAAATAACAAAAACCACATAATTATATCAAAAGATGCTTAAAAGGTTTTTGTCAAATCCAGCAAGCATTCCTGTTAAGTCAACAAGCACTTATAAAATATCAACTATGTCCAGGCACTGGGCTAAGTGCTGGGAATACAGAAAAAGGCAAAAAACAGTCCCTGTTGTCAAGGAGCTTGGTCTAATGGGAGAAGTAACTTACAAACAACTATGTACAAACAAGATGTATACAGGATAAACTGGAGATAATCCACAGAAGGAAGGCATTAAGATTAGAGAAGAGTGAAAAAGTTTTCTGTAGAATGTAAGATGTTAGTTGAGACTTTAAAGAAGCCAATGAAACCAGAAGAGAAGGGTGGGGTGGAGAAAGGAATTCTAAGTCACAAAGAGTCAACCCTCAAATTAACAATACAATTAATAATTGCAATGAAGTTGCAGGACATAAAATAGATTGACTTAAATCACCAGTATTCTTGTATGTCACCAACAAAACTCGACAGGAAAAGCTAGAAAAAGAAGATGTCTACAAAAGATATAAAATAATTGGGAATATTATCAAGATACATCAAGGAACAATATTCATTCAGTGATAAAGTACTCCTTGCAAAAATAAAGACAAACCTAAATAACTGGAAAAATAGTCATGGCTCCTGGGCACATCAAGGCAATTTGACAAAAGTGACAACACTGCCTAAATTAATTAATTTATTCCCTACCCAACCAAACTACCAAAGGATCATTGTGTAGAGCTAGAAAAAATAATAATAAAATTCATACGGAAAAACAAAAGGCCAAGAATCTCAAGATTAATAATGGAAAAATGGTAAAAATCAATATCAGATCTCAAACTATGCCACAGAATAGTAGTGATTATTAAAAGGATTTGGTTAAAAACTAGAGAGGTCCATCAGACAAATTCCCATTTTCTTTAGCCAACTGTCACCACTATCATCCCATCTCTCTCTAATCTTATTTCTTCATATTTACTGGTTCCTTCCCTGCTGCCTTCAAACACAATCCAGTCTTCCCCATTCTTAAAGAACCCAGATAACTTTTGTCTTGCCATTCGGAGATAAACTCCTTGGCAGAAAAAACATAAAACAACGGTCCACACTCATTTGTTCCACTTCTTCCATTCTTTTCATACACCCCTGCAATCTGGCTTCTGGCTTCACCTCTCTGTTGATACAGCTCTCTTCAAAGATACCAAAAAATCTCTTTATTTGGCCAATTAAATAACTTCTTATAAATCCTTATTCTTCCTGACTCTGTTGACCACCCCTCTTCCATATTACTCTTTACTGTTGGGATTTTTCTAACACTGCTTTCTCCTAGCTCTCCTCCTACCTGTCTGACTGCTTCTTTGCTATTCATCATCCCACTAACTGTGAGTGTGCCCCAAGGCTACATCCCTAGACCCTTTTCTCTATATATATTCTCTAAGTTAGTGACCTTATCACTTCCCACGGATTTCATTACTATCTCTATACTGAGGTCTCACACGTACTACGGATGCAACTGAGTTCCCAAGTCCAGTGGTATGGGACTTTCTCCTAATTGGTCGAGATCAATGCCTTGAGCCTGCATAAGGGGATGAGTAGAGTTGATGAGAGTGGTAGAGAGGAGAATGCCAGGCTTTCCCAGTATTTTCAGTTTCTTCATTCTCTGACTTCCAGTTTTGAGAGAGAAGGCAAATGATACCCACTCCACTTCACGTTGCTGAAGAGAAAATAAAACTTTGGGAAGAAGACAACATGAGTAGAGCTGGCCATCTTCATCATGTTCCAGTCTCCAGCTTGTCCTACTAGAGACTTGGGGGAGTTTTCTTGATTGAGCTGAGCTATCTTGTTCCCAATGGGAGAGCTTTTTCTTTCTGTATTCTTTTCAGAATTTGTTATTTATTTATTATTTTTTGTTTCTTCTCCTCCTCCTCTCTTTCTTCTCCTCTTCTCCTCCTCGTCCTCCTCTTTTCTATTTTCCTTTGAATGCTTTCTTTGATTTCTGTTTTGCTATCCACTTGGCTAAATGGAATTCTTTGCTAATGACTATATGTGTTCATTATGGGACTGTATTGGGCAGGGGTGGGGGTGGGGCGGAAAGTCAAGTCTTGGATATAAAGTTTGGATCCTGCTTCTCTCATTAATGAATAGTGATCAGAAGCTTAGCCTGAACCTAAAAACCATATCCACTAGATTAATAATATTTAAAGAAGAGGATAAATATAATTCTAGTCTGGTACCACCTCTCTCTGAGAAGAGCAACGTGGCCAAACTTCTGGCCCCAACCTCCTGCTATCTTCCCCTCCTGGAAGGAATTAAAACCTCCCTTGGAGAGGAGTGGAAGTAGGAGACTGGAGATGTCTACTCTGCCTCCCTTCGAGCCATAGAATGACTCCCTCATACTACATGTGAAGGGACAGCCTGGTTATATACATGCTTCTATACATACATTCATACACATACATGTATGTACAAATATACAGATATTTATATGTATTTATACATATCTATATTTATATATTTGCATATTCATTTATACATTTATGTGTGTAGGTTTGTGTATAGTTTGAGTCTTTCTCTACAGATGTCTTTTAGACTCCACATGTCCAAAACAGAACTCTGTTTCAGACCTGCACCTTTTCTGAACTTCCTTATTACTGCTAAGGTCCCTTTCAGTCACCCAAGTTAATAACCTTGGTGTTATCCTTGACTTCTTCCTCTTAGTCACTGCATGTATTCATAGAGTGGCCAAGTCACCATTTTCTATCCACTGCACCATCTAGCTGCATAAACACACCTGCCATTCTAGCAACAGGCGCATATTACACAGAATGGTTGTGTAGGGTGTTCAGGGTGGACTAGAACCTCCAGTACAAGGGCTTGGGGATCCCCTTTCAGGACTACTTATCTACTTTGGCTCCAAGAAGCCATAGCACGCACAGTGGCCACACCCCAGTAAAACTATCTCTGCAGATAGTTCTGTCAATTTCTTGAGAAAGTCAGATTTTTCTACATAGCCCTGTGGATGTTCATAGGTGGCTTTTACTGAACTTGGAAGAATCATTTTCCTAACATGTTCTATTTACATTTCTGCCATCTTGAAGGTCATTTCTGTTAAGAAGATTGATCTGTAAAAGAAATGATGGCCAGAGTTTGGATCTCATCCGTGCCAGGATGAGTCATGCATAGAAGGAATGATGACTATGGTATGTGGGCGAGAAGGATAGACTATGGACATCTAAACAATTAATTGATTGAATTCATCAGGAAGTGCTTTGAAGGAGACTTGAGAAAGGAACTTCATCTGAATGATTAGGAATGGGGGTTCAGTTATTGCTGCCATCATTTCATCTGGGAATGAGAAGCTGGAACCCCAATATGAACTCTGACTCTTATCTACTATATCCCAACATCTCTTAGCAAGAGTAGTAAGAGATCAGAGAATTATGAATCTAGACAGAGGCTACCTTGTCCAAATCCTAAAGTTAGAGGGGAGTTAGGTGACCTGGTTAAGTCACACCGTAGATCGAACAATAGAAAATGTCAGAGGTAAGATTTGAATCCAGGGCCTCTGATTCCAGAGCCACTGCTCTTTCTACTTTGGTACCTCTGAAGCTCTCACCTTCCAGAGGAAAAAAATCTAAGCCCAAGTGTTGCTGTTTCTCTCCCAGCCTTATGTAGTTATTTTTCTTTGCCATATTAAAGGGGCCATCCCCTGACTACTTCTTAAACAGGCCTACTCACCATATGGGCATTAAATCAACCTAAGTGAGTACCAGAATAGACCTTGGTCTAAAAGGGCCAAGGTCTCCCATTGCATCCTAGGCCATCTCCAGTCATCCTGATGAATATCTGGTCAATGGATTCAGATGACTCTGGAGAAGAAGTGAGGCTGGTGACCTGCACAGCCCTTCCTCACTCAAAACAAAGTCAAGTGCCAAGTCATGTCATTATTTCTCTGATGTACACAACAACAACAACCACAGACTTTCTTTGGAAGAAGGGAAGGCTCACTGGGTGGTGATAGGGGGCTAGTATACTCAGAAATGATTGTGAGGTAAGAAGAGTCACTCAATAAGCATTTATTAAGTATTTACTATGTGCTGGAGATAAAAAAAGAAAGGCAAAAATTTGATCCCTGTCTTCAGGGACCTGTCCTCCTGATGGAGCAGAAAGCATGCACATGACTTTGTACATACTTGCAGCATGATTACATACACACAAGATATATGCAGTATATACCTGGAAGGTGTTGTTTTGTCCTTTGTTTCAAAGAGAACCAATGACATCACTGGTGATATCTTGACTTGTGGAGGAGTTGGATTTAAGTGAGGCAGAGTTGCACAAATTTGTCAGCCTCTCTTGCTCTTCCTGAGTCATCAAAGGCCAGTGACAAGGCAAAAGTCAAGATGATTGGCAATGACCTGGGATGCAGTGGGTGACCTTGGCATCTTTGAGGTCTGACCAAGTTCTAATTGCTCCATAATGCCTACTTTGGCCACCTTCATGGCCATTGGAACAAATTGTTCTCATCCACCCCTTTCTCCAGGGAAAGTCTTCACATGCTTGGGACTCATTGAAAGGTCTGAGACCCCTGAGACCCCCTCAACCTGGCATAGCCTGACTGCTGAGATAGTTACAAGGATGTGGCTGTTGCTCATTCTATAGTTTCTTGGAGCTACAGGAGAGAGTTGGATGACAAGTGGACACCAAAGGTAGATAAGTAGCCCCCAAAAGGGCTCAGCAAGCCCTCATACCAGAGCTGCTAGTCCTCCCTGAGCACCCATACATCCCACATGGAAAGTAATCTCAGAGAGAAGGCACTAAGGACATTGGGCAGGAAAGTCCTCCAGTACAAGCTAGGGGTCTTGAAAGGAGCCAAGGAAGTCGGGGTAGAGGTAAGGAGAGACAATGTGGCAGGGATATGGAGAGCGATGACAGGGTGTTGTGTTCAAGGAGCAGCATTAAGGCCAGGGTGACTGAATTGTAGTGTGAGAATAGGAATAAAGTGTAAGAAAACTGGACTGTTAGGCAGCTTGTGAAGGAATTTAAATGCCAAATTGAGCATTTTATATTGTATCTTGGAAGTAACAGGGAATTTATTTAGTAAATTAGTTTGGGTAGTGTGGTCAGATCTATACCTCAAGAAAATCATTTGTCAGCTGAGTGGAGAATGGATGAGAGTAAGGAGAGACAAGGCAGAGAGATCAACCAGCAGACTATTGGAATGATCCTGGTTTGAGGTGAGAACAGCCTAGAACAGGGTGGTGGTTATGTTTGGAGAAGACATGAAGGTAGAGACAAAATTTGACAATAGAGAGCATAAGTCAAGAGTCAAAATGAGGAGTTAAGGAAGACACTGAGGTTATTAATTTAAAAATTAAATGAAAAAAATCTAGTCCCGTCCAGCTCTAACAGTTTATGAATCTAAAAGTAATAACCAATTCCAGTGGAGAAAAGACCTTGCATGAGATCAATCCCTTGACTCAGAGTATTTTTACCGGTTGTTTCTTCTGCCTGAAACTCTCTCTTTCCTCATCCTTTACCTCTTAGCCTTCCTTCAAGTCCCATCTAAAGATCTGTGTGACCCTGGCAAGTCACTTCACCCTGTTTGCCTCAGTTTCCTAATCTGTAAAATGAACTGGAGAAGGAAATGACAAACCACTACAATATCTTTGCCAAGAAAACCCCACATGGAGTCATGAAGAGTTAGACAGGACTGAAATACAACTGAACAGTAATAAAATCTAACCCTCTACAAGAAGCCTTTACCCCTTTCTTTTCAATTCTGTCTTCCCTCTGTTCATTATCTCCAATTTCTCCTGTCAGTATCTTGTTTGTACATAGTTGTTTGTATGTTGTCCTATACCAGGAATTCCTTGGGGACAGGGACTATCTTTTGCCTTTTTTTGTATCCCAAAGGCTTAGCACAGTTCCTGATATATAGCAGGTATTTAGTTGTTGGTTATTGTCTTTCACTCTCATAGAGGATCAAAATGACAACACTATGTTGGAATCAAGGTACGTATGTCCTACTGTGGTTGATCAGACCAATACAAGCTCGGAATGCTGTACCACAGGTTGGGCACAAATAGTCCATTATGACCATTTGGGGTGGAGACGTCTCTAAATTTGGGCATCTCATGTTTCTTTTGAGCTACTGAAATTCTGCTTTGCTTTTAGAACACAGTGTCTTTGATGTGGACACGTTAAACCAAGTGGTCCTTTGCCAGCGTATCCCATGTCACACAGCTGATCCCTGAAAAAGTAGGTGTTTAGTAAATATGCCTTGACTGACTGACTGAATTTTCCAGTAGGATCCCCATTTGTCTGACAAGATATATCCACTCTGCTCTATCTAGATGGGGGCTCTGATGACAGACCCTAAGTCCTAATAATAACAGATGTCTCAATTTCCCTATCTTTGGCTTCCCCAGGTCATTTTTTCATCTTGATGAACTCAAGCCTCTGCTTGTGAATTTCTAATATGTTGGGCCAGGTGGACATGCCTCTGCTGGAAATGACAAGTCCACAATACATCTGCCCACCAAGCAGGGTTTCTTTAAGGGAAATTTTTCTCAGAAATCAGCAAAGGGAATAAAAATGACTAGAGAAACGACTATGTACCAGATACTGTACTAAGTAAGCACTTTACATGTATCTCATTTAATTCTTACCAATCAATACAACTATGTCATAGATTTCCTCCTAACTGAAAGACTTAGTCAGACTTCTTTTTCTTTTTTCTTTCATCCCTCTCTCTCTCTCTTCCTCTCTTTCTCTTTTTCTCTCTTTCTTTTTTCCTTCCTTCCTTCCTTCCTTCCTTCCTTCCTTCCTTCCTTCCTTCCTTCCTTTCTTTCTTTCTTCCTCCCCAAACTTAAACCCAATGCACTCTGAAGCCCATAGATTGCACAATAAGTCCCTGACCAAGCTCCACTTGCTGGTTGGCTTAGCGTGATCATCAATAGCAACAGTTTCTCTTTCCCTCCCAGCTCTATTTAGTTATTTTTTCCTTTTGCTCATTAAAGGGGCCATTCCCTGACTACTTCTTAAACAAGTCTACTCATTGAATGGGCATTACCTCACCCTTAGTGAGTACCTGAATAGACCTTAGCCTAAAGGGGCCAAATTAGGCCCCTTAGTCTCCCATTGCATCCTGCCTGTCTCCAGTCATTCTGATGAATATCTGGTCACTGGACCCAGATGGCTCAGAAAGAGAAAGTGAGGCTGGTGACCTTGCACAGCCCTCCCTCACTCAAAACAAAGTTAAGTGCAAGTCATCTCATCATTTCTCTGATGTCATGGTCTTCTTCGAAAATGAAGGATGAACACAATTCCTGATTTAAGGCTCAGTCTTTTGTCCACTATTTCCTAAATGAACCTCACCTCCGAAATGGTGACTTTCTCAACCAAAGTTGTGCAACCTGGTGGAAACTTGGAATTCCAAAGCTGGCTATTACCAATAAGAGGAGCAAAGAGGTGCACCCAAGACCTGACACACAGATGCTTAATGTCTGCTTGCTGAATGGTTGAATGATGTGCTCCCATGGTTGTCAACTCACAAGGAAATGTGTCTGTGCAGTGCATGCACATACACCCTGTGCCTTCTTTATCCTGCTAAGAAGCAGCTGGCCACAGCAAGTAGACAATATGTTATATACATATATATATATATATATATATATATATATATATATATATATATATATGTATACACATATATGTATGTATGTGTGGGTGTATATACATGTGTACATATATGTATGAATATGTATGTACGTGTATGTGTATGTATATATATGCATATATATGGGGGCATGTAGGCACATAGGTCACCCCACTTTCTTGGACACTAGCTTCCAAAATGATAAGTTGTCAAAACTGTATCAACTTAAATGGGTAGAAGGAATTTCTTACTTGGATTTCTCATACCAATAATATCATTATCTCTATCTCTTGCAAACAGAATTTAATCCTAACCCTTGCTCATATTTCTCACATTGCAAGTGGAAAACACTCTTATTTAGTATAGATATTGTACATATTGAAATCTTTATTTCAGTTCCCACATGGACTGACAAGTTAGGACCTGGGGTAAGACTTGGGATTTCATAGCTATCTCTGAGAGGATTGTGATTTTTTTTCTAATGCTATAGTTCTTGAAGTTCCCTTATTAATTAGCAATTGATATGAGTTAGCTGGGGTGGGGGGGCGAAATGGGGAGCTAGGTGGTGATATGGATAGGGCATCAGGCCTAGAGTCAGGAAGACCTGAGCTCAAATCCAGCCTCAGACACTTACTGGCTGTGTGACTAACTTCATCCTGTTTGCCTCAGTTTCCTCATCTATAAAATGAGTAGGAGAAGGAAATGGCAAACCACTCCAGAATCTTTGCCAAAAAAGGCCCAAATGGGGTCATGGTGATGTGGACATGACTGGAAATGACTACACAAAATGTGCTATGTGCTGTAGATATAAACTGTAGCAAAAGTCAGTCTCATCTTTCAAGAATTTTGCAGTCTAACAGGAGAGACAGCATACAGATAATTGTGTAGCTATGCAATGCCCAGGCAGAAGAGTCCTTTGTATAGCTGAGAAAGTGGGAGATAATCCTGCTTGGAACATGGGGAAAGAAAGAGGTGGAGGAGGGGAGATTTTCATTGCTACACACAGCGAAAAATGGAGACTCAGGTGGGGTGATTCTCAGCACCTGAAGTAGCCTTTTGCTTGTAGGGTGGGGCTTTGGAACTTGGAAAGAACAGAAATAAAAAATAGCCCAGAGCATTTTGGCTCTGGAGTCCCAGAACATTGCCTACTTATGCAGACAGTAGACAAGGGTAAATTGCTCCATGTCAACCTCCATGTCTCCACCCCCCCATCCAAAAATGGGGGTGAGGAAGGAGGGAAAAGAATAGTGAAATTCTAGAACTAGGTGGTGAGTCACTCCATACTAATCTTATTTCCTTTTCTGATCAGAAACTAACCTGGGAGGGGCTGGGGCAGGAATGGGGGGAGAAGTAATGCTAGGTTTATAATTTACCTGTCTTGACTTTAGTGTAACAAGGAGACTGGCCAATGAGGATAGGTTATTTAGACTATGCTTGGATTCACTGTGTGGATGGGTTCCAAAGAGCCTTTGTACTGTTCCCTGACTGAAGTACAATCCAACCTGAGAAACTTTTGGAAACTGGTTTTGACCAGGATGACTCAGAGTTGTGATGTTGAAAATCCTTCTAATTGGCTTCAGAGATGGAAGGACTGATAACTGAGAACAGGTAGAATCAGAACAGAAAGTATATACAGAAAGTCCTCTGTCTTCCCCAGCTGAGGGACACGCAGAAAGTTCTGTCTCTTCCCTGCTGGTTTTTGAATGAAGGCTTACATGAAGGTTGGTTGAGTTAAGGGCAGGCTATCCTATCTCCCTTCTGATCACCATGTGTTTCTTGGTGCAGGACACCTTCGTTGCTAATATGTTTTTACTTCCCTGAGCTTAAATGAATGAAGATTCTGAGATGAGAGTACCCAGGCAATTGATGAGATTGAGATATCCATCAAAACCATCTAAGGTTCTACCAATAATTAGAATCCTGAGGCTAGTAGTAGGAACATTCAAGTCTGACAAAGGGGCCAACCCAGCAGTAGGCAACCTGCTTAACCTAAGTTGGTACTGGGTGGACTTGTAAGCTGAGATATTAATTCCTGAAGGAGCTAACCCAACTGAGAAAAGTAACAAGTCTCTGACACCATTTGCTCTACCTAGCTTGGGATGCCCAGGGAGGAGTTGCCATCATCATCATCATCTTCATCATTGTCATCACTGTCATCGAAATCATCATCATTGTTGAAATTTTTTCCAGTCATGTTCAACTCTTCATGACACCATTAGGGATTTTCTTGGAAAAGATTCTGGAGTGGTTTGCCATTTCCTTCTCTAGTTCATTTTACAGATGAAGAAACTGAGACCAACAGAATTAAGTGACTTGCCCAGGGTCCCACAGCTAATAAATGCCTGAGGCCAGATTTGAACTCAAGAGGAGTCTTTCTGACTCTAGGACCAGCTCTTTATCCACTGTGCCACCGGTTGCACACACTTTAAGTGAGATCCCATTCCTTCCAGGGACAATGTGAATGTGGGCAAAGGGAGCATGCATTTCCCAGTTTGCTGGGATTATTATTTTTTTCTATTTATTTAATATCCTCCCTCCAATAAGATGTAAATACAATTAACATTTTAAAAAATTTTGAGCTTCAATTTCTCTCCCTCCCTCTCTTCCTTCTCTCATTGATAAAAGAAACAATTTTATAGGGCTTATACATGTGCAGTCATGCAAACACATTTATATATTAGTCTGTTGTAGGGGAAAAACACAGACAACCCTCCCTCCCAAAAAATAATGTTAAAAAAGTATGCTTAAATCCACATCAGTTCTTTCTCTAGGGATGGATAATATATTTCATCATAAATCCTTTAGAATTGTGTAGGATCATCATATCACTGAAAATAGCTAAGTCGTTCATAGCTGATCATCATACAATATTGCAGTTACTGTGTACAGTGGTCTCCTGGTTCTGCTCATTTCACCTTGTATCAGTTTATGGAAGTCTTTCCAGTTTTTTCTGAGAGCATAAAAATCATATACCACCACTTGTTCAGTTATTCAGTTGATGGGCATACCCTCAATTTCTAATTCTTTGCCACCACAAGAAAGAGTTGCTATAAATATTTTTGTACATATAGGTCCTTTTCTTTTTTTAATCTCTTTGGGATATAGACCGAGTAGTGGTCAAAGGGCGTATGGTTTTATAGCCCTTTGGGCATAGTTCCAAATTGCTCTCCAGAATGGCTGAATCAGTTCACAACACCACCTATAGTGCATTAGTTACTCAGTTTTTCCATATCCCTTCCAATATTTTTCATTTTCCTTTTCTGTCATATTAGCCAATCTGATAGGTGTGAGATGATACCTCAGAGTTGTTTTAATTTGGATCTTTCTAATCAATAGTGATTTAGAACATTTTTTCAAGACTATGGCTTTGCTTACCTCATCTGAAAACTGCTGGTTCATATCCTTTGATTATTTATCAATTAGGGAATGACTTAGAATCTAACAAATTTGACTCAGTTCTCTACATGTTTGAGAAATGAGACCTTTATTAAAGAAACTTGCTATACATTTTTTCACAGTTATGATTAACTATGTATTTCCCTTTATCCTATTTCCCCCTGTTTATCCTACTTTCTCTCTCTGCTTTCACCCTATCCATCCTTAAAACTGTTTGCTTCTGTCTACCACCTCCTCCAATCCACTCTTCCTTCTATCAGTCCCCCATTTCTTTCATTCCCATTCCCTCCTATTTTCCTGCAGGGTAAGAGATTTCTAAACCAAAATGAGTGGGTATGTTAGTCCCTCTTTGAGGCAATTCTGATAAGATTAAAATTCAAATGCTCTCCCCACCTCTTCCATCTTTCCCTAGATTGTAAAATTTATTTTGTGCCTCTATTGTGTCAGATAATTTATCCCATTCTGCCTCTTCCTTTCCCCTTTTCCCAGTAAAATCCTCTTTCTCATTCCTTAATTTTATTTTTTAGATATCACCCCATCATATTCAACTCACATCTGTGTCCTTTGTCTATGTATACTCCCTTTAATTGCCCCAGTAATGAGAATGCTCTTAGGCATTACAAATATCATCTTCCCATGTAGGAATATAAACCACTTAACCATATTGATTCCCCTATGATATCTCTTTCCTGTTTACCTTTTTATATTTCTCTTGTCTTGTATTTACAAGTCAGATTTTTGATTCAGCTTTGATCTTTTCATCAGAAATGCTTGAAAATTTTCTATTTCATTTTTTCCCCTGAAGGATTATACTCAGTTTTGCTGGGTAGAAGATTCTTGGTTGTAATTCTAGCTCTTTTGCCCTCTGGAATATCATATTTCAAGTTCTCCAGTACTTTAAGATAGAAAGTGCTAAATTTTGTGTTATCCTGACTGCGGCTCCAAGATATTTGAATTGTTTCTTTCTGACTACATATAATATTTTCTCCTTGATCTGGGAACTCTGAAATTTGGCTATAATATTCCTGGGAGTTTTCACTTTGGAATCTCTTTCAGGAAGTGATTGGTGGATTCTTTGAATTTCTAATTAACTCTCTGGATTTAAGATATTGGGGCAGTTTTCCATGATAATTTCTTGAAATATGATGTCTAGGCTCTTTTCCTAATCATGGCTTTCATGTAATCCAATAATTCTTAAATTGTCCCTCACCAATCTATTTTCTACATCAGATGTTATTCCAGTGAAATATTTCAAAGTTTTAATTTTTTCATTCTTTTAATGGTTTTACTGTTTCTTGATGTCTCATGGAGTCATTAGTTTCTGCTTGACCAATTCTAACTTTTAAGGAATTATTCTCTTAAGTGAGCTTTCATACCTCCATTTCCATTTGGTCAATTTTACTTTTTAAGGAATTCAAATTTTTGTTCATCTTATTTTATATAGCTAAATCTGCTTTTTAAAGGAGCTCTTCTCTTTAGCAAATTTTTTGTGTATCATTTCTCATTTGGCCAATTCTACTTTTTAAGGCATTCTCTTCAGCAGATTTTTGTGCGTCTTTTACCATTTGACAGTTTTTTTTTTTTTAAAGTGTTATTTTCCTCAGTATTTTTTGTGGCTTCTTTACCAAGTTGTTGATTCTTTTTTCATGATTTTCTCACATCACTCTCATTTCTTTTCCTAATTTTTCCACTGTCTCTTATTTTTTTTTTTCTAAATCCTTTTTGAACTCTTTCAAAAACTCTTTGTTGGGCCTGAAACCAATTCACATTTTTCTTTGAGGCTTTGTTTTCTTCTGAGTTTGTGTTTTGATCTTCTTTGTCAACATGGTAACTTTCTATGGTTAGGTTCTCTTTTGGTTGATTGCTCATTTTCCAGTCTATTCCTTGACTTTCAACTTTATGTTAAAGTTGGACTTTGCTTCTGGGGTAGAAGGGGCACTGTCCCAAGTTTCACTTTTGTGTGTGGGTAGCTGTTTTCAGAGCTAGGTCTAGAAGTCTGTAAGTTTTCAATTCTTCCAAGGTGGGATGATCTAAGGAGAGGTATATTTATTACTTTTCTGACTGTGCTGTGGTCTGTGAATGGCCATAAGCACTCTTCTTTACTCTAAAATTATAACTAGGGTTTCTGATCCTCTGCAACCACAAGCTCTGATGTTCTAGTGTTTCTCCTCACCCTGAGACTGGGACCCAGGACTGGGGTCAGAGTCTTGCCCCCAGTGCCAACAAAGAGACCCCTGTAATCTTTTTCTGATCAAGTTTCTGACCCCCTTACCATCTGTGGGCCGAGATCTTTAGTGGCTGCCACTGTTGCTGCTGATTCGGTCACCCTTGAGGCCTGTTGCTGTCTTACTAGAGTGCTGCCTATGCTGGACTGTTAGTCTCACACCAGTGAGACAGATCTTTCCTGCCAACTTTCTAAGTTTTCTTGGGCTGGAAAATTATTTATTTGTTCATCCTTTGTGGGTTTTGCTGCTCCAGAATTCATTTTAAAGCATTATTTAAAATTGTTTAGAGGGGAATTTGGGAGAGTTCAGGTGAATACTTGTGTTTTCTCCACCATTTTGACTCAGCCTCCTTGGGATTATTTATAAGGAGTAAAAATCCCCTTTTGTAACAACTAATTGATATCAACTAGTTGATTGATATTGGAGAGTGCAACAGATGGGGGATTTTGAGTGATAGTACTATCCTAATTCCTTAAGGTTACTTGTATAACCCTGAGGAGACTAGTAGTCAGTTGCCTGACTGAGAACTTAACTGGCTGGTCCAGGGCAAGTTGGAGGAGTGAGGCTAGAAGGGTATAATATTAGTAAAACATTTGATAAAGTATTTCATGCAATTTTTGTGGAGAGGATGAAGAAATGTAAATTAGGCAATGATGCAGTTAGTTGTCTTCAGAGCTAGTTGAATGGCCTGATTTAAAGAGTTAATTTAATGGTTCAAGGACAACATAGCAAGAGGTTTCCAGTGGAGTACCCCAGGGATTCCCCATTGCTTTGATAATTAATCATTTAACATTTTATTAAATCAATGCCTTTGATAAATGTTGTATTTATCAATTTTGGAGATAGCACAAAGCCAAAAGGCATAGCCAACATGCCAGATGATAAACTCAGATACCAAAAGACCTTGATAGCTAGAATTTGGGGTTGAATCTAGAGACAAGGACAGTGACTAGACCTGTGATTTCATTGATATAAGGAACCCCAGATATGAAAACCCTCTCTACCATTTCAAGTTGGCACTATGTCTGGAACTTAAAGCCTTAGAAATTTGCCTTGAAAGGTGAAAATAGGACCACTAAACTGCATATAAGGATCCCCACAGGTAGCATATTAACTTAGAAAACCACATATTAATATTACTTTCTATTGTATTTTTCTTTATTTTGCCAAATATTTCCCAATCACAATTTAAATTTTATTTTTCTCTGATGGCCCATATTTGACACCTGTAGTCTGGTGATTTTCTCCAGGTCATATAGTCATCTTGTGATAAGTTCTCTATTTACTGTGCCAGGCTGCATCTTTGAACCTAGAAAGGCAGAATTCAAAAGAAATAAATTCAAAGTCTTATATTTGAGTTCAAGAAATCAACTTCACCAATTCAGGTTTGGGGAGGGATGGTTAGATGGCAATTTATCTGAAAAAAGATATGGAGGTTTTAGTGAGCCACAAGCTTCCTATGTGTCTGTAGTGTGATATGGTAGCCCAAACTTATTAAAAGTATCTAGGAGTGCATTAAGGGAAAGTTATAGTTCTACTGTACTCTGTCCTGGTCAGATCACATAGAGAGGTCTCAGTTTCACCTAGACTCGAGCATCACAGTTTAAGAAGGACATTGACAAGCCAGAAAGGGTTCAGAGAAGGATGGATAGGATAGTGAAGGGTCCTGAGTCCTTGACAAATAAGGATCCATTGAAGAAACTGGCCAAGCTAACATTAAGTATATTGTATTACTATCACAATCAATCCCTATTTATCCAACATTCACAGAATAGAATTTTCAAGTACAGACAAAGGGTTTACACCAAAGCCAGAGTCCTGTAATAAAATAGATATCAGAAAATTTCTTTAAAAGGACTAGTATGTCTGGTGTGCAGGCTTGCTGAGCCCTTTTCAGGGTTGCTCATACACTCTTGGTGTTATGACTCCAAGAAACTCTAGTACGTGCAGCTGTAGAACCGTCTTGGCAGATAGACTAAATCAGGTTGAAAGTAACTGGCAGACCTCAGACCCGTTGGTGTCTATCTGAAGCATGTGAAGACTTCCCCCAGTTGAATGGATAGATGAGAACAATTTGTTCCAACAGCCATGAAGGCAGTTGAAGAAGGCATTGTGGAGCACTAAGAGCTTGGTCAGATATCAGACACCAAGGTCATCCACTGCATCCTGGGCCATCACCAGTCATCCTAACTTTTGTCTTGCCACTGGACTTTGATGACTCAGAAAGAGAGAGTAAGCTGATGACAGTGCAATTCTGCTTCATTTAAATACAATTCAAACACAATTCAAGACTTGGCCCCCATGATTTCACTGATCTTTTTTGAAAAGGAAGGACAAACAGTAACAACTAGAAAAATGGAGGCAGAGGACATGGATTTTAATGAGAATCAAACCAACAAGGGAAGGGACATTTGGAGCTTTTCACTATCTCAGCACTTATCACCATATTAATAAAGAAACTCATGGAGTAGCTGAATACCTGTCTTCTTCATTGCTCTAACGGAATTCTGTTATTAAGCATCATACACAGTCAAGTCTTGTGCAAGAAGAGATGATGGAAAACTCTTGTGACAGAAACCCAAAAAAGGACTTTTGCTTCAAGGAGGTTACATTCTTTCCAGGAGGCATAATGGGTACCCACGTAATTATATAAAGATTTTTGTTACTGTTGCTCAGTCATGTCCAACTCTTTGTGACCCCATAGATGATAGCATGCTGGACCCTTATTTCCTCCACCATCTGTCAAAGTCTGTCCAAGTTCATGTTTATTGTTGACACTATCGCATCCTCTGCCATCCCCTTTTCCTTTTGACATCAGTATTTCCCAATATCAGGGTCTTTTCCAATGAGTCCTGCCTTCTCATTATGTGACCAAAGTATTTAAGCTTCAACTACAGTATTTCATCTTTCAACCTATAGTCTGAATTAATTTCTTTAAGTATTGATCATTTTGATCTCCTTGCTGTTCAAAGGACCCTCAAAAGTCTTCTCTAGCACCACAATTCAAAAATGTCGATTCTGCAGCCCTCAGTTTACCTCATTGTCCAACTTTCATAGTTGCTACTGGAAATTGCTACTGGAAAAACCATAGCTTTGACCCCATGGACTTTTGTTGGCAGGGTGATGTCTCTGCTTTTTAGTATGCTGTCCAGGTTTGCTATAGCTTTCCTTTCAAGGAACAAATGTCTTTTAATTTCATGGTTCCAGTCACTATATGCAGTGATCTCTATGCCCAAGAATATAAAATCTGACACTTCTTTCATTTCTTCTATTTGCTAGAAGTGATGGGACTATTTTGCCAAGATCTTAGTTTTTTGGATATTAACTTTCAAGCCACCTTTTATACTGTCCTCTTTCACACTCATCAGGAGGATTCTTAATTCCTCTTCATTTTCTGCCATCAGAGTAGTATTGTCTGCATATCTGAGACTATAGTTATTTCTCCCAGAAACCTTAATTCTGGCTTTGGATTCATCCAGCCTGGCATTTTGCATCATGTAGTCTGCATATAAGTTAAATAAATAAGGTGCCAATATACAGTCTTGTCACACTCCTTTTTTTGAGTTGTTCCATGTTTGGTTCTAACTGTTGCTTCTTGATCCACATGAATCTGTATGTGGAAAGGCAACTGAGCCATGAGAAAAGTAAGTTGATCTGGTACTCTCATCTCTTTGAGGACTTGTCACAATTTTTGTGATCCACACAGTTAAGGGATTTAGCGTAGTCAATGAAGCAGAAGTAGATTTTTTCCCTTCTGCAACTACCTCACTTTCTCTACAACCCAGTGAACACTGACAGTTTGGTCTCTAGATCCTCTGCTTGGAAAACCAGTCTGCTCTTTTGGTAATTCCCAGTTCACATATTCCTGAAGCTTAGCTTACAGCGTCTTAAACATAACCTTACTGCTATGTGAAATGAGTGTAATAGTTTGGTATTTTGAATATCCTTTGGCATTGCTTTTCTTTAGGATGGGAACTTAAACTAATCTTTTCCAATCCAGTGGCCACCATTGAACTTTCTAAATTTGCTGGCATATTGAATATAGCACTTAAACAGTATCATCTTTTAGGATTTTAAATAGCGCAGCTGGAATTCCAATACCTCCACTAGCCTTATTGTTAGCAATGTTTCCAAGAACCCATTTGACTTCATTCTCCAAGATGTCCAGTTCTAGATCAGTAACCAAACCATTGTGGTAATATCAGTGATGTTAAGATCTTTCTCGTATAGCTCTTTTGTGATCTCTTCTTAAAGTCTTCTGCTTCTGTTAAGTCCCTACCATATTTGTCTTTCACCCTGCCCATTGTTACATGTAAAGTTCCTTTGACATCTTTAATTTTCTTGAAGAGATCTCTTGTGTTTCCCATTCTATTGTTTTCTTCTATTTCTTTGCATTGTTCATTTAAGAAAACCTTGTCTCTGCTATTTTCTGGAACTCTGCATTTGGTTGGGTCTATCTTTCCTTTTCTCCTTTTTCCTTTCCTTCTCTCCTCAGCTACTTGTAAAGCCTCATCAGGCCTTCATTTTGCTTTCTTCCTCTTCTTTTTCTTTGGAAAGTTTTTGGTTGCTATGTCTTGTACAATGTTGAAAACCTCTGTTCACAGTTCTTCAGGTACTCTATCTAGCAGATCTAATCCATTATATCTTTTCATATATCTATCTGTATATGTATATACATATATAAACATTTATACATAGACACATGTATGTATATATGTGTATCTATCTTCATTGATACGCCTGTAAAGCACTATATAGATGTTAGCCGTCATCATCATCAATACTGATAGTAAGTTGTCCTTTATCTTCTGAGGCATGCCCTTGCTGGGTATCTCTTTAGACCTGTCTTTCTGGCAACCAGGAAAGTTAAGGGGAGCAATGGTTAGAGCATTAGACCTGAAGTCAGGAAAACCTGTGTTCAAATCCTACCTCAGAAATGTCCTAGTTATGTGACACCAAATGGGTCATTTAACCATATACAAACTACAGGGAGAGGGCCTAGGTCTGTGATTTCAGGTCAGAGAATTTCCAGATGAAGAAACTCCCTTGACCAATGCAGGTTGGCACATTCTCAACAACTTAAAATTGTAGTATTTCCCAGGTCACTCAGGTGGTATGTATCAGAGGTATTACTTGAACTCATCTTCTGGGTTCCAGGGCTAGTTTGCTATCTGTATACAGCTACAGGCAGAGAACAGAAGACTAGAAGACTGGGCCTGGAGTCAGGAAGGCCTGAGCCCAAATTCAGCCTCAGAAACTTCCTAGCTGTGTGTCCCCAGGCAAGTCACTTAATCTTTGTCTGCCTCAGTTTCCTCAACTATAAAATGGGGATAAAAATAGCATCTGCTTCCCAGGGCTTGTGAGGATCAAATGGTTTAATATTTGTAAAGTGCTTAGCCCAGTGCCCAACACATATAAATACTAGCTATTATCATTACAACAAAACAGAGGATAATTTTTTGGAATAGACAGTCACATTTGGGGGAGGGGGCCCAGAAAAGTTTCTGGTAGATGGTAGCACTTGAAGAAGAAGGGGAAAAACCCATGTCGAGGGATGGAGAAAGAAGATGGAATGTCATGAGGGAGAAATAGCAAGAGTGGTTTTAACCTTGATTCAGGTAGACATTCAATACGGTTAGTAAAGGTGCACTCCACATGGGAGGCAGTCACCAAGCATATGTTCATTAGCGCACATGCCCTTCTTGCTTAATGAGAAAAAGGATTAAGGGTACAGACTCTGAGGCTAGAATGCTGATTTCATTTACATTTCTGGGAAAAGGTGACATTGTCGTTGATAGCTGGTGAAGGAGAATAGACTATTCTATAGGCTAAGCTTCCAGGACTAATTTAATTAGGGCATGTAGTAAAGCTGGCTCTGTCACTTCTTCAGGAGAGAAGGTCCATGAGTCACTCAGATAGAAAGCCAAAGCTGGGGGTAGACCGATCGCCCTTTCCAAAGGGCGAGAGGGTGGCGGCGGAAATTGTTCCATTACTCACTTGCTAGACAAACCTTTTTTTTTCTCCATAATCCTAAGAAAAGAAGTCAGGTATGAATTGTAGGAAGTGGGGCTAAATTACTTTAATTAATTAATTATTAATCATAATAATGTTAATGAGAGGCATTTGCATAGCCCTTCAAAGATTGCAAAGTATTTTATATATATTATTTCATCTAATCCTGAAAATAATCCTGGGAGATAGGGGCTATTATGACTCCTATTCTACAAGTGAGGAAACTGAAGCTGAGAAAAGTTAGATGACTTAAAGCAGGGTCCCATAGTCAGTAAAAGTGTGAGATAGAATTTGAACTCAGGTTTTCCTGACTCCAAGTGTTGAGCTCCAAACTCTACCACCTATCCGTCTTTCGGATGAGCAGACACAAGATTGAGAGTTGCATAGAATCACGGAATGCCATAGCTCTCCCTCTGAGATGGGAACCCAGAGATCATCTAGTCTGACCTGTGTATGAACAAGAATATCTTTGATTTTCTGCCTAAAAAGTGGTCACCCAGCCTTAGCTTGAATGCTCCCAGAGAGGTGGAAAGCCACTACCTCTGGAGGCAATACATGCTCCTTTTGGATGACTCCAACTTCTAGGAAGCATTTCCTGACTTTAAGGTTCCATCTGCCTTCCCTGAAAGCTCTGTTCATCACTTCTCAAAATCGAACCCCTCTTCCACTCAAGGGGTCTTTCCCTTTTGCCTTATTTAGCATCCGTCCAACCTTTGATCTCATCACTATGGATTCGGAACAAATCATTCTTACCCAAGGGAGAAAGTTCTTCTCCCTTGGGCAGGATGGGAGATCCATTCTGATCACTAAGGCTGTATGAATTCAGTTACATGGATGGTCTGATCAATGAAAAATAATTGGTCTTCTTGATCAGTCAAAATTGACAAAAGTCTAGAAGTTCCTCTTAAACACACAGTACATACTAACCTAAAGAGAAATGGGTCCTGGTTGTAGAGGAAGGTAGCCAAGGCAGCCCAGTGGATAGACTATGGGACTTGGAGTCAGGAAGACCTGAGTTTGAATTATGCTTCATATATTTACTATTCTTTAATTATCTGTAAAATAGGAATAATATTAACATCCACCTCACAGGGTTATCGAGATGATCAGATGAGCTAACATGTCAGTGCTTTGCAACCTTTAAATCCCCATGTCAATATCACCATTTCTTATCATCATTAATAAATTGTTGTATTCAGTCAATTCAATCATGTCTGATTCTTCATTACCTCATTTAGGGTTTTCTTGGCAAAGATACTGGGGTGGTTTGCCATTTCTTTATCTAGCTCATTTTTCACATGAGGAAACTAAGGCAAACTGGGTAAAGTGACATACTCAGGGTCATACAGGTAGTACATATTTAAGGCAGATTTGAACTCAGGAAAATGAATCTTCTTGACTCCCGGCCCAAGACTTTATCTACTGTGCCATTCAGCTGCCCTTCATTAATAATATCATCATCATTAATGATAAATACAATAGCCAAGGTTTTTTTGTCTTCTGGGGCATGCCTTTGCTGGGTATCTCTGGCAACTAGAAGACAGGTGGAGTCATGGTTAGCACAATGGACTTGGATTCATAACATTGTTGTTAAGTTGTTTTCAGTCATATCTGACTTTTCATGACCTTATTTTGAATTCTCTTGGCAAAGATACTGGTTTGCCATTTCCTTCTCCAGGATTCATGAAGACCTGAGTTCAAATCCAGCCTCAGAAACTTATTAGCAGTGTGACCCTGAGCAAGCCACTTGACCTCTCTCTTCCTCATATTCCTCATTTATAAAATGAGAATAAAGTTGTTGGGAGGATGAAACAAGACAATAATTGTTAAGTGCTTTGCAAATTTTAAAGCTCTATTTACATGCTAACTATTACTAAGAGAACTGAAGAAGATGGAACCTTCCTCAATGATCATCCATTAAGTCCATTCCTTCTCTTGGAAAAGGAAGTCAAAATGTTTGATGGAGATGGGATGCATTATCTTCGCATGTGAAGAACAACACATTGTCTGTTCTCTCTCTCTCTCCTTAGACAATGGGAAATCCTTATACGAGGTCTGTGTTGAAGGAATGGGAAGAGATGAAAAAGCATTGGACATTTACTTACTTTGTGCCAGGCAATGGAGATAGAAAGACAAGAAGTCTCTGGTCTCAAGGGGCTTACCTTCTCTTGATGATGTATGCAGAGCTCTTTATAAACTTTAAAACAATAGATCAGACAGCTATCATTATTAAGGAGAAGGTGGATGGCACAATGGATAGAAAGCTGGACTTGGAGTCAGGAACACTGATCTCAAGTCACCAGCTCTGTAACCCTGGGCAGATCTCTTAACTAGAGGCACTCAGTCTTAGTTTCCTTACTTGAAAAATGGAAATAATGATAGCATTGAGTCCACAGGACTGTTCTGACTATCAAATGAGATAACACATACAAAAATGTTTCCCAAACTTTAAAGTTCATATAAATGCTAAGCTTTTAATAATTGTTATATAATTAAATATATTGTTATAATATGGAATATATCATATCCTACATTATATTTATAATGATGTCAAATTCCACTTTTATAAGATGCTCTTTCTGGTCTCCCTCATTACTGGTATCTTCACTCTGAGATTATCTCCAATTTATCCTGTAAATATCTCTACAGGACAGCTAGGTAGTACAATACATAGCATGATCACCTTCTTGAGTTCAAATATGACCTCAGATAATTACTATGTGACCCTAGGCAAGTCATTTAACCTTTGTCTCAGTTTCCTCATCTGTAAAATGAGCTAGAGAAGGAAATGGCCAAACTCTCCAGCACTTTTGCCAAGAAAACCGTGAATAGGGTCACAAAGAGCTGGACACAACCAAAAAAAGACTCAACAACAAAAACTTTCTGTGCAGTGCTGTTTGCATGTTGTCTCCCCCATTAAAATGTAAGCTCCTTGTGGGCAGGAACTATGTTTCTGCCTGTGTATACCTAGCTCTTAACAAAGCGTTTGGCACACAATAAGCATTTATTATATGCTTGTTGTGGATGATGACAACGATCAATTATCTTCCTCTTATTTCCTCTTCCTAATGAGCCACAGAGCAAAACTTGGTGGTCTGCACAAGAGAAACAAATGAACAGAAGTTAAGTTCCCTGCTGCTGGGAGAGTTTGAAGCCCAATTTTACTGGTCTCAAGTTTTGATCCCATATTATAATTCTTCTGACACTCAAGTCTCAAATACACTTGACAACTCATCCATCCACCTTGTAAAAGGAAAAAACCCCAGCCCAATACATGTCATGTTGTGCGTCAATCTCCCTAGGATTCATTCATCAGCTGTCTCACTGCCATAGTGATTTCGACCAATGTCTGACCCTTCCTTTAGGTCATGATTTTGCTTAGGAAGTTACTTTTTTCATGCCAGATTTATAAACTTTCCTGTTGTTCTCCTTTGATAAAATATCCACTCTGTCCACTAGGCAATACAACAGTAAATTTATTATCAGTCTGTCCTGCTGTCTTGAAGAATGACATCAATGCATAATGGCTATTTGGGCATCATGGCCAATACAGTCATTTTGGGGGTGGGGGAGAAGGATGATATTTACGAGGTTATGGGGGGATATATAAAGCGTGATATCGGGAGGGAAAGTATCTTCAAGTTCAGCTTCCTCTCCTGCAGACACCAAGGAGGACGAGTCCTCCTCTCCCAGTCAGCATGTACAAGCTAATATTCTGCTCCTTATTTTTTGCTGGCTTCTTAAGCCCCTTCTTGTCTCTTCCCATCGTGGATTCCAGTGAAATGGTGTATCGGCTGTCAGGTAAGAGGCATTTTCCTTTCCTTAGCTGTGGTATTTCTTAGGTCATAAGAGCAGCAGACAGAGAAATGGAGAAATTTTTGTTATTAAGGAGGCTTCTTCCAGCTGAAGTTTCAGCTACAAAAAAATGTTATTCTAGGTTTTTTAAATACTTTAAAAATCAATAATGGAGTGCAATTTCTTCACAGATTCAAGGAATGTGAGGGTATCATGAATGTTTCATCTCATTTTCATGTTAAGCTTTTTTGCTTTGGCAAAGCAGGAGTAGAAATGAATGAATGAATGGATGGATGAATGGATCAATCAATTATTTATTCCTATGTGCCAGGCACTGTGCTCAGCTCTGGAGATAAAAATGAAAAGATCCCTACACTCTTGGTGCATCCATTCTCCGTTTCATTCCTAGAAACCCTAGAGGTCATTTGGCACAGCCCCCTCATATTACAGATGAGGAAAGCAAGGTCCAAAGAGATTGGAAGGGGAGGCAACAAAGATGTATATACATATACAAAGAATACATATAAAGAGAATAAACAAAAGTAATGACTTTCCATTGATTTATGGAGAGCTCTTTACAAACGTTAAAGCAATAGATCAGTAAGTTACTATTATTAATATGAGGCAGGTAGGGGGCACAATGGATAGAGAACTGGGTTTGGGCAGGAGGGTTCTTGCAGCTCTCTGAGGCGACGTTACAAGGAGGTGAATTGAAGGCATTGCCTGAACTGCAGCTTGAAGGAACAGAGGGATCCTGAGAAGTGGGACCAGGCGTACTCATAATAGCTAACATTTATATAGCACCTACTATGTGCCTTACAAATATCCCATTTGATCTTCACAGTAACCCTTAGAGGCAGGCGCTGTTATAATCCCCATTTTATGGGTGAGGAAATTGAGGGACAGAAATTAAGCCCAGGGTCATGCAGTGAGGAAATATCTGAGTCCGTGGTCCCTTTCACAGAATGTTTTGAAATGCATAAAATAAAATAGATAGGATTACAAAGGAAGTTAATTATATTAAAATACTACAGATGTGCAAAAAGAAAAATGTCACAGACTCCAGGTTAAGAACCCTTGCTTTGCTCCAAGTTTTTTTATTTTGCACATGAGAAAGGAAGTGACTTACTCACTGTCACACGGTAATATAGGTAGGACTAATAACCAAGATGGGATTTGAACTCATGGACTCCTACTCCAAATCCAATCTTTCTCAGCCTCAGTTTTTTCATTAGTAAAATGGGCTTGATCATAATAGTAGCTATTTCTGAGGGGTACTGTAAGGCTCAAATGAGATGATATTTGTAAAGCTCTATATAAATTCTGTTATTCTTAGTAGTAGAATATCATTAATATTAACACCCAGCTTTAATTACAAATAATTACTGCATTAGTTACCAGAATGCATTACTGGTTGACTCATCTGGAGATTTACCACAATATGTTTGTTTTACTTTGAGCTAAAAATTAATCGGCTGAAAATGAAAATATATCTCTGACTACATTTTATTTTTACCTGTGAATTCACATGTCTTATGGAAATAAATTCTGACACAGGATCATAGAATGGTAGACATGTGAGAGAGCTCAAAAATCTAACCCAGTATTCTTACAGAAGAGGAAACTGAGGGTCAGAAAAAGAGAAGTGACAGCTTTAATTTAAAATTGAGAGAAAATTGAGTCATTTTGCAAAGCATAGATTTTGTAATTCTTTGTTTCCCTCTCAAACTACGGTTCCCAATAGTCAACATACAGCTGCCAAGGTACTCCCACAGCATCTTTCAGCTTCTAGAGTCATTGATCTTGTGCCTGGCAGTAATTTCAGTGGCTTGAGACAAGCATTAAGTTTATTAAATCTCCACTGTTAAAAGAGGAACAAAGAACATGAGAGTAAATCAAAAGAAAGCCTCCAAATAAAACTCCCACTTTAAACCAAAGATGTGCAGTTTTACAATGATGCAGGCAGCCCTAGATTCTTAGAAAATGTGTATCTCATCATAGCTTTTAAATAGGTAGAATCTTGTCTTACAGGTAGGTTAAAAAAAATCACACTAGCATTTTCAAGTGTGTTCTTTCCAAGAGTTCTCACTTATATTATACCTGATGTTCCAAGAGCAGTCATTTATATTATACATGATGAATTTTTTGCAAATGACCACACTTGATTAATCAGTAAGTATTTATGAAGCACCAGTGCCAGATGCTACTAAATGCTGGAGATAGAAACACAATAAAAGAACTTACATTCCAATTGGAGAAAGCAACAAAAGCTTTAAATATACAAAGTAAATATAAAGAGAACAAAAACATAAAATATTTGAATACTGATGAAGTGGAGAAAGACTTTAGGTCCAAGCTTGAGGGAAGCAATTTTATGGACCGGTTGTAAAGCAAGTATCTTAGCCTGTGAACCCCTTCACAGAATGTTTATAAATAAAATAAAATACATGGAATTACAAGGAAACTATATTGAAAGACTACCATTGTCAAAAAATATATTTTTTTAAAAGTTCACAGATTCCAGGTCAAGAACCCTTGACTTGGTCCAAGTACTTTATTTTACACATAAGAAGGCTGCCCCAGACTCTCAGATGACATGTATCTCATACTAATAATACTAACATATACTAATAATAGCTAATTTTTGGTGGACTACATTTAAAAAAACATAACATTTACATAGCACCTACTACATTCCAGGTACTTCACAAATATTGTCCCATTTGAGTCTCACAACAACTCTACCAGGTATAGGTACTGTTATTATACCCATTTTATAGGTGAGGAAACTAAGGCACAGAAAAGTTAAGTGACTTGCTCAGAGTCACATAACTAGTAAGTATCTGAGCCTGCAGATCCCTTCAGAAAAATGTTTTAAAATGCATAAAATGAAATACATAGGATTACAAAGGAAACATTGAAATAGTTACAAAATTTATATATAAAATATATACATATATAAAGATACATAAATATCTGTATATATAAAATGTAAAAATACATGAAATGAAGTACATAGATTACACAGGAAATATATTGAAAAAATTATAAAATGTTATATATAAATATTTGCACATATAAAAATATTACAAAGGCATAAAATGAAATACATAGCATTACAAAAGAAACATTGAAATACATGTATATAGAACTATGTAATAAACCACTGATTAGCTTCCAAAACTTTCCATATATTCATTACCCTCTTTCCTTTGCTAGAACACACATACACACACACGCAAGTGTATGGGCACACACACACATATACAGAAATGGCAAATATCTAATCTGAAAAACTCCATGTTTGACAACAATTTAGAAAGATAGAATCAAGCTGATATCCATCCCTTACTTTTTACCTTTTCTCTCTTTAGGAGATGACAAGGATACAAAACTATCCTTGGAAGACCTGGAAAGAGCTTCCTTCTTGCAAATGCTGACAGAGATTTTTGGTACAGAAAGAGATAAAGAGTCCAGGAAAATTGGTAAATAAATAAATAGACTTTGTAGTGACTAGCAGATTAATGTTATCCGTAGCTAATATAGTCCCTTGAATTTACTAGTTAGTTCCAAGTACTTGATGGGATAAGGTGAGTTTTGGAAGAAGGCTTAGCAAGTCACCAGAATTCCTCTGCTTGACTTGATGGCTCTCAATGCCATATTCAGCTCTGTCCTTGACCTTGACCACTAGACCCTGCTCTGATTCATCTGTAAGCATCACTTTTGTCTTTCTACCTTACATCTTCCTTTCTTTTTCTTCATTCTAAAAGATTTTTTAATGAAAGATAAGGAAATTTGATGGTTATGATTTAAAAAACAACTTGGTAGTCAAATGGAAGTTGTGTTTTCTTATAAGGAAGACATGATAGAAAAGAAATTATGGGTTTCACATAAAACATTTAAATTTTGTTATTAGTTGGTGGGGCAGCTAGGTGATGAATGGATAAAGCGAAGACTCATCTTCATGAATTCAAATCTGGTCTCAGACATTTACTAGCTGGGTGACCCTGAACAAGTCACTTAACCATGTTTGTCTCAGTTTCCTCATCTGTAAGATGAGCTAGCAAAAGAAATGGCAAACTACTCTAGAATATTTGCCAAGAAAATCCCAAATGAGATCAAAAAGAGCTGGATATCACTGAAAAATTAGTAGGGGAAAATATAATATTATTAAAATCTGAAAAAAATTCAACTTCAAAGAAATATAGACTGTCAGAGCTCTCAGCTGGGAGGTCATGTATCTAATCCCTTCATGACAGATGGGACAACTGAGGCCCAGAGACAAGAAATGAACTGGCCAAAACTATGTAGACTAGACCCCAAAAGGGTCCAATTTCCCTAAATCCTGCTTCAATTATTTCTTTCCTTTCCAAAATTAAATGTTTTGATTTTTTTCTTTTATATTGCTTTCTTACTTCTCTCCTTCCCACATGAACCCTCACTTTGGAGTTCTGATGCCACATATAAGTATGGACTTGGTATGTTAATTAGATATAGGAAAAACAAGACTAATCCTAAGTTTCTCCCTGTAAACACTGACTCAAGATGAATAAATGTTCAGAATCTTTGGGAGGGGTAGAATCTTTGAAATTTGGGGGTCATTTTAATAACAGAAATATTTTATGGGAGAATGAATAATTAAATTTCTTTTAACACAAAGATCTTTGTGGTTGCTGCTTACTAAGGAAGATAATATTAATAATAAAAATAGCTGGCATTTATGTAGAGATTTAAAGTTTGTGAAATACTTTGCATATATTTCTTTTTATCCTCACAACAACTGCTGGGAGATAGAGACAATGATGATGATGATGATGATGAGGAGGAGGAGGAGGAGGAGGCCAGTTTTGGAGGTGCTTTATAATAGTTAGCATGTCTTTAGCACTTTAAGGTTTGCAAAGTGTTTTGCAAATCATGATATCACTTGTTCCTCATGATCACCCTTGGTGGGAGAAACTAACACTGACTCTAATTTACAGTTGAAGAAACAGTGTCTAGCAGAGGTTAAATGACTTGTTTAGGGTCATATCACCAGTAAATGTTGAAGGCAAGATTTGAATTCAGGGATTTGTGACCACAAGTCTGTTGAGTTCTGTACTAAGGTACTTAGCTTAGAATATAAAAGAGTAATGAGAGCGAAAAGAAGACTGTTGTAAGGCAAGGGGTAAAGACTCAGGACTCAGTAATGAAAAATTCATTTACCTTGTCTCTTTTCAATGTTTTGATTTTTGCCATTGTCTATACTCTTACAAGAGCTCAATAAGAAAGAAGCTTAAGCTATCTACTGCCATCTGAGGACTCATCTCCTAAATACATTGTTTTTCAGATCTCGGTGCTGACATTTTTGATCCAAGAGAAAATGTGAAAAAGGTAAGTGGTTCTGTCTGAGAAATTCTAAGTCAACAAACATTTATTAAGCACCTACTGGACACTGCTGGACAGTGTGCTAAGTGCTGGGGTGGGTAAAAACAAAGGTAAAAGATAGTCCCTGCCCTCAAGGGGTTCACAATCCAATAGGTAAGACACCATGCAAATAATGAGTGCATACAAGATATGTCATTGTTTGGTCATGGCTGATTCTCTGTGACCCCATTTGGGGTTTTCTTGGCAAAGATACTGGAGTGGTTTGCCATTTCTTTCTCCAGCTCATTTTACAGGTAAAGAAACTGAGGCAAACAGGGTGAAGTGATTTCCTCAAGGTCATACAGCTAGTGTCTGAGGCTGGATTTGAACTCAGGAAGATAACTCTTCCTGACTCCAGGGCTGGGGTTCTGTCTACTGCATCACTTTGCATGACTTGCCTAAATTGAGCAGTAGCAGGTAACAAATAGGATGTAGGGGTCCTAATATAAGAGGATCATGAAGCTAAGTTGGAGAATTAGAGGCACTGGGTCCTTGAATTCTGAGGCATACGATTCATCAAAGAGGCAAAACTCCTGGAAAATCTTCTAAAAACAGTGACTCAGTGGGATGTTAAATATGGCCACTGGAGATACACACACAGTGCTTATGTTGTCTTCAATTCAAGAAACAACAGAAAAAGTCAAGAGAATGGTCCCTGAAATGAACCAAGGGATGAAGTAACTTCTGAGTAAGATTAGGCTTGAGATTAATAGAAATTAATGTCTGCTTAGAAAAAAAAATAGGGATGAAATTTAAATGAGGTGTATGGATTCATGAAGAGCATAGGATGGATACTGGAATGAGGGGCCATCCCCTGAGGTAGGTAAGTTTAGGACAAGTAAAAGGAAAAATTACTTTACACAGTAGGTGGAAAATCAGGTAACTTCTTAACCTTAGGGGCAGCTAGCTGGTGATCTGAGTACAAATCTGACCTCAGACATTCAGTACATGTGTGATCCTGGTTTCTGTTTGCCTCAGTTTCCTCATCTGTAAAATAGGGATAAGAATCACCCCTACCTTCCAGGACTGTTGTAAAGATCAAATAAGGTAACAATTGCAAAGTGCTTAGCACAGTGCTTGGCACATAGTAAGTGATATATAAATGTCAGCTATTATAGCTGTTATTACCTTGGCAGATCATATAGGCTAAAACAGAAATTGATTTAAGAAGAGTTTAATCATAGAGAGACCCACATCTTAACAGTCAAGTTAAAGAGACTGATGCACATCTAAACTTTTGAAATTGGCATCAGGTGAGCAACTACATGATTCTCCTACCCACCCCAACTCCACAAGTCATTGTTTGGCAACATCAGTTTGATACAGTCCAATTGATGTAATCCCAAATAGAACTGTAGGAATAAAGATAGCACTAAGATATGATGGATAGTCCCTTCGAATAAAACACATTTAAGAATAGATAAAGGGCTTATTTCAAATATCTTAAAAAATAAATGTACTACATACCATTCCGAGTCATTAGTAGTGGTATCACTGGAGTGTAATTCCAAATTGTTTCCCAGAATGACTGGATCAATTCATGGCCAACCAACAATGAGTATCATTAACTAAATATTTACTAAGCACCTACTATATAGCAGGTACTAGATTAAGAGTTAGGGATGTAAAGAAAGGCAGAAGACAGCCCCTGCTTTCAAAGAGCTCACAGTTTAAAGGACAACTGGATATAGACCAGTGCTGTATAGGATAAATAGGAAATGATCGATGGAGGGAAGGAATTCACATTAATGGGATAGGGAAAGGCTTGCTAAAAAAGGTGGCATTTTAGCTGGGATTTGAAGGAAGCCAAGGATTGAAATGCCCCATTTTTCTTGTAGTCCTTCCAATATTTTGG
>CM053771.1:34464997-34498501 GCA_028658325.1 Potorous gilbertii | reverse complement strand
ATTCAATATAGGCTATACATGTATAGTTATGCAAAAGACTTCCATAAGTCATGTTGTGAAAGACTAACTATATTTCCCTCCATCCTATCTTGTCCCCCATTTATTTTATTCTCTTTTGACCTTGTCCCTCCCCAAAAGTGTTTCCTTCTAATTACTCCCTCCTCCCATTTTCCCTTCCTTCTATCATCCTCCCCCATGCCCCACTTAGTCCTTTCTCCCCAACTTTTCTGCAGTGTAAGATAGATTTTCGTACCATATTGAATGTGCATGTTATTCTCTCCTTAAGCCAAATGTGATGAGAGTAAGCTTTACTTTTTCCCTTTCACCTCCTCCCTTTCCCCCTCCATTGAAAAAGCTTTTTCTTGTCTCTTTTATGAGATAATTTGCCCCATTCCATTTCTCCCTTTCTCCTCCCAATATATTCCTCTCTCATCCCTTAATTTTATTTTTTAGATATCATCCCTTCCTATTCAACTCACCTGGTGCTCTCTGTCCATATGTGTGTGTGTGTGTGTGTGTGTGTGTGTGTGTGTGTGTGTGTGTGTGTAAAATCCCCCCAGATATCCAAATATTGAGAAAAGTTTCAAGAGTTACAAATATTATCTTTTCATGTAGGAATGTAGACAGTTCAACTTTAGTAAGTCCCTTATGATTTCTCTTTCCTGTTTTTCTTTTCATGCTTCTCTTGATTCCTGTGTTTAAGTCAAATTTTCTATTCAGCTCTGGTCTTTTCATCAAGAATGCTTCAAAATGCCCTATTTCATTGAATGACCATTTTTTCCCCTTAAGTATTATACTAAGTTTTGCTGGGTAGGTGATTTTTGGTTTTAATCCTAGTTCCTTTGACTTCTGGAATATCATATTCCAAGCCCTTTAATCCCTTAATGTAGAAGCTGTTAAATCTTATGTTATCCTGATTGTATTTCCACAATACTCAAATTGTTTCTTTCTGGCTGCTTGCAATATTTTCTCCTTCATCTGGGAACTCTGGAATTTGGCTACAATATTCCTAGAAGTTTTTCTTTTCAGATCTCTTTCAAGAAATGGTCAGTGGATTCTTTCAATATTTATTTTACCCTCTGGTTCTAGAATAGCAGGGCAATTGTCTTGATGATTTCATGAAAGATGATGTCTAGGCTCTTTTTTTGATCATGGCTTTCAGGTAGTCCCATAATTTTTAAATTGTCTCTTCTGGGTCTATTTTCCAGATCAGTTGTTTTTCCAATGAGGTATTTCACATTGTCTTCTATTTTTCATTCTTTTGGTTTTGTTTTGTAATTTCTTGGTTTCTCATAAAGTCATTAGCTTCCAACTGTTCCATTCTAATATTTAACAAATTATTTTCTTCAGTAAGCATTTGAACCTCTTTTTCCATTTGGCTAATTCTGCTTTTTAAAGCATTGCTCTCCTCATTGGCTTTTGGACCTCTTTTGCCATTTGGGTTAGTCTGTTTTTAAAGGTATTATTTTCTTCAGCATTTTTGGGTCTCCTTTAGCAAGTTGTTGACTTGCTTTTCATGATTATCTTGTATTGCTCTCATTTCTCTTCCCAATTTTTCCTCCACCTCTCTTACTTTATTTTCAAAATCCTTTTTGAGTTCTTCCATGGCCTGAGACAATTGAATATTTTTTTGGAGGTTTTAGATGCCGAAGCCTTGACTTTTATGTCTTCCTCTAATGGTATGCTTTGTTTTCCCCCATTCAGAAGGATGGAAGAAAATACTTGTTCATTAAGAAAGTAACCTTTTCTAGTCTTATTTTTTTCCCCTTTTTGGGCATTTTCCCAGTCTGTTACTTGACTTTTGAGTCCTTTGTCAAGTGGAGGGTATACTTTAGGGACCTGTAAGTTCTCAGTTCCTCCAAGGTTGCACAATCAAGGGAGAAGAGTTTATTCCTCTCCTGGCCTGTGCTCTGGTCTGGAAACAATCACAAGCTTTTCTGCCCAGGATCTGTGAGTAGAATTCCCTCTCCAGAGCCTCCTCCAGCTCCACCAGGCCAGTGCTCCTCCTCACCCCAGAGCTGTCACTCAGAGCTGAGATCCAGATCAGTTGCTTGATTCCCCCAGGGTCTTTAGGCCAAGTGCTCTGTTACTGTAGTTCTGGGCCCCGGGCTGAGGCCAGACTCTGCTCTCCTCTCAACCAGGTTGACAGAGCTTTTGTACTGACCTTTGAAGCTATCTTTAGTGTTTATGGGTTGAGAAATCTGGGAACCACGGCTGCTACCCATGATTCTGTGCCCTGAAGCCTGTTCTGGTCCTATCTGTGCCATCTGAGCCAGTCAAGGCTAAACTGCACTCCATGGGCTGCACTCTGCTGAGCCCGGTGCAATATACCTTTCCTGTCAGCTTTCCAGGCTCCCTTGGGCTGGAAATCTCTTTCTCTCCGTTGTTTTGTGGCTTCTGCTGCTCTAGAATTTGTCTAGTCATTTTTTTATAGTTACTTTATGGGCTACAGGGGGAGAGCTACAGCAGGTCTGTCTTTTTACTCTACCATTTTGGCTCTACCACCTGGTCTATGATTTCTCTTACAATATGACTAATATGGAAATACACTGTGCACAACTACATATGTATAATCTACATAAAATTTCTTGCCTTCTCAATGGGGGGGGTGGGAAGGAATTAATTTGGAACTCAAAATTTTAAAAACAATTGTCGAAAATTATTTTTATGCATAGTTGGGGAAAACTAAAATACTAAGTAATTTTTTTTTAAAAAGAAAATTTAGATTTTAATGGAGTTCTATGGGGAAAAGTAGACTTACCTCAATATTAATAATAGCTAACGTTTATATAGTGTTTTGAGATTTGCAAAGTGCTTTCCATGGTCTTTACTCATTTAGTCCTCAGAACAACCATGCTGGGTAGTTACTATTATATCCTTATTTTACAGAGAAGGAAACTGAGGTACACAGAGGTTAAGTGACTTGCTCTGGGTTGAACAGGTAGTAAATTTCTGGGGCAGGAATCAGTCAGGTCTTCCTGATTCCAAATTTCATGCTGTATCCACTGAAATACCTATTTGCTTACTAATATACTTTATTTTTTGTTTTATTTCAGGTTTTCTATGGAAAAGATCCCAAAATCTCACTCCTGAGTCATCTTCTGGACAGAACCAGGAAACAATTCAAGAAGCGTGGGACCCCTTCCGAATGTTTCTGGAAGTATTGCGTGTAAAATGAGATTGTCTTTTTCCCTTCTTGCTTTATTATATTTGTAACCCTCTTAGAAAATGTAAATAAAGTTGTTTGAGTTAAAATGGCCTAAAAACCCAAGCAAATCAAATTCCTTATTGTTTAAAAAGAAATCCTTTGTTTTGCAAGTAATTATGTGAGCATCTTCTTTAAATATAGTCAACATGTAATTTCCTTTATAAAATACTTGTGTTCCCTTTGTTAAAGTCTTGCTATAATGACATCTCTTGGAGCTAGCAAATTTCAAGTTCTAATAGGTTTGATCACTGGGTTAGAAAGGCTTAGAGTTTGGGTTTAGCAATGTACTATATATCTTATATCCAAGGACCAGAGACTCATTTCCAGAAAACTGGCTACAGAAATTTGTTAAGATGGTCTTTTAAGGCTTGGTCTTTTTTTTTAGTGTGATGAAAGTAAGTATTTGCTATGATGCTTTCTCCCTTCCCTTCCTCCACCATTTTTCAGTTTTTCAAAAATGAATTTCACTTAAAGGTTGACAGGAACAATATTGAACATGAAATCAAAACCAAGAAAATGGGAGAGGGGGGAACCTTTTATAGTTAATAACTCAAGTATATCAATTTGGCTCACTGAAGTCAAAGACTATATTGCCACATTTCCTGTGGATGAGTTAAAGCGAGTTAATTATAAAAATGAACATATGCTTCCATTAGACAGAATTCAGGAATCTACTTGGGCCCCCACAGTCCTTAGATTCTAGCCACAACAGTAGTGGAGATATCTGAACATCTGCCAGCTGGGAGGGTGTACAATTCTGTTTGTTCATTATCCTGGCTGAGGTGACCAGAGGGGAGAACATGGGTGGAGACTTTTCATCTAATGAGCAGTATGAGCTGACCCTAAATACTTCAATCAGCCACAGCACCAGAGGACAGTCCAATTGGGACTATCAGGCACTGTAGAATGACCAATCACAACAGAAAAATCCAGTCTAATCCTTAGGTTGGGGCAGCGAGGTGGCACAGTGGATAGAACACTGTAATCAGGAAGACTTATCTTCCTGAGCTCAAATCCAGCTTCAGAGATCTACTACTTGTGTGACCCTAGGCAAGTCACTTAACCCTGTTTGCTTCAGTTCCCTTATCTGTAAAAACTAAGCTGGTGAAAGAAATGGCAAATCACTCTAATATCTCTGCCCAGAAAATCCCAAAATAGGGGTCATGGAGAGTTGGACATGACTGTAACTGAATAACAACAAATGGATAGATAAAGTGATAAAGGTGAATAAGATCTTAAAAGCAATCAATCTTATTTCTGATCCTTTTTGGGACTATTTTTTCCTGTAAGTTTTTTAGGCTGTTGTTTTGCTATACACTCTTGCATAGTACAAGAAGATCTGCAACAAGTAGATAATCCTTTTCTCTGGCTAAGGTCACTAGGAAATCAGATATTTAATCTAAATAAAGATGGAAGAATAGGTACCACAATCCCAGACTAATATTCAAGGGTGTATATTTAAAAGATATACGTATATGTATATATATATATATATATATATATATATATATATATAGTGTGTGTGTGTGTATACACATACACATATATGTATATACACACATATATATGTATATATGTATATATACACACACACATATATGGAATACATTTTTACCAAGGATCATAAGAAACTGAAGAGTTAAGATTTTTGCACCGTATCAAAGGGTTCTGTCACTCCCCCCAAACTGATAATACTTAATTTTTAAGTCAATAAAATACCAATTAATGCAAATGTTGTCCTTCTCCAAAAGGCACACTATTTACAATCATGAAACATTACTAAGCAAATTGAATTGACGAGTCCTGGTTAGGTCTTTTGAATTGCTCCAGGCAGTTACAAGAGAAAAGCCAGTATGAAACAAAAGTGTATCCAAGAGAAATTTAGTTAAATGGTGTTTCCTTATTGGTTAAGGGAAAAGGTAACCAACTGGTTAAATAAGGTTCTAGCTTTAAAATCCTATGATCCTATAAGAGCTAAAGCACAATGATTATAATGAAATAGACACCTTAGCTAAGCAGGTCTCTCAACTAATGGAAAATCATAATGGAAGTCTGCATTTGATTTCCATTGAAGTTGTTGCTGGGACAAAAATCATTAAAGGTCCATTGTGGACACAGGGCAGAAAATCTGGGCAATCCAGAGACTGGAGAATTCAAGTTCAGGTTCTGAGTGAAGGGAGATTATACAAATGAAGCTGTTTCCCCTTTGGTTTTCAGGTCGCAAGCACCTGAATGCTCTCATTCAGCAGCAGTCTATGAAAATAAAACCCCCAGTTATCTCAGGCCCAGGGATCCCCTAGCTCACTTGAGCATTTTGGGTCCCAAAGCCATCTTTACTCTATGGAGGTTTTGTCCCCATTATTACTAGCTTATAGGGCAAGGTTGGAGACTGGTCTTACCTTATGAAATGCTGGCGACAGGGGAAAGCAGAAACAATGGTAAGCTGCCAGTGAGAGCTGTATCTAGTAAAACTCGATGGGTAAATGGGCTTTTGAAATGGGCAAGAAGCTGGGACATGTACTCATATTGATTTTGGCAATGATCACCATAAATCTGTTATGGGATGTTTGGAGGGGTGATAAATCTTAACATTTTTCTCAAATCTACAGCAATGAAAAATAATTCAAACTCAAGAGCTTGGATGGATACTAGGGGAAATGCTGCCCCAAACCCCCCATAATTACAGGTAACTATATATTTCCCAGGGCATAGACTAATGTTGAATGCTGTGAAACACTCCTTTCTTCTGTTTGTTATTTTTTATGGTAGGACAGACTTTATTTCACCCCACAGAAAATCACATTTTCTATCACATTTCTTCTACTGAATTTTTTAAAAATATAAAACCTCCTCACCCCACAAAAGTTGCTTCAACTTTTGAAAGAATCCACTGATCACCTCCTGAAAGAGATACCAAAAAGTTGACATATTCAGACACTATCAGTTCTTTCTCTGGGGATGAATAACACTTTTCATCCTAAGGCCTTCAGAGTTGTCATGGATCATTGTATTGCTGAGAATAGCTAAGTCATTCACAGCTGACCATCTCATAATACTACTGTTACTTTTGTACCCAGTACATTTCACTTTGCATCAACCCCTGTGAGAGCATCCTGCGCATCATTTCTTATAGTACAATAGTATTCCATCACAATTACGCATGACGATTTATTCAGTTGTTCCCCAATTGATGGGCATCCCCTCAATTTCTAATTCCTCACCCCCAGAAAAGAGCTGCTATAAATATTTTTATACATAGAGGCCCTTTTCTTTTTTTTTTTTTAAATCTCTTCTGGGATACAGACTTAGTAGTGTTATTACTATGTCAAAGGGTATGGGTAGTTTTATAGCCCTTTGGGTATAGTTCCAAATTGCTCTAGAGAATGGTCTAACCAATTCACAAGTCCAACAACAGTGCATTAATATCTCGTTTTTCCCACATCCCCTCCAACATTTGTCATTTACCTTTCCGGTCCCATTATCTAATCTAACAGGTATGAGGGAGTACCTCAGAATTGCTTTAACTTTCATTTCTCCAATCAATAGTTAGATTATTTCTTCATATGGCATAGACAGTTTTAATAATTTCATCTGGAAACTGATTATATCTTTTGATCATTTATCAACTGGGGAATGACTCGTTTTTATAAATCTGACACAGTTCTCTATATGTTAGAGAAATGAGGTCTTTATCAGAGAAATTTACTTCAAATTTTTCAGTTACTATTGCTAACTGTATTTTCCTCCATCTTATTCCCCCTACCCCTGTTTATTCCATTCTTTTTCCTTTCAAAAGTGTTTTACTTCTGATTATCCCTTACCCCAATCTACCCTCTCTTCTATCACCCCCTTCCCCTTCTATTTGTCTTTAGGATAAGCTAGATTTCTATACCCCATTGCCTGTATATCTTATTTCCTAGTTACATGTAAAAACAATTTTAACATGTTTTTAAAACTTTGAGTTCCAACTTCTCTCCCTTCTTCCCCCCTCATTGAGAAGACAAGTAATTTGATAGAGATTATACATGTGCAGTCACACAAGACACTTCCATAATAGTTATGTTGTGAAAGACTATATTTTCCTCCATCCTATCCTGCCCCTCTTTTATTCTATTCTCTCCTTTCACCCGATCCATTCTTAAGAGTTTACTTTTTATTACCCCCTTCCCCAATCTGCCCTCCCTTGTATTACTCCCCTCATCTTTTCCCCTGACTACTTTCCCACAGGGTAAGACAGATTTCCATATCCAATTGAGTGTGTATGTTATTCCCTCCTTAAGCCAAATCCAATGAGAGTAAGGTTCACTCGTTCCCTCTCACCTCCCACCTTTCCCTCCAATGTAAAGGCTTTTTCTTGCCTCTTTTATGTGAAATAATTTATTCCATTCTACCTCTTCCTTTCTCCATCTCCCAATACATTCCTCTCTCTTGCCCCTTAATTTTATTTTTAGTTATCCTCCCTTCATATTCAACTACCCTAATAATGAGAAAGGTCCCATCAGTTATAAATATCATCTTTCCATATAGGGATGTGAACAGTTCAACTTTAATAAGTCCCTTATGATTTTTCTTTCCTGTTTACCTTTTCATGCTTCTTTTGAGTCTTACATTTTAAAGTCAAATTTTCTATTTAGCTCTGGTCTTTTCTCAAGAATGCATTAAATTCCTCTATGTCACTGAATGTCAATTGTTTCCCTTCATGGATTACACTCAGTTTTGCTGGATAGATGATTCTTGGTCTTAATCCTAGCTCTTCTAACCTCCAGAATATCAGTGTCATGTCCTCTGATCCCTTAATGTAGAAGCTGCTAAATCATGTGTTAGCCTGATTGTAGTTCCACAATACTTGAATCATTTCTTTCTGGTTGTTTGCAACATTTTCTCCTTGGCCTGGGAACTCTGGGAGTTTTCATTTTGGGATCTCTTTTAGGAGGTGATCAGTGGATTCTTTCCATTTCTATTTTACTCTCTGGTTCTAGAGTACCATGGCACTTTTCCTTGATAATTTCTTGAAAGATGATGTCTAGGCTCTATTTTTTGATCATGACCTTCAGGTGGTCCAAGCATTTTTAGATTATCTCTCCTGGATCTATTTTCCAGGTTAGTTGTTTTTCCAATGAGTTACTTCACATTGTCTCTTATTTTTTCATTCTTTTCATTTTGTTTTGTAATTTCTTGGTCTCTCGTGGAGTCATTAACTTCCATTTGCTCCATTATAATTTTTAAGGAATTATTTTCTTCAATGAGCTTTTGAACCTCCTTTTTCATTTGGCAAATTTTACTTTTTAAGGCATTCTTCTCATTGGCTTTGGAACTCTTTTGCCATTTGGTCTAGTCTATTTTTAAGGTGTTATTTTTTCAGTTTTTGTTGTTGCTGACTCTCCTTTACCAAATCATTGACTCACTTTTCATAATTTTGTCGCATCACTCTCATTTCTCGTTCCAATTTTTCTTCTACTTCTCTGACTTGATTTTCAAAATCCTTTTTGAGCTCTTCTATGGCTTGACACAATTCATATTTTTCTTGGAGGCTTTTGATGTAGGAGCTTTGACTTTATTGTTTTCTTCTGAGTGTATGTTTTGATCTTCCTCATTACCAAAGTAAATTTCTATAGTCTGAGTTTTTTTCTGTTGTTTGCTCATTTTCCTAGTCCATTACTTGACTTTTTAACTCTTTATGGTAGGGCTCTATTTCCAGTGTGAAAGGTGTACTGTCCCAAATTTGAAAGGTTTTTTTTGTGAGCTATTTTCAGACACTTCTAGGGACCTGTTTTCAGTTCTTCCAAGGTGGTATGATCTAAGGAGAGGTGTCTACTCTTCTCCTGGCCTGTGCTCTGGTCAGTGAGTGACCACAAGTGCTCTTTGCCCTGGAATTGTGAAGAGAGTTCTCTCTCCACTGCTGCCACAAGTTCTGCTATGCTGGTGTTCCTCACCCCAGGACCACCACCCAGGACTGCAACCCAGAAACAAGTATGAGCAAAGCTACAGAGTCCTGCCTCAACGCCAGTAAAGAGACCTTTGTAATCTCCTTCTGACCAGTTGTTTATCTTACCATTTGTGGGCTGAGAGTTCTAGAAGAAGCCACCACCACTACTGATTCAGTCACTCGCAAGGCCTGCTCCTGGTTTGCTAGGACTGGGGCTGGACTGCACTCCTCTCTCACTCAGTTCTGAAAGACCTTTCTCACTGACCTTTTAAGTTGTCTTTGGCATTTGTGGGTTGAGAAGTCTGAAAACTTCCACAAAGGCCAGTGATTCAGTCTCCTGAAGCCTGCTACAGGTTTGCTAGAACCCAGCTTGTGTTAGCCTGGCTTGTGCTGGACTGAGTTCTTCTTAGCCTGGTACAACAGACCTTTTCTTTTGACCTTCCAGGTTATCTTGGACTGGAAATTTGTTTCACTCTTTTTGTGAGTCGTGCTGCTTTAGAATTTGTTTAGAGTCATTTTTTACAGGTATTTGGAGAGGTGTGGGGGAGAGCTCAGGTGTGTCCCTGCCTTCACTCCACTATCTTGGCTCTGCCCCCCCACCCTTGCTGAAACATTCCCTTCTGAGGAGCCCAATGATTTTTTTTTAAAATATAAATCAGGTGACTATACTCAATGTACTGTTTCTCATAGTTTAGTACCATGGAACTAGATTTCCATCTAAGACACCAAAAGTCTGGACCCTATTCTAGATTCCTCCCTTGGAGTCGTAAGTTTGAGTATTACTCTTTCCCTAAAGATCTTGACCTTGGGGGAGCCAGGAGCCATACTAAATAGTAACTCTCTTTAAGCCCGAGGGTCTTCCCCTCCCAATTTGACTTTTTTTTTTTAATTAAAGGGGCCATCCCTTGCATAACAAGAAGCCCATTCATTGAATAGGTGTATCTCACTCAGGGAGAATTTGATAAGACCCTAGCCTAAATGGCCAGGGTCTCACATTGCATCCTGGGCCATTTCCAGTTGTCCTGACGAATATCTGGCCACCAGACCCAGATGGCTCTGGAGGAGAAAATGGGGCTGGTGATGTTGCACAGCCCTTCCTCACTCAAATCAAAGTCAACTGCAAGTCATGTCATCATCTTGATGTCATGGTCTTCTTCAAGAATGAAGAACAAACACAACAACAACTCAACAAAGCACTTCCCATTCTGAAATTTCAGTTTTAGTATTCAAATTGGGGTACTGTCAGATTGCTGACCAGATTATGTGAGGTTCTAATAAATATATTAGGTCAAGTTCACAAACTTGATGGGCCATTATGAAGATACCAAAATGACACAAAGTACCCTTCATAGACTCCTTAAGGCCTAAGCTGTATTTTAAGAAAGGACTAAATACTTGTATAATTTTCAATTTACAAATAATCATACCATATGAATATCATTGTTTAAAGACATACACAGTGGCTGTGAAAGAAATTTTCTGAAGTCTTAAAATAGGTTCACTGCTGGTTTTATTTTTACTTTAAAAAAATCCAAGACACCTAGTCAGGATATCCATATACAGTAAAAACAAGTAAATTCACACACAGCTAATTACAAATCTGGTTGAAAAATTAAAAAAAAAAATTCAGATTCTGATTTGCCTTGCGATTTATAACCAAGCATCATCTTAACCTTAGAATCACCTCATGTACATAGCATTCTTTTTTTTAAAAGAAATTCTCACAACACATCCGAGAAAAACAACTGCTGGAGCAGCAACATTTGTGTAAACGTTGAAAGAGACAATCCGTACTTTTTTTCCAGACAAGAATTTCCGTAGGTAAGAATGTAACAATTCCATAAAAACATCAACCACAAACTTTAGGTTGGGTGGAGCCCCCTTGGGGGGCAGGCAGTAACCACATCACTACTGAACCAACACATTGCTCACTTTCAGCAGTAGTAATTTCACAGAGATAAAAAAAATCTAAAAATACTATCTAGCCTAACACTGAAGTTATCAAAATGTGATCATTTATAAATGGCTGTAAATATATAGGTATATATATATATATATATATATATATATATGCTCTTACATCTGATCTTATACTTCTTTCAAAATCTCTCACACTCACACACACATATACCCACGCACGCACACACATACATACACACAAATCCAGAGCTCTCAGTGAACTGTGTCCTAAGGCAAATAAATTTGCAAATTTAGATAAAAGTGATCCAGGAAATAATAAAATGGGAGAGAATCTTAATATTCTTAGAGCAAGATAATTGCTTTTTGTTTTTTCTTTCAACACCAATCAAATTCTGTGGAATGAGCATTTGATGGTGCTCAAAAATGTATTTTCATTGCTACAAGGAAATCCCATGGTGATGGACATTTCCAGACTAAATTTTTTTTCAATGGGAAAAAATTTATGTAATTTTACAAATGGAATGTACTTGTCAGAAACCATCCATTCAGTTCCAGGGCACTGTGGAATATAAAAGTTCTCTTCTAATAACAGATTTAAATGGCACATGTTTAATTTACTCATGGGAAAAAAAAAGGTTTATTTTACCTAGCAATTGCTCACTAAAAATGAAAAACTTCCAACTAGGATTTCATTTCCCTACTAAAGGACAGAGGTTGGCAACATCGATCAATGAGAAAGGTCTCTCCCAGGTGCCATGCTCTTTGTGCTGTTGGAGGTCACACACATTTAAATCAGAGAAGGAATCACTCTATGGAGCAGCAGGGGATAAGCAAGTATGAGAATGAACAGTATCTCAGACAGGAGTCAAAAGCGACCTAGGCATTTTTTCCCTCTCATCTGTGCATCCCTTTTCTTCCACTGTGCTGCCCTCAAACGCCAGGCAGAGGTCAGCCCAGTGGACTCCGGTGCTCAGGGCACCATCTAAAGTCCGGGAATGCTGAAAACCAAGAGGATCTCAAAAATGCTGATGCTCAAATTCCTGCAAGGACAGAAAGGCCTGTCTATGCCTACACTAAGGCTTATGAATGCTGACCTGACATTTTTTTATTCCTTACTGAACAAGGCAAAACTGGAGTGCAAATGTCTTGCTTAAGCACAAGCTTCTGTGGAAGTACCTGGGTAGGATGGCAGCAGAGCTTGTCCAGTGCCAAATTTGGATCTGCTGAATTTATAGGAACAACCATCCTAGCCCCCAATTCAGCCACACGGAAAGGCTCCAATGCAGCGGATGCCTCAGGCTCATGGGAGCTGTCCTTCTTAGGACACCCCACCTGGGAGAGATGGCCTGGTGCTCCTCCATCCTCTGCTGTCATCTAACCTCTTTGGGATCGTGGTGGCTGAAACGGGGCCAAATGCAACTGATGGTTTCCAGATATTAGGAATGCGTTTCAAATTTAAGAGTGGAAGATTCCACTTAGGAAGAGTCGCTCTATTTGCAAAAATAAAAGTCTTAAAAACCCAGGAAGAAAACTTCTGGACAGCTCTAAGCATTCACTGATGATGGCAAAGTCACTGAAAAGGCAAGACTTTCAGAAGATATGCAAGGCTTCAGAAGAGGGTCAAGAGTTCAAAACATTAAAGTTTTGTGTCTTGAAAAGGCTGTGCAGGTGCATCTTCATGGTCAGTCACCCAACTGTCTTCTTCCAGACTCTTCTCGTAAGGCACAGCCCCAACACCAAGCGAGCGTTTGTTGTCACACGTGACACAGCCCTCCAGAAAGGAGAGACAGCAGGGCCGTTAGGTGAGGTTAAGGCCATTCTGGTCGGAATGTTAGAATGGCCATGAGCTGACCCCGTCCCCACTAATTCGCTCCATTGTCACTAAGACTATGAATCAATTTAATGTTTATGTAAATAAATGGTACTATTTTATGACTGAGTTTTACTGTCAAAAGGATTTAGAAGAGAAGGGCTTTCAGTGATTCCAAAGGTCAGACTGGCCCATTTCCAGACAGATCTGTACCCAACAACACACATGCACCCATGTTTTGGAAAGCAGAAGGGAATTTCAGTGACTTTCCAACCTCAACCTCTCATGGTAAATTGAACTTCCTTTCCCACTCACTTTATCTGAAGAGATACCCAAAGCCTGTTCACTTAAAAAGTCCCCCTGAGTAGCCAGGCTGGCACACTTGGATGGGCTGCCCCAACAGAAGAAGGGAGGTCCTCCTGGTTGCGTAAGGCCTCCACTTTCTCCTCCCCACCTCTGGCAGATGATCTAGGAGGTCCTGCCTCCTTGGTTCCCTGCAAAGCTCAGAGCCACTTACATGGGTGTCTATTTCTCGGGGGACCGTGTGATTTTGAATCCAAGGGTGCACTTCTGCCAACTCCTCTTTCTGTCCTTCCGTAAACTGAGGTTGATGCTGTTTCATACTTTCCAGCTTCTCTAGGTCCTCCTTTAATACATCTTCTTTAACCCTTCAAGAAATCCCATCACCTTTAATCTGCATGTTTTTTGATAGAGAAGGCTAATCTATTCCAATAAGTTACACAGTTTTAATTTAGGGAAAGTGGGACATAAATATTTGGATTAGATCTCCAGGCCATATGTGGTCCTTTAGGTCAAGTGTGGCCTTTTGAATCCAAATTTCACTTCAGTCAAAGGGTCACACTTGAGGACCTAGAAGGCCACAGTATCCCCACCCCTGGACTAGACTTTTTAATGAGTGAAACCCTGATAATCCTTCTAAATCTATTACAATGTAAAGACTCTGATTTCTTAGCCAGAGAAAGTTATTCTCCATGAGTCAAGAACTTAATTTCTTCCCTTTCTTCCAAAGAATGCACTTTTTGTATTTTCTAAGAGTTATGATTTAAAATACTTTAAAACCAACCAACACAAATGATGCTATAAAAATGATTTCCTTCCATCCAAGTCTCAAAGAGACAGAAATTCCTAAGCCAACAGAGTTATTTATTGCCTTACCTCTCGGGGACCTGATATGTCATCAGGACGCACTCGGGGGTCTGCTCTATCATCCCCCAGATGGCGTCTCTACCTGATTTGTGGGATGCATCTTTTTCCTCTGATTTTTGCTCATTCTGGGAGGTTTCAGAGGAATAGTCGCTACTTGCAAAGTATTTGCTGCTATCGCTGCTTCCTACCAAAAAACAAAAAACAAAAATGAAAGCATTTCTCAAGGCCCAATTTGGCTGAGTGGCCCAGGCAGGCTGGCTGAAGGCCTTCTCTGGGGAAGGCAACTGTAAATCATGGGAGTCACTGCCCAACAATTTCAGCAGAAAATCTACCTTTGGCTTCCTGTTCTCCCCTTTCCTACCTGTGCCACAACCAGATGTGCCATGGGAGAGAGAGCCATTGGCATCGGAGCTCACAGACCCACTAGCTGATGCTGCAAAATCAGCTCCAGTTGGAGAGTCCTTGTGAAGTAACAGTGTAAACAGTCCCTTGGCCACAGAATTATGGTTATTTTCGTTGCTGCCTGCCTGATGTGACTAGGAAGAAAAGACACAAGAAGATACACTTAACTTCTGTATTTCCAGCACCATGTGACAGCATCCTTTGATACTGAATAACTTTATCTAAAAACACAGGATGAACTCTAGAAATGAGAAAGTTTCTTCCCATTTCTAGGGATACTGAAAAGGTTCCTTTTAACTGAACTGACCATTTCTTTGTGGTCCTAGTCCCAGTAGCTCACCTTTTGATGATACTTGCGTGTTTGCAAAATGCTCGTCTGGTCCTCACAGTAAGCTTGTGAGGGAAGAGGCAGTGCAAGGTTTATTGTTCCCACTTTCTAGATGAGGAAACTGAGTCTCTGTGAAGTGATGGGACTTGACCAAGGTCATACAGGTATAAGTGGTGAAGATGGGATTTGAACCCAGGTACATCATATGGTATTTTTGCTTTTAATGCCTGGATTACTTTTGTCAGGTGAACTAAAAAATTAGGATGCAAAAAAAGACAGTGTTCTTTTGATTCTGATGGATACACACTATAAATATAGTGAGAAGCTAAATCACAATTCTTACAGCTGGGGACTTCATGTTGCTCGAGCCCCATGGATACCAACACCCCTCTGCTCTGACTGACCCTGGGCTCTCCAAACCAGGGTGCTGACCTCCACCATCCTGCTTATACCTGGCCATCCAAAAAGGAGGTACATGCAAGATGGGCACCTCTGAGAGGCGGCCCTCAAAACCATGGCTCTGGCTGCCACCAGCTGTGCACAACTAATTCTCACTTGTAAAGCTTGTACACAGGAGCACATCAGATGGTCCTTCCCAGACATCCCCTACAAGTATGCAGGCACGTGGCAGAAGCACGTTTTTATGTCCATTTCAATGTTTGCTCACAGGTTATGTGACCAGAAGATACCTTATCCAAGCTGAGATGAAAAAGAGCAGGCCCCCCCACCCCCACACCACCCCATGCTAAGGTGGCCCATCAGGGGGCTCTATACACAATCAGCAGGGGCCTGAGGGCCCTCTCTGGAAAGAGTGACTGTTACTTACATCCTGCACTCCTGTATCTGCCTCCTGTCTCATGTGTGGCAGAGGCTCAGGAGCCCCTGGCATTTCTTCCTGAAGCAGGTTCAGCTGTAGTGGAGAGCTGCTCCTGGAATGACTAAATAAGGGATGCTCCTGATCACTCTGGAGCACCCACTCCTCTTCAGCTGATCTCTGGCTAGAGGCTGGGGATGGCAGCTCTGGAAGGTCCTCCTGCGGCAGCACTGGTGGTGAGGAGGGCAGCGGTGCTGGAACTATTTCAGAGCAACTAGGCACACCCCAGAACGGACAGGGGGAAGAGAATGGCTGGCATATCTGGGGACAGGCAGGGGGGTTGTGCAAAATAATGGTCATAAAAGCACCCACATAAGGAGAAGGGAATGTTGGCAGCGGCTGCATCCTGTAGGCAGGGCTTAACTCAGGATGAGGTCCCAGTCCAGGAACGGATGCTGTGCACTGTGCTCTCACAGGGGACACCGGGGGCAGAACAGGAAAGCCAGTGGCTGGGGAGGGGGCCAAAGGAGGGTGCAGCAACCCACATGAGCCAGGGGGGGTCATGTCTGAAGGCAACCAGGGTGGTCTGCCTGGAGATGGTGCTCCCAGCAGAGAAGGCAAATTGTCACAAGAGCCACTGCTGCAAGAGGACACCGGTAGCTTCAGGCGCTTGTGTTTCCCCTTTTTACAGCCAGCTGACGGGGCCTGCTTGGAAGGAGCGTCTCCTAAACAACGATGACAACAAATATGGCAGGGGACACCTGAGAAGTCCATCAGGCTGAGAGAAGCCCACTTCCAGGATGTTTACAAAGAATGGAAGCAACAGGATAAAGACCAAGAGGAACAGGCACTATGCTGAAAGGCACTGGTGGCTCAAGACTAAGACTGTTGTTTTTAGGGGACCCCTCCCCATTAAAAAGATACTCAACTCCATCTCATAAAGGGATGGCCAATGGGCAGTCCCTAGAAAAGGGAGCCCGTGCAGTCATGGTCTGACGTCTCCATGTCTGCCGGCCTTGGGGACCCCCAGCACCCAGGAGCAACTCAGCCACATTGTGAGTGAGATCCCACGTAACTAGGGATAGGGAGGACATAAAGAATAAGTGCTCCGGTACCTGGGATGAGGGGATATCTCATCTTGCTTCTGCCATCTGGCTGAAGGTAGGAGCAATATGGAGAAGACAGGATCTTTTCCCGAAATCTGTCCACATAGTTCTTCTCCTCCTTCTGTGTGTGAGCAGAGAGCACTGCCTTTGTGAGCCCTACCTGCCTGAAGCCCTCTGGGGCCACAGGCAAAGTGTGGAGGCTCAGGCTTCTCCCCTCAACCGGCTCGTTGCCTGCAGCGACATCATCTCCAGCAGTCACCTCTGCCAAGGGAATGCAAAGGAGCTGCTGGTTTCAATTGAATTCTTTACCACCCTTGTGACACGTGCATGTCTTCTTTCAGGGGCATAGAATGTAGTACACAAACTACTCTGATGTAACCATGAGGACATAAAACTAGGAAAACCGTTTCAAAAAAGTGTCTAGTTTTTAAAAATGTCCTTTTTTCAGTGACACTGTTTATGGTTGAGCTCTTTAGTCTGTGAATGCTAACTTTACAAAATACACATTTGTTGCATTTGTCCTTCGTTGCCAAAGAAGACAATGTCATCAGAGAAATGATGACATGACTTGCACTTGACTTGTTCTTTTTTTTTGACATTTGCACACAATTTGAATGTTGCCAAGACATATAAATGTGGCAAGATTTTATGATAATATCAATAAGTGAGGTTAATGATATCACCTAAATACTAAATGTGCTGTAGGTAAAAATCTCATCTCACATTCCAACCATTTAAATGTTAGCGAAAATGTTACTCAGGTTCAAAAACACTAGCAGCAGGAATTCAAAACTGAAACATTAATCCATCTAACCTCTTTGAGATGAATTAAGACATCTGAAGACATTTCAAGGAGCTGGAAAGAGGGCCAGGAGCAAAGGGCAAATGTATGCGTGGCTGTGGCAGCAGAGGAGACTCAAGGCTGTTGGTGAGCCTGGCTCACTGTGGCCACACAAGGCTCTCTCAGCCTCTCCTAAGCATTCTTTAGTGAGCACCACCCATTCCCCTCTGGACAGTGCTGCCAGCGCTGTGGTAAGATGAAATGGGTCCATGTTTCATTCCACCAGCCTATGCGGGGCACCCTTGGCCACTGGACAATGACTGGGGTCTCTCTTGGCAATGCAGCTATCTGTTCACATCCCCATCTCTCTCTGCCCTTATCAGATGTTGCCCAGGATGAGGTACACATATGCTGTGCCAGCAGGGCCAGGCACAAGAAAACCAAATCTATAGATGATTGAGAAACTTCATCTTAGCCATCAGCCTCAATAGCTTCCTCAACCAAACCTTTTTTCATTTCTCAGACCATCCTCCAACGAAAGTGAAAAGTAAAAAAGCCCAAAGGAAATGCAGGGCAACTTAGATAACTGGTCCCCCAAATAAATAATTCTATTGTCAAAGAAGGAGTGACGTGTTCATTTGTTCTATACAGGACCACCACCATCCTACTATTTAAAAAAAAATGCATTTTATGCTATTTGACCTTTTCTTTAAAGGTTGGTGGCATGAGCAACTCAAAGCAGCCCTATCAATACAAGGACCAAAAAAACCATAACTAAAATGAATAATCATGCCTCCTAAAAACCCCTAAAAGTTAAGGACAGGAAAAGGTCTTTATAATCCAGAGGGCTGTAAGAAGAAAACAAAGTAAGATGGCAGCAAGGCCAGCTTCGTGGTTGGGGGTAGCCCCATGGGAGTCCATACCTGATTCTGGGTGGGGGACGTGCACCAGGGTGCTGCGGTAGCTGCATTGGCTTGTGGCAGAGAGTACGCTCATGGCTTTGGGGGAGAGTGCCAGCGTTGTGCCATTGTCCTCAGTCCCTTCGGGTGTGGCCAGGACTGGAATCTGGGAAATGGCTGGAGAGATCAAAGGAATACTTGTGAATGGAATACCAATCCTCAAATCAACCCACCAGCTGGTACTGAATGACCACCCTGCCAGGATACAAGAACAAGAAACAGGTCTGACCCTCAAAGAGGTGACCTTCCATAGGCAGTAATGGGGTAATGGAAGGAAATACATAAAGGCCTCACACAGGAACTGGTCCTGGAGCTGAGCCTTGATGGAAATGAGAATTTCCAGGATGTGAAGCCTCCTCGATCTGTGTGGCAGTGAGTGGAGAGAAGGGGATGGTGCAGGAGATGTTAGAGAAAGGGCCTGGCTATGGGGAGTGAGGCAGGGGGAAAGGGACTGGGAAGAATGCTGATGCCACTGACGACAACCACAGGGAAGTCTGCTGAGCTGTTTTGCATATGCTGACTCTGAGATGCTTCTAAGACATCCTACTTGGGACAAGCAGCATGAATTGCTGATGTGGGGCTGGCGCTCTGAAGAGAGGTTACAGCTGGGCACAACGGGAGTTTATCTGAAATATGGGAGCCACTAGGGTCACAAAACAGGGTGTAAGGCAGAAAGAACATTGGGGAATACCTGCAGCTGGAGGGCAAGACATGAATAAAGACTAAGTGAAATCTGGAGATGAGAAAAAATGGTCAGATAGCTAGGAGGAGAATCAAGAGAGATGTCATGAAGAGACAGGAGAGGAGCCAGGGAAAGGCCAGTCAATAGTGTTACAGAGAGCAGAGGCCGCTGGACTGGCAAATAAGAGATCACTGCTAACTCTGGAAAAAATGCTTTCAGCTGAATGAGATCGGAAAGCCAACCAATCAGTACCTATTTAAGGGCCTACTATGTGCCAGGCACTACACTAAGCACTGAAGATGTAAGAAGAGGTAAAAGACAGTCCCAGGTCTTGAGATCACAGCCCAATGGGGGAGACAACAAGGAATCAAATATGTACATACAGGCTATATACAGGACAAACAGGAAGGAAGGAAGGAAAGGAGGGAGGGAGGAAAAGAAACACAGGAAGAGAGAAAGCAAATGAAATCACTTTGGGAAACCTTGACTCATAATCAATTTCTTTTTCCTCCTTTTTGGCTTCTTATCTTAGGAATGTCTGGGGGTCTTGATTAATATTAACATCCCATGAGACAGGCTTCAGCCAGCCAAATAACCTCCTAAATCAGACAGGTGGCCCTGAACTCCAGTAACAAAGATTAGTAAAAGGAAATTTAAAATTCCTATTACAATTTTAAAGGAAAACTGGCCCTTCCTTCCCCCCTCCTTCCTTTCTTTCCTTTCTGATGATCATCTGGCCACTGGACCCAAAAGTCCTCCCTCACTGAAATCAGTCAACTGCAAATCATGTTATCATTCCAGTGATATCATGGTCCTCTCTGTAAATAAAGAACAAACACAACCTTTGAATAGACCAAGATGCCTGAATGGGGACCCAGCTAGCTGGGTAACTCAGCTCATCATCTCTCTCCAAAGGAAGGTAAATTTTGGTGGTCAGAAGCTGCCCAGTTGACTTGAGGTTTACTAGCTAGGTTTCTTTCTTCCTTTCTCTCTGTCACAAAACCTTAAATGCAGTTTATGCCAAAGCTCATCGATTGGACCACAATGGATCCCTGCCCAAGCTCCACTTAAAAGCTGTAATTTTGGACCCTCCTGGCTCTGAGTGAATGTCAATAATAGCTGCTTCTCTTTGGAATAGCAACCCTGAGGGCCTTCTCCTCCTAGCTTGAGTTTTTTCAAGTAAAGGGACTATCCTTAGACTCATTTCTTAAAGAGGCCTATTCAGAAAATGGGCATTACCTCACTCAAAGTGAGAACCTGAAAAGGCCATAAAAGGGCCAGGGTCTCCCCACTGCATCCTCAATCAGTCCTGAGGAATATCAGGCTACTGGACCCAGATGGCTCTGCAGGAGAAACTGCCTGGTGACCTTGCACAGCCCTCCCTTACTCAAATCAAAGTCAACTACAAGTCATGTCATCTCTCCCCAATGTCATGATCCTCATCGAAAATGAAAGACAAACACACAATAAAGCACAAATAGGAGGAAGTCACTAGAAAAAGGAGGGGTTGGGAAAAACTTCCTGTAGAAGAGGGGATTCTAGTTGGGACTTAGAGGAAGCCAGCAGGCAAGGGAGACAGAGAGAAAATGCCAGAAGCCTAGAGATGGAGTGTTCTATTGGTAGAACAGCCAGAAGGCCGATGTCCCAGGATCAAAGAGTACATAAAGGAGAGGAAGGTATAAGAAGACTGGAAAGGGTCTGAGTAGCAGGTTATGAAGGGCTTTGAATGTCAAAGAGAGCATTCTTTATTTGATTCTGGGGGTCTTAGGGAGCCAAGGGAGTTTACTGAGTTAGGGGGATGATGTAGTCAGACCTGTGCTTTAGGAAAATCACTGAATGATGACTGAATGGAGAATGGACTGGAGTGGGGAGAGACTTGAGACAAGGAGATACCCGCCCCCCAAAAATTACTGCAATAATCCAGGTGTGAGGTGATGAGGGTCTGCACCAGAGCAGGCACAGTGTCAGAGAATGGGAAGGGGCACAATCTTGAGATGCTGCAAAGGTGGCCAGCCTTGGCAATAGCCTGGATATTGAAGGTGAGAGTGACGAGCTCAGGATGACTCCTTGGCTGGGAATCTGGAGGACGGTGATGTCCCCTACTATAATGGGGAAGGAGGGAGGGTGTTGGGGGAAACATAGTAAAATCAGTTTTGACACACTGAGTTTAAGATGTCTACTGGATATCCAACTTGATAGATCTGAAAGGCAGCTAGAAATGCAAGATGGGAGGTGAGCAGAGAGTAGATTTGAGAACTGTTAGCACAAATGATAAGCCAGTGTGAGGGGGTTCAGAAGTGAATAAAAGAAAAAAAAGCGGATTTAATATGCAAAGAACTACAAAGAATCTGCAAGTTCTTCCTCCTTTCTGATTTTGTAGTTAAATTCTAAAGAAGATCCTAAGCAGTTGCCTGAGGTTCAGGGTCACAAAGCTGGGTAAAGCCTAGTTAGGATTTAAACTCAGTTCTTCCTGAATCCAAGCCCAGTACTTTATTCATTATGCTGCATTACCTATATAAGAATGTACTATGTACATCAAAATCTTAACTTATATTAGAAAAAAAACCCCCACAAAAAAACCTTCCCCAGCATAAGAGAAGGTATGAGAAATTGGGATTATTTTATGTAGAAGGAAACTGAAGAGAATTAATCCTTTAAATCAAGTCACATTTACTGTCACTGGTGCTTCCATTTACCATCTAGTGCCTGGGCACCAACTGGCCTCTGACCGAGGTGCTGGTCTTCAGAGGAGGAGGAGGAGGAGGCTGTATTGGTGCAGGAGATACACTTCCTCTTCAAGGCAGGGATGCTGTAGCTCTCCAGATACCTGCATCAGAAGCAGGTCACACACACCCTCTTACCATGTGCAAGTACATGCATGCACCCACCCACACACATATACATACAAGCACACTATAATGCTTCCAAATCTAAACCACAGAACCCTACGGATAGGACACAAATATGCTTTCTGGGCAGATCGTCAATCACTGCTCTAAGTTTGACAGCTGTTTCTCCATAACAGTACAGCTAATACTCTTCCCAAGAGGAATGTCTATGAGATACCCACCTTTAAGCACCTTTTCCTAACATAAAAGAAATACTAAAAGGTGAAAGGTAAAGATGACCTAAGATATGGCAGAGAGCTACTAAGTGAGTCCAGTGATCAAAAGTACCCTTGTGCAGTCCTGTCCAGATAGAAAGTCTGTGACTTTGGGATAAATCGCCCTCTCTCCAACCACACTTGCCAGTCTCTTTCTGCACTGATTGGCCTCCCATCTACCCCGTTTACAAAGGTCTCCCCATCTGTTGCCACAGGACTCATGTACTTTTTACAAGTCAGAGCAAGGCTCATGTTTTCCACTGTCTCCCCTGATTGGCACTGACCTAATGTGGACTAACAGGACAAAAATCAATACACAACCAGACATCTCGATATTTTGCTATGACCATCAAATGCTCCTTTACTGTATTTCTTATCATTACCGTGACCCATCTCTTTAACTTTGGATAGCTTAGTTTTTCATGCTTGTCTCATCTCCCCAAACTAGATTATAAATTGAGTGGAATCTGTCTTAGGCTGCTTTAGATTCCTCTGGCATTTATCAAGGAGTCTTCAAAGTGGATAACCTGATTTATAATCGATAACGAAATTTAAGGTGGAATGTATTTAGAATGCATGAAGGCTCCAATGACACTTGCTTTTACTTTTCTTCCACACCTGATAATGCTGTCCACACAATTGATCTGTTGATAGGATGGAGTATGCTGATCTTTTCTCAAGTCATCACAAGAATCAGTGCCCAAACTACTATTTCTCAGCTCCTGAAATGAAGGATGGGAAGACTTCTTGTTGCCTGGAAAAGGAAAATAAGAAGATTTCAAAGCCTACGTTAGCGTACATTGATCTGGAGGAGGACGTGGCTCATGAACAATCATATACAGAGGCTTTCGCTTCACCCAATGGCCTTGCGGAGCCAGACGACTGGAGGTGCCACGTCCTGGCTCCGACAGTGGGAGAGGCTCTGCTGGACTGGCTGACAGCACCAGACCCTGAGTTTATCTAGCTGAATGAGGATACTAATGGACCATGGAATGAGGATGACACTATCAAGAAAGAGAAGAGCTAGCTTGAAGTTCACAAAAAAAAAAAAAAGGAAGATGTGACATCAATTGGGCTCAACAACATATTCCCCTAGGGCAGGGGTGGGGAACCCGTGGCCTCAAAGCCACATGTGGCCCTCTAGGTCCTCAAGTGCGGCCTTGGACTGAGGGCCAGGAATGTATCATAGCTAATCTTCCCTCACCCCTAGTCTAATGCAGCACTTTGCTAATAGTAAGTCCTTAAGAAATGTTGGTTGAACCAATAAGAGGAAAGAGAAGCTGAATGTGGCAGGTGAGGAGAAAGTTTATCATGAGAAATACAGGAGTCAGGCCAAGTGGCAATTGCAGAGATACATCTGGGTGGTGAAGACAGTGAATGATCCTCACTCAGCAAGAGGTGAGAGGTGAGGCTGAGGAAGGGATGCTAACACGTGCACAACGAGGAAAACTCAGTTTTTCAGATCCAGAGAAGAGCCGCAACTGAGAAATGTCTCATCGCCAATGAAGTCTGGGAGATTACAGGGAAGGACCTTGCCTAGTCACCACAGGATGTGGCCAGAGAGCCAGATAGTTCTGCTGGACACAGGCTGCCTTAAGAGGCAGTGACAAGAGATACAAAAGACTTTCTGTCCATTGAAACAAAAAACTCACCACCGAAAACAAATGGTTTGGTATGGAGGGCTGAGCAGCTCACGCAAATAAGTATACCAAGAGAACAGTCCTGGGGGAAGCAGTGACATTACTGTGAACTCGTCAGAGTGGCAACACCTCTTAACCATGTCATTGTTCAAGATGGTCAGACTCTGCCACGCCATTTGGAGTTTTCTCAGCAGAGATACTGGAGTGGTTTGCCATTTCCTTCTCCAGCTCATTATACATATGAGGAAGTTGAGGCAAACAAGGTGAAGTGACTTGCCCAGGACCACATAGCAAGCAAAAGAGGAGTCTTCCCACGTCCAGGTCCAGCACTCCATCCACTGCCCCTTTCTGACCATGTCAGGTCTTGATAAAGAAAGAGCTACTCTTGCTCTCTGGGCTGTGAGAACCACCTCAAAAGAGGTAATGAGTGTAAAGGGCTTTACCAACCTTTGGGCACCATTTTATGGTAATTCTTGCTATTATTTCAACGGCAGAAAAAAGAACTGACTCTGTTCTCTTGCAATTTCTAACATAAAAGTTTATGTACCATACAAACAGGCACCAAAATTAATGTTTAGAAAGACAAGAACAACCCAACAGCCAGTAGTTAACCCTTAGATCAAACAGAGGGTTAAGGGAAGACAAGACCATGAAAATCAGAGAGGGCAAACAGCATGCAGATGGAGCTCCATATTTTAAAGTTTTCTTCTACAGTGCCAGTGAGCCACAAGAAGGTTCCCATGCAAATGACAGTAAAAATATAGATTCTTTGTGTGAAAGGAGAGCTTTATTCATTTTTTAAATTGTATTCTTCACTTATTATCTGAAGCAGGGTCTAAAAAAATTGGGTTTCATAGTTTTTAGTGGGTAAATTATCAGAAAAAAATGTCCTAAATGGTCTACGAATTCCTTGGCATTAGTTTAATTACTGGTATTAAGTTAATTAGTTAGTTAACTAAGTTAACAAGATTATGAAGAAATATTATTAAGAAATAGACCACGGGCCCACAGTGCAGGAGGACCTGAGTTCAAATCCACTGACACTTACTAGACTCTGGGCAAGTCACTTAACCCCAATTGCCTCACCAAAAGAAAAAGAAAAGAAAAGAAATAGACAAGAGCTTTTAGCCACTTATTTTAGAAGATTCAGAAGTGCATATGAAAATAACCTGGGAAATGATGCTAACTCACCTCCTTGTCGCTCTGTACCTGATCCTACAAACTGTTGGTTTGATAATTTGGTCCTCGATTCAATATACAACTGCTGACCCAGGTTTTTGATTCTGTTGACAGTGGCACAGACCTGTTGCAATGTCATCTTAGGAGGAAAAGAGAAAAGTAAAATGCATTAAAATATATGACAAAAGAAAATGTCATAGGGCCACAGCTTGATTTGGTGCTAGAAAGTTCTGAGTCCAGCATCCTCATTCTACAAATGAGGAAACTGAGGCAGAGGCGAGGTGCTATGCCCAAGGCCACACCCACACCACTAAGTGTCTGAGGCTGGCTTTGAGCTCATGCCTTCCTGCTCCCAGATTGGACACTGTCTTACCTGGGCTTCTGTGTGTACAACTCATGACCCCACAAGCACAGGGTCACACTGACCCAAGCCAGCGCTAAACAATCTAGTTGCAAATATTCCCATCTGTGGAAAGTCAAACTAGTACTGTATTGGGTTTTACAGGGACATTGCAGTTCTGCTCAAGGAGGTCACTAGCCATCAGAGTGCAGGGCCTGGAGTCAGGAAGACCTGGGTTCAAATTCAGCTTCACATACTGACTGGCTGGGTGACCCTGCATAAGTCACTTCTCCTTTGCCTGACTCATTTTCCTCATCTGTAAAAGAGGGGTCATACTAGTCCTCACCTCTCAGAACTGTTGTAAGGATCCAATAAGATGATATCTATAAAGTCACGCACAGACCTGGTATGTGTTAGGGACTTGATAAATGTGAGTTGTTATTCTGAATTAACCTGGCCATCTCAGTAGGTGCTGGGCTCAGAACTGACAGTTTAGTTCATGCCAATTAAATGTACAAAAGAAGAAAGCACTGAAATAAAAATACTGAACTAAGGAACTTACTGGCTCCTTCTGTATTTCCTCCACACAGTTCCCGCTGGATTCGCTAGATGACGCAATGCTAATGTAATGTTCCTGTGACCCATTGCTTCCCAGGCTGCCGTAGCCGCTGGACCCACTCACGTGAACTGGCTGTGAGAACAAACGTCTCTGAGCCCCAAGAAGACATGGCCGAGGACCTCCCAGCAAATAGGGCTCCTTTAAACTTCCCTCCCAAACTCAGAACACAACATGGGGCACTTCCAACCCTGCTAGCTGGAGGCCAAGACCCGGCCCAAAACACCATGGGGGACCAAAGACAGGACTTCCAAGAGTTCAGTAAGAAGTTACAGCCAAGAACACAACCACCCTTGTTGGCTCTTAGCACACCTTCCATCTATCTAAAGCAGAGTTTCAAGTCTTGTTCTCCTCTGTGCCCTTAACTCAGCTATGTTATATGCTGGTAAATCTCTTTTAGGGACTGTCCTTTTGACTTGTTAACTGTAAAAACAAGAGAGCCTCTAGGCCTCTTCAAGAAAGCCCCTTTCTAACATGACTAATGTGAAAATGTTTAATGTGAATGTATGTAGAGCCTATATCAGACTGCATGCCATCTTGTGGAGTAGGGAGGGGAGTAGGAAAGGGGAGAAAATTTGGAACTCAAAGCTTGTGAAACTGAATGTTGTAAACTACAAATAAATAAAAAAGATTTAAAAAATAAAAAAAAGAAGCCCCTTTCTGTTGAATTGTTCTTAGGGCCATGTTCTAGTCTGTCATCTTGCTTGATGAATGAGCAATCCTCACAAGAGCCTTATGCTCACGAGAATGCCCAGCCAATTCATTTAAGAGAAGAGAGTTGACCAACAGAGGGATTTCTAAACACTGAGGTTGTATAAAACTTTTCATGACACAGGCTCTTGACCCCTTGGACAAGTGAACAAATTAAAACATAAAATGAGCAAACTTTCAATCATCTCAGACAGAATGTACAGAGCTACAAGGAATTGTAAAGGAGATACAGTCTAATGCCTTTAACAAATAAAGAAACTGCAGCCTCAAGAAGGCGAGAGACTTGTTCAAAGTTACACAAGCGTCAAAGCTGGGATTTGAATTCAAGCCAGTCTTTCTGCTTCCAAATCCACAGAAGCCCTAGGACTCTGAGAAAGTCTGAAAATCACTGGGATGGCATAAGGGCTCATATTATATAAATATTTACACCAGAATACTCCCTATAGAAATAACTTTGAATTTTAGGAAAGTATAGAAATGATTCTAAGAAATAGCCACTTTTAATAATTCATTCCACAGCCTAATTACTTCAACCTCTAGTGGCTAAGGAGAATGTAGAATTCCATATTTCCAATGGATTTTTTTCTCTCGGAATCATTAAGACATACTTAAGTAAAATCCATAGATTGAATGCATTGGTATGTCTGGGAAAGAGAGAATGAAACAAAATCTCTAAGGACTAGAGTATGAAAGGTCAACAGCTCAATATCCCCCAATGAGGCTGGAACATCATCAATTCTCACAAATATAAAGAGATCACCTGCCCTAACCAAAAATAAGGGTTAAGAACTATCTACCCAACAAAAAGAGTGAGCCACAAAGCTTTCTGGGACTAACAGAGAAGGGCCACCTCTGTACTGCATATGCAGGCAAGGTGGGCAGCTCACCGGCACAGAGGAAGTTGGAGCTGTGATAAGCTGTGCATGTTAGTCTGCCTTGGGTCACTATGGGAGTGCCTCGAAGCAGGGGGCTACCAGGCCCCCTGCCCTGGCGAGGGGGCCAGGTAGAGCAGCCCCCATGGTGCCTGTACCTGCAGCAGTAACAATGAGGTCACTCTGTGCATGTGGGGAGAGCCTGTCTCAAAAATGGGAGGAGGGTACATTTTTAGATCTTATTTTACCTGTAAGAGAAGTTTGTAAATTTGATCTTGTAATTCCATTATATCTTTATCGATACTGCTCATCTTCTTGATTCTGGTAGCAAAAACATCTTCATTTAACGGGCTCCTGTGAAATGCCAAGTGAAAGATGGTATGTGCCAAGCGGGATGGAAAACTCACTTAAAAATACATATATATGCATTTTATACAACAGATTACTCTAAAAAATCACCTATACACTTCTTCCAGAGAGGATTCTGTTGACTCCAAGAAAGAAAATAGGAAACACAAATTCCACATGAGGACATGGCCACAAATACTAAGAGAAGCTGCAGTTTTCTCTCATTTCAGTAATTGACGAGGGGAATTTAAGCTGTGAGAACTTACTCTCAAAATTTAGTTCCTAAAAATCAGAGTTTTGGCTTCGAAGGTCCAGCCTGTGGACCAGACCTTAGTCCTTCTGGAGTGATTTGGTGTACTCTACAGGAGTCCAAGGGGTGCGTGGTTTCTTGGGCTCTTAGTAGTAACAACAGCCAGCATGTATTTTACAAAGTGCTCATGCTCCAGAAAGGCAGGCCCCTGAATTTCCATTTTACAGACAAGGAAATTTAGACTAATAGAGGCTTAGTGACTTTCTCAGGGACACGCAGCTTGTGAGTAACTGAAGCAGGACTGGAAGATGGATCTTCCTGCTTCCACAGCCCACACTCTCTGCTGGGCCAATTAGTTGCCAATGCTTTGAGAAGGGTGTGAGAATTGGTTACCTGTTACATAGCTGAAGTACAGATCATGCTTTCATCTTCTCTAAGTCATCTATGTTAAAATAAATGCTTTAAAATATTTTAAAAATAGAAATAATGGTTTTACTTCTATCAGAAATTATTAGTCAGCTATTCTATAGTTAGTCACTACTCCACCATAATGAAGAAAACTATGGTCCTCAAAGGAAAAAGAATAATCACTTCCTATTTCTAGTTTGGTGCCACAGAAAATTCAAAGAACAAGGACTAGTCCATAGAACTCGGGAGCAAAGTCTCATGGTCCCAAAAGCAGATTGGAAGCCCAAATGGCCATGAATACTAGAGAGCCCTCAGTGAATGCCATCAGAATCCCCAGGGGAAAGTTTTGGCTGTGCACACAACTTAGTGAAGAAAACACTTCTCAGAAACTCCGGCGTCTTCACTGACTTACGTCCGGACTTTGTGTCGGCCAATGATGAAGGAAACTTTTCGGCTCCACGGGTTCACAAAGCTGGACCAGCTGGAATCCAATATGACATAATCTCCATTCTGAGTGCAAAATCTAACAGGTGAATGTTCAAAGGGAGATTGGCCTGCATACTTCAAGACTACAAAATGTAGCAAAATGGAAGCATGATTAGTATGACATAAAGACATTCGGCCAGAAAAAGTATTTATGTATCAATTCTAAAGTTGCTGGTGTCCTTTGTAGATTTTCTAGTAAACTGCTTTCAAAAGTATAATGAAATGGATTTAAAATCTTTCTCTTACATAGGGTTTATTTATTGTTGCTCTTAAAAAAATCCTCTAGTGTTCAATAAACTCTAAAATGTAACTTACCTAGGAAAGAGCTCTCAACTGGATAAGAATTGTTGGGAAAATTATAAAGCAGGCTAGCAGAAATTATGCTTAGCTCAACATCTAGCACCACACAACATAACAAATTCAAAGGTAGATGACTTAAATACCAAAAATCACAGCATTAAATAATATTTATTAATAATCATATACCTTTGCAAGCTATGGCTAAAGGGTGAATCTGTAACCTAACAAGGGACAGCAAGGACTGCAAAAGAAAAGACTTGTAATTTTGATTATGAAGCTGAATATAATGATAATAGTTAACATTTATATAGGTAGACTATGTGCCAGCTAAACATTTTACAAATATTATCTCACTTGAGCTCACAAAAACTCCGAGAGGTAGGGGCTATTTTTATTTCCATTTTACAGATGAAGAAACTAAGACAGTCACAAGTCAAGTGATTGGCACAGGGCCACACAGAACTGTCTCATGCCAGATCTGAACTCGGATCTTCCTGACTCCAGGACCTAATATGCCACCAAATTGTCTTCCCAGTCCCCAGGGAGAGGAGGGGGAAGTTTTTCTATGGACAAAATTATTGCAACTAAGGTAAGAAAGAAATGACTGGGGGAAAAAAAATCTTTCTATCAAACATGCTAAGGAGCTTCCATCCAAGATAGAAAAATACATAAAACCAAAAAACTATGCCTTCAAAAATAAAAGATCAAAGGTCTAAAAACAGCCACATGAAACAATGTTCCATGATTTATTAATCATATAAGAAATGCAAAAGTAAAAACAACTCAGAGAAACTCCTCACATTCAGCAAATGAGCAAAGAAGACAAAAGATGGGGAGAGTCAGCATTAGTGTGGTTGTGCAAAGGAGATAAACTAAAGAATGGCTGGTGGAACTGCAAACTGCTCTTTAGGTTTTGAAAACAATTTGGAATTACGTGAAGAAAGTGTTAATCAGTCCGCATGTGCTAGCCAGGGGTTCCACCACTCACGAGGAGATTGATGCCATCACCGCAAACTAACATATTCGCTGCACTGATTTCTGTAGTTGTCAAGGACAGGAAACAGCTAACCAACCAGGGCGTGAGGAATAAGCTCCACAAATTGTGGTATATGAAGGTAGGGGGAAAATAAAACACAGCAGATCAGATGGCCCTGAGGATGCTTGGGAAGACCTAGAGAAACTGGTGCCAAGTGAAGGAGCAGCTCGGGGTAAACACCAGATATGATCACTAGAATGATGTCAATGAGAAGAACCACACCAGGCAATTGATGCTGTGTGCAGATACATGGAGAGCCAGGAGGAGGCTCCCACTATCTCCTTTTCCTCCCAGAGGTCAGAGGTGTGAAGCATTGCATGCAACTTCAGTCTTTTTTTTATATTTGGGTTAATTTTGTTGAATTTCTTTCTCCTTTGTTATAAAGGATGACTCTCTAGAAAGGGAAAGGGAGGGGCTACAACAGGAAATGAAGATGATGTAAAGACAAGACAGTAATAAAACACTTTAAAAATAAGCAGCAGGCTCAAGTTGTTGGACAGTTGGAATTCAGTACGTGGCTCATCAGGCTGAAGGTCAAAGTATAACGATCATAATTAGGGGCTGGGATAACGAAACTAGTAAATGAGGCAGAACGTTCATGAGAAGAGTCTTGTCCCCACACGGAAACGTTCACTTACTTTTTTGGTGTACAGCAAACATCAGAGGACGGTCGTCTGGATGCAGGTACATTAAGACGGAGGTTCCAACCAGGTCCTGAGGGAGGTAGCCCAACAAAGGCACAGCTCTGGGATGGATGTACAGCCCCACAGAGGAAAAATCCAAAAATGATAAGTTTTGTGAAATTTAAGATTTGTGAACACTTTCCAACAAAATCTAATTTCCAGTACTTTCCCCACGAAGGTAATTTCAAGTAGCAAAATTAACACACAAAGCTCTGTCTAGGATAATGACCAAGGTCTGGGACTCTAAGGGAACCTGAGGAAGGCTTTGTAAAAGCTAACTGTACAGAGGTTTCCTATAGCTATAAAATGAGAACGAGTTTACAACACAACCAGTTTCTGCAGTTACACTGTTCCTGCCCCACCCAGCAGATCCCACTGCCAGGTGAAGAAGGCATCGTTATCCCTGTGATGGGGGCTATGTTATATGGTAAACAAACAAAGCCCAAGTCTTGGATCCAGTTTTAGCTTCTTCTTCAGATGTGAAGGCCTCTTCAGGTCCATCATACTCGCTCACCATCCTAACTGACTAAGTGTGTAAGGTGTGGTCCAAATGGGACAAGCTGGAGCCTCATCCAAATATCCTGCTTTGAGCTAGTCTCTCTTCCTTGCCAGACTTGGTTTTCTCATTTGCAAAGGAGGTAATGTCTGCTCTGCCTACCTGATGTGGCTACTGTCTAGATCAAGTAAGACATAAAGGGGAGGTTCTTTGTAAATGGGAAAAGACAAAGCATTTTTAGCTAAGACAGTCACTGGAACAAAATTTTTTAAAATGCTAACATCTAGTCTATCAGACAAAAGATAGATGTAAGACACAGTAAAGCCATGTGCTCCAACAATGTAAATCTCCATGTAATGAATAGAAAGCCATATTCAGAAATGCATTTCTCACTTCTTACAGAAGTACCCACCTTTCATCCACTTCAAGAAACACACACCCTGGAGTATGGGTTGTTGTAAAGATCCTTTTATTCACGGGAATCCGGGGAGCTAGGAAAGCACACATTTGAGATGTTTAAAATGACAACAAATTCTCATTAACTATATAGTATGCTATTTTGTGATTTTGTCATCTATCTCAACACTGAGAACACACATACAGAACACAAATCTTTCTAATATCAGTGACATAAATTTCACCAGCAAATATGGTTTTACATGCTGACAATTTTCACTAAAATCCATTCATATTTTAATCTACATGGTTTTGAAATGGTGGGGGGGATGGTTAGGCACAGACTCTGTCTTCCATGCACAAAGTATATAAACAGATATAAAAAGCAACTTAAATTCAAATTTTAGATATAAAAAGTACAGTGATATTTAAGAATTGTAGAGACGTGAAAAGGTATCTAAAGATCATTGGAGAAAAAGGGAAAATTTAAAGAAATAAAAAATTTCTAAAAACCAAAGAACAATCTTCTGAAATGCATAGTAACAAAAATTTGACAATACTACAAAAAGCTTTTTCCTATATTTGCATTTCCTGAGTTGTGTGAATTAAATTGATAATGTTAAACAACAAATAATTATTACATGGTTTTAGACATATGGTTTTGTCACTAAAAAATAACTTATACTTTAATCAGAAATCTTCTAAGTACTTTAAAAGTTAACAAAACATTCCCCTCCACACATTCTGTGATCTGCCTCTGGGGGATCTCAGCAGGCAACCTGAAGACCCTGGTGTTTTTTTAGATGCCCTGTATGTAATTACTGTCCCCAGATGTAGGCTGCCCCTTATTAATACAAAATCACTTTGAAAGGGGAAAAAATGTAGGTGTGTGTGCCACATATATACTTGGGTGGTTAAGTACGCAAGGATACTGAAGCCAAAATGTAGGGGAGAGAGAGGGAGAAAGTGGGACATGGGAGGGTGAATGTCATGATATTTTTCTGCTCTTGTACCCAAATGCTATTTCTCTGCTCTTGTACCCAAATGCTATTTCATGTGCATCCCTCAACCCCCAAACTATTAGACCAAAGTGACCAACATCCTGATGAAATTAACCCTCACAAGATAATATGAGCTCTTTAAGGGCAGGCATTGGTTTTTCTTTGGAATCCTCCAAACCTAGCACAAAGCCCAGCACATTGCAGGCCCTTAAAAAGTGCCAGATGAAGGATTCTATTTGACAAGAACTCCCCTGTGAAGCACAATTCCCTACTGACATCATTTTGCATAAGGGAACTGAACAATTAAATGTCTTCCAGCATGCTCCATCCCTCTCCCTCCCCCGATCCCTCAAACAGAGAGAGGAGTAGAACTCTGAGTTTAAGTCAAATTCTACTCCTGGAACTTTCTACTATACTGATCCTCAAGGGCAAGACCCAAGCAGATTCCAGGAAAGTGAGCCGGCCCAGGCCACTCCTCTTTTCTCTCCCAGACAGTGATTCTAGGGATGAGGGCCTTTATACACTCATGATACAGG
>CM053771.1:34395057-34464497 GCA_028658325.1 Potorous gilbertii | reverse complement strand
CCTCGGACCCGGGCAGCCCGCGTCCCCTCCACCCCAAGTTCAAGGGCAACTTGTTTCCCGCCGGGCTCCGGGGGTGGTTACGTAACCTGGCCCCCCTCCCCGCTTCCAGGGGGTTCCCTTCCCCGCTCCCCGCCCGAAGCGCTTTAAGGGGGGAGCGAAGCGCTGGGGGGGCGTGACCGAACCGCGACCCCGTCTCCTCCGGACCCCGGCCCTCCCGCGGAGACGCTCGCTCACTCACCCGCCCGGCCGCCGCCGCCGTCGCTGCTTGGCCCCCGCGCGCCTCCGCCCTCCCTCGGCCAGGCTCTCTCGCGCCGGCCCCGCGCGCAGGTCTCGGGGCCAGCCGCGTGCCGCGGGGCCGCCCCCCACCACGCGAACGCCCTCCTGCAACGTGACAGGGCCCCGCCCTCGCCGCCCTCCATTGGACGCCGCGCCCAGCCCTGGGCGCCTCCATTGGCCAGGAGGAGGAGCCTGCGGGGGGAAGCTCTGGTTACATAACTGGGCCCGAGGCTCCCCAAACCGTATTACATAACCCTCGGGGAGGGGCAGGGCGAGAGACGCCTCTCGGCCAATCCTGTGAAGCCAGTGGGCGGAGCGTGGGCGGTGGGGTCGGCGAAGGAGGCGCGGTCCTGGTACGCACGAGTCAGGTATCCTTGCAGGCGCACGGGGCTCAGATGGTGATAGGCGGAGGTGCAGTGATAGGGCGGGGCGGCTGTCACTCTTAGGCGGAGGCGGGGCAGGGCCAGGTGAGGAGGACTGGGGCCAGTGATGGGACGAGAGCTGGCTAGGATGCTCTACGCCCCAGAAAACGTGGGGAGGGTTTGATTTGCGGGCGGGGCGGCTTTCTTGGACTGCGGCCAGAGGCGCGCGGGCATAGGCTTAGTGGATGGGGCTTGGCTGGCTGGAAGGGAGGTGGACGCACTGGGAATGGGGGGCAGTGGCATGGATGAGCCCCTTTCCTACATATCTCCTTTTATTAAAAAAGTGTCTTTTTTTTTTAGGTAACAAACATCATTTTCTCTCTTCCTCTCATGGAAAAAAGGAAAAGGAAACCTGGCAACAAATATCCATATTTGAGCAAAACAAATTCCCACGTTACTGTCCGTGTCCAAAAATGTATCCATCACACCTCCCTCTGTCAGGAGATGGCTCACCCTAAGGTTTCTGGGATCATGTCTTCTTGATGCTTGGGGGGTGGGTTGCAGGCTTCCTCATCCCAGGTGTCATATCCTCCTGGGAGCTTTTTCCCTATTCTCACCTATTTATTAGAGTTCCTTCCCTCCTCAATCAACTTATTTACTTATATCTGTATTCCCTTCCCGTCCCATTACTTACCATAGGGTCCCAGATCTCTAGCAGGAAGGGATCTCATATTGAGCCCAACTCCTCCATTAAACGAGGAAACCAAGATCCAGGGAGAGTAGAAGCCTCACCCAACATCCCACAGACAAACGGTTAGGATTAGAAGTCAGGTTCGCTGTTACTCCAGAGCCAGGACTCTCACCTGTGCCCCATAACCTCTGGCGCTCCTTCTCCTCCTCCAGCTCACTGTCCTCCAAGCCTCCTCTTCTGTCCCTGTGCTTTCTCCCTTGGTGATCCCATCAGCTCCCGTGGGTTCAGTTATTATCAATTATTATTCAATGACTATTATTATTCAAGTGATTCCCAAATCTATAACCCAGCTCCAATCTCTCCTGAATGCTAGTCCTATGTCGTATCCCCGCCCCCATTTCCCCGCCTGCTGGACAGCTCCACCTGAACGTTCACTGGACCCTTAGAGTCAACGTATCCTGAACAGAAACCATTCCCCTCTAAAAGTCATCCCTTCATCAAATCCCTTATTTCTGTTCAGGATGTCTCTGTTCTTATTACCTAGACGTTCAGCTTTGTAACCACATTTCTTTTTTCTTTGTCCCTCAGCCCCCATATTTGCCAAGTCTTGCCAATCTCCATTACACTTCTTGCATACAGTTCTCTTTTCACATACAGACCCTACCCTAATTTAGGCTTTCAGACTCTCTCTCTCTCTCTCTCTCTCTCTCTCTCTCTCTCTCTCTCTCTCTCTCTCGAGCCTCCTATATGGCTTCCTTCTCTTCAGTCTCAATTCATTCTTCATACAGCAGCCAAATGCATAGTCTTAAAGCACTGGTCTGACCCTGTCATTTCCCTGTTCAACAGCTTTCGGTGGTTCTAGGATAAAAAAACACAAATAAGGAAAAACACACAACCTAGCATCACAGCTTAACCACTCTCCATGATATAATTGCCACCTACCTTTACAATATATATACACACACACAAACACACACACATATGTCTACACATATAAATGTAGAGGGAGAGAGATGTGTATATACATATCTATATGTAGATGTAGATATGTATATAGATATAGACTCTCCTTTCAGTGATCTCTTTTCCAGTCAAACTGCCTTATTGACCATTCCCTGAACATAGGATTGCACCTTCATGCCTTTGGAAAAGAGACTGACTGGTCTAGAATAGTACTCCCTGCTCATTTCCAACTGGAGAATCCTGAGTTTGTTTTGAAGCATAGTTGAGGGACTGCCTCCTACATATGGTATCTCCTGATCCCCAGAGTTCCTGGAACTCTTTTTCTCTTGAAATGTCTCCGAAGTACTCTGTATTTGGAGTACTTGGTTTTTACTTCCTTTTTAAAGTGTTACCTCCCCGTAAAATGAAAGTCCTTGAGGGCTTGGATAGTTTCATTTTTGTCTTTGTAGCCTTAACGTCTGGCACATAGTAGGTAGGTCCTAGATCTCCAGCAGGAAGGGACCTCAGATTGAGCCCAACTCCTTCATTAAGTGAGGAAATAAGGACCCAGGGAGAGTAAAGGTCTGCCCCAACATCATACAGGCAAATGGGCAGGATTTGAAGTCAGGTTTCATTCTGTTGTAATTACCAGTAGGATATAGAAAAGGAATAAGTATTTTTAAAGCACCTATTAGGTGTCAGACCCAGACTCAGGAAGACTCATCTTTGTGAGTTCAAATCCACCTTCAGACACATACTAGCTATGACACCCAGGGAGAGTGATTTAACTGTTTGCCTCAGTTTTCTCATCTGCAAAATGAGCCGGAGAAAGAAATGGCAGTCCACTCCAGTATCTTTGCCAAGAAAACTCCAAATGAGCACACCAAAAGTTGCAAAACCTGAAACGACTCAACAACAACGAAATGCGCCAGGCACGGGGTTAAGTGCTTATAAATAGTGTCTTCTGATTCTCACAACCCTTGGAGGGAGGTGCTATTATTATGGCCATTTTACAGTGGAGGCAGACAGAGGTTAAGTGTCTTACTCAAAGTCACATAGCTAATGTGTCTGAAGCAGGATTTAAACTATGACCTTAAATCTAGCACACAGTGCTACCTAGCAGCTTCCCACACAACCCTCTTGAGGAGAACAGGAACAAAAGCCTCCGGTCTGAGTGGCATGAGTTGGTTGCAATCTGCATTATTGTTGGGAGTACTCCTATCTTTAAGATCACAGAGACATCAAAGAAACTGGACCCAAACCAAAGAATCCTTGTAGACTTAAGATTTTACAAAGCATTTGGGTAAAATAAAAGGCTCATTCACTTTTTGTGGACAAGATGGAGAGAAGGGCAGTAGTACAATCAGATACATTGGAACTGGTGGATCCACAGTTTCAAATTGCTTTCCACAATGACTTTCTTTTTCTTTTTCCACAGTGCAGAGAGGGTGAGAGAAAACAAATGCTTGTTAATTTTTAAAAATGAAAAAATAAAAAAATTAAATTAAATTAATTAAATTAAATTAAATTAACTAAATTAAATTTTAAAAAGTTCTTAGAGTTTATTGAGCTGTAAATTCAGTAGGAATCCATATTGTTCAATTTCCTGTTTCTCCCTCCCTACCATCTCCTTTTTCTATACCATCTGAGGTTTGAGAGTCAAGGTTTCCAGAATGCAGGAAAGGGTAGCACCACTGGATTTTGCCTTGGCCAGAAGACAAATTCTACCTTTAGTTGGACATACACAAGCTGGAATGTGTCTGGAAGAGGATGATCAAGTAGCTCCCTGTGGTTTCTACCAAGTCCTTTGTTTACATTGAATGACCTTCATAATAACCAGATCCCTGTCAGTCTTTCCTAGCTTATTACATATGATTTCCTTTCTTGTACCCTGTTGCACAGTCAAACTAGTTTTCTTGTTGTTCTTTACATATGACCTTCTATCTCCCACACTTTTGCACAGGCTGTCTCTAGTGTCTGGAATGCAGTCTATCCTTCTCACTTCTGCTTTGCAGAATCTTTAGTTTCTTTGTTTCTTCCTTCCTTTCTCCCGCCTTCCCTCTCTCTCTTCTTTTCCTTCCTTCCTCTCTTTCTCTTCTTTCTTTCCTTCCTTCTTTCTTTCTTTCTCCCTTCCTTCCTTTCTTTTTTTCTTTCTTTCTTCCCCCTTTCCTGATGACTGCAGCTACTAGTGCCTCTCCTTGTCTCTCACCCCACCACATAACTTTTGCATTGCCTTCTTTTTTTTGGAGGTAGTTAGGGTTAAGTGACTTGCCCAAGGTCACATAACTAGTAAGTGTCAAGTGTCTGAGACCAGATTTGACTTCAGGTCCTCCCATTCACTTTTTATATATTTTGTGTTACATCTTGTCTCCTACAAGAGAATGTAAGCTTATCAAGGGCATAACTATTTTTTTCCCTTTGTAATTTTGGTCCCTAGCACAGTACCTGGAACACAATGGAACTTAATAAATGATTATTGATTGACTGACCATGCAATATAAACATTGGTTAAAGGAACTGGGGTAGAGAAGACAACAGTTTTTAAGTTTTCAACTATTTTAAGGTTTGTCATGTTGAACAAGGGAGGTTAGACTTGTTTTGGACCAGGAGGCAGAATGAGGAATGATGGGTAGTAGTTTGACAGCAGCGAAAAGACTTCCTAAAATAATTATAAATATCTACAAGTAAATGGGGCTGCCCACAGTGAGTTTCCCAACACTGGAGGTCTTCCAGTGGAGATTATGCAATATTGTAGAAGGGATTTCTGCTCAAGTTCAGGGTGGAATATCTCTTCCAGCAGTGAAATTCTTTAAAAATCACTTTTTTTTGTTAGGAATTTAACAATTACCAAATACAAAATTTTCAAATACAAATAACAAGAAATGAATAAGGAATCACGAACTTGTTACAGTCTTTTAAAGTATATTTTAAAACTTAAATTTAACAAGCTAGTATCAAAATTGCTGTTTGTATACCTTTCTGTGTTTCTTTTGGGGCACGGAAAAAAGTTCTGTTGGTGTGCTCTTTTTTGCCTATCACTACCCACTAACTTAGAAACTCTACCCCCCATCAAAGCCCTCCAACCAGTCTATGTATATTCTGTATCTCTCTCTGTCTCTGTCTCTCTCTCTCTCTTTCTCTCACTGTCTCTCATTGACAAGTTGGCCACACTTGATACTTGCTGTCTCATTTTGTACATCTCTTCTCTGCCAGAAGGTAGGTGGTGTGCTTCATCACTAGTTTTTTGATTGGTCACTCATTGGATTAGAATTCTGAAGTCTTTTAGAGTTGTTTCCTTTATATTATTGAGTTCATTGTGGACATTGTTCTCCTGGTACTGTTCTTTCACTCTTTTTCAGTTCATGTTTCCCTGAATATTCCAGGACATTCCCATAACTTGTTCAGTCATTCCTCAGTTGGTGGGTAACCTTATTTAGTTTCTGGTTTCTTGCTACAACAAAAAAGTACTACTGTACATATGCTTGTACACATGGGTCCTTATTCTCCTATCCTTGACCTCTGAGCAGGTAGATGAGTGTTACTGGAATCACTGGGTCATATGGTATGTACAGTTTAATGACTTTGACTATACTTTCAATTTGTTTTCCAGAATGGTCAGACCAATTCACAATTCTACTTGATAGCACATTAGTGTAACAGTTCTGTTTTCTCTTCAACAATCAATACTTTCCTCTCTTGTTATCTCTGCTAATTTAATGAGGTAGAACCACAGAGTTGTCCTAATTTGCATTTTTCTTTAGAGAGTTGTAGCCTTTTTTTATGTGGTTGTTATTGTGTATTTTTTTTCTTTCCTTTGAGAACTATCTGTTCAAATCCTTTGGCGAATGGATTTTTTTCTTATATAATTCCAGCAATTCTTGATATATCTTGGGATAGCAGACCTTATTAGAAAAATCTGCCAGTTTCCCAAATTATTACCCTTGTATTCTTTTTGTTGTTTTGGTGAGGCAATTGGGGTTAAATGACTTGCTCCTGGTCATACAGCCAGTAAGTATCAAATGTCTAAAGCCAGATTTGAACTTAGGTCCTCCTGACTTCAGGGTGGGTTCTCTATCCACTGTGCCACCTAACTGCCCCCCTCCCTTATAATTCTAACTACATTTATTTTGCTTGCACAAAAGCTTAACATTTTTTTTACACAATCAAAATTGTACATGAGGCAGCAGTATACAGGGCAGTGTATAGAATGTTGGAATTGGAGTCATGAAGATTTGGGTTCAAATCCTACTTTGGACACATCTTGGCTGTGTTACCCTGGACAAGTAATTTAACTCTTTTCTGCCTCAGTTTCTCCATCTGTAAAAAGGGGGCAATAATACCACCTACTTCCCAGGGATGTTGTGAGGATCAAATGAGATATTTGTAAATCACTTTGTAAACCTTAAAGCATTATATGAATGCCAGCCATTACTAATTTTTTTAAATGATCGCCTCTTTTTCTTGTTCATCCTTTGTTTGAAGAAAACCAATGACATTACTTGATGTCTTGACTTGTGTATGAACACTGCTAAATACAAAAGCTAAAGCAATCCCTGCCTTTAAGGATCCACATTCTAAAGGAGGCACCAAAGCATTTGGGTTTTGGTGACCAGGGAGCCTTATTTTGACTCAAAAAATTATAGAAATGGTAATTAGGAACATCAGGAAATAGACACATACCCTCTTTTTAGTAGCATTTGCATTATTGATTGTCGTGCCAGAATTGGAAAAGGGAGTTGGAGGGATAGAGGGAAGGGATTGGAGGAAATATGTATAACAGTAATGTGGTTTTGGAAAGGACCACAGGGGAGCAAAGTGAAAAGGGTGGCTGGAGCTGGCCCATATATAATGGTGGGGGTGGGGGTGGAGAAGTCTGCCCCAAGCATGTGAAGACTTTTCCCAGTTGAATAGATAGATGGGAACAGTTTGTTCCAAAGGCCATTAAGGCTGTGGAGCACTTTGAGCTTGATCTCCCTTGTTTAGTTAAGAATTGTCTCCCTAACCACAACTGTGCTACTTCTTCCCTTTTCTATTTATTCCTTGATACGACCTTTAATATTTAGGTCATATATCCATTATGAATTTATTATGGCATATGGTGTAAATTGTTGTTCCAAACTAATTTCTGCCAGACTGTTTTTCAGTTTCCTTAGTAGCCTTTGTGAAATAGGGAATCCTTACACAAGTAGGTGGTATCACTTGCTTTATTAAACATTACAAAATTTAGAAAAAAAAGAATGCTAAAAATTGTCTTTACTTGTAACTGGGAAAAAATAAATTATTATTTTAAAATAATGTGTAACCACTTACCATGGCAGGTGTGTAGGGGAAGGAAGGAGAGAATTTGGAACCAAAATTTTTTAAAAATGAATGTTAAAAAATGTCTATATGTAATTGGGAAAAATATTTTAAAAATACAGTATTATGCTACTATGTTCAATTGCTTTTGGGTTTTGTTTACCTAATGTATCCCATTAATCAACTTCTGTATTTTTTTCAATTCAGTACCAAATTATTTCAATTATTGCTACTTTGTAGTATAGTTTGAAATGTGATACAAGGTCCCCTTGATTTCCACCCCTCCCATTATTTTTCTTGAGGAAATAGCCCTCCAGTTGAATTACATTGTTTTCTGTGGGGTGTAGGGTGTGTACAGCAAAGACTGGTATCTCTGGTGTGATGGCTGCCTAGCCCTTCTGAGGGCTGCTTTCCACCTTTGGTGTCTACCTGATCCACCCAACTCTCCCCTCTGCCTCCAAGAAGCTGTAGCATGGGCAGTGGCCACACCCCGGTAAACTGTTTCAGCAGGTGGGCTAAACCAGGTTGAGAGTAACCGAGGGGTCTCAAACCTATCAGTGACTAAGGAGGGGGCAGGCATGTCTATCCCAAGCATGAGAAGCCTTTCACTGGTAAAATGGGTGGATGAGAACATTTTGTTTCAATGGCCATGAAGGTGGTCATCCATGGCATGTTGAGCCATCACCAGTCATCTTGACACCATCCTGCTACCAACTCTGCCTCATTTAAGTAGAATATATGCACAAATCAAAAGATATTGCCCATACCATTTTATCATTTTTTACCTACCTTAGAGTGCCATGGCAACAGGCAAGGGATGAAGAGGCAGGTGCGGATACACTGAAAGCTATAGTCACAACCCTGACAACAGGCAGCCCAGGCCATAGGACTGTCTTCTCATTGGAAGCAGCAGTGGAATTCGGCAGCCTCTTAGGTGTTTGAGCAGCCTTTTAAGAATTGCACTGCTCACCTTCTGGTATGAGGAAGGGGCTAGAAAAGGCGTAGAAGACTGCCCAGCATCAGAGAAGGTACTGTGCTCTATGAGCAAAGCCAAATTGAAGTAGCTCAAAAGAAAAGTGAGATGTGCCAATTTAGAGAATACACCCCAAATGTTTACATAAACTATTTGTGCCTGATTGGGGGTAGAGCTTGTATTGGTATGCTCATCCATAAAAGGTCACACTGTAACTTGATTCTAACATAGTGATGTCATTTTGGTCTTCTTTGGGGACAAAGGACAACAGCCATTGTTTTCTGTAGTTTATAAAGTAACTCTTTGGTAGTTTCATTGGTGTGGCTATTAAATCTGTAAATTAATTTAGTATAATTTTAGTAGTATAATTTTATTGATATTATCCAATCATTAACAATTTATATTTTTCTGTCTTCCTTTATTTCTCTGAGGTTTGTTTCTTTTTTTTTGGGGGGGGGGGTTGTATTCATACAAAATGTCCCCAAATTAAAGACTTTGGATTAAGACTTTAAAAGACATACTGTTTAAGTATCTTGGTAAGTAAACTCCCAGATAGTTACTATATCTTGCAGTTATTTTGAATGGGACTTCTTTTTCTGTCTCTTCCTATTGGGTTTTATTAATTACTATTCAGAAAGGCAAGTGATTTTACAGATTACTTTCTACTTTACTGAAATTATTGCTGCAGTTAATTTTTAGATTGCTAGAGTTCTCTATGCAAGCCATTATATCATCTGTAGTAATGATGAAAATTTTGTTTCTTCCTTGCCTATATTTTTCTCAATTTATTTTTCTTGTTTTATTGCTATATCTAGCATGTCTAGAACTATGTTAAATAGTGGTGAACATGAACCTCTGTGTTTTTGCCTTTGATCTTATTGGAAAGGTTATTCTGAGATTCTGTGACTTTAAGATCGCATTGCCAAATCTAATAGGTTTTTTTTTTCTGTCTTAATTCTCTTTGATCAGGCAGTCAAACATTTATTAAATATCTACCCTATGTCAAGCTCTATGCTAAGGAATGGGAATAACAAAGACAGGAGGAAAAAAGAAGTCCCTGCTCATAAGGGGCTTACAGTCTAATCGGGGAAACAATGTGTAAAAACTATTTACAAACAAGCTATAGATAGGATAAATTAGAGATAACCAATAGAGAGAAGGCACTAGAATGTAAGGGGAAAGGGGAAAGGCTTCTTGTAGAAAGCAGGATTTTAGCTGTGACTTGAACTTGGGGAAGGCAGGAGATAGATAAAGAGGAAGAGTATTCCAGGCACAGACAGCTAGAGAAAATACCCAGAGGTGGAAGTTGCATTTGACTGCTTGTTTGTTTTAGTCGTGTCTGACTCTTTGTGTTTACATTTAGCAAAGATACCGGTGTGGTGTGTCAATAAGGACCCTGGTATACACAGGAGGGCCTACTGTGAGATCTGCTTCAGAGAAAATACAAACAGAGAAAATAAAGACCAACAGAAAGGGTTTCCAACTGCCTGACCACAGAAATTACATACAATACATACATCATTATCAGAGTGACATCTGGGTTTAAAACAGCAGCTGAGTCTCATCTGGCACAGGAAACTTCTTCCAAAAAATAAGCCCCAAAGCAAGACCTTACCTCGGAGTATGTATGTATATATATATATTTATATACGCTCTTCTCAGGGCTGGAGGGCATGACATGACCCTGAGCCTCATTAGAATTTAACAGAAGGTGTCTGAGGCCTATTAATGGGTGGGGAAGATCTTTAACTCTTTCCCTTACCCACCACTAACTTTACAAGTGGTTTGCATTTTCTTCTCCACTTCATTTTACAGATGAGGAAACTAACGCAAATATGTGACTTGCCCAAGGTCACACAGCTAGGAAGTGTCTGAAGCTGGATTTGAACTCAGAAGATGAGACTTCCTGGCTCCAGGCATGGCAGTGTAACCATGTGTTATCAGTGTAACTTAGCTGCCCCCTGCATTTGACACTTCCTGGCTTGAAACTTAGCCTCTGCAACATCCTATTTCTTTCTACTGCCTTTTTTCTACTTACTTAGCAGGTTCCTCTTTCTCCTCTGAAGTGTGGTAAACAAATCTCAGGCCTGTCCCTTTCTGCTTTCTCTTTGCATACTTTACCTCCCTTAGAAAACATCTATTTTGTCAGCTTTAATGACTATTTCTATGGGGATGACTCTTAAAATATGTATCTCCTTGCTTGTATCTCCAGATGCTCATTAGAGATTACAATTGGGTATATTGTCCTCTAATTTAACTCACTGGCAAAAATCAAGATTCCTCTCCCCAAAGCAGCACTTTTTTTTTCTTTCTACAGCTTCCCTGTTCCTCTTAATACATGCACTGGGCTCTCAATCAGATATTTGTGACAAGGAAGGGAACAGGTAAGAGCATGTGAGCAAAATCATGGAGCTGGAAGGATTATAGCATCTTTGTGAGATGATAAGTCTGACCTGAATGAGGCAGAATAGGACAGGCAGGGCAGGGCTACATTGTGAAAGGCTTTTTAGAGCAACTAGTACAACACTTTACACAAATCATCACAATAACGTCAGGGAAAATAACTTTGAAAGACTTTCTAACTCCTGAATGCAGTGATCTCAGAGATGAATGCAGATGAAAAATGTGACTTAACAAGACCGGTAGAGAAGCATGCCTCCTGCTTGACAGAGAGGGGATGACAGAGGTAAAGAGCATGAGATATCTTTTCATTTTGTGGTTGTTCAGTCTTTTCAGTCATGTTCAATTCTGTGTGACCCCATTTGGGGGTTTTCTTGGCAGAGATACTGGAGTGCTTTTCCATTCCCTTCTCCGGCTCATTTTACACATGAGGAAAAAAAGGCAAACAGGGTTAAGTGACTTGCCCAGAGTTACACAGCTAGTGGCTGAGGTCAGATTTTTAACTCAGGAAGATGAGCCTTCCTATTCCAGGCTCAGCACCCACCCACCCCGCTGCCATTCTTTCCTTTAGTCAAAGACAATCTGTTTTCTTTTATTTGACAATTTGTTATGGTAAAGTGGGAGGAGGGGGAAGATTTTATTCAGAGAAGTGAATTAGTGGTTAGTGATAAAACTGAAAAAAAGAGCATTAATAAAAGAACAACAAAAATACATGGAAGAAAATGAAACATTAAAGAGGATGAAATCCAGGCAATTTTGTAACTACATTGTTAAATGCAATCTACATATTTGAAAAAAAAAACCCAAATTATATAAGTGAAGCTTATTAGTTCCTATATTGTTGCTCTCCCCTTTTATTTGTATTTTTTCATGACTAGGGTCATACTTGGTCATAGACTCATGAGGTTTATAAAAATATTCTTCCTGATGTAGAATAAATCTAAGCTGGGAGAGGGCAGCTAAGGAATCCCTAAGATAGGCTGTTACAATAATCCATTAGGGAGTCAATGAAACCCATGATTTAGGGTAGTGGCAGTAGGGATGGAGGGACAGATACAAGAGATTTCAGAGCAATTGCACTTGGTGACTGACAGGAAGTAGTAGGAGAGAGAAGAATACAAAACATCAAGGCCTCCAGTCTGAGTAACTTCAGGGCATGTTAATGTAACATTTTGGTGTGGGAGAGAAGGTATTTGGCTAGGGACCAGTTGAGGTGATGGCACAACATCCAATATTTGGGAGACAGAGGATTAGTATTTGGGTGAAGTGAATGTGATGAAGATAATGCATTTGGAAACCCTCAACATGGGGATTAACTGAAGCCTTGAGACAGGAAAAAGGAACAATTAGGTACACAAACATTACACATAATTATCAGGATTTCACTTTCCAAGGAAATCTGAGTAATATTTAGCACTTTTTGTTTTGAGGAGATTACAGGGAATATAAGCAAATTCCTTGTACTTAATCCTTTACTGAATGACTTTAATACCCATGGAGAGGTCTATCTTTCAAGATTAAGGTAAGAAAGTCTGTATTCTGCCCTATACAGGGCACAGGGCCTGCAGTCAGGAAGACCTTAATTCAAATCTAATTTCAATGCTAACTAGCTGTGTGACCCTGGGCAAGTCACTTAACCTGTTTGCCTCAGTTTTCTCGGCTGTAAAATGGGGATAACAGCACCTTTCAGGGATGGTGTGAGGATTAAATATTTGTTAGAAGTACTCAGCAAAGTAATGTGTGTGGGGCTTAATAAATGCTTCTTCTGTGCTGTACTCCCTGCCCCCAGTGACACCTAACCTGGAGCATTATGTTCAGCTCTGGATGCAGTTGAGGATGACACTTGATCATCAAGTTGGACTATGCCCAGAAAAGGGCAACCAGAATGTTTCAAAAGACTCAAGTTCACATCATACAGAATCAGCTGAAAGGAATGGTAATTGCTTAGCAACGTAGGAGAAGCAATGACTCCAGTGGGATACATCAGCTGTGTTCAACTATGTGCCAGGCAATGTGGAAGAGGGATTAGGCTTTTTCAGCTTGACCCCAGGGGCCAGAATCAGGAGTGATGGAAAGAATTTGCCAAGTGCCAAAGTTAGGCCCCATTTAAGGAAAAGTTCCTAACAATGAGAATGATGCCAAAATATCATGGGTTACCCCTCATGGGAGGTCTTTAAGCAGAGGTTGGATGATGTCTGGGATGTTGTAGCAGGGATTTCTTTTCAGTTTATGACTGTTGGAGGTTCCTTCTAACTCTAAAATACTGTGATTGGTTGATAGTCTTTGCATGGGGATCACTTAGTTCTATAAAATTGAGTGTGAAGAGGGAGAAATGATTAATTTCACAATGCTAAGTGCAGAAACAGACAATAGGGAAGCAGGAGATGGCAATGGAAGGGAGAGGGTGAATGCCAATTCTGAGATGTGCTCCTTGCACAAAAATTCCAGTTTACGATCTTGCAGAGAATCCAAGGACAAGCATTACATCCATAAACATTTTATTCAGCATGTTACATACAGTAGGGGAGGGACCCAGTTTAAACACATGGTCAGAGACAAGCAAAGCATTCTTGGTTTAAGGCAGTTAACTGTGGGTTGATGCTAAGGCAAAGGAAGGAGCACCAAAGTGTTCGAGTTACAACCAAACAGTGGAGTGTCTGCAAAGTTATTGGTGACACTTGGTAAACTGACAGCCGCTCTCCCACTAGAGCTGCACAAAGCACAAGCTGTTTCTACATAAAGATAAAGCATTTCAGTGATAGCAGAGGAAGAGACATTTAAGAAAACTGAACTCAATTCTCATTTGCCCTTTATGTCACAAGCTTTGATATGTTAGATGCAACCAATTGAACTGCAATTTCAGAACAAAAAGTAACATTATGCAGAGATCTCAATTTTGCCCTAAGATCTCCTGTGGCTATTTTGTCTATCCGTTTAATCCCCTGTTCAGATCATGTGCTCTGACACAGAAAGAGACTTAGTGTATTTTAGAAGGGTAACTGATGCATGTGTGATGGGTGAAATCTGAAATAACTAATAAATAAATAAATAACACTAGCTATCTCCAAAGTAACCCTTTGGACATATTTTGTTATATGAAAAAATTCCAATTTCCTGTGCATCTTTCCCCTGTAAAAAGTGCCACTGACCACCTCAATGGGCAACAAAAAAGCGTAATTTAGAAGTCTGATTTGGGAATGGAGGGAAAACTGGGAATGACAACAAAAATACACAACCAGCTATAACTGGTGCCAAGAACTGGACAGTCTGACTTGGTGCACCAACCTAATTCTCAGGGACATGCCAAAGGTGGGTTGCTTATACTGCAAACTGTCAGAGGGAGAACATGGAGGAGGTGTAGAGGAGTGGACAGTTTCCATTTCACTTTGGATTTGGCTTCTCAGGGAAAAACACAAGCAGAAACACAGTAACTAAAGTACTTTGAAGAAGGTAAGATTTTATGAGGCCAAACTTTGAACACAATGTTAATAATATTCTAATTCTTCTTGGACTCCCCTTTGGCACTTTCTTAAGCTATGGCAAACATGTCTTAACTGGAACAGGCTGAGAATCTTTACTGGAATTTAATATTTTGGCAAAAATAGAAATTTTGGTACTATCCACAGTACAGCTTACACATCATCACCAATGACTCAGAAGTCTTTTTGTCAATGTTTTAAAGGTGAATCACACAAATCACACCATCACATTTTATCACTATCTGATGTGAAATATAATGAAAAACATTCAGTAGTGTTTATAAAGGATAGTGGGTTATTTGCTAAGGCATCAGAAAAGTATCAAAATAAGGCAAGCCTGTTCAACATGGCAGATTTGTGCTGAGCAGTAGTTTAGTTTTCTTTCAGGAAGGCACATATTGTACATCTGATTATTCATTGGTTTAAAATGTGGATTAGAAAATATGAAATTCATGTGAAGAGGAAAGCAGGCTTGAACAACTTTTTGTTTTAACCCTGTTTCTAGAAAGTCAATGGCAACATTACATTCAAGTCACGAAACTCCAGAACTTAAGAAGTCTTCATCAGCCCATATGGAAATTTATCAAGGCACTGTACAAAATGTGAGCTGGGCTATTGACATTTCTAATTAGGAGTATAATATGTATATGTATGTGTGTGTATATATATATATATATATATATATATATGTATTACATATATATTAAAAAGGCAATTTCCTATAAATTGAACTTTACATTAACCAACAAAAATAATTTTGTTTTATATATAACAGTACATAAATTTGATAATACAGCAGGCTTAAGTCAAAAGACTTGATGACGTTTCTCAAATCACAAGCCTGAGCTTCACTGGCTGTTCATGAAGAAATATTCCACACTAATAAACAAGGAGAAGGGATAGAAGGAAGAAAAAAAATAACATTTTAGATGTGAATTCAAATTCATAATTTTTGTCTAAAATTAATATTTTAGTCTAAATACATAAGTTTTTTGGCAACAGGTCACGAAAATTCCATTTTGGGAATACCCTAACTGGTTTATCTAGACTATTAAGTAGAACTGGGGATTTTCCAGAAAAAAAACCAAGACTCCATTCATGTCACTTTCTTTGCAAAGGAGAGACTCATTAACATCGGTAGAACAAATAGTCCCTGGGAGACATATTTCTCTAAACAATTTCCAACTACTGGGCTAAAAATGACAATGGACTATGTCATTTAGAGGAAGGCGGTCAGCTTTAATGTAAACATTCAGAAGGAGGTAGTGCTCTGTTAGCAACAGATAAAAGAGAATAGCCACACTGAAGAAATCAGGGATTGACTGAAGTCATGAAATAAGGTTTAGCTAAAAGAATAAATCAAATTTAATTATATAGTAATAACAGCACTATTGCATGGTTATGCATTGCTGGAGGAAATGAGCTGAGAAAGGAAAAAAGGAGAGGGGAGAAGAAAGAAAGAGGAGAGGGAGGAGAGAAGAGAGAAGGGAGAGAGAAAAAAAGAGAGTGAGAGGAAGAGGAAAGAGAAGAAAAAAGAAGAGAGAAGAGAGGAAAAGAAAGAGAGGGAAGAGAAGGAAAAGAAAGACTCTCATAAGCTTTAACAGCTTAAAACTGAACTAAGACTTTTGAGACATCATATCTAAAAATGACACTTGAAAGAGTATTTTCTCATTCTGTTTGTCGCACACGCACTCACCAATGATGATGATGATGATGACAATCACAACAGTAATTAGTATCGCCCACATCTGTAACAAAACATATTCCATTCCACATCTTCAAATGTGTTGATTATCCTGCTTACTGAAGAATACCATACAATAGTGAAATACCCTGACAAGAGACAAATTTAGATTGTTCTACTCATTGGAAAAGAAATTAAGAAAGCTAATAACTCCGTGAAACATCAAAAAACCAATAAAACAAAGTCAAAAGAATAAAAAAAAATAGAAGAAAACATAAAATATCTCACTAGAAAAACAAATGGCCTGGAAAATAAATTGAGGAGAGATAATTTAAGAACTACTGGACTACCTGATAGCCAAGATCAAAAACGGAACCGAGACATCTTATTTCAAGAAACTGTCAATTACCGTGATAATTATCTTTGATATCCTAGAACTAGAGGGTATAATATAAATTGAAAGAATCTACCAATCACATCCTGAGACCAAAAGGAAAACTCCCAGGAATATTACAGCCAAATTCCAGAGCTCCCAGGTCAAGGAGAAAATATTCCAAGCAGCCAGGAAGAAACAATTCAAGTATCTTGGAGCCACAGTACGGATAACACAAGATTTAGCAGCTTCTACACTAAGGGTCATAGGGCTTTGGAATATGCCATTTGAGAAGGCAAAGGAGCCAGGATTACAACCAAGAACCACTTATCCAGCAAAACTGAGTATAATTCATCAGGGGGAAAAAATGGCTTTTCAATGAAATAGAGGACTTTCAAGCATTCCTGATAAAAGGACTCTGGACTTCTAAGTTACTTGGGAGCTTGTTCTAGTCTACTCCATGCCCAAAGGGATATTGTATTCCTGGGTTCCCCATGTGAGGAAAGAATTATTATTCCATCTGGATGAGAACTTTCCAACACTAAGCAAATAGACAAAAAGCACTCCAAATTTTATAAGGGCAGATTTGATAATTCCGTAAAAAGCATATTAGTTTTTTTTGACCATCATCTTTTTGTAGCTTCTTCCTCATCTTCTGCCAAGGCTGCTGTGGTTCTGTTCTGTGGTAGATTAACCATGCCATCCTTGACTTGGGCTATGTATCCTGTACCCACAGTTCTATCAGAAATTCCCTGAATTCTGTGCTTGGCTTTGGATACCCTGCTCTGCATAAGCCTAAGTATAAGTCACAGACTATGGGGAATTCTTGTTAGTATAGAGGGACAGAAAAAAAATGGTGTTTAACATTTATATAGCACTTTAAAATGTACAAAACACTTTTCTCTCAACAACCTGCAAGGCTGAGAAGAAAAATGCACAGTGCTATAAAACAAATATGGAAACAACATGACATGTGATCTAATCCAACTCCTCCCCACTTTTTTAACAGATGAGGACACTGAGGCTCCAAGAAGTTCTGTGAATTTCCTATAGGCATTCTGGAGTCAGGACTTAAATCCATCTCTGACTCGTCCAGTCCTGTGCTAAATTACACCATCTGTCTTTAAATACTTTGAGCTGGAATAGACTTCAGCGATCCTCTATTCCAACCCCCTAATTTTACAATGCGGAAAACAAGGTTCAAAGGTCATTTGTCCAAGGTCCCTGGGGAGTCCAGCAGGACCTTTTGACTCCAAACCTACTATACTTTCTATGAAACTCTTCTTTGGGACTGATGGGCATTCTACAAATGCTTTTGGCAGGAGGCAATGGAAGCCTTCTTTTCTGGACTACCAGATTCATGATGGCCACATGCCTGTAGAATTCTTTGTTCATGAGGAGCTTTCTAGGACTGATTTCCCCTAAGTGAAGGACATGATTTGTGCAGAGAAAGTCGTGTAAAGGGTGTAACTTTACCTTGCAATTCTTCCACCAGTACTTCCTCTTCAATTTGGCCGCGCTCGTCTCAAACTGGGAAGCCCCTGCTTGCAGGGCGTCAGCACGATCATCCAACTCAGAAAGTTTCTGATCTCGCTCCAGAACTTTGTCCACATTGACTCGCATAATGTCTACTACCTAAACCAAGAAGTTCACAAAAGTTAACAAGACTGAACAGAATTTCCCAATGACATCAACTGTTGCATTTACCCTCCCAATTTTTTTTTTCAGGAAAAATCTGTTACTTTTGGCAAAAGGCCTCAACTAAATTTCCAAAGCAGAAAACAATAACAATGTCATCAACAGAAAGGAATAGTGACATTACGGAATTAAAGTGTTTCTGAGACTGAAACTACGTGACTTTTCAGAATTAATTTCATAGAAGACCATCAAACCTTCATATTACCATGTTTACCGAATTGTGTTCTACCAAACAAGTTTATACAAGACTTTATACAAGTAGTGAGTGTAGTAGAAATAAATGAATAAGCTTAAAACTTGATCAGCTGAAGTATATATATGCAAATGAGGTGGGAAGGCAGCAGCTCACTTACCCATGAACCAAAAGTTGCTTATTCCTATAGGACCTTGAAATAATGTGTCATTATTTTGTTTTGTAAATATCCATAGGATCTTGAAAAAAATGCTGTTTTCTAATCTGTATTGTACCCTTCTGCAGGTAGGTAACAGAAAATAATTCCCTCGTGTAACTTCTGCAGCAAGTAAGTTGTTTGATCTTGTCCACCTCTAAGCATTCTTGGTCCTGCAATGGCCTGAAACTTTCCTTGCAGGCAGCTTATAAAAAAATAGACATGATTCTAATTTCCCGATTCCAAATATAACATTTTTGTTATTTTGAGGGAATCAAATTTTAAATATTCTGAAAACTTTAATAGCTGGTAGCTTCACTAGCACTTAAAAGAATACAAAGACATTTTACATCCAGGTCATATGATCTCTACAAACCACCCCACTTTATAGATGAGCAAGCTGAGGCTCCAAGAAGTGGAGGGACTTTAGTGTGGTAACAGAACAACTAGTGCCTGAAGCAAGATTCAAAGTCAGGCTTCTCCCAACTCCATATCCAACAACCTTCTCACCATACCATGCTGCCTCTATGTACATGTCAGTGTTGAACAATAAGCAACTTTCTTTTCTACAATTTTTAATGAGTAACTAGTTAGCATGATGTTCTGCCCTGGCCCCAGCTCCCTTCGCCTTGTGATATATAGTTCAGGTATAACTCAGTGACTCCACAAATGCACATTATTTTGCAGACATGTTCAGTGTTGTCTACCTTTAAACACAGTCAAGAAGGGTCTGCAAAGGTCATCAAGAACACTTTTTAAAAACTTGGGACAGTAATACTGTCAAACTAAAGGGAGAGCTATCTAATCCATTTTGATTGTTCTAAAACACTGGGAAAAATTTGTATTTTGTATATTATATATAATACATATGCAATACAATAATATATAATTGTATTATATATCTATATCTATTTACTTGTATGTTGTCTCTCCCACTGGACTGCTAATTCCCTGAAAGCTCTTTGTCACTTTTTGTATCCCTAGCATTTAGCATAGGGTCTGGCATATGGTAGGCACTTCATAAATGTTTACTGATTGACTTACAGTACGCACTTAAGAAGCAACTTGTGTGTTCACAGAAATGGCAGAAGGTTAAAAGTGTCTATGATACCTATAAACCTAATCTTTACAGTACTATAGTGGGCATGGCACAATTTGGCAGACAGCTCTCAGGGCATTTTTAAAAGCATTTAATTTATGGCCATATAGGCATTCATTCTAATTAGGGAGTGTCCGACTTCCACCCATATCAGAGCTGTTAGGGCCCAAGGAGGCAGATAGCTATGATCTTCTTGCAGTATACTTTTCAATTTGAGTCCAGAGTGTTCACAGTTTATAGTTAATGACTAACCTTTCCCATCTCTGTAGTTAGAAGTTATAGGTTTATAACGTCCCAAAGCCATACCTCATCTACTTGATTTTGTGCCTGCTGAAGACGGCGATTACTGCCAGAGGCAGCACCAGAAACAGAAGGCCCACTTGTCGACCTGCAACATACAAAATTACAACCATGAGCAAATTATAACACATTTTAAAAATAAATTCCTATCTGAGAATATCTAATTTATATCTGAGAATATAGGTTGGTCCCAACTAGTACAAATAATGAACCCCCTGAAGTGTGTGTATATAGTTGAATTCATGCTATTCAAAGTTATGACTAAGTAAAATACAGTAACTGGTTGCAGCCTTTGGAAATATACAGTGCAAAATTTAAATTGGTAAGATCTTCTGATTGCCCAGTACAACAAAGCAAAGAGGAACTACAATGGAACAAAAGCTTCTTTAATTTTTTTCTTTTAAACATAATCTTTCTGATAGTAATATATTAAGCTTCTTCTACATCTTTTACTTCCTTTGAAATTTCCCAACACTTCTAAGATACTGTAAATTAAATCCTCCAGTAGAGATAGATTGGGTACAACATATTCTACTCTGTACCATGATCTAAGACACAATGCTTTTAACTTCCTGTTTTTAGAAGCTTCTATCATTTCTTAAATAGGTGATATTTAGATGGTACTTGGAGGTTTGCAAAGATTCTGCTAAACATTACCGTATCTGACCCTTACAACAACTCAACAGAGCAAGTACGTACTACTTAACGGTATTCTCTTTTTGCAGATGAGGAAAATGGATTTAGGAAAGTGAGGGACTCCTCAGGAGTCAGCTACTGTCAGAGACAGAGTACACAGCCTTTTAAATCAAGTCAATAAGCACTTATTAAGCTCCTACTGGTGCTGGGCACTGTGCTAAGTGCTGGGGATATAAAGAAAGGCAAAAGCAGCATCTGCCCTCAAGGAGCTCTCCATCTAATGGCAGAAGACAATAAGTGAACAATTATGTACACGTAAGTTTGTGACAGTGAAGGCACTGAGATTAAGGAGGACTGGTAAAGGATTCTTGCAGAAGGGAGGCTTTTGGCTGAGACTTGAAGTAAGTCAGAAAAGCAGCAAGGTGGACATGAGGAAGGAAGAGGTCCAGTTTGTGGAATGGTCAGTGAAAATGCATGGACTTGGGAAATAGAGACTCTTACTTAAGGAAGAATAAGAAAGCCAACGTCACTGGATTGTAGAGTTATGTGGACATAAGTGAAGTACATAAAAACTAGGAAGGTAAGAAGGATCTAGGTTATGAAAAACTTTAAAAGCCACACAGAGGATTTCGTATTTGATCCTATAGGCAATAGCGAACCACTGGAGTTTACTGAAAAGAAGTGACATGGTCAGATTTGTACTTCAGGAAGATCGCTGACAGTTGAGGGGAGGATAGTCTGGAAGGAAGAGGCGTGAGACAGAGAAGCCAACCATAAGGCTATTACAATCGTGTAGGCGTGAGGTAATGAGAGCCTGGATCACAGCAGTAGCAGTGTCATAGGAGAGAAGGGGGCATGTTCTAAAAGAGACTGTAAAGACAGAATCACCAGAACATGGCATAAGGAAAGATGATGAGTTTTTAGTTTGAACAAGAAAATTAATTCTTATCAGTTCAGGGTATTTTCATAGTTAAGCCTAAGAGTTGTGGACCACACCTTTGCCTCCCCCCCATTAAGGACATAGTTAAGTTCATTTGCTATAATTATTGTTTCTTGCTACGTCTGAATGTAAGTTTCAGGAATGAGCATTATTAAATTCACATTACCACTAAATAGTAGGTAAATGAAGAAATAACTGGGACAGTACTCATAGCTTTGAATTGATCTAGCCTTCAAGGCCAAGATCAAATTTTATTTTTCTCATGAATTCAATTCAATAAGTGTTTATTAAAGCCTTTTGCGTGCGTAAAGCACTTGAGTCAAGGCTCTTCCTAGGGCTGCAAAGCCAAGAAAAATTTAATAGTACCTACCCTCAAGAAATTTATGTTCTATTGGTGGTGGAGAGCCATCACACACACAAATAAACACAAAGTATATTTAAGGCAATATAAAGTAACTGTGAAAGGAAGAGACTGCCAACAATGGGGAGGGACAGAATCAGGAAAGTTTTCTACTAAAAGGAGACACCAGAATGCGGCTTTGAAGGAACTAGTATTCCTTGACCATTCCAACCCAGAGTAGATACTTCTATTAGTTAGTTGTTATTTAGTCATACGATGACATGTAAGGTTATTTTTGCAATTCTTTCCGAATTGGAGCTTAAATTCTTTGAAAGCAGAGACTGCTGGGTAATTCTTTGAATCACCTATAATGTTCAACATTATCTTGAACATATTGGTGAGCAGCTAGATGATGCAATGGATAGAGTGCCATACCTGGAGTCAAGAAAACCTGAGTTCAAATATGGCCTAGATACTCACTAGTTGTGTCACCCTAGCCAAGTCATTTCACCCTGTTTGCCTGAGTTTCCTCATTTATAAAGAGATAGAGAAGGAAACAGCAAACCACTACAGTATCTTTGCCAAGATCCCAAATGGGATCATGAGAAGTCAGACATGATTGAAAACAACTGAACATAGCAGTACTTAGTACGGGGCACATAAGGTGGAGAAGTGGATAGAGTGTTAGGCCTGGATAAGGAAGTCCTCAGTTCAGATCCAGCCTCAGATACTCACTAGTTGTTTAACCTTGGTTAAGTTACTTCACCTCTGCTTGCCTCAATTTCCTAAACTGTAAAATGGGGCTAATAACAGCACTGACTTCTGAGAGTTGTTAGGAGAATGAAATGAGATAATATTTGTAAAGTGCCAGGTATTATATAAATGCTAGCTGCTATTAATACTCTATTTTTGTGGAATGAATTTTCTTTCCTGAGAAGCAAATGAGACTATTCTGATTCTAGTTTCCTAGCCTCCTTTCATTCTCCAAACTTGAGCCCCCTGGGGTGCCAGATAGGACGCTTGGGAAAATCTTGAGTAAGCTCAGGAAAAATGCATTTAAAAGGTCACACTGTAAAGTGCAATCACAAAAGGGACCTAAAAATCCTAAGCCAAATTCCTTCAAGAGGAAAAAGCGGACACTCCCAAAGCTGTACACTGGTGACAAATATCTGACTGGAGGGAGAAAGGTTCCACAGGAAAGTAATTCAAAATTCCTAGGAAGCCTGGTTCCTATACAACAACGTTTATGATCTGACTTCTCCCTAAAGATCCACAGAGACTCCCCTGGAGGCAGGGCCCCCCCAGTTCATGCTTCTTTACACGCTCATGTACACTTGGAATCAGGGGAACCGCTGGAGCGCGGACAAAGCGCCTCTCGGAGGCTCAGTTTCCCCCTCTGTAAAATGGGTCTACACGTGACAATAGCCCCCCTTCCCGCCCCACACAGGGTGTTCGGAGGCTCATTAAGCGCTCCCGAGGCGCTACATAAACGTCATCACCGTCGTCACCACTAGCATCGCGGCCGTGCCCACCAAGGAGACCCAAACGGAAAGGGCGGAGGGGGCCAGGAGGGCCCAAGGCCCGGGGCAGGTCTCCCGCCCCCTCCCCCTCCCGTCTACGTCTCCGCTTCGTCCCCGCCTCCGCCAAGTCTCAGGACACCGGGGCTCCCCTCCTCGGACTGGAAGCTCCGCGAGGGCAGGGCCGGGCGCAAGGGGGAGAACAAAAGCCTGTCGGGCCGCGGCCCGCGTCAGGGCGTCCCCCGCGCCCGGCCGCACGGCGGGGACGCGCCCCGGCAGCAGCCCACCCGGACCCTCCGCCCGCCCGCTCGGGCCCCCAAGGCGCGTCACTCACATCTCGGCGGCCGGCCCCTTGGTCGGGAGAGGACTCGCTGTGGCGGGCTCGGCGGGGCCTCGGAGCGCGGAGGGTGGGGCGGCTCTCGGACGCCCGGACGCCGTCGGCCTGCTTCCCTGACGTGGGCGGGGCGCGGCTGGCGACGCCCCGGAGGGAAGAGGCGGAGCTTGGAAGCGAGGCGTACGCACGCACGCACGCACGCACGTCCGTTCGTCTGCGCGGGAGAGGAAGCGGGCTTAGCGCAGGCGCGCAGGCGCGCGGGCCCAGCTCTCCCTGAGGAAGTCCGAGAGGGCGGAGACTGGGCCGCGCGCGTGCGCACCGACTAACGGACGAACGGATTCAACGGGCGCAGCCGCCGCTCGCGGCGCTGTGACTGACAGAGCAGAGGGGGAGGGGTGACGCCTCCCTCCCGCTTCCCTCAGTCTGTCCTCGTACAACTCGGGCTTTCTTTTTTCCCCTCCCCTGGTTGAGTTTCTTTGGACACTTGTAGGAAGCCGTAAGGATAGGCGGCCTCGGGTGCTCGGCCCTGGGCCCAGCGGGGGGAAGGAAGTGGCCCGGGTAAGTGAGGGTGGGGGCGGTGCCCTGATGGGCCTCACCCAGGCCTCCGCGCTAACCCCTGTGTCCCCAGGTGGGGGGGGGCGGGGGTGAGAGAGCAGAAGCGGGTACCGCGAGTGCGCGCATGCGCACCGTGCTGCCTCTGAGGCTGCCGGGAGGATGCTCCCTCTTCCCAGGAGAGGTAGGCAGAGTCCGCTCTGCCCCTGGTCTAACCGCACCGAGGGGTCCGGGCAAACCTACATTAGAACTGGGCGGTATTTATGAAAACCAGATGGATACCATGAGCCTGGCATTCCCCCAGTGTTAGCCCCCCCGAGAGCAGGCGCAGACCGCTTAATTCGTGCTTTTTTTCCCCAATAATTCCTAAATAAATGCCCAGGTCCGCGCTGTCGTTAAATGTGTTTTCTGCCAAAAGATTGGCATGGGACCCTGACTCTCTTATTTACTCCTTTGGTGACTGGGAAAGCAGCATGTTCCATGTGAATCAGAATTTTCTCATAAAAACGAGTCCAAATAGGGAAAGGATACAGGCGATGCTCTCAGGGAATACAGAGTAACTGGAGACCTGACTGACAGCTGTGCAACTTTAGTAAGAAAACTAGGGTGAGGCTGGAGTGCTGAGATAATCACATTGATTTTCTATCTTTTAATTGATCCTGTTTTATGGTGACTTGATTTTGTCCTGTAATTGCCTAAATCATGGTTCTTGTCTTTGAACTTAATATGCAGTGAATTAAGTTTAAAAGTCTATTCTTGCCTCAAGGAATTCTGCTTTCCTTGGGGCGTGCAGGTGGACATCAGGGAGTCTGGTCTGGTATTTTTACACCACCAAACTGCCTGCCCTGCAAGGGTGTCTGGTTTACTATCCAAAGAAGTCTGGTCCACTTTATCTAATCTTGCAGGTAGGCTCAAACAATGAACATTCCTTAATTACAGGAGAGGAAAGGGGTGTTTGTTGCTAGGCCCTGGTTCCCAATCTCCAACCAATCATGTTGTCCCCCGCGCCTCAGCTCTGTAATCATTCATATTGATTTCACCATTCATGATGCTGAGCTCTTGTTTCCCACCTAGGAAGTTATGTTTATTGCTCTAAAAAGCTGTAAAAGAGAACTGTCTCCCACATTTGGAGGGATGTCTTAGCTTTGCTGAAGAAGCTGCGATTGTATTTATTGGTAAATTCGCACTTTACTAATAAATTGGTCATGCTCAGAAATTTGTGCCTCGGTTTACCTTCTTTTAACAGTTAAAGTACTAACCTTAAAAGCAATAGGAAGAAAAGGGATTACAAGAGTAGTCAAAGAAGGCTGTGTTGGCAAGATGATATCTGTAGTGGAATTTGAAGGATGGGTAGAATTTGGTTAAGCAGAGGGGAGTAAAAGTATTTGGAACCTTGTGAGCAAAGGTACAGGGCAAGAACAACGGCCACAGAAGAATGACAGAGGACATTTGACAGGAAGAGAGGGTGCATACAGATGAAGTAGTTAATAAGACTGGATAGGGACACATTTTGAGGGTCTCACAGCTAAGCAGAAGAATTGGGATTTGAGTTGGCAATAGGGAACCAATAGGTTGTGAACAGGGGAGTGACTGCAGAAATGGCAGTTTTTAAGGAAATTCTTCCACTAAGGCTTTGTATCTTGGTTATATATTCCTGAAGCTATGTAAGCAAAGCTTAGGTTTTGGGAGGCCCTCTCAAAACAGAAAGGCTCTGAATACTGGGTACCAGTTCTCAGGGTATCAGTCCTGCAAAGTTTGAAGAAGCCAAAGGTGTGTGTGGTGTGGTGGAGCTTGGCTAGGGAGCCAGTTGTTAAAATGTCAGTGCCAGCATTTACACCTTAACTTGATTGCTGATTGCCTGGACTTAAAGTAATCAAGAAAATGTTGGTAATTGAGACTAAACTTAAAAATATGTCAAGAATACGTTACCCCTGCCCCCAACAAAAACAAAACAATAAAGGGTTGTTAAACATTTAGTAGCACACGCTGGAACTGGGTCAAATGATGGGGCTGGACTAAATGACTTCCAAGGTTCCTTTCAGCATTAGGTCTATGATCCTATGAAGGGTGATCATTTTTTTCGTCCATAACCACTCTTAGATGCAGTAGAGTTGTGCTCTGCATCTGTGGAAGGGCCTTGTAAGATATTAATGAAATCCCAGGTTGGAGTAGACTGGATTTAAAGTGGGAAGAGTCTCTTGAGGGAGAGACCAGCTAGGATATTGTTGCAATAATCCAAATGGGAAAGGTGCAAAGGGCCTAGGCTAGGATGCTGGCAGTGGGAATGGAGAGGAGCCCTGTAGAACTTTAAACAACTTGGAAGATTGTCACTAGTAACTCAGAAGGCTTCATAGTTACAGGTTTTTCATTCAGTCTGGTATTTTAAATACAAAGATTTTAAATGATTTCTCTGTAATTTAACCCATTTAAGTAACTTTATTATTTGCAAATTGAGTAGTGCTTTGGAGGGCGTGTGTGAATCATGTTCATGAAAGACAGATTCTGGACCCAAACTTTGTTTTTTGAAATGGATACGCTTGAAACAACATGAAGTTAAGCAAAATGTGCCCTGGTTTTAAATAGCCGAGAAATCTAAATTAAGAACAAAACACACCAACACCTAGTATGGGGAAATTTTCTTCATTTTTAATTTACAGCAGAAAGAATATAAAGCATTCAGAAAACATTTTCCATATTTTAAGGGCAATTCAAAACATTTTGCATGGTTCCAGCAGCTGAGTTCTTCAACAGATCCATTGATTCAGTGATGCTTTACATGCACAATTACAAAAATAAAACTTACAAAAAGGAGACATCTAGACTAGTTTTACATGCAAGTCTTGGGGACCCCCCGTTGGGCGCCAACTACTGTGTGGAACTGCCATAAGCGACCGTGCAACCATAGAGGGGGTTCATGTTATAGTCTTTATTTCGTTCACACAGTACAGCTGATTTCAAATGTGTAATAATAGCAATTAAATTTTCAGGAGACAGAATAATATTAGCTATTAATTTTTATAATGAAATCCTACTCCTGGCACTTGGGAATTCAGATTATCCAAGAAAGCTGCGCTTACCTATCATCTTATACTCGAAACTATGATCCACAACCAAGAAAAGGGCGATCAGAAATGCATTCTTTCAGTGGAAGTGCATTTTTAACTAACTCAGTGGTCAATGGTGGGTTATGCAGTAGGCAGTAAACCTACTTTCTCTTCCCTCCAGGAAGACCCTCTGAGTTGGAAGAGTAACATTAAGTATTTCTATATCTTACTGAGTCTTCTATCTTGCCCATCTAATAAATGTATGTGAAACTTTTTTTTTGTAGAAATGTGAGGGTTAAAACAAATCCACTGAGGTCATTACTCTTGTTAAAAAGATCCATTCTTTTCATAACAAATGGAATAAACATGTCTAAATTCACTTTTAATACAGGACATTTCGAAAGATCTGGCCTTCACATTCTATTCCCATTTGTGTGTGTGCAATTATGTATATGTGTGTATGAGTGTATAATACTCAGTGTTCTCCTACAGGCCCAATTTTGTAAAATAATAGATATTTTGGGACTGCAACAGCTGCAGCAATGAGCCACACACTTAAAAAAAAATTGAGTTAGGTCAGTTTACAAATGTACAGGTGGCTGTTCGTTGTGGGACTGTCACTGTTGTCAGAGCTGATCACGAGCAGTAAGACATATACTGTACAGTAATTCAAGGTTGGCAGTGAAAGGAAGTAATTAAAAAACAAGTACAATTATAGAAAAGGCACCAAGAGCACTGACCCCAGTTTTTACCCCAATCCTTTTGTATATACCTTCCTTCCAAAGACACCAGTTTAAAAGCTTCTTATTTGTGAATATTTTTAGGCTTCACAACAAGCCTTGCTGCATTTTCACTTACAGTTGATGGCCAAAATCAAGTAAGAACAAAACTAATTGTCATAAACTTTACACCAACTGATCTTCAGACTTAGCTTGGAAATTTTAAACTGGTATCAGCAAATACTAACTTACCCTCTCTTAATTTAACATTAGTAGTTTCTATTTTTTTTTTAAAGTATCTGATTTCTTTGGCTCCTCATTATGTGGAAATAGTAATATACCATGACACCCCTACAAGACCAGTTTGCATCATTTAATTTTAATTTTTAATTTTTTTGTGCAATTTTTATTACATTTTCTGACTTCCAGCAGGAGATATGAAAATGTGAAACATATTTTTCTACTTTCAGACTATTTCTTTTTTTTTTTCAGTTTATGTTCATTCTAAGTGTTCTTTATTGGAGTGAGTGGATGGTGTTAAGCTATATACTGGTTTTTCTTATGATTATCTGCTTTGCAAAATTAACTTAATTTTCTTAAGCAATATTAGCATTCACATTACTTGGCACCATTGGCAAAAAAAGTTAAAATAAAATTAAATCAACTCCCGGTAGCCAAAATTAAATGTAAACATATCCTTTTTTTTGTTTTTTAGTAATGTTACTCTGCCTTTTTTTCCTAAGTCTAAATACAGTAGCTCTTTTTTTTTTTTGCAGTTTAGTCATGCTTTAGCAAAATGTTCTTCTAAAGAACATTTAAAATAAAGTACTCTTATAGTGAAATAAAGTTTTTGTTTCATTTTACAGACCATAGCCACTAATGCTTTGCTTTTTTTCATTTCTTTTTTTCTTGAATTCATGCACATATCTCTTTGTTTTAATATATACAATATGTACAAACAATACATCCACACTTTTCTCGCTCATTCAGACAAAACTATACAAATAATAATTTTATCTTGCCATGTTATTGACCCTTTGTGAATAAAATATTTAGTAATTAATCAATATAATCCCTTTCAAATAGTATTTCTCATTTTCCATTTCTACCTTCTATATATACAGAAACTGCTCAGTTTTGATGAAATATCGCCAAAATATGGATTTTACTGGCCAGAACGCAGCACCACACTGATCTCTTAAGTGGCATAATGTCCAGGCAATGTTTTATGGTTCCTTAGAATGACTAAGAATTTCCAAGGTTACTTAAAAAAAAAAAAGCTACATGCTTTACTAATTATTCTACATAACTTTCATCTCCCATGAAAGTAAGGCAAAAAATAAAGTGCTGGACATGAGAAGAAGGACATGATGACTGATATACTTTGCAGGTTTACGATAAAACCACACACACGAAAGAAACTTTCAGATTTTCCTTAAGCTGTACTTCCTTATTTCCCATGCATTACCCGTTTGCTTCACACATCCACCCCTCTGCAAATTTCCACAAGACATTAAAAACCTGCAGATTTAAAAAGTTGCATTAAGTGTGCTGTAGAGAGATAAAAAAAAAAAAATAGAAGAGCAAAGGACATGAGAACACACACGGACCCAATAAAGATTTGTACGATCTAAGCCCTTCATCGAGACTCCAAAGATTCAGCTTCTTGGAAATGATTGACAGGTGCAGGAATAGCATTTTCTCTGTTGCTCGTGCATTCCCACCTTTTCTTAACTATATTTTTGGTATAATATTTGTCCAGTTCCACACGATGTTTGAATACAGCCCTAGATGAGGATAACCGTTTCTTTCTGAGAGAAGGAAGCCTCTCACAGATTCCTCTGGTGTCTTGTTCTCCCATGATCCAACAGAAGATTGAGTTCCAAGATGTCTTGCTGAACAAATTAAAAGTTGTCCATGAAAGTGCAAATGCAATGACCAAAACATTACTGTTAAAATCCTGCAGTTGAGCTTCCGAAAACTGCAGTGGGTTTTGTTTGTTTTGTTTGTTTTGTTGTTGTTGCATGTCTCTGCTAAAAACAGAAAATGAAAACAGTCTGAAAAGCAATGTCACATTGCTACGGGATGCTGCTGCTGCTGCGGGTCTTCAAGTTCCTTGGCCTTTTTCAATTCTTTCACTCTGAAAAAACAAGAGACTGCTTTGTAGTGTCACCTCTTCCAATGGAAGAAAGACTCTCCTAACCATCCCTTCTACTATGAAGCACATCCCCAAGGCATGGCAGAGAGTCAATGGCAAAAAAAGAAAAGAAAAGAAAAGAAACAGCGTTTTGTTAGAGACTTGGGAGACGCAGGGGACCTCTGAACTGCTAGAAAATGAGAAAAAGACACTGAGAAGGAAGACAAGTTTTACAAGCTAATTAATGATTCTGTGGTTAGGAATACTCCTCCTTTCGTTAAGCACTGCTTTGATTTCACATTCTAGGAACACAATAAAACCAGACTTCATTATTCTATTACATCAGATAGGAGGGTAACTTGTAGAAACTGGAAAAACAGAACCAGCAGCTCTTCCAACTGGTTTGGTTGACTAACAGCAATGCCTCAAAATCCTGTGAAGTTGGGGAATTGAATAGACACAATCTTTTCAGCTTTTGTGTACTTAGGTACAAAACTAAACTTCATTGAGAGAATTTTTCTGATTTTGTTAAAATCTTGAACCTGGTCACATCATTGCATGATCTTATTTTTTGGTGTTTATTTTAGGTAAATATCATTTAGGACAATGTCTTGCATATATCAGGGCTTTAATAAATGGGACTGAATTTGTGTCTTTTGGTTTAAGTGTATATAACTTTAAATGCTATTTTACCTCCAACACATGGATTCTCAAAAGTTCTCACAAAAACATTTTTTTTAAGATGCAATATTTTAAATGCACGAGTGTTACTGAAAGAAATGCCATAGTGAATCTTTTGTAAAGGTAAAGATTCCTTTTGAAATTTGTTTTGTTAACCCCTAATTTACTACTTTGCAATTACCTCTCTGGACCTCAGTTTCCTCATCTATAAAATGGTATTGGATCAGATGGTTTCTAAGGTCCTTTCCAGCTCTAATCTTTGATTTTAAATTTGGATTTTTGCGCTTATAGTTTTCTTGAAGTGGGGACATACTTCTTCTTACAGGACAAGCTGAGATTTTGCTAATTGGTAGGAACTTTTCTTTTCCATGATCATGGAAACTTTTATTATTCTACTGTTTCTCATATTTAGAGATACCTTAGTCATTTTTCCCAAAGCTCACAGATAGGTAACAACACAATAGTAAACAACAGTACCAGAGTAACTGTCTTCAAGTAACAAATGTTTCTTAAAAGTATATTAATTGAATTTTGAATTTTAGAAATGGTGTAATTTAAAATACACAGGGAAGCTCACCCTTTAGAATAATCTCATGATTAACCTGTTACAAGGTAAATAATCATGTAATTTGCCAGTTTTATAAATTTTTTTTAATATTAAGTTTGCTTAGAGGACCAACTGTACAGAGATCACATCAGAAATGTACTAGGATTTTAACACAATGCTTTATATTTGTTTCTTTATAACTTAAATGGCATAGAAGTAGTTTTTTCAGACCTGTGGTTAATCACAGAAGGGAAAAGAAGGGGTAGAAAAGAAAAGAAAATACTACCAACATGATCCTGTAATCTGCAGTGGGACTATGTGTATGGATCTGTTTGAATGCCAGGTTTTTCCAAGAGAAAATACTATTTGGAAACACATATCTAACTATGTCTGTTAAAATCCTACTCCTAGTGCAGGCGCTTGAAAGTATCAGCAGAACACCAAATCTGACAGGTCCCACAGATGGACCATGTCCGTCATTAGATGACCAGTTTAGCTAAGGTTATAGAAGTCCAAAGACCCTCCAGTAGATGGTAGCAGGATTGTAATCTGTATCAGTGGACCAAGTATCCACATTGATAAGATTGTGGATTGGTAAATATTGAAAAATAATTAAATCAATATAGTTATATATATTTAAATAGTTAAACCAATAAATAGAAGATTTGTATTTGTTTAGTAAACCATTAGTACAATGATCCTGCTCAAATTTTGAAACTGGTGACTACTAAATTCTTCAGAAATCTTAGGATATTTATTCAATTTGAATTCTTTATTTGGAACAGTCCTTGGAGGTAGTGCATATATTGATTTCATTATTACAGATGAAAAAACTAAGGGTTAGGGTGGGTGACTTGCTCATAGTTACACAGTGAATAAATGTCACAACCAGAATTCAAACCCAGGTCTCCTGGTTCCAAGTGCAGTGGCTTCTCTACTGTCCCATACTCCTTTCCCAACAGAGGGGCAGATGGAATAGGAACTACAAAGGAAAGACATTGTGAAAATTACAACAGGACTGTGATAGTTTGGTTTCCCCACAGAGCTCTAACGTGGCTCGTGTGGGAATCTTCTCCAGGTGACTTTGGAAGACGGATTGTTAGAATAGGTGTTGTAGAATGGAAAAATTGGGCAAATCAGTCCTTTTCTATCCCCTATTTTTTTCTAAAATATTTTGAGGTATAGTCCTAAAAGTAACAGTAGGTTTTTTTTGAATTACCTTTAAAAACTGTTCAAACACTTTCTTAAAGTAGTTTTGAACATTTGATTCTTAACCTGCATCTAAATTCCAGGGAAGAGGTGTTCCGGATATAAGTGAAGCTAATGTAAAGTTTCAAAGGAGTTTAGGGAAACTAACTTAACATAACTTTTTACTGAACTCTTCTTAGATTTCCAATAGGCGTGTATAACTCAAAATACATTTTCTTAAAGAGTTTACTAAACAGGAGTTTAATTTTGGTGTAAGTTTTTTCCACACTGCTGTTTTTGCTTTTCTCTAATGACGTGCCCACTTGATACCAAAACAGCCAGCTAATTAAATGGGGATACTTGAGTCAAAGTGTACCAAATAGACAAAAACAAAGTTTTGCCTCAATTTTTCTACGTGAAACTGGTCATCTAAATGTTTCAGCAGGGAATTACCACTATAAAAAGGTCTTGTTATGGGTCCGTGCCCAACATGAAAGACTGGTTAGCGAGCCAAAAGTCCCAATTCATTTATAGAAATAGAACCATTGTCATTGCTTTCATAACTGCATTCCAGCAGACATTGTCGAAACAGAACCAACAGTAGTCTTGGGTCATGTGACCTTCCTCGAGATCTTGAGCATTACAAGAGAATAATAGTCTCTGTGGCAACATGGGTTACTTTTCTGAACTGTACTACTACTGGCAAACAGCAGGACAGCTGAACCAGGCAAGAGCCTACCCTTTGTAAGTTTTTTGGTCCTTGCCCCAACATACCACCTTTGAGTCGGGGTGCTGGCTGGGGATAGCAAGACTTTTGGAGCTGTAACCATTTTCTCAAACTTCCCAAGTGTTCTAAACTGAAAATGATAAGGCAGTTGAGATTTTGTCACAGTCTTATCCGACAATGTTGCATCAAAATGTACTGAGGTGATGTAGTAAAGCAACAGCACCGAAAGCCAGCAAAAAGCCCACGTGGTGTTACTTTGGTCAGACGTCCAATGATACTTATGAACAAATGGAGAAGGCCTACATAAGAAACTTGGAGCAAACAATGGCTTCATGATTTAAGCATAAGGCAAAGCTGCTTCATTATATCTACTCAGTAATGCTCAGCCAGAGAAATGTTTAATGAGTCAGTGAGTTTCAGCAGATAGGTTCTCGCAATGCTGGACGTCAGTATATGTAGGGCAGCCATACATGGCTTTCTAGTCAGTTACCTGTTGCTCTTAGAGCTGAAATGGCTTGTGGGAAATTTAGGAAAAGGGAGATCTTGCCATTTTCCAGAAATCTCATTTGGGTTGCAAAAAAAAGACAGAAAGGCCCAATAAGAATGACACCCCAGAGCATGCTGTCTGCAATTTAACACACACCTCTGTGTTCCAAAAATATTCAGTCCCTGCAAGAGGTAAGCGAAACAAAATTACTTTGGAGATCTTAATTGCACCCATGATGACACATCCCACATTCAGTTCTTGCTCTTTATTCAGTAAGTTGGGCCACTGAGAATCTGTTAATATGCTTCTTGTTATATCCCAAGTGTTACTATGGGAAGAGTGGTGACATAACTGATGTGTCAGCTTAGAATACTGTTTACTCATCTCATTATGTATTTTTACAGGTATTGTTAAAAGATTGTCACAGAGAGAAATGAATGCATAAGCTAGAGGATTTATCTACTGGGATTGGGGAATGACCTCTTGAGGATGTTTCAGATGGCTTCTCCGACTGGGAGTGCAGAAGTAAATACTTACCATAGTGGATGGCAGCATCTGGTATAGATAGATACATTTTCAGAACCAATGTCAAACATAGGGCAAGTTTTGATGTTTTTAAAACCACGATCAAAATACATTTCAATTCCCGCCTGCTCCTGCTGCAACCTGTTGCTGGTACTTGCTGCATATGGTCCTTTTGGACTTTTGGACCCACCTTTGTTGAAAATCCATCAGGAAAACTAGGCTAACAGTTCACAGGGTTAGTTCAAATAATCCTGTAATCCCTGCTGCTAAAATACTAAGGGAAGACAGGAATTGGTTGGGTAATTGCTTTTCAAAGAAAGTGGTCTTTAAGATCATCTCCCTGTGAGTACTTCCTAATACCAGAGAAATCTCTGAAGGTATATGTTTTGGAGGGAAAAGGAATAGGGAAATGATTTCTCTCTCTAGAAAAGGAGAGGTATTATTTTTCAGGCCAACTGCAGCCTCAATACATTCAGGATAAAGATGGCTGTGTAATGTAGATTATTTACTCTTATTTCCCCCACCAGAAGGGGAATCTTGTTTTTTCCTGGTATGGGTCTCTGAATTAGTGACTGTATGCTTAAACTCTGACTGGAAAGTGGTCTCGTAGACATCTGTAATCCCTTTAGGTAACTCTTGCTCCAACACTACACTTTCTGGTTAAAGTAATTTACTGAATTTTACATAAACTTTTTTTTTAACTAACAATAAGATTCACTTCTTAATTTATCTGTTTATCCTCTACATAAGATAGTAATAAAAATGACTTTCCCTATTAGAAGCATAATTTTGAATCACTGGTTAATTATGTTGGAAACTGAGCTATTGAAAGGGAAGGACCAGACTGGAAAATATTTGGTGTGTTTGCTTAGCCTTCCCTTCTGAGGATTAGAAACTTAGGATGATAATAGGATTCTTTTCTGGAGGTTCCATGCTTTTGAAGTTAGCCTTTTGGAGTTATTGTGATATTCTGATGATGGTCAGGAACTATCTTTTATAGGTAGCCTCTGTCAACAGCACAATCCCAAGTGGTCTACCAAACAAATACCCTGACAATGCATTCTTTGATACCGTTTTTCAGCATATCAAAATTATATTTCTAATAATAGGCAGATTTTATAAACTATATTTTCAGATGAAAACTCCAGAGATATGAATCCTTCACACAGAATGCCCTGCCTCGAACTGTAATTCTGACCTGGGAACTGTTAGCAAGACCATCTAGCCTACTGTGATCAAGGAGAGAGGAGATCTCAGTGGTAATCAGTCCAAGCCTGAATGTAAGTTATTCCTCAACTTACGTGCTTAGGTGAAGACACTATTCTAGATGGTATCTTAATACTAAGATCTCCTCTGCTCCTACCTCTTAAACTACCTATGGATTCCAAGTCATGATGCGATGAAACTCCAAATTACCATGCATGAGTGTTCCTGGAACTCACAACAGAATGCAGCAGGCACTAAAGAAATTTAAGGAAGGATCTTTCATTGATATTGATAATCATATCTAGAGTATTCATTCTTAGAGAGACCAGCAAGCTTCAAAAATGCATAAGCAACCACCGTATTAAGATGCTGACTCCTCACAGCAGGCTATTTGTATTGCATGTACCATGCAAGATACTAGTTTTTGTTGGTTTTAATTCAGTTGGATGTAGCATGCATGTGTTCTTTTGGAATCCTTTTAAATAATGTCTGTATATGTAGGATAGGACAACACGAGGGAGAGAGAAAGGAATATCATTTCCATTTTTCTTCTCTTTCTAATATTTGGTAAGTCAGCTTTCCTACACATAACCTAAAACATCCCAATTCTGAACCGATCTAAAATGGTCCACATAAGAGTTAATTTGTAGGATTAGAAACAAGTACAATTCATATTTCTAAAAACTAATTTCTCATGTCTCAGTTATTCTGAATATCTGAGGATTTGAAACTTTTGGGTGTGAAAGGGGTATAAAATAAATGCTTATCAGAACTGATCAGTTCTAAATTAGTTTCACAGAAATTGTAGCATGGGACTTCACTTCTCAAGAAACCCCAGAACTTATATGATGACATTATCACTCTACTCCCAGAAACTAAAATTTGATATTGACATTAAACATTACTTGGGCAGTTCATTTACCTGAAGTCCAAGTAAACATACTAGTAAACACTTCGGTTAAAATTTTAGTTCCCTTGTAGCATCTCAGTATGCCTAACTTATCTGAATCTGTCAGAATTTCTTGAACTAAGGGAATTTAAACAAATTTAGGCCATATTTGAGTGTGATGGGCACATAACCGAAATTCCTACTCCAGGGGATGTTGAGGCTGGTGGATGACTGGAGTTCAGGAGTTCTGAGCTGCAGAAAAGCTAAATACCCAGCCAGTAGTATGGTGAGTCAGACCCTGAGAGTGGGGAGCCCCTAGGTTGCCCAAGGATAGGGCAGTGGCCCAGGTAGGAAAAATGGAGCAGGAAAAAGCTTCCCTACCAATCAAAATTGGGCTGTATGCTTCTAGCCTAGGTGAGATAGAGATACTTAGTCTCAATTTTTTTAAAATTAGGAAATAAATAATGATAAACTTTTTCCATAGATATGAGCAATCTTAAGATTTCAAGTATTACTGAAGTATCCACAGAACTGTCATTAAGTTTATAAATGATTAGATAGATGGGTTAATTTGAGAAAAAAGAATAATGTAGCCAGTTGATAGAATGATACTTCGATATTTTAAAAATCCATCCATTTCTCTGTAGGTAATAGGCAAGAAAAATTTCATTTATCAAATTAATCATAGGATCCTGGTTGTAGGGCTGGAAGGGACCTCATAGGTGACCTACTCCAGCCCTCTTCCTTTACAGAATATGTAACAGGCCCAGAGAGAAAAGATGACTTGTCCAAGGAGTAAAGCCAGTCTTCTAATAGGAAAGGACATTCTCGATAGCTTAAAATGACTGTTTTTGTTGACTGATATTAAGTATTTAATAAAACTTAATCACATTGTATTCATTTCTCTTACTGAGCACTCCTAGAAGAAACACTTCCAGCATTTCAGGAACATTGGTGATAGTGTGAAAACAGTTGCCCTTTCTCTGTATAGCTAATCCTGTCTACTACATAGTTCACTAAAAACTTTATTGATCTTTATCCTCAGTGTAGTGTAGGACATTCAATTATGTGAGGCATAATTTTTCAACTTTTCTATGTGTAACATTCACATAATTCAGTTTTTTAATGCTGGTGCTTTAGTTTGTGTATGACTGTAACTAGAATCCCAATTATTAGGAAGTTGGATTTGAAAGGGCAGCTAAGCCAGGTGTATTAACTCGTTTCAAATGACAGAGAAAGGAGACATTTCGAAAATGAAACTTGAGAAACCTGCTAATAGGAAGGACTTATTTTGGCCAGAATAATTCTGAATAAGCCAACAGAAAAATGATCTAGTTGCCCCAAAGTAATTTCTTGCTTTAGAGCTTCCTAAGAAATTGCTGAGTTGCTAAATATATTCAGGTGGCAATTAAAGTTATTATAACAAAGTATTACTCTTAGTGGTTTTTGTTACATTTGTTATGTTTTAGTGCAGACCCATTCAAGTTCCAAACTTGTAACATCAGCCATTTTTATACTGAAGGCTCCTCCCACCACTTTCTAAGCATGCCCAGCGGTGGCTTCAGAAAGAAAGTCCTATGTATGTATTCATGCATTGATAATTATCTACTGCATGTGATTTTTTTTTCCTGTTGTATAAAAACAGCAGTGTTAGTAATTGCAGTAGGGTTAGTTTTTATTTGATCTCATTTCATATAATTAATTGATGTGAAACTTACTAGCATACCTAGGCTGCAGCCCCATGCAAGCAAGCAGAAAGCAAAGTATTTAAAATGGAAGAGAGAAACTGGCTAGCAGGCAGCTAAACTCACCCTTTTGTACAGCCTATGGTCCGCCAGAGGGCTTTAGACAGTAAAACAATACCAAACAGCTATTAGCATACAAATGTTATAACAGAAACCTTACAAATAGCTTTAGTTAGACCAAAAAATAAAAAATAAAAAAAAAGACCAAGTGGCTTTGTTTTCTGGGGAGGAAAAAAGAGGAAGTGGTGGTAGGAATGAGAATGAGGTGGAAATTCTGCAAGTGCTTTTAAAAAAAAATCTGGATGAACTATGTTTTGAACTTTATATTTTATTTAGTGTACATTAGGGTTTAAGTAAATGGAGCTAGCAGAATTCACTGGAAATAGGAAAGAACTACTACTTCTTAAGTTAATGAAACTATTTCAACCCTTCTCCCTTTTTCTTTTGTAGTGTCAGGTTATTCCCTGTTTTAGGAAGCATTTTTACCAACTGTTGAGGAGTGACAAATAACAGCAATTTCTTCTAAAATGTATGAAATGACCTTGTAATGAAGGGGAAACAAACATTTTAAATTAGACTTCTAATAATGAGTTTAGATAGATGTTGGAGATTTCTCCAGATTTCAAAAATCATCAAGAATGGGGCATGAGTATTGATTTTAAAAATATTTCATGGAGGTTATTAAATCTGATTCCAAATTTTCTTGGCTCTAAATAAGTAATATCTGGACTGTTCAAAGAGTGGCACAAAATAAATTCCAGGAGTAGCATTAAATATGACAAACATCAAAGGCTTGGGAATTTTTTGAACTACTTCCTCTTGTCTTATTCTAAACAGAGAACAGAAGTTTAGAACCCAGAGCGGGATTTCCTATGACATTATTACAAGTTAAGGTCTGAACACAAAGGAAATAAAAACACAATGTGAAACTCTTTCTCATTTGTATATAGGAAGTGAACCTGTAATTTCTTTGGTTTAGGCCTAGATCTCCTGGCAGAGGAAATTCTTTCTGCCATCAGCGCCTTCTCTTCAACTTACAGTTCTAGAGGGTTACCAGTTCAAGCTGAGAGGGTAAGTCACATCCAATATGTGTCCGAGGTGGGATATGTACCCCGCTTTTCCTAGATCTAAGACAGGCTTTATAAAAGAAAGATAATTCTAAAAGCAGAAAGAAAGAGACAAAGAGAGAGGGAGGAGGGGAAGCCCATTCTTCCTACAACTTTGGATGCAACTTTGACATTTTTAAAGCCATTTAAAGGTTCACATAAAATGACTAATTAAAACTGGAAGAGGACCTTATAGATCCTCAAGGCCAGCCTCTTCATTTTATAGACAAGGAAACTGAGACTGAGGAAGGTTAAATGACTTGCCCTGGGTCACACCGTGTATTAAGTGACTGAAAGGATTTAAACTCAGATCTTCCCAAATCCAAGCCCAGAACTCTAACTCACTGAACCATTTAATTTATGTTCTGATATCAGAGTCACTCAACTTACCAAGGCTCAGGTTGAGGGGGCAGGTTTTGTTGAATGAAACCTGAATAAGGGACATGATTAAATCTTGATTTTGATCTTTAAGGAAGAAGGATCAACCATGCTGATAAAGTTGGATTAAATGAAAGGAGAGAACAAATTCAGAACATGAAAATTCTGATTGTTGTGTTAAGATTATTTTTTTAAAATTGCGTCTGTCTCAGATATTTACAAGTCACACGTGAGAAGGGAGCACATAATTCTAAGATGCTTAATGCCTGTGGATTCTTCCCCCTCCTCCAGATAGATCTGCTACATTACAGGTGAGAGAGGGAAAAGAAGGGGGCTTTAGCAGTTGTAAAGGGCCCAAACATGGAAGACGATGATATTTTCATTAAACAAAGAAAATATGTTACCTGTTTGGGTATGACTACTATAATGAATGCTATATGTATGGTATAATTATAAACTGATGAGATTTCTTTTATGTGTGGGGTGTAAGCAAAGTCTCTAGATGGTTACACTTGGCCTTAAGATGGGATTTCTGGATTTTCTTGCATTTCAGAGGGTTGTCATTGGTGCCTTGTTTTTCTTTCATTGGAATGTCTCATCAACACAATGAGAGAAAAGATGCACAGTTAGCACAGTTACGCTACCTAGAAAACAACAGGAGAAAACCCAACCGTTGAATGACAGAGAACAAATTCTGCATTAATATATATTGAGAAGAGACCTAAGTGCCTCCCAGAAAGACTGGCTTCATAAACCACAGCAAAACCAAGATTCTGACACTTCTGTGTGAGAAAAGTCAAATACACACCCTAAGACAGAGCCACTGAACTACTGATATTGACAAATTAGTATCTATCAGGAATAGGACCTCAAAAGTAATCTTTTTGAAGGAAAGAAAATGAAGCTTTTCTTCTAGTTACAAACCAAGTACATATCCCTAGTCCTCAAAGAAAGCTCTAGATTTGGAGAAATAAAGAGAAACTGCTTATAGAAGATGGGCTATTGACTCTCCCTGGTTTGCTGGGGGCACAGTAGCCTAGTACATACCATTTTTCCTCCCAATAGTTAAGAACATCCCAATAATCTAAGCTGTGCTTCTTACCTCCCTGTTCGGTTTTGATGCTATTTCTCCCAAACCCATCAGAAAATCAACTTTGACCAAGAGCAAATCAGACATTCTATCCAGCAGAGGGCAACAGTACATCCACTTTTTCACAGAAATCATTGTTCTGTAATAGAACTCTTTAATGGAATCATTTCCTTGGAGACTTGAGAAATCCGCTTGTTTTCTACATTGATGCACAGTTCAGAGAGTAAAATTAGTTTAGGTATGAATGGAGGACATGAGCAGTATAGAACAAAGGGTTAAATGGAAACTTTGACTTAAGTTAGTTTGGCTCAAACAGAAATATCCTGGTACCCAGCATAAGCAGCAAAAGGTTATATATGACAAATTCATTTTATTTTCCTACCTTTCAGCAGTTACCACATTTCACTTATTGCTCCCTGCTTTGGATGATTCTGCTATTTCAGAGTCTTCTGGAAGACATTTGTCTTAGTAATATACTGGGATAATTAGCCTTGTGGTGATGCTGAAAGTTTGTTTTATAAAGACTAAGTCTGTTTTGTTATATACATACATACATACATATATATGTATATATACATATATATACATATATATATATATATATATATATATATATATATACATACACATATATATAAAGGGTCTAATGTACCTGTGGCGACAGCGGCGTAGAAACCTCATTATCTTGCGAGCAGCTTGATCCTGCTTCTTGGTTAGCAGACTGCTCCTGAAAAAAAATTAGCCCCTATTACTGTCATAGAAAGCACAATGTAGAGTTGTAAGGCTTATTTAAAGTAGGTCAGCATTAGTGAAAGATTTAAAATTAAATATTTCATCTAGGGAACTTAAAAAGTACAGGCATGTAGTTATATGATAAGGTACGAATCTACAAGGTCAAAAGGAGCTAATATGTAAATACTTTGAATCTAAGAGAGGTTGTAGAATATTGAAAGAAGATAACTGATTCTTAAAGATTCTTGGATGACTTCTTTTCAAGCTGATTTTGGTGAAAGAATCGATCTTTTCCTCCAACATTTGAAAGCATACTTCTTTAAAAAATGACTTATGATAAACCTAATAATAAACATTAAGATAACTAATTAAACTTGCTTTGTAACTATATTTAAATAAGTTTCTCAAAAATGTACTAACTTCTCATTTAATCCTTGTAAGTCTATGTTGTGATTCCTTATCCTTTCACTTTTCTTTGCATTGCTTATATCCTGATTTTTCAACTTAGAGTGTTTGGTGGCGGTGGAGGGTGGGTAGGGAGGAGAATTTATCATTCATGTACATTCTGTTTTCCTGGCTCTACTTCTTTTGATTTGCATCGTCGAGTTCCTTAGAGACTTCTTTAAATTTCTTAGACTTTTCAAACTGAATTTCATTGAAGTATTCCAATATAGTAACATATTACAATTCATATAACTTCCCATATTGTTGGACATGTAGTTTTCGTCTTTTTTTTAGTATAATAAATAATGCGGCTATAAAAGTCTTTAAATAAATTGTCTTTTTTTCTTCTTTGGTGGTATTCTCATAGTATATGATCGATAATGAAATTTTAGGGTCATGGGACATTATTTTTATAACTTCTAAGCTAGATTGCTTTCCAGAAATATTTTCTTAGTGCACAATTGCTGCCTGCAATGAGTGAATGCCCTGATAGTGCTAAATTTCACTGCTTTAAGTTTTTTTTTTTTAATCAATTTGAGGCATTGGAGACAACACCTTCAAGTTGTTTTAACTTGTATCTTTTTGGTTGTCAATAAAGCTGAGCATTTTTTCAAGTGATTATTACCTATGTGTATTTTCTATGTTGAAAACTGTCTTTCATATCTTTTGACCATTGGTCCACTGGGGATTTTATACATTTAAAACCATTTCTTGTATTTTATATGTCAAATTTCCGTTAGTTATGTTTGCCATAACTATTTCTCCAAATCTGTTTTTATTATATTTTCTATGATTTTAATTTTCATGTACTTAAGCACATTTGTCTTGGGCTTAATCATTCCTCCTATTTAATATCAATAGGTATTTCTTGAATGCTTTATATCAGGCACTTTGGGGCTACAAAGACCAAAGGGAAAGGAAGGAAAACAAGCATTTATTAAACACTTAGTATACTATGCTAAGCTCTTTATAGCTAGGTGGCTTAGTAGATGGTACTGTCTGGAGTTAGGATGACAAGTTCAAAACTGGCCTCAGACACTTAATAGCTGTGTGTGACCCTGGGCAAATCATGTAACTTCTGTTTACCTCAGTTTTCTCATGTGTAAAATAGGGATCACATAATCACCTTCTCAGGATTCTTGTGAGGACTGATAATATTTAATATAAATTTTAGACTTTAATAAGGGCCAAAGTTTGAATTAAGAGGAGCCTGGACCTAATAGTCCCCTTTGTTTAACTTAGAGGACACCTTTTGATGTCAGGCAAACAAAATGGGACCTTCTTACCAGACCCTTCTTCTGGCATCTTAGTGATAAGGAAAAACACAGATACTTTGAATTGTAACTTCAGCTTTGTCAACTCTGTTAAGATACCACAACTTCAAAGGCCTGTTTAGGACAACATATCTGTCATCTGGGTGATGGGACTTTTCCTTATCTTAAATCAGAGATATGCTACAGAAAGAAGATGCCCATAGCTTGGGATTATAAAACCCAACTGATGCCACTTTGTTTACAATGTGTTTATCTAAGAGAACTCCTTTCTCACAGCAAAATGTATATAAGGGAGAAGATTTCTGATAACATAATGCATTATGTTACCATTTTCTTTAGTAGGGAATTGATCAATTAATTAAATCATAAAATGTATGCATTTAGCCTGTTGCCTTTTCTTTAACCAAGTTTTCAGGTCAACAGGATTAAATGAGATACTAATTGCAAAGTACTTTACCCAGTGCCTGGCACATAGTGATTGCTCCATAAATGTTAGCTATTATCATTTTACTTTGTAATGGAGGAGATCATTTCTTCTCTACAATTAAAACCTATACATTATTTCATTTCCTTCCATTTTAAGTGGTTGATATAAAACTGCATTTTATATAGTTTATTTTAAAATGTTTTATGCTGTCATATAACTGGAATTTGCTGAGATGTATAGTTTCTTAGGTTAAAAATGGACTTCCTTGAGTTTTGAATTCCTTGGTTTTTTTCTGGTTCTTTAAAAAGCTCATTTGTCTTTTAGAAAATAGTCACAGTTTCTGAAGTTATCATTGGTCTAACCAATAGTTTGTCTGTACTGAATATTTTGCCAAAGTCTCCTCAAACCTTACTTGATATGCCTATCTTTTCAGGTACAAACTTTTCTTGTTTTCAGTTCAGCTCTGAAATTACAATATTGAACCAACTAGATAATTTTGGGAACTTCTCATGCAGACTTACAGTTCACACTAACACCTGAAAGTAGAACCCAAGGAGCTTTGAGTCTTGCACAGGCCAGCTTAGGACCCTGGCCTGCATCTCCTTCACCTTCACACTTTTCCCAGCATACCTGAGCTTCTGCTGTACAATGGCAGCTGCACGGCGACTTTGCTTTCTTTTGCCACATTCCTTGTAGCTCCGGTAGTACTGTTGGATCAGCACAGCAGCACGTCTGCTCTGCTGGAATTTTTTCTGCTCATAATAGCTTCGGAATTTACTCTGGATAAGGATGGCAGCCTGTGTCATCTTTTTATAAAGTGCATACTGCAGAGGAGACAAGAACAAGCTAAGTAGTAACGACAGCAGAAAGACAAGTTTTCCATACTGACAGAGAAGCCTTGTTTCCTTGGAACATACCCTAGTGAAAGGAGAAGCTCTCTTTTCATACTCTTAGGTCGTAGTCTTTTGACAGTGAATTACCACCAGGGCCTACTAGGGAGCTTTTTACCTACCTTTCCAAAATACAAAATGTTACAAAAATTCCAGCTCAGGTAGTAGTGTACTGCTTTAAATGTGTTCTCCCTCCACAAGTACCAAAATACTCCATAGTTTTTACAAAAGTATTTTTACATAGCAACAGGCTTAAATACTTACGAATTTAAAAAATATATATAACATTTTGAAAAATTCTGGATGTTGGATGAGAATATTTATAAGTCACTTTTGTAGAATTTAAACTAACCTTTCTCATGTGCCTCCCATCTGACAAAACACATAATCTGCTTTGTAATCAACACCTTGTTTCGAATTCTCTATCCATAAGGAACTTTATTGGCTGAGTCACAAGTTCCCAAATACAAGGATTATCATGAAACGCTGACACCTTCAATAAAGCTGTTTTTACCTGCAATGATTAATACCCCAAATAGCAAGATGATGGTGAAGCAATAAGGCAGGACAGCCTGGGAGATAATCACCGAGGATGGGGCCATAGGAATCCAGCATAGGAGCCAAACACTGGCTTTTTTTCACCCTGCCTACTATGTGTCCTCGAAAGAAAAGGCTAGGACATCCCAGGACTGGGGTTTTCTTCTCTTGAATGTCCAGCTCTGGACATTCCAGAGTTCCCAGTCTTTCAAGAAAGCCACATCCAAATATCTGTTTTGCCAAAAAGGGCCTCTGCAGACAGGTCATGATAATGCTCTCTTCCTGTCAGAAGGCACTTTGCCACTGAAAGGAAAATAAATTTATATTCTGTAGTTAGACTCCTTCTGGAATTATGAGGTGAAATGGAAGAAGGAAACTTTTTTTTGAAGAAATGTTTGAGAGAAAACTATTTCAAGAGGATCTTTTCCAACTCTAGCTATAACCTATGGTATACTTTCCTTGTTCTAGCCTCTTTTAGTGAAGACCACTTTATATTCTAGAGTTTATGTAATTCATACCACACTTTGCCCTGTGTATTTTGTATTTTCAGAACCATAAGGGCTCATTAAGGTATTTATCTAATGGTGGCTCACCCTGTAGGTAATAATGGTCTTTTGTGTTCTGAGACTGGCTCATAAAACCTCCCCCAACCCCTCTCAATTAAATAAAAAATCACTCTAACGCAGTGAACGCTCACTCCAGTTGCTCACTGTTGTTAGGTGTCCCTGATATGAGGTGGCATGACCACACTATATGGTCCTCACTAGTATTGGATGCTGCTATCTTAGTTCATCTAAGGAACTAATTTGTCTGTAGCTGATAATGAGTGTGAGATTTTTGACTCTGGTGGAATGGTTGGAAGAGTTATTTGTGTTTATTCGTTACCTTCAAGGCTATCCATGTCAGCTTGGGGGAGAAACAGAAAATACAAGATTAATGTTAGATTGGTGAATTATAAAGAAAAAAACAGAACCAATAAAGCTACCAATAAAAATTAATTTAACCTGACCATATTAATGTCTAAGGTTGTAGACAATTTTTTTAGACATCTTCTTTGGGGGCTGGGGAGAGTATCTAAAAAAGTTTATATTTTAAAATCAATACTTTTGATGTAATTCCAGATGTTCAGCTGTGGTTTGTGAGTGTCAGCTGCTCTATGCTGGGGAACCCACCTGCAACACAAGAAAGAATGCAGCTTCCGTGCTGCTGAACTACAGGTACTGTGGTGTCAGCGTTTACACAATAAGCCTTCATTTCCTGGGATCATGAACTCAGCTGGATGTTGCCTGGAGAGTTTTTTCTCCTTCTAATAAAGTCTTGGCCCTAGGACATGAGGCTAAAGTAGCTCCTATTGGAAAGTGAAGCCATGATTCATAACAAGACAGCATAAAACGAAGAGTTTCTATGTAGATTTGTTAAAAAGCTTAGAATTTTCTTTTTCTAGAAATAAAGGAAAAAATCTTCCTAAAATACAGACCTATAAAATATTCTTTTGTCCACTAAATATATTGAATTTCACAAGGACTTAGAATCATAACTCAGAAATGTTTTTGTGTTTCAAACTGCCTAGCTAATAATAAAAGGTTTGATGTTTATACAATTCAACAGATACTATGTGCTTTAAGATCATAGAGTAGTTTAAAAGGCAAATTTAAAATTAAAAAGCATTAAGTTTGTAGCTAAAAAAATTTGGTGTGGACTTCAGATAATCCAGGCTCTTGTATCATTTCTCAGAGACAAGTTAAAAATAAATTATGGCTCATGTGATACAGAGTTAACTGGCTTCTTCTGGTTTAATAGATGCGTTAACATTTTAAAGAACACTAATCGATTATACAGGGAGGGTGTCTTTTCTGTTTGGGAAAGGAGTTAAGTATGGCTAAATATACCATCTTTTAGGAATGTTGTGGAAAGCTGGTTTTTTTGAGCAAAAACTGATATATTTCCTGGCTATCTATTTTCAGGTCTTCAGGTATTTGGCAATGGAAATTCCCTGATCTTAGAGTTGAGGGCCTATAGTAACCACTTTTCTTGACTAGAATACATTATCTCAGACTGAGTTGGAACATTCATTTTGGATTACTGTGTTTGTATTTTGGGATATGAAGAAGGTCTCCATTCAGGTTTTGTTTATCTTACAGGAAGGGTGGTAAAAAACAAATTAATAGAGAAGATCCAAAGGTTTATGGAAAAGATGACAGTGGCTATGATTCTTAGTATTATTATATATAAAAATATGTATTGTATTATATATATAATATTCAGTTATTTAAAGTATTATGCATATTATGTATAATATTCAGTGTGTGTTATTATTACAAATATTATTCAATCTTAACCATCACTTGATTCATTTGAGGAACTCAATATAATCCAGCAGGTCATCAAATGAAACAACAAGCATTTAGAGCTGGTACTTTACTCTATTTTCTTGTGGCTATTTTTAGGCAAAAGGTCCTTGACAATAGAAATTCAAGAGCTTTGGAATAAGGATGGGTCGATTGACTTGGAGAAACCAAAACTGAACTTTGTATACAGTTTAACTTAGGGTGGCCTTTTTTGGGGGGGGAAGGCATGATGCAGTTAGAGCTGAAAGGGAGTTTTACTTTGGAAGGATGCTTCATAATAACAGGATCATTACCCTACATGACTTGGAAGTTGAATTTAAAAAATCCATATTATTTAATATTCATCTTGCATCTTTTATCTAAGGAAATGAATGAAGACAATTTAAGTTTTTTTTGGTCATCAGTCTGTTCTTGTGAGGCTGTTATAGAGTAGCAGACATTCTTAACCTCTATCTTTAACGTAGAAATTGAGGATGCATTTTTTTAAACATATGAATCAGAGCTCAGAATTGTTTGATAGTATTGCAATTATTTGCTTTGTGTAGTGTTGCATAGGATTATTTTATTAATGAGAGTTTATAAGCAAAATTAAAATATAAGTACCTCTCTGTTGCTTCAAATGAAATTATAAAATTTTTTTAGTTAGAAGATTATGTGTCAAGGAGGTGATTTTATTTTAAAAGGATGATAAATTTGGATTAAAATCCTTTTAAGACATAAGAGTCTGTCTAGAGATGGATCATTTTCATTTCTTTCAGATATTTCTCCCTTGCTATCGATCAAGACAATCCAAATAAAATATCTTTTATAAGCCTTGGAAATAGTGCTGGTTTGCCAAGTCACACATGAATCCTTAGGAACCTGGTGTGTTATTTCCTTTTATCAGGCAAAGCTTGTTTACCTGTTTGTATTTTCTGTAACAACGTTGAATGACAGCAGCAGCAACTTCCTGCTGTTCCTGTAAGGGACGACCCTAAAATATAAGAAGAGAAGAAAATAGCAATGACTTCATTCACTTGAATAGAAAAAAATGTGTCTAGAAATGTCAGCTTCACAGTCTCCTGAAAATTACGTAAGACTGCTACTCAAACTAATTAAACCCCAGTGTAAACTTAGATCCTGGGTTACTGAATGTTTAGACAATTCATTCTAAACATAAATAAGGAAAACCAAGCCTAAATCTGCCTCTTTGTAACTTCTGCTCATTCCTTCTGTTTCTGCCTGCTGGGGATGAGTAATAAGCAACAAGTTCTAATCCTTCCACATGACAGATCTTAAAATCTTTGAAGATAGAGAATGTGTCACAGAGTCTGAGAGCTGGAAGATATCTCAGTGAGCCTCTGTTCCCATCTATACATGAAACAAAACTTTACCATAGCACACCTGATAGCCAGCCATCATTATTAAGGCCTCCATGGAAGTGGAATCCACCACTTGAGGTGCCCCATTCTACATCTGGACAGCACTAATTTTTCTGACTTCAAGACCAAATTTGTGTCTTTGTCCTTCCCATTCATTGCTCCTGGTTCTGCTCCCCTAGGCCAAGCAGCACAAATCTAATCCCTCTTTCACATGGCAGTTGTTCAGATACCTGAAGACAACTATGATGCTGCTCCTGTGTCTCCTTTCCCCCACTCTAAATATTCTCAGCTCCTTCAACCTATTCTCTTATGATGTAGACTCAAGATCTTTCCACTTCCTAGTTGTCTTCCTTTGTCCTCTAGACTGTCAATGACTTTTTTTTACTGTGGTGCCCCCAATTCAATACTCCAGATGTCGTCTGACTAGGGCACAGTACAAAGAGGTTATCAACTCCTTGAAAGCTAAGCTTCTCCTAATGTAGCCTAAGACTGAATTAATTTTCTTTGGGTGTCACATTAAAGTGCTAATTCATATTGAGTCACAGTCTACTGCCTTATATCTTTTTCAGATAAATTGTTCTATAACCATGCCTTCCACATTCTTTACTTGTGAGGTTAAATTTTTGAACACAAGTATAGGACTTTATACTTATTAAATGTCATTAGATTCAACCTAATGTTTTAGACTATCTTTTTGTATCATGATTGTCATTCAGCTAACAAGATATCCCATTTAGTTTCACATCATCAATAGATTTGATGAGTGCGCCATCTATGTCTTTAGCAAATTATTGATACACACATAGTTAAATAACACAGGGCCAAGTACAGATCCCTGAGGCATTCCACTAGAGGCCTCTTGCCACATTGACATTTAAATCATTGGTAATTACTCTTTGAAACTTGCCACTTAACCAGTTCTGAATCCATGTAACTATTATTGTTTAGTCACATCAGTTGTTATTCAGTTGTGTCTGACCCTTTGTGACTCTGTGTGGGTTTACATGGCAAAGATAATGGAGTGGCCTGCTGTTTCCTTCTCCAGTGGATTAAGGCATACAGAGATTAAGTGACTGGCTTAGTTCACACAGTTAGTGAGTGTCTGAAGCCAGATTTGAACTCAGATCTTCCTGACTCCAGGTCCATTGAGTCATCTAGCTACATGAGACACTCTAACGTCCCCCATAAGTCTTCTCTAGGCTAAATAGCCTTTGTTCTTTAGTGAATCCTCATAGTGTGGCTGGTCACCCCCTTTCTCGATGGGTTGGGAGTATTTAATCATTTATATATGGCACACGATCATCAGTTAGTATGTGTCTATTATTGTTAACAGCAGACAAAACAATGGGGATGCTGTGGCAACTTTTCCTCTGTGATTAAGGTCAATGAGTTAAAGATTTTTATACCACAGATCTAAAAATATGACTTTCTAAGAATTAGAGAAGAGAAAAAAAAGCAATATTTCTTTCATTTAAGAAAGGATGCACAAAAGTAAATTCTTGTTTTGATTCCCTTTAACCTTGACCTTAAGGAATTTATTTTTTAGTTTGATAATTAGTTTTCATGTCTCGATAGCAGCAAAACATGGAATAAAAATCATTCAATGACTAGAAATGAGTTGATTACACAGAAGACCATGGAGAAGTACACTGTTGGCACGAACAGGCTTCAACATAATGCCAATGAAAAAAGGAGTAAAGCATCATCAAGGAATTGTATGACAGCAAGAGAAGATGGGCTGATTATGTGAGGAAGATGAAGGATGACAAGGAAGACCACCCACACATTAGATGGCTCCCTTCTGCCAAACTTATGGGAGGAAATGAACAAGAGTCACAAAGAAGGGGTAGGCTCGTTAGGGGTCATTAACTGCATTGCTAGAGAGGTTGCCTGAACTGATGTTATCAGCTGACTGAAGATTCTTACCTTGTATTTTCTGAAAGCTGTCTGAACAAGCCTGGCAGCTTCATAGAGTTCCCTCTGTTCGTGATCAGACAGAGTTAACTGAGCAAACTCATTTTCTACCTTTTCACTGGTGGATGCACTCAGGAATTCAGACCAGTCTGCCGCTGAGGGAAGGCTTGGTTTCTCAAATGCCATTTCACTGTTTGGTGAGCCTACAGGGCTCAAGCTGGTGTTAGAAGAAGGAGTCAGGGGCTCATTATATAGAGTTCTGAAAAAAAAGATAGCCAGGATAGCAGATTAATGTAATGACTTATGGGAGTTATTTGTGACCTTGTTAACTAAATTTTAATGGAAAAGACAGTATTTGAAAGAAATAATTTTATTTCTCAAAATTACATAAAGAATGTAAAAATATTGTAGACTTAAAAATATACTTAACTTTCTGCAGTAGGATAGTTTAATGGCTAAGTACACACCTGGATTTTTAACTCTTTTGCAATTGGATTCAACAAATATGTACTGAGCATGCATTATGTGCTGAACTCTGTGTAATGTGTATGGTAGATACACACACACACACATAAAACATAGCCCTTGCCCTCAAGAAGCCTACAGTTGAGTTGAGTAGAAAGATATGCATATGAAGAAAATCAAGTGTCACAGTCAGACCAATAATATGGTATTATTAGGGCTTAAGGGTGGGGGCCTAACCTGTGATTTCATGGGTGCAGGAAACTCTCAGTGTAGAAACTTGCTCTACGACTGCAGTTAGGTCATTTGTCTGTAACTTAAAAAGCACAGCCTGAGCACACAGAGTTAAGTGATTTGTCTATGGTCACACGGGACAGGACTTTGGGCGTCTCATGGGAAGAGAGTGTTCTATATGAGATGGAATATTTGGGCAAGACTTCTTTCAGGAAGTGGGTGGAACTGGAGCTGAGCCTGGAAGAAGGGTCCCTAACATTTTAAATGCTCTTGGAATTTGTTCCAATATCATTATTGCCCCTTTTCCCCCAATGTGTAGAATTAAGACAGCAGACAGAAGCTGCCCCAACAAACTATCCTGCCATCATTTAAATATATGAATTTGGGGGCGGCTAGGTGGCACAGTGAGGAATACCTAAGTTCAAATCCAGCCTCAGGTATTTGACACACTCACTAGCTGTGTGACCTTGGGCAAGTCACTTAGCTCCAATTGCCTTGCCTTCCCACCTCCAAAAAAATTATATGAATTTGTTGAATGTTTATTATCTGGGGACTTTCACTAACCTGATCTGTGCAGCACTTGGTAGATGATCGACATCAGCAAGGTAACTGGCCAGCCAGCTCATTGTGCTGCTAATGGTTGCAGCATCTGTCCTCTCCGCTGCTGTGGGCTCCAAGGGCACGAAATTCTCTCTCTTGATCCGGTCAGGTGTTGCCTCAATAATGTGTTCTGCCAAGGTCATCATATTTACCTTGGAAGGAGAAAAGAAGGGTCTGACATCTCAATTCAGTGGTTCAACTTGTAACACCTTTTCCATCTTTCTAGTCCTATGATTATATAATCATTTTACAAGGATTATACAGCATTATTTTGAATGTGCAGATTATAGGTTTCAGTTCAAAATCTCTAATTAAATTCCCATCTCTAGGTTTCCATCTTGGCTTGCACTTCTCTCCTCAGAATCAACCAATAAGGGCTTAATAACATGGACAAATTTATCCTGTAAAGTTCCTTCATCTGAATCGGATTGGACATGTTAGAAAATACCTGCTAGTAATATTAATCTAGTGGTTGACTCAAAAAAGGAAATTTTTAGTATCTCTCACTTCTTCCTTTCCTTTTCTTAGGAAGTTACAATTAGAAACTTTTCAATTGATAGTTGTTAATTACTATGTTTAGTAAAAAAATTTAATCCTTACAGTTTCTTGCAGGCTAACGTTAAAGACAAAATGAAATTTCTGGAAGATGCTGATGATTCTTTAGTCGTCTCTGAGGAAGCTACTTTCGTTTAATTTACAAAAAAATATCAATATAAGAAGGTGGCAGAGTGGGGCGTTGAAAAGAATGTGGAAGCTGAAGTCATGAAACAAGCTAAAATCCTCCTTCCAGCACATATGAAATGTGTGATCATGGGCAAATCATTCAGCTTCCTGAGACTCAGTTATGGTTTAGGTTGAAGAAATTCCTACAAGAGTCAAACTACAGGGCTTGATATATTGACTTAACAAAATGAGAACTTCTGAAAAAGAATGAACACCCTGAGAGCCGAGAACATGATTATACCTAGCCATGTAAAGTTCTTAATTTCCTGTGATACTGTCTCATAGGAGAGAAACACACATTTATTAAGTGTTTACTATGTGTTACCACTGTCCCAAGCACTTAATAACTATTGTCTCATTTGAGCCTCACACCAATCTTGGGAAGTAGTTGTTATGTATTACCCCCATTTTACAGTTGAGGACTGTAAAATGTCCTCATTTTACAAGTGACTTGACTTTGATCATCCATTAAGTAAGTGTCTGAGGTCCTCCTGACTCAAGGCCCAGCACTTTATTCACTGTCTTGCCTAGGTGCCTAATAGATTATGGGGGCAGCTAGGTGGTAAAGTGGATCTTGAGTTCAAATTCAGCCTCAGACACTTACTGTGTGATCCTGGAAAGTTACTTATCTTGTTTGCTGCAGTTTCCTTATCTGTAAAATGAGCTGGAGAAGGAATGGGCAGGCTACTCCAAAAAAACTAAGAAACTTCCAAGAAAACCCCAAATGGTATGATGATGAGTCAAACACAACTGAACAACAAAAACTAATAGATTACACTACTTTCTGTAACCCCATGGAATCATTAGCTGCGAAAGGTAATACAATGGAAATGATTTCATTGATTCATTTGTCTAGATAGTTGATATAGGTACCCTATTGGGTACTGAGGGTGAAATACAGGTGAACAAGAATTTGACATCTAATAGAAATGCCGTACACAAGTAGTGATTACACAAGGTTGAGTCTGGTAAGTGACATGAGGGGTACAAACAAAGGGCTACATGAGCGGAGAGAAAATCATTGAGGGCATCAGGGACTGCATGTTGGCGAGGCAGTATGGGTCTGGGACACTTGAGGACAGGTAGAATTTAAACGTGCAAAAATGAGGGAGTAGAAGGGAATTCACACTGTGCAGAGAGCAGAGTGGAAGTAAAGGCACAGAGAAAGGAAAACGTGGAGCATGTTCCAAACATAGTGAGTAGTCTGACTTGGCTGGAGTCGAAGGTGTATGAAGAATAGTGGGACAAAAAAAGCTATAAAGATTTGTTGAAGCCAGACTGAATAAAAGATATTTTGTGAAGAGCTCCTAATTAAAAAAACAAAACAAAGCATTCTTTCAGTGTTCCAACAAAATTTTCCAACCTTTTTTTAATCAAATGACATAAGAAGTTTTGCCCTAAAGTTCATATGCTATTAAATTTTTCTACAAAATGTAGTGCTCTGATGGTTCTGAAAGTCTGTAGCTGACCTGCTTATGAAGGTCAGAAAAGACACATGCACTTTAGACACGTCCACTTCTTTAGGTTGTTAAGTGTTGGTCTTCAGGAACATTCAGAGATAGAGTTCAGAAATTCTTGATCATCTGCAACTAAACTCCACCGCCCTTCCTTGAGAATCTGTATATTTTATAGATGCTAACATATTCACTTGGTTTATTCAGATTGTTCAGATAGAATAGTACAACTGATCTCCCTTAATTCCACTGAACTGCATGTCTGCACTGGCTTGAGGGCTGTTTTCTTTCTCTCTTCAAAGTGTCCTTGGACTTAAAAAGTAGAAAAGGTCACAGAGCTTATTAGCGGTTTTAATGGGTTAGTTCTTAGACTGCTAATGTCTTCTTGTCTTAAATGGTGGCAGTACAGCCTCTCAGTACCCTTTGGATTTCTCAGGCATTTTGATCTGATAAATTGTGCTACAGATGGAGAGTTTAAATGGAGGTTCTAATTCATTTGTCATGATTTTTAGTAAATCTACTGAAAACCAGTTCAAAATGTTCTTGACTTCTTAGATGAATACATAGAAAAATGTAAATATTAAAATGTTAAAAAATAAAAAGTCTTCTGACTGCCACTGTCCATTGTCACTCAGAAGTTATACATCATGAGAATGTAGGCCCAAGCTACTTTGACTGGGGACTAGAAGAGGGAAAGAAGCTTCATTATGTGCTGAATGAACGATCCAGAATTTAAAAGAAGTTTCTGAAATAAACTTTTCCATAGTCAGAAAATCCACGACTTTGTATTTCAGTCTTTTTCAATACCAGCAGCATTATAGTAAGGTGTGGTGTAACAAGAGTAAGGTAACGACATCCTCTAGCTATGGAAGTTTTATTTAATAGCCTCATACCCCATTACCTCCAGCCTGAAAGTATCCTCCCTGGAACTAACAACAACAGCATGACATTACCATGAATTTATATAGCACCTCACGCCCAAAGAAGTCAAGGTGCTTGGCAAATCAGATAGCCATTCACTTCTAGGTAGAGAGCATCATTCTTTCTAATAGACACACAGGAGACTTGTAAGACTGCCATTAAGACGAAGAAAATAACTTGACCAGCAAAATAGGCCCAAAATGTTGAGTGGATTTTAGTGAAGGGACTAATATTTTATGGAGCACAATAGGATACAATCCTCCCAGGGGACCTCACCAAAAAGCTTTGTTAACTTTGAATTGGAGTTTTTACTCAACTTACTTAAAGTATCTCAAAACAACATTAGAGTTAAAGTATGAAATGCACTGAAATTTGGAAAACCTTAGAAAATTATCTATTAATATTGTTTCTCTTCAAAATCTATTTCAGTGGCCCAACTGTGGGTTAATTTCAGTTCACATTCCATGGATCCATAAAAGCAGATTTTATATACCAAAGGATTCCCAGTGTGCCTGTGATCAAGGAAGGAGTCATCCCTGGGGCCACAGTTTTGTATTTTAGCCTTGACAGTGTGGAGCCAGTATTCTTCTAGTACCTTCCTCCTTTTACATTGGCTAGAAATGATACCTGTGCTAGGAAGGTGATTCAAACTTCTGAGGTCTTTTATACAAATGAAAGCTTCCTGATTTAGATACATATCTTAGGTACATGACCATAAAGTAACTAATGCTTTCCGTTGTGAAATCAGCCATGGTAGAGGTTTCTTTGAACAGAAAGGGACCTACCTGGGACAGGCATAAGGTAGAAGAGAGCTGTATACTCATGAGAGGTACTGAGTTTATTTAAAGAAAGAGGGATATCTCTGAGATTCAGATTTTAGTGGCAGTTGGACCCTGTTAACAATATTTGACTCACTGAAATATGTGTAGGATCTGATCAACAAAATGAAATCTATTCTATGACCCAAAGCAGATGCTAGAAGAATGTGCTTATACATACAGATGTCTTAGCACTTTACTGACTAAAAAAATCCCATGACCTTTGGAAACTGATGTTCCATCAAGGAAAGTATGAGTGTTTTGGATTAGAGTCAGAGGGCCCGAGTTCAAATTCCAGGGTTGCCACATGCTACCTGTGACCTTGGGCAAACCATCTAACATGTTTGGGACTCAGCTATAGAGTGGGGTTGGGATAGAATGACCTAACAGGGAGGTGATAATTCAACTGTATTTTAGCCTTTTCAGACCTCATCTGGAGTACTATGTTCAATTTTGGGTACCATGGTTTAAGAAGTATTGATAAGCTGGTGAGGAAGGTGATCAGGATAGTAAAGGCCCTGCATGTCATGTGGGGATTGGCTAAGGAACTAAGAATGTTTAGCCTGGAGAAGAAAAGACTTGGGGGTGAGGGTGGGGGGACAAGGTGGCTCCCTTCCAAGTGTTTCAAGAGACAGCATAGGGAGAACAAATTAGGCATGTTCTATTTGACTCCAGAGAACAGGACAAAGGACAATGATTGAAAGTCACAAAATGGCCAATCTTATACTTAAGTGTCAGGCAATGAGAGCTATTCAAACGTGGAGTGGCTCCCTGAGAAGTAGGTGGGGTTCCCTTCCTATTCACGGTCAGACAGCCACTCAGGTACCTGAGAGTGGTGATTCCTTTTGTGGATGGGTGAGACTGGATGACTGCCAAGGACCCTTCCAGTTCTCCAGTTCTGGGATTCCCTTCTAGCCTATGAGAACCTGTGTCCTTGCCTCAAGAGGTCTCTGTCAGAATTACTGACCTGTAAGTCATCCATGTGTTGCAAGCAAGCCTCATTCTCGACATTTTCTCGATATGACAACAACTCAGCATCTACCATCTCTCTGTCAGCCATCATGAGGACACTCATCTGTTCTCGTGGGCGAAGACGGGGTGGTGCTGGGTCCTTGCCTAGGCTGGCTCCCTTCTGGCTTCCAGTTACCTGCACTGCAGACACACCAATGTAAAGGTCTTTGGAGTTCCACTTGACTCCAGGCTGAGCTCCAGAGCCTCGGAATCCTGCAGCCTCTGGAGTGTGAGGGGAGACTTCCCGGCTATAATCCCTTATTCCTTCAGCGGGGCTGATTGTCTCAGAGACACATTGCTTGGAACTGGGGCTCTGCTTTCTGATACTTGGTTGTTCTAGACTCAGTGCAGTGGAGAGCAGTTTCTCCTGTCTCGGCTGGAAGTACTCAGGGTTCAATTTATGCTTTTTGGGAGCAGGATAATCTTTGTGGCTCTCACTGCTATAGTAATTAGAGGGCTCAGACCTAGGTCTTCTTAGCTCTGTAAGGAAAGCAGAAAGGGCAGTCAGGAGCAGTAACAGAACGAGAACTCCCACAGAGTAAGCACTCAGGAGACAAAGCTCCAAGTTAGTACTCAACATCTTACCCCAAGGATTTAAACATTTTAAACGACATACTTTATACTTAGACAATTCTCCTCTGAGAAACTTGAATTTCCTGCAGGTGCATAGACTTCCTGTTATCTTTTGTACATTTTTTGGGGGTAGTAAGCGGGGAGCAGCTGGTGCTCCTGGAGCTAAAGGGATGAGCAGTCAGCAAAGGAAGTAGATCTACATGAAGGACACATTGTTTTTTCAAGTAAACTTCAAGATAGAATAAAAACCACTGTAAAGTCTGACGATTAATAATAGAATCTGGAAGATGTGATTGTTTCAGTTTTTCTTTTACCTGGATTTGTACTTGCAATAACAGTGATTCCCTTTTGTGATTCTGAAGAGGTCATGGTTTCACCATGCCATTGGGCTATCCAGCTGTCTGTATTGGATTCTCCACTTGGAGGGCAATGGATTCTGGGGGTCTGTCCGAGCTGAACCTGCTCATCTCTCTGCAGCTGCTCCAGACATTCTGCCAATTTCACATGACCCCGGGACCGGGCAATTGACAGAGGCAGCCTTCCCAGTGAGTCAGGAATAGAAATAGCTCGGCGGTCCCATTTGTATAGCACAACGGCAGCATCCAGGTGTCCCAGGGCACAAGCCCACATCTAAAAGGCAAAGTGACAGGAAGGATACCTTTTCAGAAAGCTTTCTTAAACTTGTTTTACTTTTAGCCAACAGGTTGACCAGATGCCCCGCACTGGCTCCAGAATGCTCTCAGATTTCTGAGAACTGGTTTTTCTGCTGCTGACTTTAATGGGATTATGTAAAATATAAGCATCAAAAATAATTTTAATGCATGCCATATATGAATGCAATGTAATAGTATGGAATAAGGCAATTCCCACTTACAAATTAAGAAAAAGCCATAATTAAGAAATTCATGAAGCTTTTTTCTTACCAGAGGAGTGCATGAGAAATGATCCACATTCAAAGGGTCAACCTCCAGTTCCAAATCAATGCTGTCAGCATGCTTAGTTCTGTAAGGAAATAACAGGAATTACTCAACAAATTACATAATTTGTGTAGTACTGGCAAAATCAAAACTTTTCTTGATAGTGAAAACTGGCATCCAACATCTGAAAATAGAGACTTGGCATTCCATTGGGATGGTGATTTGGGCATAGATACATAGCTAGTGACCTACAGGAAATCAAGGAGGTCAGCCTTAGGATTGGTTCCCTAGTTCAGTATTTCCAGGGAAGAATTCATTAAAAATCTCTCTAAAAAGTGTCTGTAGGGCAAGTTTTCTCCAACACTGTAGAATTAAAGGAATAGCAAGAGATAAAGGCTTCTATTTGCTTGTGGAACTTCTGGAAGGAAGCTATATGCCCCAACATATTCCAGGTGAGCCATACACAGCCTTACCGCCATTTGATGAGGGTTTGGATCAGAGTGGCATAGCCCTGGGCTGCAGCCAGGTGCAAGAGGGTCATTCCTCGGAAAGTCTTCGAATGGATGAGGTGCTTGGACTTTGCCCAGCAGGCACGACTCATCATCTTTTCACACACCACCACCACTCGGCTCTCAAAGCAGCTCCCCATGGTCCCAGTCCCAGATGCACACTACAATGACCAAACACAAATTATAATCTGATCTTTCATTGCATGTAGAGAGTAGAAATTCTAGACCGAGTCAGTACTCTGCCGAACTGCATTTAAGTGCAAGGAATAGGAAGGTGAAAAGTAGAGATAAAAGCAATGTAGTAAGGTACAGAATAGCCTTGCCAGACTTCAGATGAATGGTATTTTCCTGCAGTACTGGTGCAAAGTAATTTTCCATAAAAACCCAGTTTGTTGGACTAGATTATGGCTGACACCATGAATATTCATTTAGTGTCCATTTATCTGAAGGTGCACTGATAGTAAAAGGAGGTGGTTGTAGGCGAAGTCTATACTGCAGTGGACAATTCTGAAAGCAAAGAACAGCCATTCTCATGTTTCATTGCTTTTTATACTACCTTTGTTCTTCCCTCACGGCAAAGAAAGGCACCTCAGACTTTACTTGGGAACGGAGAATACTACAGCTCCATTGCCTCCCACCTCATTCCTATGCTTTCTTCCCAGCAGAAGACCCTGCACCAGACTTCATTGAAAGAATAGAAGTCATTGACTCTGAGCTCCCTCTCCCCTTCTCTAAACCGCTTGACATCATCCCCTACCCTCTCCTTCTAGATTCCAGTCTTTGATAAAGAGGTGGTCCTTCTCCTTAAGGTCAGTTCCTCTACTTGTATCCTTGGTCCCACTTCCTTCCATCCGCTTTGGCATTCTATCTTGTACTCAGCTGCCAAAGTGATCTTTCTAAAGTGTAGGTCCAACCACTTCTGACCTCCAGTTCCCCCTACTCAATAAACTAATTTGGCCTACTGCTCCCTTTTCAAAATACTCAGCTGATCCCCTGGAGTTAGGTTAGGTTCAACCCCCTCCCCCTAATTATATCCTGGGCTACCACTGCCCTTGGATCATTCCAGCACCCTCCAGGGGGTAGTAACGCCTACTTTTGGAACCTATGCAAGTCTAAGGATTCCCTGTCATCTCTAGGATCAAATAGAAAATGCTTTGTTTGGTGTTTCACCTTTCCTGTCTTATTACACCTTCTCACCATACTCTGTTATGCAGTAATATTGGCCTCCTTGCTATTCCCAGAACAAGGCATTCCATCTCCTAACTCCCACTATTTTCACTGGCTGTGTGCCTGGAATGCTCTCCTTCCTCATCTCTCCCTCCTAGCTCCTCTGGCTTCCTTCAAGTTTTAGCTAAAATCCCACCTTTAACAGGAAACCTTTTTTGATTTCCCTGAATTCTAGTGCCTTCCCTATGCTGATTATCTCCAACTTATCCTGTATGTAGCTTTTTGGTATATGGCTTAAATGTCATTTCCCTGATTAGCTTCTTGAGAGCTGGGACTGTCCTTTGCCTTTTTCACTCCCAACACAGTGCAAAGCACATTGTAGGTGCTTTGTAAATATTTATTGACTATTGACTCCCAAATCTTCAGCCAGCCTCTTCCTCTCCTACTCCTTAGAAACATTTTTAGGTTTTCTCCTTCCTTAAAACAAACAAATAGCTCACTTTTTGTCATGCTAGATTTTTCTTTTCTTTCACAGCAAAACTAGAAAAAACTGTTTATACTTGTGGCTCCCACTTCTCTTTCTCTTACATCTCAACTCCTTATTGCCTCCTGCTTCCTTATAATCTGATGTTTAATCTCATCAGTGACTGAAACTGCTTCCTTCAAAATTACTAATGATTTATTAATTGTCAAAACCAATGGCTTTTTCTCAGCCTTGAACCTTCTTGACCACTCTTGACCATTTGACACTGTTGATCACTTTCTCCTACTGGATAATTTTTTCCTCTGAGTTTTTATGGTGTTTCTCTTTCTTGGTTCTCTTTCTGCATGTCTGACCAATCCTCAGTCTCCTTTGTAAGATCATCATTTTTCTACTCCTGTGTGTAGGTATACAGAGGACTTTGTCCTGAGCCTATCCTTTTTTCTCTCTATGCTCCTCTAGGTAACCTCATCAGCAACCATAGGTTCAATTATCATCTCTAAGCAGATGATTCCCAGGTCTATTATATCCATCCCGAGTCTGTCTCCTGAGTTCTAGTCTTGTCTTACCTATTTCCTGTTGGATATTTCCAACTGGATGCCCCATATATCTACCAACCTCACTCCTCATCCTAACTTTAGAATCCTTGTCAAGAACACCACAATCCCTCCAGTTACCCTGATTCTCAATCTTGAAATCATCCTTTATTTTGCACTTTTTCTTACTCCCTCTGCCCAGGCAAGGGCCAAACTGTGGATTTTTACCTCCACAACATCTTTCATATCTGTCTCACCTTTCCACTCAGGCTCTCGTTGCCTTTCACCAGGACTAGTGCAGCAACTTTCTGATTGATCTCCCTGCCTCTTCAGTCTCTCCTCTTTTCAAACCATCCCTCTGTATGGCTCCTAAAGCGATCTTCCCAACTCACAGGTCTGGCCATGTCACTCTCATTCTCAGAAAGCTTCCCTGACTCTCTATGGCCTTTTAAGATAAAATACAAACTCCACTATTTGGCACTCTTTTAAAACCGTTCATAATTTGGACTCAGACCACCTTTCCAAACTTATTGCACATTATTCCTCTCTGTGAGTGTGAACTGTTCCCCACATCTGGTATTCCGTCCCTGTGATTTTGCACAAGCCAGTCTCTATACTTACAATGACGCCCCCACTTTTCACCTCCACCTCCTAAAATCCTTAGTATCCTTCAGATTTCAGTTGAAAAGTACTGCTTTCCGTAGAAGATCTTTCCCAATTCCCCCTCCAAATTACTTTTTATTTATCTATAAGTGTACATACTGCTTCTCCTGATAGAACATAAGCTTCTTGAAAGCAGGGACTGTTTTATTTCTTTATTTATATCCTCAGCACTCAGAGCAGAGATGTGTACGTATTCTCCTTTTAGGAGAATTGTTTTCTTCACAAACCAAAAGGGGAAAGTGTCAGGAACTTTAAGAGTGCTAAGAATAATCATAGTCAATGATGATGGTGATAAAAAGAATTCAGGAACTTTAAATACTTTTTCCCCCTGAATCAGCTGAAAAGTCAGGATCAAAATGAGGACCCGAGAGGCTCATCAGCATCTTTAAGGGAGCCGTGTTACACACAGAGCTTCCAAAATACTCAGTTCCCTAGCCAGCACTCCCATCTCAGTTGTTTTAGAAAATATTTTTTTCAGGGGATGAACCTTATAAAATGCAATTACTGCAAGGCTATGCTCCTTTATACACTTTAGTGAATCCTCTATTATATTTGAAAAGAATTTGTTGGGAAGGTAGGGATCAGATAATGGATACAAAGCTGTCTCCATTAGAGCTATAAAAGTTTCATTAAGAAGCACAGCAAGGGGTCCCTGATGCACAGCAGCAGGTTAAGAGGCTCAGGCAGAGAGAATTCTGGATACACAAAAATGTTTGCTCTTATAAACAAAGATTAGTCACCTAGGTGGAGGATGGAGAAAGAAGACCTTGATTGTTTTCTTTTTTTTTAAGTGTTATCTTCATCACATGAAGCAGATACTAATCTATCCTATATTAGACTATTATATTATATTAGACTATCCTAATCACCTTTTAATTATTAGAAGCTTATTTAAGTCATGGAAGTTAAACAGGGCATCAAGCTAATACTGTTGTTGTCACTAGTCACTTGAGTTAGGCTTTCCGGCAGTCCTGATGACATTGCACCTATACGTCCCTCCCACACAACCTGGTAGTTTAGAATGAGAAGGGAACCTGTTTATCTTCACTTCTTTGGGATCCTGATGATGTCAAGGGGCTGGACCTCCTGGGGCAAATAGGGAAACCCTGGAAACAAATCACACAGGAAAGGCATGTAGGGACAAGCTGTGAACTTCAGAGATGGAGGGAATGAGGTCACAGATTGACTGAAGGATCTTAACCGTTGTGTGAAAAGCATTTTAATCCTAGTGCTCCCCTTATCGTTCCATTTCTGAAGATGGAAAGGAACGATGTGAAAAACAGCACTTCATGGGAAGGGAAGGTAAAGTGCAGGATCCTTTATTTTACTTTGGGTCCAAGTATTATTTGCTGTTAGCTTCCTAAGTAACACTCTCCATGCAGAGTTCCATCAGTAGTCTAAAGATTCTTCAGAAACCTGCTAATTCATGCTTAGCTTCCAAACATGGATTATGAATTGGACCTCTTATAGTTATGGGACTCCAGAAGCAATTATGGAATTCTGTGCATTTTGACACTGGAGTACCTATTAACGTTTAGGAAATCTATCTATCTATCTATGTGTGTTTGTAAATATGTGTATATATATATATATGTGTGTGTATATATGAAAATGAATTCTTGGATGCAAGATATAATTCCATGTAGAATAATTAATGAAGTGATTTTCTGAAGGAACTTTTTCTACTGAGCATTTGGATCTTTGTCAAAGACTAATAAATTGTTTAACTTAACCATGTTTTATATTTGTACATGGAAGAGACAAAGGAATCCACACATTAGAAAGGTCATAATTTAACATCCATTAACATTGACATTATTTTCAATTTTCATAGTCAGAGGTCAATTGAATGAAATTTTAGGTGAATCAGCATGATCCAGAAACCACAGAACTCTATAGAACTGAAAAATTACCCTCTGATGGTGCTAGTGAGGTTCATTGGCCTAAGGTACTACATCTGGTCTCTTTGCCTCCTTAGTCCAACAGTAATGTTCATCTCAGTAGAATGATGTTAGTCTTTAGGGAGATATTTGTGATATAATCTCATCAAATGGACAGACAGACTTATTATCTCTAGGTCTCATACTTGTGCCTGGCTTCCTCCATTCCCGCTCCCATTGCTGCCTCCGCTGCTACCACCTCCAACACCCTGTTTGTGCTGCTGGGATCCCGTCATCTCAGCCATCCTCCTTTCCATCTGCTCCAGCCTTTCCAGGATGGACATCCTGAATTGGTTATCTAGGACAAAACAAGACAAAGCATGAGGTTATGTCCCTGAAGAATAGATGATACCAAGTGACCCTATTCGTGAACATGAAGGTTTTATAAGAGATTGCCTTCAAAAAACTCTAAAATTTGCTGTTTCCCCCTTCTCCAATGTTGTGGTCAGATTTCCTATCTATAGTTACCTATAGACCCCAGAACAGTTCTGGGGAGCTCAGTGCCACGAATTGTCTTTTGTAAGAACTCTGGTCAGCTAATTTTCAGGCTTCCTAATCACTCCCAGAACTGTTTCCATTGAAGACTGAGGTGTTCAGAATTACATGGCAAATGAGCCTTTGGTGGATGAGAAGAAAGCTAATATAATGTAACACACCTAGAAGATGAGGTAATAATCCTGACAAGAAGAAGCAGAGACTGGAATGTCATTTTTACCTGAACAAACAGAGCTTCATCAAAGGCCGCTCATCCCATCCCCATGGTTCTAACTCCAGTGTTGGGCCATATGGGGAGATGGGTGGCCAAGCAAAATCCTGTCATGGAGACTGAAGAATTAACTGCCCACGCCTCTCAAGTAAAACGGCTCTTATGGAGACCAGTTTTGCTTTTTATTTAAGAAACCATCAGAACCTCCTCATTCTATGAGGTAGGATTTTGGGTCCATGAGTGCCAAATATCAAAAGCAGCCTTAGCCAGGAGAAGCATTTGTTTAACTCATTTATTAAAATCATTAGTATTTACATGTAGTAAATGATACTGAATTTGACCCTCAACAGTATGTTCACATTTATTTCTTTCTTTTTAAAAAATATTTTTGTAATTTCATTGCTGTAGAAACTTCTGGATGAGGACATTCCCTCTGCCAATGCAAATTAACAACTTTAGTCATGGAGAGTTGCTTGGGGACATGGAGAGGTTAATTGACTTGCTACACACAATATGTCAGAAGAGGACCTTAACCTGTGGCCATCTGGGCTTTTACATTCTGATCATTGCTTCTGTCACATTTCATAGCAGAGGCACAGAGCTTAATAATGATAGCTAGATTTATATAGTACTTTAAGGTTTACAAAGCATTTTACAAATATCTCATTTTATATTCACAGCAACTCTGGGAAGTAGGCACTATTATTGTGATGGGGAATGAGGCAGACAGATGAGGAAACTGAGGCAGACAGAGGTGAGATGACTTGCCCAAGGTCATACCACTAATAAGTTTCTGAGGTTAGATGCCAGAGTATTAAAGGAATAATAACAACTAATTTTCCGTCATTAAAGAACTGAGGAAAGAAACTCACTGAGTATGCTAACACATCTTCCAGTTTGGTCATAAGCCTGTCTTTGAGCCATTTCTAATATGGCTGTAATTTGGTTGGAGCTGTACTGGAGGATTTTTATCCTCTTCAGTCAAGTGATCTATGGACATTTTTTTGGAACAGATCTTCCTCCAAAGTGGAGGTGATTTGTATTGTTTAGCTGGAATAATCAAGCTATCTCCAACAGGCATTTGACCTCTTCTCTGAGCTCTTAATTTGACCTCATCTACACCTACTTGCTGGATATTGCCACCTAACTGCCCTGCCAACAGGTCAAATTCAATGTGTCTGAAAAAACAAACTTATCAACTTCCTTCTGAAACTACTCCCAATTTCCCTATTTCTTCCTATGGCACTGCCATTCTCTCAGTCATCCAGGCTCACCCCCGACCCCAACAATCAATCAATTGCCATTTTCTGCCTCCCTGCATTTGTATATGCTGTTGCTAGGTGCTGGAATGAACTTCCTCCCTCATGTCCTCTTGTTGTCATATTACTCCTATTAAAAATAATATATATATATGTGTATATACATATGAACATAGTTGAAGTTCTGCAAAGATTTTTTATACATTATTCCATCTGATGCTCATAAGAACACTGTGAGGTAGGCATTATCCCTATTTTACAAATGAGAAAACTGGGGCTTTAAGCGTGAACTTATTTAGTGATGGTGGCAGAGCTATTAAACGTAAAAAGTGGGATTTGAACCCAACACCCCCTGGATCCAAGTCCATTGCTCTTCCTACTATCCCAAGCTGCCTATCGTCATTCTTTCTAGGAATAGTTCAGGGGCCACCTCTTCCATGAAGGCACCTTTGATCCCCCTCAATTAGAGAGGATCTCTTCTGCTTTCACCCTCTCAGGTCACTCTGTTTAGCATCATGTTCTACTTTGTTAGTTCTTTGAGGGTGTGAATTATACCAGTATCCCTGCTATCTGGCACAGTGGTATACAGTAGGTGCTTAATAAATGTGTTGGATTAGAAAACTTTTGAGAAGGAGGAGCTTTATTAGCTTCCTTATTTCTTTCATTTTTCCATGGAGTCTTTCATGATAATACATTTTAAAACTAATGGATAACAGGTCTTACATTGCTGTTAGGCGTGCCCGTGTTATTTCCCATAATAATATCAGTTATTTCTAGAGTGCTTTAAGGTTTGCAAAGTGCTTTTTTTTTTTTTTACATAATCCTGAGATCATGAGAAAGACAGTAGATATTTCATTGTTTTCTCGTCTCCTTGTAAAATGGTGCTGATAATACTTGCGGTACCTACCTCATTATGAGATGAGGGAGTGCTGTGTAAATGGGAGAGATAATCATTGTCCTCATTGTATGGCCAGCCCTTTCTGAGGTTCTAGGAGGCTGAGGGACTCTCCCAGTGTGACAATGTCAGACAATGTCAGAGGCACAATGGACCATGGGACGAAAAATGGGAGCAGATGACAGAAATTACAGAGAGGAAGCAAAGAGGACTGGAATGTTCAAGCATTTCAAATCAATCAATCAAGAAAGCATTTATTAAATGCCTACTATGTGCCAGGCACTGTACTAAGCACTGAGGATACAAAAAGAGGCAAAGGACAGTTCCTGTCCTCAAAGAGCTTACAATATAATGGGGGGGAAACAAAAAGCAAACAAATGTATACAAACAAGCTATAGTCAGGATAAATAGGAAATAATTAAAAGAGGGAAGGCACTAGAATTAAAGGGGTTTGGGAAAAGCTTCCTGTAGAAGATGAGATTTTATTTGGAACTTAAAGGAAGCCAGGGAGGTCTGTAAGTGAACATGAGGAGGAAGAGCTTTCCAAACATAGGTCACAATCAGAAAAGTCTGGAGCTTAGAGACACAGGGTCTTGTTCATGAAATAGTCATAAGGCCAGTGCCACTGGTTTGAGCAGTACATGTAAGGGAGTAAGGTGTAAGAATATTGGAAAGGTAGAAGGGGCTAGGTTATGATGAGAATTTTGTATTTGATTCTGGAGGTGATAGGGAACCACTGGAGTTTACTGAATAATGGTGTGACATAGTGGGATCTGTGCTTTAGGAAAATCAGTGTAGTGGCTAGATGGAGGATGGACTGGAATGAGTAGAGACCTGAGGCAGGCTGACCCACCATCAGGCTACTGTGATAATCCAGGTATGATGTGATGAAGGCCAGTATGAGAATGGGGACAGGGTCAGAAGAAAGGGGCATATTTGGGAGATGTTGCAAGGGTGAAATCACCAGACCTTGGCAATGGATTAGAAATGTGTGTGTGTGTGTGTGTGTGTGTGTGTGTGTGTGTGTGTGTGAGACAGAGACAGAGAGAGAGAGAGAGAGAGAGAGAGAGTGAGATAGTGAAGGAGTCAAGGATAACTTCTAGGTTGTGAGCCTGAGCTTCTAAGAAGATGCTGATGCCCTCTATTGTAATGGGGAAGATGAGAGGGGGGAGATTTTAGAGGGAAAGATAAAGAATGCCACTTTGGCCATGTTGCCTTAAAGATGTCTACTGGGCATCCAGTTCAAGATATCTGAAAAACAGGAAGATCTAAGAAGAAATCCAGAACAATATCAGATGCTAAGATAGGAGGCAGCAGGTGTCCATCAAGTCATTTTGACTGACGATCTCTCCTCAGACCCTGAAGGAGAAAACCTAGGACCCCAGATCTAAGAGTTTTGGAAATAGCTGTGATCTCCCCAACCCCCTGACTTGCTTCTAGCCCACCCCCACAGCCATCTTTGAGGGGAAAAATCAACGTGGAGAGAGGACCCACCTTCATCATAACCAGCAACAATTGCTAACCAGCTGCCACCGACAAGCAGAGGCACCTGAACCCCCCAGACCACCATTTCGGCTTCCAGTCCAACCTTTAAAGTCGTCATCTGGGGAACCAACCTCCTCTATGCAATATTTTGACAAGGTCTAAGAATTTTAACTTCTTAATATCTCTCATATATGCCCTTTCCCCGCTCTGATACTGCCACTATTCTGGTGCAGGCCAGGACTATTGCAGAAGCCTCAGGTTGTGTGTGCCACAAGTCTCTCTCTTAGCCAATACAGCCTCCAAAGGCAAAAGCAGTCCTTGCTCTGCAGGCATTCTAGTGCAAACAATTATATGTAACAGGCTATGTACAGTGAGTTAGAGGGCCAATGTCAGGATGTCACAAGTAAGTGTCCAGTAGATTCTAAGCTACTCCAGAGCCGGGGCTGTCATACCTCTTTTTGTATCCCCAGCAATTCTACAGCAAAGGTCCATAGGAGGTGCTAATTAGTTGATTGATTATCTGAGCGGGGATTCAAAGCCAGGTTTTCCTGACTCCAAATCTAGCCCTCAGTTTACTACGCGAAGTGGTCTCTTTTTGTTATCAGTAGAAGAGTGAATCAGCACAAAGACTGTACAGGAGTTTTAATTTTCCAATCAAGAATGGGAAAAACAATGCTAACCAGCCTGTGGCTTTTATATATTTTTATATAAGAAACTGAAAAATGAAGGATCCTTCTAATCTGTCTTTGACTTCGCCTTTCGGATATTTAGTTTTACTTCTCAGTTATCTCTTATAATAAATTTATAAACCCTACCTTTTCCTATTTACCTCTGCTCCTGCCCTGCACCTGCTCTCGGAATGACTTTGCTTTTAAGCCTATATAACCATCCACTTATTTCTTAGGCAAGCCTGCAAATCTCACATCTATTCAATTAGAGTTTCAATAACGATTGCACTTGTCTCAGATCTCTCTGGACTCCTGCGGCTGAGAATTAATATTACATGAACTGAGAAGAAAAAACCCACCACCAAGAAAACATGGTCGAGCGGCGTGCCCGGGAGAGCTCCAGCCGCAGAGCTCGCCTGTTGCAGCCATGTTTTCCTCGCCAGCCTTTGTTCTGGCCGGGAGTGCTGCAGTTTGGTGCAGTGCGGAGCCGGGCCCCCCATCCTCCCCGCCCCATCGCCAGGCTCCCCCGTCCTCCCCGCCCCATCGCCAGGCAGCCCCAGCCTCCCCGCCCCATCGCCAGGCTCGCCCATCCTCCCCGCCCCATCGCCAGGCTCCCCCAGCCTCCCCGCCCCATCGCCAGGCTCCCCCAGCCTCCCCGCCCCATCGCCAGGCTGCCCCAGCCTCCCCGCCCCATCGCCAGGCTGCCCCAGCCTCCCCGCCCCATCGCCAGGCTCCCCCA
>CM053771.1:34362218-34394557 GCA_028658325.1 Potorous gilbertii | reverse complement strand
TGCCCCAGCCTCCCCGCCCCATCGCCAGGCTCCCCCATCCTCCCCGTCCCATCGCCAGGCTGATCACGCACGCGGCACGGACCCACACTCCCGGCCCCTTCCCACTGCACGCCTGTGCCACAGCGCGACCATGCCGGTAGCGCTCCCGTTCCAAAAAGGAACCCCGCATTTGCCGCAGAGGTTAATGGTTTTCCTGTCTGCATGTTCAACACCGTTCCCCGTTGCCGTACAGTCAGCGGTTTCATATTATTGAGCAGCTCACAAGCAATTATTCGCCTCTTAACAAAATGATATCTCGCTTAACAGCATCTCTGAGCCTCTCAATTCGAAAATGGGAAAGCAGTGACAATTAAAATGAGAAAACATTTATAAATACAAATGGAATGACTGAGCTGGCTCCTCAGAGCAGCCTGAAATGGCTGGTCTGACGTTTTGCATTGACCAGAAATCAGACATATTCTTGCAAATTCCAACTTGCTTCTCTGAATACTAACTTATTGCAAGGTCGGGCATCTGATCCTTTGCTAGTAAAAGGCTCAGTCATTTGGCTGAAAGGATTATTCCACCATTATTGACAATTTAAGGCAAAGGAGAAAACTTAATTTTGGTATTATGCCTTTACCATGATAATAGAACCTTACCATAAAATATTCAATAAATTAATAGTTATATATCCCTTTAATAATGTCACTTGTGAAGACAATAGAAAAAAATCCAAACGCAGCAGTCTATATGTAGTTATTACTGATCCACTGCAGCAGCCTACATTTTAGAGTACATTTTAAAGATTTTTGCTGATGAATAGTAATTCTTGTCATTTCTGTCCCTTGAACACTGGATTAAATATACTAATACTTGAACTATAATTTGTGGTTTGAGGATACTGATGGATAGGGTGGGCTTAAATGCTTCCCCTTCTCATTTTTGTCTAAACAAAGGAAGTGCAGACTCAACAGTGGGAGATTCCAAGCCAGAGGTCTCCAACACAACCCCCAACCATTTTGTTGGCATAGCCTAAGTGGCCTTTTCTTAATCGAGGGCATGAAGAGGAACAAAGACACATGCAGTTAATGAGTTTCTGGAGTCACACACAAGATCAAGGTGGAGCTAAAAGCTAAGACCCAATGAGTTTGTATGATTCTTAACAAAGAAAGTCAGTAGCTCTGCACAGCTCATTCTGAACATGGAGTTCTCAGCTTTTGGAGCTTCCTGCAGATTTCTACCTAAAAACATCAAGATATCTCAAGTAGTAAGTAAGCACTGTGCATGTAAAACCAAAGTTAACAACTTTATCAAAAAATGCTAAATTTGGATGTGTTTCTCTAGTTCTGTCATGGGACAAAGTATAAAAAGTGAGTTACAGGCGAAAGAATGGATATTGATGGCAGATTTTTGTCCTACAACCCATGTTGGCTTTCTATAGATTTCCAATTGATAGTAAAAACAATTGTTTTCCCCAGAAACACCACCTGACTAGTCAATTTGTCTTTAAAAATTAGAATTTCTGGTCATTATTGCAAAAATACATGTTTCCTACAAAAATTATATAGAAAGGAACCATAAAATTGCCAATGCAAGGCTCAAAATACAAAGTTCATAAAACTTTAGTACCCAGGTTCCCATGGAAAAGCAAAGAGATTTGCACGTGGAAGAGACTATAGCAAAGAAAGGACTGCCATGACCAAGGGATTTGTGGTCAAGTGGCCAGCCCACATAGGGGAAAAGCCTCTCCCTGCCTAGCAAGGAAGCATATTTTAGAATGACACCAGTGCCTTAGAATTCATGTTGCAGATCACTTGAAGGGCAATGAGGAGACACATGACATGACTGAGTAGGCTGAAACATGAACAAAAATGACACAGAAAAAGCAAGCAGCTTAAAACCTATTATCAGATAGATGAACACTGGGCCAGTCACGAAAGGAGAACAAGGGATCACTAACGGACCACTTCCAGGCTCCAAAGGTTTCAGCACAACATCATTGAGACTTAGAGCAAGTGAGGCAGATGCCTGTGAGGATTCTGGTCCCACCAGATGAGAAGACATGGAAAGGTAAGGATCTGCACCACATCGATGGGATCATGGATTCCTCAAGGAAACCTCTCTAAGAGCTACAAATCTATGTGCTTTGTGTACTACAGTTTAACCAGAACATCTGCATAAAATACAGCTAGAGCTCTTGTAGTCAACACTCAAACTTTATACCTAAGAAAACTGAGGCCCAAGGTGGCAGATCTATGGCAAGAACTCAAACCTCGAGGAATTAAAAAAAATCTGTTTTGTTTTTCCTCGTCTCAGTTTATTCCAATAACATTTAATTTGGTAGTTGTTATTAGCACTCTGACCACGGGAGGCTTACACATCATTCTTCTCATAACCTCTTGTAAGGTAGGTGGTGCCAATATCATTTTACTACAACTATCACTGCTTTTCTATGATTTATCTATTTCCTTCCTTTCACATTGGAATGTTATTTCATTCATTTCTTTGAAACACCGTATCTGTTATTTACAGTTCTACATTCACACACAGGTGCAATCATTTCTAAAACAAATCCTATAACGTTTCAGTTTCAAAAGCAAAATGTTTCATATATATACCTTCCCTACTGACCTGATAAATTATAAATCCTTATGGTCAGGGTTGCTAGCAGTCTCAGGAATATAATGAAAATTCAGAAAATATAATGAACATTCAGAAAAGATGTTGGAACAACAACCCTGTCTCATTGGTTTGATGCTCGGTGGATTCTAGACACCTCCTGGACAAAACATTCCTGCTGCTGAATTTAAAGCATAAAGCAGGAGTGGTCTAGGAATGCTTTCACTTCCCTTGACTTGTCATGATGTTAACATTTGATAGGTCTCTTGTGACCTGACCTACCCCTCATTCACTCACACCATACCTGTGGGAATGTTCCTGTGATTTGTCTGTTTTCCCATATCTTCACCTTTCTTTCAGACATTTAGCTTTGATGGTGACCTTTGTCGATCCCCATTGTCACCACTCTTTTGATTGCTTTTTCTACTTAATGAAGAATCATTATCCCCTCTCCCTGCTGCTACCCTACATTCCATTTAAGAAGCTCGTTGGTGTCCTGGAGGAAAAACAGCATGCTGTAGTTGAGAGAGCATGGGATGGGTCTGGAGTCAAAGTTCCAAGTTCAAATACTTGACACTGGGGTGGGCTTGAGCAAGTCATCTCCCTTATTTAAACTTCAGTTTCCTCACATTTCAAATGGGGGGTGGGGTGGAGTTAGATGAACTGAGGTTACTGCTGGATCTAATTTTTGTGATTTCTTACATAATTGCACTAACATGGAAAGCTCACATAGACTCTCCACAAGATACATCATCACTAAAGAAAATACTCTAGACAGCTCTAGTTGTTCCTTCAAAAGCCACCCTGTGACGACTACTTGCATCTAGTCCAGTTTCCAAGATGACACTCCAATATTTCTCTCACTTTCTCCAGGTGCCCCTGGATCTCCACTTTTGACCTTCCATTTTTTTGCCAAAGGAGCACAGCCATGTGCATGATGTCACAGAAGTTAGGGACTCCTCCAAGCATAAGCAGAATCAGGTTTTATGCGCATAAAGCACAGAAATTCTCACGGGAATCTGCCCTGCATGCTGAGGACCTTCTTCTTTCCACGTATCAGGCCACAAAAGGTTCAATGTACAGAGAGCTTGAACAGTTCACATTTCTATAGTGCTTTAAGGTTTGTAAAGCACTTACATATATTATCTAATTTGCTACTTACAACAACCTTGTGAAGTAGGGGCTGTTGTTATTCCCATTTATAGATAAGAAGATGGACTTAGAGAGGCCAAAGAGCTTGTCCAAGATCACAAAAATAGCAGGCATGTGATTTGGGAATCAAATTCATCTTTTCTTCTTGGACTCCATGTCTCACCCTCTACTTGCTGTTATGTATGTGTTTTCATATTTCTGACGTCCATTGATACTGGCTACATTCTGGTATGCTCTCTCCTCAAAGCATGTGGATCCCTTTTCACTAATGCTAGACTTTTCCAATTATGACCTTTTTTATTGGAGGATGGCATTCATAAAGTGGGGACCATGGAGTAAATGTATGGCCAAGGATGTCCTACCTTATCATATGAAACACTTTAAATATATGCAAACTAGTGATGAAAGTCATGCTATCTCATGTAAAATAGTAAAATGAAAAAAGAGGAAATCTCAATGCTTTATTGAACTGAAACAGAAGGTTCTGTAGGTCTATAAGACTTCTGTAAGAGTTCCAGTATCTCAAAATGTAGGAAAAACCACTTAACATGCTGAAAAAAGAATCAGTGATCAAGCTCTTGATAGAGACATACAGTTCATCATGAACATGAAAATCCTGTACCAAAAATGATGACAATGCAGGAAACTTCCACTTGGCAGTTAATTATAGGACTAAACAAGCATATACATATGTGTATATATGTATAAATATGTATATGTATGTATATATATGTTATATAACACCTACTCCAATAAGACAGGAAATGTAACATTTTATATACCAACATCAAATATTTTATATCAGCTCTTCTCCACCTGTTCCTTAGGGGCCTCAGGGCATGCAGATAAAAGCCTGAGGAAGATGTGGGTTTATATCTCAGCTTTTGTTTTCTATTTGTATCTGTAGGGCTTGGTGTGGTTCTTGGCACACAGAGTTTTATAAATGCTTTTTCATTCATTCTTTCAGTTATATGACCACTTAGCCTCTCAGTCTCAGTTTCTTCATATGTACACAGTTGGGGATTTAACTGGAGCACTTCCCATGGAGCTAGACATGCACTTAGGCCCATTCCACATGACAGGCTCCTAGGTATGCATTTCCTTTAGCAAGGGGGCAAAAGAAACATCTCACCAGAAGGGGCCCAAGCGCTTGCCCAGCTCCGTGGGAAGTACACCTGTTCAATTATCTCCTACAGTAAAATGGGACATTAATAATGTTTACACAACCTATCTTAAAGGGTAATTGTGATAATTTGTATACCTTCAAGTGGCACAGAAATATGGGTTTTATTATTGTTTAAAACTATGGCCCACTGTGGTCCAAATACTGATACAAATATGCTTATTAACAAAATTATTATAACACGTTGACAGAGGAGAAAAGGAAACTTAAAAGAAAAAACTAGATTTTTAAAACTTATAAGGAATTTTCTTGCAAGATTCTGGGAAATTAACTGTAAAGAACAAAGGGCACTAGGGTAAAGAGATATAACTGAGTGAAAGTGAAAAGTTGTGTTGTTGAAACAGAGTGAATGTGATCCAGCAATACTTCAAGTAGCACTCTTAGATGGGCCCTATCTTAACCTATCTCAAAGAACTCAAAGCTTTCCTGCAAGAATTTTAAATTTCACCAGCTGAATGGACCTTTTGCTGCTAGTACATTGGCAAATTCCAAAGAGCCTTTGTACACTGTTTTCTATGAACTTAATTTCAGTGTTGTTAACCATTAAACTAATTTACAGAATCAGCTTTCTTTTTGTCAGCCAACATACAGCTGAAACTCAGAAAAAAACAGGACTAAATCTGTTGGCCATTTTATGCTCAAGGTATGCTCCACTTCCTGCCTTGAATCCTTTCCTACCTTCTCCCTGGAAGGTTCATATAAAGAGAAAAGATGGAATGTGTTTGTAGAAATTTCTTCCTCTATACTCTTCTTTCTCCCAAGAAAAGAAATGAAAGAAAGGGAGGGAATAGGTGGTTATGCCCAAGTCACTCTTGGGTAAAGAGAGGCCCATGTCAACTATTAACAGACCTGGGACATCTAAAAGAAATCCTCCATCACACAATGATTTCTAACCAACCCTAAAGGATTTAGTGGGAATTGCCAAATTCTCAAAAAATTTATTGACCTCTTTAATTGCATTAAAAATTTATTTATATAGTTTGCTTTGGTACACCAGACACTTTACCTTCAGCACCTAAATAATACAACCCACCCTTCTATAAATGACATTGCCTGTAAGCTCCTCCCTTTTTGTGATATCACCTTTAATTTTTATAGTGCTCTTTATGTTATTTAAAATATATCCTGTGCATAACTTTTAGGATCATACATTTAGAATGGGCTGGGATATATGAGACTATAAAGGTCATCATTTTACAGATGAGGAAACTGAGGTACAGAGAGAGGTTAAATGACCTGCCTCAAATCACCTAGGTCTAGGTGGTAGAGCCATTCTTTGACAACTCACTTCCAAACAATACTGTGATCACTTCACTGTGCTGTATTTCATGAAAGTCACAGATAGTGAGAATATGTACCAACTGTAAATAAATAAGAGCTATAGATTCTGGGAACTACTGGAATTTATTAAGTAGCCAGGTGACATGGTCAGATTGTGCTTTAAAGAAGATCACTTTAGTAGATGAGTAGTAACGTAGCTAGACTGGAGTAGACAGAGACTCAAGGCTAGGACATTGACCAAAAGACTATGGCAATAATATGAGACCCTCCACTAAGGTGGCAGCTATGTAAGTGGAAGAAAGAGATACATATGAGATAGGATTGAGGAAAAGTTGACAGTACTTGGCAACAGTAGAGAATAACATTGAAGTTTTAAGCCTGTGTGACTGGGAGGATAGCAGTACGGATAGCAATAGACAAGTTCAGAAGAGGGGAGGATTTGGGGGCAGGAGGAGATTAAGTTCTGTTTTGAACATGTTTTCAAAGAGGCAGAACTAGAGACCAAATTGCTGATATTTGCTGGATTATGGAGAAAGCCAGAGAGCTCCAGAAAAAAAAAACCGCCATGTATTTCTGATTCATTGACTACATTAAAGTATTTGACTTTGCAGATCACAACAAAATGTAGCAAGTTCTACCAGGTCATCTTACTTGTCTCTTGGGAACCTGTATGCAGGCCAAGAAGCAACAGTTAGAACTGAACAGGGAACAACTGGTTTAAGATTGGAAAAGGAGCACGACAAGGCTGTATATATTGTCACCTTATTTATTTAACTTATATTCAGGGCACATTATGCAAAATGCCAGACTGGATGAATCAAAAGCCATAATTAAAATTGCTGGGAGAAATATCAACAATCTCAGATATGCAGACGATACCACTCTGATGGCAGAAAGTGACGAGGAATTAAGAAGCCTTTTGATGAGGGTGAAAGAGGAGAGTGGAAAAAAAAACCCTAAGATCTTGGCAACTGGTCCCATAACTTCTTGGCAAAGGAGAAGAAATGCAAGCAATGTCAGATTTTATATTCTTGGGCTCAAAGATCACTGCAGATGGCAACTACAGCCATGAAATTAAAAGATGCTTGCTCCTTGGAAGTAAAGCTATGGCAAATCTGGAGAGCACACTGAAAAACAGACACCATCTTGCCAACAAAGGTCCATATAGTCAATGCTGTTTTGTTTTTTCCAGGAGCAATTTATGGCGATCAGAGTTGGACTGTAAGGTAAGCCAAGTGCTGCAGAATCAACACTTTTGAACTGTGGTGCTGGAGAAGACTTTTGATAGTCTGTTGGATGGCTCGGAGATCAACTTAGTCAATACTTAAAGAAGTTCACTCAGGCTATTCACGGAAAGGTCAAATACTGAAGCTGAAGCTTAAATACTTTGGTCACATGATGAGAAGGTGGGACTAAGCGAGAAAGATTGAAGGCCAAAGAAAAGGGGATAACAGAAGATGAGATGGTTGGATAGTGTCATGGAAATAATGAACATGGACTTGGACAGACTTGGAGAGAAAGTGGAGGATAGAAAGGCCTGGAATGTTAGAGTCAGATACAACTGAAAGGTAACAACACAAAAACTGGACATGTTGATTTTGAGATGTTTATGGGAAATCCATTTCAAAATATCCAAGAGGCAATAATGCAACCCAGTCATTGCAAAGGATATTGTCTGAAAGTTTCTCCATTTTTGTGATATTGTCTTTAATTTTTATAATATATATATATATGCATAGTATTTTTCATTTTATTTTTTATTATTTCATTTTTATAGTACATATAGTATGTATATAGTATTTTTATAGTACAGATATGAAAGATCAGGAGATCTTTTATAGTACACATAGTATGTATATAGTATTTTTATAGTACATATAGTATGTATATAGTATTTTTATAGTACAGATATGAAAGATCAGGAGAGAAGTTAAAACTAAATAAATAGATTTAGGAATCATCTTCAAAGACATGATAATTGACCTTCTGGGACCTGAGAAAGCATGAAGGGAGTCCAAGGGTGCCACTCAGACCTTCTTTTTCTTCCCTAAGGCTTAGCATCTAACTAATATTCAAGGCTGCAGTGAGCAGTATCACAAATGACCATATCAGATAGAATCCTATCTCAGAACTCTGCTAGAAATCAGTTTATTTCATGAGGATATTGAACCTCAGTATTTGCTGTAGTGACCCAGAGGGATTTCAGTGATCTATAGTGGATTTCAGGTGGGTTCTACACAATTAGCAATTAGATCACCTGTTTTAATGGAGAATTAAGATATTCAGAATGATCAAAACCCAATGGAACAGCCTTGATAAACACATGAGAAAACTCCAAGGGCTTTCCTGGCTGTGTTCCATTTCCTATCCATCCAGGTACAAAATGTTGTAACCACAGTATATTTTTGTGGAAATATGACAGAAAGGCTCTGAGGAAAATCTGATTTCTCCACAGACACGAATTTGAATTACACACTAATGTAATGAGACTTTTTTCATCCACTGAGCATTACATGAAATACATTCACAACATTTTTCTAAAGTAATTTTTTTTTCGTTTTCCCCCATCTTGCTACTTATTTGGAAGACACATGACAGACTCTACATCTTTATTAAGGAATATTTATTATTAGTTACAAAAATGTTTAATACCTCATTCACTTGTGTTTTGTTTTTTAAATGCTTTTGACAAAATGTGCTCACAGAACTGTTCGCTGGATCAGCAACGGTAAATGCATAAAGAATTGGATAGTCAAAAATTAATTGTTTGTTTTGTTTGCCAAACCATGGACCCCTGCCTCCTATCAAATAGCTGATGCCATCACAAATGACCTAAACTGATCTAATTCATGTCTTAGCAATGTCTTTATTGCCAGAGAATGAGGAAAATCTTGGCCTTGGCAGGTAAATGAATGAGGGAATGAGTGATCGTCAAATACCATCTGCTATTTTAAAACACGTTTATTTGTAGCTCAAGTGCATATGTGCCCTCCTGTTGCTATTTGGATTGGGAATGAGGGGCCATCTCTCATTCCATTTACAGCCCTTGGCTACACTGACAGGAAGAGCTGATGCAGCAAAAAATGGCATGGTTCAAACTATTTCTGTTAGCAACTGTAATTGCTGCTCAGGACATTTCTTGACATTTTTAGGAGGTTTAGAGACAAAACCTGGTAAAGTCACAATTCCCTCCTGGAACAGATGGAGCTACTGGAGAACACATTAAGCCAATTAGAAAGCAGTCACTGCTTTTCTCCTTGAAGTCCTTCAGGATGTGTGAGTGTAGGGCCAAGGGCAAGGTCCAGGCTGAGCGAAGGAACAAGCTGTACCACTCAGATCTTTCCAAAGCAATTGCTAAATTTAACTATAGGAAACTTGTCATACTCTGGTTTTTAAACTCCTCAACTCTTTGTGACAAAATCCTTTAACCACCAGAAATGAGTTCTTACAATTTCTATGGCAAAAATGCGTGCTTTCCCCCACCCCTCCCCTCTAAACTATTCATTTGTGTTCAATCTTTGTTAAATTTATCACAGATCTGGCATCTTGGATGCCTCATTGCAAAGGAAATAGAAAATACTTCAAGGAAAGTTTCTGATGGCTGTTAAACTATCACAAGAGATTTCACACCTTTAACATGATTGAATTTCAAGAAAAGTTAATCTAGAGGAATCTGCCTTTCCAGTAATGAAACATTCAGAACCTACAAATGTGTAACTCAACTAATACATTCTAAAGAATCCTTTATCTGGCAGGGAGGAGTGTGTGTGGTGGTGTGAAGTTTGGAGCTAGGATTCCATCAGAATAGCGAATTCTGGGTTAAAAAAAAAAAGAAAACTCCCTCTACCAATGCACGTTAGAAAGTGTTAGGTAACTTCCTCGTCTTAAGAGAGTTGCCTGAAGTTAAATGAATTGCCTAGGGTCACATAGCCAATATGTTTCAGAACTTCAACCAAGGTCTTCTTGACTATATGGCTCATTCTATAGCCATTATGTCACACTACTTCTAAAGAACACAATAGTTTCAAAAAAACTGATCGATATAATTGGTGATAAAGAGACCACGTACACACACACTAACAAATAAGGCAAAAAAGAACTCTGCAAAAATGTATATATAAAACCTATGTTAGAAAGAGTGAAGTGAAGATGAGACTTTAAATAACATGGTACACATATGGGGAATGAAGAACAAAAAATCCCAGTAATGGAGAAGCTATGAAACATTGGAAAGACTGCTGCTATCATGAGAGAGGTACTAGAACATCTGGAAAACATGAAGACATTCATTATTAAACATTAACAGATATTCTGTAGGTCTTTGGTTACTATGTGAAATGCTTTAAATCTTTTTTGGATGGCAAAACTAGAATATTAATGTGATATTCACTTTTTAGGCTAGTTTTCTCAGCATCTCGTACAGTGCCTTGTGTATTATATAGATGCTTAGTAGATATTGAACTGGGGAAGATATTAGTGCATGTTGATTTTACAGAGTAAAATAAAAGAACAATTTATCTAAAGAAAAGGAAACAATGTCTTCTGTAGAAGAATGCAAAACTATCAGGACCAAGAAGGATCTGAGATACAATGGGGAAGGGAGAAAGTTATATAGGACAAAACATTTATATCCATCTCTTATTTGTATATTTATTTCCATTCTTGAGTAACTGATAGCAGTTGCTTTTATGTCCCAGATTTTATTGGGGACTATATCTCATTCAGACTAGAGCATATGAAAATATTTGAGTTAGCAGGGAAATTCTCTACAAAATGAAGTTTTGGCTAAAGTTGGGAAATTGTGGTTACTTTGAGGAATTTGCTACATTCAGAATCACACTGACGTTTAATAAAAATAGAGCTGCCTAGATTTTCATCTACATATCCCTAGTTATAATCATGGAGGCTGTTTCCTGTTAAAAATTAGAATTCCTCAAGTGGAAGCTAATGATTCCGTGAGACATCAAAAAAGAATAAAACAAATTCAAGGTGAAGAAGAAGAAGAAAATGTGAAATATCTCAAAGGAAAAACAATTGTCAATTCCACCACAAGTACTCTCCTGATGTCAAGACAAATACTATATATATTTCCCTCTTTGAACCAGTTCAAATATGAGTGGGGTTCAAGAGTTGTTCACTCTCCCCAGTTTCCCGTCCAATATAAAAATTCCTTGGGTGCCTCTTTTATATGAGATAATCTTCCCTATTCTTCTTCTCCTTTCCTTTTTCTTCCCCTTCCTCACTCTTCCATTTTTCTTTTGAAATCCTTCCAACATAATAGATTCACGCTCACGTCCTCTGTTTAAGCAGACTCCTAACTTCACTAAGATTATAAAGTTCTTAGGGGTTACATATATTATCTTCTCGTTTAGGAACGTAAACTGTTTAACCTTCTCAAGTCCTTTATGATTTCTCCCTTATGTTTACCTTTTTATGTATCTTTTGAGTTCTGTATTTGAATATTAAAATTTCTATTCAGGTCTGGGCTTTTCCTCAGAAATGACTTAAAATCCTCTAATTAAATTTCCACTTTTTACTCTGTAGGCTTATATTCAGTTTCACTGGATAGGTGGTTCTTGATTGTAATCCTAGTTCCTTTGCCTTTTGGAACACCTTATTCCAAGCCGTATGATCTTTCATAGTTGTAGCTACTAAATCTTGTGTAATCTTGACAAAGTAATTCAAATACTCCATGGCATTTGAATTACTTTTTCCCTAGTTGTTCATGGTATTTTCTCCTTGACCTGGGAGCTCTGGAATTTGGCTATAGTACTCCTGAGAGTTTTCATTTTGGGGTCTCTTTCAGGAAGTGATTAGTGGATTCTTTCAGTTACTATTTTGCCCTCTAATTCTACGATATCTGGGACATTTTCCTTGTTAATTTCTTATAGTATAATATCTAGGCTCATGGCTTTTATGAAACCCAATAATTCTTAAATTATTTTTCTTTGACCGTTTTTCCAAGTCAATTGTTTTTCCTATGAGATATTTCACATTTTCTTCTTCTTCTTCACCTTGAATTTGTTTTATTCTTTTTTGATGTCTCACGGAATCATTAGCTTCCACTTGAGGAATTCTAATTTTTAAATAGTTATTTTCTTTAGAGAGGTTGTGTCTTTCTTTTACCATTTGGCCAATTCTTATATTTAAGGAGTTATCTTCAATTTTTTGGTGTCTTTTTTTTTTTTTTTACCAACCTGATAATTCACTTTTCATAATGTTCTTACATAGTTCACATTTCTTTTCCCAGTTTTCCCTCTACTATTCTTTGATTTTTAAATTTTTTTTGCTCTTTTAAAAAATCTTTTTCTTCAGGTCTTCTAGGAATTGTTGTAGTCTTGTGTCCAATCTGTATTTTCCTTTGAGGCTTTGCTTGTAGATGTTTTCAAATCACTGTCTTCTGAGTTTGTCTTGAGCTTCCCTGTCACCATCATAGCTTTTTGTGGCCATATTCTTTTTTTCGTTGTTTGCTCATTTTTTCAGCATATTTCTTGACTTTGGACTTTATGTTAGACTTGGGAATTGCCTATCTCTGGAGGTGGAAGCAGCTAGGTGGCCCAGTAAATAGAATGCCAGGACTGGAGTTAGGAAGACTCATCTCTGTGAATTCAAATCTGGCCTCAGACACTTACTAGCAGTGTGAACCTGGGAAAGTCAAGGCAAACCCTGTTTGCTTCAGTGCTCTCATCTGTAAAATGAGCTGGAAAAGGAAATGACAAACTATTCCATTATCTTTTCCAAAAAAACCCCAAATGGGATCATGAAAAGTCAGACACAACTGAAACCCTAAACAACAACAACAAACACTTTTGGAGGTAGAGGGGAATGTCTGATTCCAGTTTCTGACTTTTATGTCCTTGTGCTTTCATAGCTAGTTCTAGAGACTTGTAAATTTTCCAGGGCTTCCATGATCTACCTTCTTGGTCTCGGTTCTAGTTCTTACCCAGGTAGTTTGAATTTGCCCCTCTCTACTCCAGAACTGTAATCCAGAAGTGGAATTGCCAAATGGCAGCTAATCCTACACCCAGTGCTAGCACAGGGATTCCCCCAGAATTTTTCTGCCTGTTCAGACTCCTTATCATCCTTAAGTGCTGGACACTAGTACTGGTACTACTCCTGCTGCTGCTTTCATCTCCAAAGTCTACAGGTAATGCCACTTCTGCCTTGCTGGATTCTTGACCAGCCCCTACCCTACTGTCTGCAGACCACTCTTTCTGTCCTAAGTTGCCCTGGGATAGAAAATGATTCACTGTGACTCTTTGTGGTTGTTGTTTTTGCTCAGAGTTCAGTTTGACATGTTTTTAAGTTCAGTAGAGGAGTGTGTTGGGATAGTTCAGCAAAAATGGTCACTTCACTCTGCCATCTTGCTCCCCCACCAAGTGTTGTCCTTTAAAGCATTCTCCTTGGGGGGATAATTTCACTCTAAAGCCACTGCCATTTCTCAATGCATTTTTTGATGTTTTCTTTTGGAAGAGTTACCAGAGTTAGTCTGAGAGGTCAAAAACTCAACCCCCTTATTTTAGAATCAATTTATTTGTGACTAAATAGTGTTTCCAAATTTGACCCTCTTAATTTATTCACTGGTCTTGCCTACCAAAGATTTTGGGTTGTTTCCAACAAATTACAGCCATTATTAAAGGATGAAAACTGTGCTTCTGGCTCTCACATCAGTTGCAAATGAGAACTTCTAAAAAAAATTTTTATGCAAGGACAACATCTTTGAAATAGGTTCATAGTATCCAAAGGTGACTGTGCTCTCTTTTGGATACAGAGGTTTTGATACATCAGAGTCAATTCTGCTACATTTATTCAAAACATAAGTATCAGTATTTTATAGTTATACGTCAGAAGACTGAATCTATTAGAAGTGGTAGGGTAGGATGTCACATAGATAGAGTGATTTTGAAATTGTTAACCGATGAAATGCAGCTAAATTTATGGTTTTAATTTAAACCAAAACTTCCAGGTGCCCCAAAGCACAATGGAGAGTTACATGGTGGTTGTTAGCAAACTGTCTCATCCTCCCAGGGATGACCGTTACGTGAGAAGTGGAGTAAAAGGTAGCATGATGGAAGTGTAGGAGGAGGAAATGGGTCAGGCACATAGGGAAAAAGTTACAGAAGGTGGACAGTCTAGGGGTTAGGTTGGTACCTTAAAGATCTTTAAGAAACCCCAAAAGAAGGCCAGTGGAATATTGCAGGGGGAGTCTAGGAAGAATTTATGGCAGGGCATGGATAAGGGTTTCAGGATGGCATGACATGGAGGATTTTTACCAGTGAAGGAAATCCCTTATTCTAAGTTCATCAATCTATCCAAAGAAGTAATTTCCTTCTTGTATACTTCTTAAGGTATTTTCTAAACCCATCACTGGTTTTGTTGGTTATTGTTTTCATTGTTGCATTTCTGGGGGCTCTTAGCCAAAATGCCTATCTTAGCCAAAGGAAGGCACACATAGGCTATCAGAGAATTCCAGCATGTTATGGTAGAGAAGGACCTCAAGAGATAATCTCATCTCCTGTATGTATATACATAGGTATGTATGTATGTATGTACATGTGTATGTATATACACACATCTCTATCTCTGTCTGAATAGGAACCCCCTACAACATCTCTAAGAAGTGGTCATCTAATTCTTGCTTGAATACTACCTCTTGAAGCAGTCTTGTCTATTTTGGACAGTGCTATTGGGAAAATTCCCCTCATATCAGGTTGAAATCAGTGTCTCCATAGATTCTATCCACTGCTCCTACTTCTGCCCTTTGTGGCTAAGCAGAACAAGCCCAATCCCTTCTCTACACAACAGTCCTTTGAATATTAGAAGATGGTGATCATCTCCAAGCCTCCCTGCCAGTTTTCTCTAGGTTGTTTTCTCTAGGTTGTGTCCCAGTTCTTTTGATCACTTAAAAATTTTTTTTATTAGAAACCATTTAACCAGTCGTTCAGGACTCCAATCCCCCCCTCACCATTGTCACAATTCTCATTTGTTAGTTTTCTCTCTAAGGTATGATGTCCAGAATAAAATACAGTACTCTAGGATAGGGGACTAGGGCAGCCCCTACTTTGACCTGGGCCACTATGAACTCATAAATTTTTTTAGCATACAGTTTGGTAAAGTTTCCAGATATTTTTCCCACAAGTTATATTTTTGTTCATCAGTCAATGAATAAACATTTGTCAAATGCCTCCTCTGTGCCAGGCATGGTTGATATTAGGGATACAAAGACAAACATGAAACATGCCTTTCCTTCATGGAGTTTACATTCTGGGGAAGTAAAATATAGATTCATATAAATACATACAAAACATACATGTGCATATATACATATATGATATACTGAAATATGTGCACAATTTTCTAAAGGAACTCTAGCCTATATTTCTCATTCTGTTAAATTTTGATCCTAGCTCATTGTCCATTTGAAGCAACTGTTCAGGATCATAGTTTAGACAATGGGCATTCTTCACTAATTTGCTTTTTTCCTGTACAGCTAATTAGGATGAATTCTTCTGAGTGATTGTGGATCTCATGTCTATAAGGATCTAGAACTTAATACAGTCAGCACAACGTCACCTACAGACCAGAGAGATCATCTTGATCAGAGGGATCCAACAAAAAGCCTCCTGGTGGCATGAGGCCCACAGTCTTTCCAGTGCATCCCAAGTCAGGTTCAAATGTGACTGGGAATTATTTACCAAAATAAATGAAAATATACTTGAGCAAAAGCAACATTAAGTGTGGTTTTCCAAGTCAATGTGCTGCCTGGAGGGCTCCTTATGCATGGTTTAGTGATGCCCCTTTTTCTATTTGAGTTTGACATCACTTATCTAGAAGATCTTATTGTCTTTCTTCACTTTGGACTATGCGCTGGACCCCCTTCGTGCCTGGCAAACACCTGTGGCAGACATAAGTCAGGCCGACCTCAGGACTAGGGAACAGAAGTCATTAAAAAGTTATACTGGTTTCTCACCAGTAATCCATATTAAATATAGGAGGATTGGGGAAAATATCACTTTAGATATTAAGTATTAATATTAACATAATAGAGTGGTGAGCCTCCGATGGAGGGCATTTACATTTCCTTCTTTTTGTTTTTTCTTCTTTGAGTCCTATTTGAGCAATATGAGTTTTTGCTTGTTGTCACTTTCACTATTCACTTTTTCATATTGTTCTTGATCATATTTGGGAAAAAATATGCCTTAATAAGATAAAGATGAGAATATGATATAAAGAACAAAGATGAGAATGTGACTCATGAATCCTGATGAATTTAAAATATGAAAATGTTCATTAATTAACCTATGGTCTAACTCCACTTAAAAAAAAAATCCCTAAACAACCCTTGCAAACCTTGGATCCCATGGGAAAGAATTTAAAAAAAAAAGAAAGGGAACAAATAAATCCCAGGCTACTTTAAGAGGAAGAGAAGAAGGTTATGTTGGAATTGGAATTCAAGGAAAGATGAAGGGATGCTATACCACTTGAAAGTCTACTATAGCTTTTCAGTCATATACTTTCTAAGTAAGATGAGACAGGGAAAGGTTTTCAAATAAAGGTATTAGGATCTGTACACTCTAAGCTATCTGATGATTACTGGTATACTTCCCATTTGCTATAGAGGGAATCATCTGATTTATAATAATCCCCCCTCCATGGTAGCAATTGTTTATGCCACCTTTCACATTAAATGCTGGCATGGAAAGAATAGCTATGCTATTCCAGCATAGAATCTGGAGTAAGAGGGCAGAGGGGAGGGAGTAAGAATATCAGAATAAAAAAAAATTCTAATAAAATATTCCATGGTACCTTAGAAGCAAATGCAAAAATAATCCTGGTTGCTGTGTCTGCTGTAATTTTTATTCATAACAGATGCTCTTTGCACTGGGTCCTAGTGGCTTTTATGGAGGCTCTTATTGACAAAGTCTGGGCTAGATAATCTATAACGTATAATTTTTCAGCTTTAATATTCTATGATTCTTAGTTCGGAAATTAAATTAAACATGATAAAAGACCATCAACTCAAGTTTTTGCGTCTATCTTTAAGTATCCTTCAAAATCTCCATAGCAGCCTCCATTTACCTTCTTATCCTCCTCTAGTTAAAGGTGTCTTTTCTAAAGCATTAGCATTAGAAATAAACTATTTCTTACTCTGCTTTGGTTTGCTCTCTTGGTTAATTAGCAGCATTGGGGTATTTACTACTGTTCTTCATTGAAGAGATTAACCCATATTTGGCTGTGGGTTAAATTGATTTCCAGGAATGTGTCCACCATTAAGGATATTGTTTTTGTTGGAAAATAAATTCGAGTTTCAAACAATTGGTTTATAGCCAAATTTTTGAAATGCAACAGAGAATATACTAGGGACCTCCCAATATTTCATACCAATGGGCAGGATTTCCTGATAGAGAAAACTGTTAGGGGTATTGATCCTAGTCAGAGAGAGGAAACTGATAATATCAACAGAAAAAAATAAAAGCACATTTTCATGAATTCTTTATTCATCTAAAATTTTTATACTAAGAGCTTGAATCAGATTTTCTCAAACAAGTGCTGAGAATTTTGGCATCATCCAATCCAGTATCTGGTAAAAAGGTTTGAGGACTGGCAGGTTCTGGTACCTCCTCCTTCCAAAAGATCAGTTTTGGCACTGATGATGTAGCTCACAGTAGCCCATTTAGAGGCTTGAGGGGCTTTAGAAAATATGTTACTGGCTTTATGGATCTAATAGGCTTTAAAAGACCAGAATCCATCTCTTCAGCTTCATGCAAAGTCCTCTAATATGTATTTACCTGGTGAAATCCAGACAGCTCTATACTGAGACAATTCCAGAGAGTTCCCTCTCTTCCCACATCTTTCAGACATTTCTTCCTTCATTCTTGGATCCCATGAAGATGTAGTCCTTCTTGTCAAGGGAACCCTTCTATCTATCTTCCATCCTTGACCCCATCCCCTTCTTTCTTCTCCAGCAGATTGCCCCAACTATCACCTCCACTTTCTTATCTTCAATTTCTCCTTAACTACTGACTATTTTCCTACTGCCTACAAACATCCCCACATGTGCATCCTTAAAAACCCTCACTTGATCCTATCACTTGTGAAACTTAACATCCTATATCTTTCTCCCCTTTCATGGCTAAATTCCTCGAGGAAACTAACTGGAAGCCTCTACTTCCTCTCCTCCTACTCTTTTCTAAAACCTTTGCAGTCTGGCTTCCAATTTTAATTCAACTGAAACTTCCCTCTTCATAGTTACCAAGGGTTTTTTTTTTAATGCCAAATCTAATATGACCTCTTCTTAATCCTTAACCTTCTTGACATCCTGCAGCTTTTGATACTATTGAAGACCTCCTGGATACTCTGTGTCTTTGTGGTATGACTCTCTCCTGGTTCTCCCCTTACCTTGTCTGTCCCTTCTCAGTTTCCTCTGCTGGTTCTACAACCATGTTACCCTTGTTAACTGTGGGCATGCCCCAAGGCTCTGTCCTGAGCCTCTTTTCTATTTCACTTGGTGACTTCATCCGTTCCCATAGGTTCATTATTACCTCTGTACTGATGATTCCCAGATCTATATATCCAGCTGAGCTACCAGCTCACCAAATGCCTTGTGGATGTCTTAAACTGAATATTTAGTGGATATCGCAAACTTAACATGTTTCAAACAGAACTTATTTTTTTCCTCTCAAACCCTACCCTCTTCTGAACTTCCCTATTACAGGCATCCTACTTAATTCCTTACTCTCAGCTCCTTACAAAATTGTCTTTTGCCAAATCTTGTAATTTTTATGTTTCCAACATTTTTTTGTGCACATCCTCCTCTGTCTCCTCACATAGCTAGAACCCCACTTCTGGCCATCATCTCCTCTTGCCTGGAATACTGCTTGGAACACAATAGTGTTCTAACAGGGCTTCCTGCCTCAACTCCCTTTCTACTTCAATCCATCTTCTAGTCAGTAGCTAAGTTGCCTTTCTGAAGTGAAGATCTAACCATGTCCCCCACACCCCAGAGAGCTCCAGTGTCTTCCTGTTATCTTCATGTTCAAATAGAAACTCTTTAATTTGACATTTAAAGCTTTTTGTAATTTTATCCCTTCCTACCTTTTTAGACTTAGACTTTACTCCCCTTCACTCTTCCAATCATCTAGCTCCACTTCCAGGTCCTCAAACACAATACTCCATCTCCTCTCTCTGTACTAGCTGTCCCTTATTCCTGGAATGCTGTGGTCCCCTTATGCTCCCCATTGCTTTTCAGTTTCCCAAGCTTTTTTTCAGATTTACTCCAAATCCCATCTATTTCCTATCAACTGGGGAATGGCTAGACAAGTTGTGGTATATAATTGTAATGGAATGTTATTGTGCTATAAGTGACAGAATGATTTCAGAAAAACTTGGACAGATTTACATGAACTGATGCAAAGTGAAGCGAACAGAACATTATTTGATGAAGAATTGCGAATGACTTAATTGTTCTTAGCAATACAATGATCTACGACAATCCCAAAAGACTTATGATGAAGTATACTATCCAATTCCAGAGAAATAACAGATATTGATTGAATATACTTTCCTTTTTTTTATTTGAGATTTCTTGTACAAAATGACTAATATGGAAATGTTTTACATAATTGCACATGTATAACCTATATCTGTTTACTATCGCAGGGAAGGGGAAGAGGAGGGAGGGAGGAAGGGATAGAATTTGGAAATCAAAACTTAAAAAAAATTTCATTAGAATTAACTGTGGGCTCTGTTCTGAAAAAAAAAACAACTCTACTTGCTGGAGTCCTTTCTCAGTATCCTTCTCCTTTCAGATTTCCTTCTATCTATGCTGTCTGTACCATTTATGGACCTAGTTATTTACATGTTGTCTCCCCCACTAAAATGAAAGCTCTCTAAGGGAAGGCAAGGACTATCCATTTTCCTTTTCTTTGCGTCCTCAGGGCTTAGCACTGAGCCTTGCATATAGCAAGGGCTTAAATGCTTGTCAACTGATTGTTGAGAGATTCATTTTATGATGAATAAACTGAGATCCAGAGAGGCTGATTAACTTCCTTATAAATAAGGATTTAGAGTTAGAACAGCTCAACCCTATTATTTTACAGATGGGGAACTGGAGTACCAGAAAGATCATTTGCCTTGCCAATCTCAGGTTGAGATAGAGGGCAGTGTAGAGGTAGACAGAGACAGCATCTACATTTTTATGGGGCTATAGTTTCTCTACAGAGGCCCTTGGCTAGAAGGATGGTCTTGAGGTCAGAATGAAATGGGTTCAAGTTCTTCCTCAGAAACACATTGATTGTATGACCATGGGTGAATGCCCTGGCAATCCTCTAAGAGCTTACGTTACATAGTAGTTGCTGATCCACTCTGGTGGACAGTTTCCACACAAGGAATTCTCTATATCAGTGAAATCCTAGGTTTAGATTCCCATCCCCTAATCCCTCCATCTCACCCCTATAAGATCCCCAGTCCTTCCCACAGTACCTTGCACACAGAAGGAACTCTATAAACATCTACTGGGTGGAAAAGAATAATGTATGTAAAATGCTTTACAAAGCTTAAAGTGTCACATGGCAAGAAGCTGCCATTACTACCATCATCCACATCATGAATAACAATGCTACCAAGTCCATTGGGAACTTAATTCAATTCTTACATAGGTCCTCTAATCAAAGGAACTCTTGGAACACTGCCCTCTATTTCACTTGGCCTATGAGTGAATGTTCAAGCTACAGGAGAATATCCTCTCACTCCCAACTCCAGAAGGTTGGACAGTGGCACCGCCTAAAGTGATATCTCCTGACATACTGAGAGATGTGATCATCTCTTTTGTGAGAATGCCCAATCATCATTTATTTCTTGTATGATGTCAATGTTTTATGTCAAGCATCTTTTGGGACACTTTTCTCTGTGCCACATTTTTTGGTATACATAAAATGGCAATGGCCCCTCCTTAGCCCCAATAAGTCTAAAAGTCATTATTGAGTGCCTACTATGTACCAACACTGTGCTAGGCATTATGAGGGATAGAAATAAATAAGGCATGATTTCTTCCCCATTAATCTGCTTGAGGAGAAAACAAGACTAATAACAGTTATCCCTTCCAGATGTTTTTGCAGTGTTACTCTTAATGCAGGGATTGTGCCTGTCTGTGTCATCCAGTAAACTTGTAAGTGCTTCCTAAATGTAAATATGACTAATTTTAATGTGAAATCTTAGTTGTAATTCAGTACATCTCAGCAGGGCTCTCTCTCCCATCAGCTTTCACAGAATTTCATTGATAGCTGCTGCATAACCTTGAAATACAAAGAAATTCACCCCAAAGTAAATTCCACCACTCATTTCTTATTCCACAGCTGCCAGTCAGTGGAAGACTTTGTACAGGCCAGTTGGCATCTCCCAGGGCAATTCTGCTTTTGTAGAGATTCATGAAGCATAAATATTGGATGAATAACATTGACTCACCAAAGGAACAGAGAACCACTTAAATGTAAAAATACAAGTCAAGAGCACAAAGAACAGAGAGGAGGGAAAATGCATATTGCACAGAAATAATTATTTGGGATGAACAAAAGATTTCCTAAAAACCTATTTACCACTGCAACAACCGAAGAACCAGTTTGACAGAATCTCAACTTGATCTTTCCTGAGTTTCTCCTCAAAGTCTGTATAATACCTGAAAATGCTTCAATCTCCTCTCTTTTTTTTTATTTAAAAAAAAAATCACTAACACTCAGATAAAGTAAGGACAATGAATTCACAGCTCAGCCTGTAGGGACAGGCTCATAAACAGCGTGATCAAAACAACCACCACCCCAAACACTGCCACAACAACTCCAAAAGTGAGCATTTGCACACAAGCCTTGACATTTGGGGGCTAAGCTGAGAACAGCCTTGAAAACAACAGCTAACGTGCACTTCTGCACAGATTAATAGAATCTTATGACTGGAAGGAAGCTTGGAGGCCTTCTGAACATGAATTCCTTATATAAGCTAGAGATCAAATGTGTTACCAATCACCCTAAATTTCCACTTTTACTCATTCCTCCTTTCAACTCTCCCAAAGTGTAGGCCAACATTCTTTTCATTATCTGTGACCTCTCAAGGCTCTTCTGCTTTGCATATTGAGGTGCTGTGGTGGTGGGTGTTAGAGACATGCAAGAACAGTCTTGTACCAGCAGGTAAAATAAAAGCCTGCTAGGTATTTAAAATTACATATTTTGCGAAGAAAAAACAGTACAGAAAAACCACAATGCACTATTTACTCAAGGATTGCTTTCTGTAATTTTTTTCTTAAAAATTAAGCAAGAGAAATGAGATTAGGTTCTTTACTCTTGGGTCATGCTCTTTACAGCTTAATCAGTATTCACTATTTGTCATAAATTCATTGTCATTTACAAGTCCTGAGGACTTGTGCTTATTTTCACAAGTAAACTAAAGTTTTGGGAAACTGTCTCTAGAATATTAAACAAATCCAATAGTAAATGAGAGATCAACATAAGCTTATTTCCTATAGTCTAATTCCAGTCGTAAAATAATAATAATCTTGAAAATGCCCACCATGAAACCATCTTTGCTACCAACACATGACTGTATCAGACTCTCAGACAGTAACCCCTCTCTTGCTTGGGCTCGTCTGACAGAGTTTTTATATGGGAACTGTTAAAATGGTTCCATCGGACAGGAAGAGTAAAGGGTTCATTTGATCAAATAACCTTTATACTACTAAGTTATGATATTTACCAAAAACCTGATTTTCTTACTGCAGATTCGGAGCTGGATGGTTAAGGAGGTAGGATGCATTCAACCAAGCAAAGACATGCAAAACTGGACTGATGATGCTCTCAGGTCAGAGTTTGGTATGGCAGATATTCTAAATGCAAAAAGCAGAGGTCCTACCTACCTCAAACAATAGTGGGAGTAGTTACAAGTGGATTTGTGACATTTCAGCATTCCTCTGTAAAGTGGTAATCAGCTGCGATGGTGATGTGTGCAATAATATCACCACTTTTAGAAAAAGTGTCTGGATTGCAGAGAAAGGAAAAATCCTCATATAATTGGATTCATCTACATATTTACTCTGTCCTGAGGAACTGGCTAAGGAGGAAAGAATCGATCAGGGAAAGCGAAGTGAATTGATAAAGTCTGTTTTCTAAGTGCGGGGGTCAAACCCCAAAGCTTCTCTATTCTCGTGGGCTACCAGATACCAAGCCCATAATAAGTTCTTCCAAACCTTCATTCATTCTCGGAACTCGACTTTTCAGATCGTAGGCATTCTGAAGGCTCAAGTTTAAAAACATACTTCAGTTGCTTTCCAGCTCGACCAACGTCCCAGGAAATCCGGACTTCTTCAACAGCCTTGCCCCGAGTCATTTCGTCTGTAATCTCAGCCACACTCGCAGGCCAGCCAGCGGCGGCGTTGGTGCAGTGAGGGCTATGGCGCCGCGCCGGGGCCAGGAGCCCGAGGCGGGCCGGAGCCGGAGCCGGAGCCGACGCGCGCCGGGGCTGGGCTGGCACACGGCCGGGCGCAATCCAGTGCCGGGGCTGTGCGGTGCGGTGCGGTGCGGTGCCGTACAGCCCAACCCAGTCCGCCCAGCCTAGCAGGGGAGTGAGTCCCCTCCCCCCAGGGCCCCTGCCAAAGAGCTAGACGAACCTGACTCCTGCCCCGCAGGGGCCAAGGCAGGGTACCCCGCGAGTGGAGCCGAGCGGAACCAGCTGGGGAAGGATGGGGAGCGAAGGGGTAGGGAGGAGAGCGGAAGGAGAGGAAGGCTCATTCAGAAAAGCCCGCCACAATCTCACTGCGCTTTCAAAACAAAAACAAGCACCCGTCAGCCGCACTCACGCCACCAGGCTGACACGCACACACACAGCCAGCGTTCACAGACTCTCGCTGACACCCCCCTCCTCCTGGCATCCTGCTTTCTTCACGCACAAACTGACTCCTGAACCCCCAAACATTCCGCTCCCCCCAAACACACCTCCTTACATTCACATTATCCCAACACAAACCTTTCTCCTTTTTCCAGAAAACACACAACGGTTACACCGTTACTACCAGCCGTCTCAACCGAAGTCCAATACACCCCTTCCCTGAAATGGATTCCCAACACAATCTTTTGCTGGTACCCTCCAAACAAGGCACCCTCAAATATACCCCCCTAACGCTGACCCCCCTCAAATAATACAACTCTTACTTGGACTCCCCGCAAACAGTACTTACACCGATTACCTGAAACACACACCCTTTATGCTGACACCTCAAAAAACACTTAGCATTCCCCAAACACACCCATTATACTGACACCAAAACATTCGCCTTTACACTTCCCCAAGATACACCTGGACGCTGCAGAAATCTCCCAAACCCTGCCCCTCTCAAAACAGTACCCTTCAAACACCCAGCATACACACAGCCTCAGCAAACATTCCCCCAAACACCAAGCCCTGAACACTCACCCTCCCTTCTTAACAGTAAACACTAGGAACCCACCTCCCGCCACCACGTCTACCCCAATAACAATGACTTACGACGGCACCCTCTCAGAGACAGCCATCTCCTCACACTCGTTACACACTCGCGCCCTCGCCACGAGACACTAGCCACGGTGACATAATACTCACCCCCTCTCCCCCGCCCTTCGCACACCCCTGGCACGCTGCGCCCGTCCACAACACGCCCCTCGAACTCTCCTGGACACTCGAGACACCTTTTCCTCCCCCTGGCAGAAGCACGCAACCACACTGGCACGCGCACAAGCACGCACACACACACGCACACACTTTTGAAGCACCGCTGCAGGAATGTGCAGCCCTCCCCTCTTCCTAGCCCAGCCCAGTTCAGCCCCAAGCCCGCTTAGTTCCGCACGCCGCAGCCGGACCGACTCACAGGGCTACAGGCTTGGGGCAGCGTTGTCTCCCCGCCACAGCCGTGTGCGCTACCCGGGCCAATGGTGGAGCGCAGCGGTGAGCTCACTCACCACAGCCCCGCCCCCTCGGCTGCCTCGGCAAATCCGGAGGTGGGAGTGGTCATGACGTCACCAGGATCCGAGGAGAGGCAGGCGTCCGGGAGCCCCGAGCTTGAGGAGAGCGGGGACTGAGCAGGCACTGCGCCCCCTGAGTCCGCAGGGCGCGGGCTCGGGGTTGTGCGAGCGATAGGCGCCTGTGCTCCTGCAGGGGAGGGGAGGGCAGGACGAGGACTACAAAGCTTCTCCGAGGACCCCTATCCCTCATTAACCCCTAGGACCGCTCGGGACACATTCAAGATACCCGAGGCTCCAAACGGCCTCCTTTCCCCTAGCCCAGGTTCAGCTCCCCGCTCTCTGTTTTTCTCCCTCCCGTCCTCAAGGCCCCACTGGTGAAAGAGCCACAGCCGTGGTCCTCTGGACAGACGAGAGGAAAGCCTGCCTCATGCCGTCCCTCCACTGGAGCCCCATTTCTAAGGCCCATAGGGCTCACCTGAGCCCAGTCTCTCTTCGAGCCTCTGTTGGGCCCGGAACACGGGAACAGGAGGCTCCACGCGTACTCCTTAACGCCACTCTCCCTCCCAGCCCCTCTTACGGACTTGTCCTCTTTCCTCATTCCCCTCCGCAGCTCAGTGGGGCGTTCCTCCCTCCTAGCTGCCCCTCCCCCATTCTTCACTGGTCCCAAATTTAGGTGGCCAGGACTGTCTCAGCCTGCGCTGTTGGGGACCCACCTGATTGCTTCCCCAGCCCTCCTCGTTCTCTGCCCCTCCCGAGGATCCCCTTCCCTCCCCAGGGCTTCGCGACTCGGCCCCGGGTAGCCTCAAGAGTCGTGGTCACCTCACTACCCTCCCTTGCAGTCCCGTTCCCTCCCCGCACCTCTCCGCTGGGGGTGGGGGGTGGGAGCCTTTGTTGGCCCTTCCTCCCTCCCTTCCTCCTTCCCTCCCATCCGGCGCCGCCTGCCCGCGGAGCCTGCAATGCAGCCGCGGGAGGAGCCCTGCTCTGCGGAGAGCGCGAGAGCAAGGGGGAGACAGATCTAGAGAGCGAGAGACAGTAAGAAATACAGAAACCGGGGGAGAGAATGTGTATATGTGTGTGACATACTGACGGAGACAGGCAGGCGGCAGAGAAGAGGCTACAGAAGAGGAGAAGGGAGGAAGAAAGACAGAGGGCAGAGGAGAAGGAGGCCCCAGAAGGGGAAAGAGCCGAGCAAGAGAGACTAGGCAAGAGGGAGCTGTCCCAGCACGCTTCAGAACTGAGGACAGCACCTCGAGGAGGCTGCCGCGGGTATTGTGGCCCGAGTTAAAAGCCCAGAAACCCCGAAGAGAGGATGAGCTCAGGGGTGCAAATCAGACCACTGAGGGAGAGGGGAAACAGTTCTTGTATGGAGCTAGAGCCAGATCCCACTAAGGACGGAATCTTCCATGGTTCCCCACTGAAAAGAAGTCCGAAGTATTTAACCCGGCATTCAACACCCTCTACAAACTGTCCCCAACTTACTTTTCCACACTTATCTCCCAATAGTATCCCTGTTCTCCTTCTGCCAGTTGGTCTGCTTACTATCAGTCAAACAAACCGTGAGCTTCCTACCTATTTTCATTCCCGGCCCCCCCCTTCTTTCTTCAACCCCCCACCCTTTTCGTACACTTATTTGCCTATCCAAATCTATCAATCATTTCCGTCAAGTCTTTCCAGACCAGCCCACTTGCTGTCTATACCAATCTTTTTCAGTCATTCCAAGGTGAAATACTCCATAATGGTTCCAGCGTCCTCATCTCTAACATGGGAAGGTTGGACAAGATGGCCTGCCAGGTCCCTTCCAACTCTAGATCTATGAGGCTATGAATGCACAATTCTTTTATATGTAGAGAGGCACTGTGGCTTAGTGGATAGAAGAAGCCTTGGGAGTCAGAACAAGTGGATTCCAAATCTTGCCCCTGACACATACTATAGCTCCATGACTCTCTAAGATTATAAAGTTACAGAGAGTTGCTATCAACACCAGAGGCGGGAGTTTCCACACTGAAAAACCTTGACAACAATGAAACATTTTGTATTTATAGATAACTCTCACAAAATCTTTGTTAGTTGCCAGGACCTTATGGCTTTAGGATTGGAAGAGACCTATAGAAGCATCTGGTTCATCTCATCTAATTTCAGATTGGAGGGAACTGTGGTCCAGAATTCTGAAATCACTTCACCAAAGTTAGATAGGTGATAGGTAGCAGGATTGAGACTTCCAAATCAGGTCTCTTGCCCCAAATCCTTGGGTGTCATTAGGCAGAGGAGGCTGCCTATACAGGAATCTCATGGTGGGAATTTCTTTGCAAATGGGTTTGATTAGATGGACTTTGAAGGCTCTTACAACTCTCAAATTCTGTGATTTTGTAGCTCTTTCCTTGGCAATGATCAATAACTTCCTTTTAAAGATCATGGAGCAAGTCTGTGGAGGTTTAGGTTACTGCCCATGATCACTGAAGATCAGAGTCTGGGACTTAGAAAGGACATTAGAGGTCATCTAATCCAATCCCTTTATTTTACAAAGGAGGAAACTCTAGTTTGAATCATTTGCCCAAGGTTATGCAGCTATTAAGGATTCGAATCCAGGCCTTCTGATTCCAAATCTAACACTTTTTCTAAATTAAGCATTTTGTTGGCACTGATTAGCACTGGGTCACTGTTTTCCTCCCCGCTTCTGCTAGAAACTCAGACCTGAATGGGAACTGTTAGGACCAACTCAGAGAGAAGGTTGACAAGAGTAGCCTTGAGGTGCCATTTGCCATTAGCCATAAACCAATAGGAAGGCTCAGTAACTTAGTAATTCTTGTTCTGCTGACTGACTGCTCAGATAATTAAATGGAACCTCAAGTCAAGCCCCCCCCCCCCTTTCCAGGATTCCTCTATCCTTTTCTGGTCACAGGTCATAGATTAAGAGCTGCAAGGGACTTTAGAGATCCATTTCTGGTAATCTTCTCACTGTATCACCAGTGTTCTGGCTACCATGCTCATTTTTCTCCCTTCTCCCACCACTGCCCTACTGAGAACTTGACACTCTAGTCATCATCCTCATCTTTACCCCCCCCCCAACTCCTTTATAGTCACCCTTATGTGATGTCTTCACCCATTAGAATGTAAAATACTTTTTTGTTTGTGTTCTCAGCACCTAATAAATTATCTATCTGTCTGCTTACCTATCTGTCTATCTGTGCCAAAACTCTCATATCCTTATTTTATAGATGAAGAAGCAGAGACACAGAGAAATGAAGAGATTTCTCCAATATCCCACAGGCAGTAAGTGATAGACACAGAATTTGAAGCTATATTACCTTAAAGGTCCAAGATCTGAACCCAACTGAGCATTCTTTCCAGATCTAACACTATATTAAGATTCAAATCATGAGAACCAAATTCTCATTTGTTTTGAGCCTCCTACTGGAGGGTGGAATTGGTCCTAGTTCCATGAGCAATAAACCTCTCCTCATCCCACGGTGCCTATTGGTGTTCATCAGAGAGTCTTAAGGAAGGGGAACCTACTCATTGCACAGTACAAGAAATCTAGTTCTAAGGATGATGAGGAGAGCAGCAGAGTTTGGAGTTTTGGGTTTTCCCTATTGTGAGATCCAGGGCCTATTTATGTATTTAATCTTTCTTTGGATGGATCACTCTACCCCTCCAGTCTAGCCATTGGGGAACCAACGTAACCAAGATTATTTATGTGGGTGGGGGTAGGGAAATAAGAAAATTACCATAACTCACTGGCTTCTATACCTGTCACTACGGAGCCACTAGGGACAACTTATTTTGCCTCATTGCAAAGTCTACCATGCTTTGGTTAGTCAGAAATCACAGGAAGGATTCACCAGATTTACTTTAAGTGATGTAAATGACACCTAATCTGGGACCTCCTCTTACTAACTAACTAAGATAGACTTGTCAAGAAGCAGACTTTTCTTCTTTTAATTATTCAAGTATGGTAGAAATCCAGCAATAAGTCTGTATTCTAATAATTAACTTGGACCACATAAGAGCCTTTCAATCATTTCTTAACCTGGAAGGAAGAAAGTTAACCTCTAAAGAAAATACCAATAATTTGTGGGAATTTAAGGGTAACATAAGTTATTGGGGAAATTCTGGGAAATACTCCAGAAATTTACTTGGCTGGTCTTATAACATCCCATAAAAGAAGTGGACCTGCACATAACCAGACTAGCACACTGATAGTACAATAATGCAAATCACCTCTATAGGAGGGTATATGACACATAGCTCTCTGAAAATTCAGACTGGTCAGTTTCACAGTTCATGTTTATAAACCATAGTTGACTATGTCTCTCTATTCAGAGCCAGAAGACTGTAACAAATTCAGTTGAGATGGGGAGGGACCCCAGAGGAGAGTCTATCCTTGTCAGGATAGGACCTGCTAGGATTTTGGAGACTGGGGACAGGAGAAGAATCTTAAGATAAGAGGACAGTGATCTCCCCATTGATCAGAGAAAATGTACTTCTTCCACCTGTGGTGTCCTGGGACAGAATATCCCACTATAGTTATACCTCTGCCATTTTAAATTTAATTTCTGTATTTTTTCCATTATGTTTTTATAGCAGACAGCAAATAATATGAGCATACTATGTAGATTTAGATATAATTTAAGAAATCAGTATAGAAAATTCTCTGGTGTGTGTGTGTGTGTGTGTGTGTGTGTGTGTGTGTGTGTGTGTGTGTTTGAATGGTGGACATTTACTACCTAGCAGAATGTGAACTCTTTGAGGAAAAGGCTTGTCACACTTCTGTATTTGTATTACGAGTATCTGGCACATTTAATAAATTGGTTTTTTTGTTTGATTTACTATCAATGCCACATAACAAAGTTGAAATTAGGTAACATTAACTAAATTCACTTCCAATTCTGAAGACAAAGTTTGAGCTATTAGAGGAATAGAAATTATTATTTGCAAAATAAACATATTTGTGAGTTTCTGAAGATCTATAAACATCTGTTTCTTAAAAATTTTAAAAGCCCTCATGATAACAAGAAAGGCAGCCTACTGATGTTAATTTGCTGCCTATCCAGGGACAAACCAAGAAAACAAATAATCTATTTTTCAAGTTGTGGAACATAATTTAAAAACAGAGTGAAAGACATCACCTGAAATGAATTCACTAAAAGCGTCAAAAGAGCAAAAAATGATAAAATCTAATGTTTGTAAGTTTTGGGGGAAAAGCTTTTTGCTTATTTGTCATCAGTCAATAAGCATTTATTAATTGCCTACTATATGCAAAACTCTATGCTAGGCTTTGGAGATACAAAACCAAAAATAAAACATCCCCTACCCTTTAGGGATTTAAATCTATGGAGGGGATAAAATGGATAAGGAAAGCAGTTTTCTCACATAGGAGAATACCTGAAACAAACCTTGAAAGGAACTAGGGATTCTAAGGGGAGAAGTGAGGCTCCCTTAAATCTAAAGGCAGCCATTAATGAATTATGCCCATGCAGGGAGGAACGTGCAGCTTCAAGGCCACATGTGGCCCCCAGGTCCTCAAGTGTAACCCTTTGACTGAATCCAAACTTCAGAAAACAAATCCCCTTAATAAAGTATTTGTTTTTGGTCTCAATGAAAGAGCTGCACCCTAGGACCTAGCAAATCACATATAGCCTTGAGGTCATAGGTTCTCTACCTCTGGATTATGGTATTTAAGAGCTAGAAGCTCGTAAAGAAACATTCAAAAGAAATCATTCTCTACTGTGTTTCAGTTGAACCAATCAAGAAAGGTCAGCTAAGAGTTCGGATAAGATGATTAAATAAGCAGGTCCTAGAAAATGGGGCTTTCTCAAGCAATCTGGTTCCATAGTGCCATATTGGATAAGTACTGACTGCACAGACTTTGGAGAAGGAAAGTCAGATGAAATACTTCTTAACTGCGAACCCAGAAAAAGGTGACTCACAGAACACCATTTAGACCAGAAAAAATGAAAGGCAAGGAATCACCTAACCCTCCTACCAACTTCATCATTACAATCTTTATTCTGGGCCAGACCTAACCTGGACAGTCTAGCGGTTCAGGTTTAGTACATAAACATGAAGTAATCACCCTGGTGGAAAATGGGTAGTGGTTGTCTATGATCTATGCTAGTGTCCAGGGAGAAATAAAAAGTAGAAAAATATTAGCTAATTGAACTGTCACTTCTTTTGGTTTTATAATGAGATTAGGCCTTCTAGATGTAGGGATATGGGTGGGAACCACGGCTACCCTAATTATGTTTTGATTTTTATAATATTGAAATTATTTTCCATTCTGTGAACTCACACTGACTGATGGGTGAAGAAAAGTCTTAGTATCATGGAAATCTCAATAGTTAGAAGGGCCCTTCACAATGCATCTAAACTAACCCATACATGAATTCAATTCAATTCAATTTATTTCAACAAATAATAAAATCCTATCATATGCAATGTACTATGGTAGATGATGAGGACAGAAAAGACAAAGACAAGAGTCTATACCCTCAAAGAGCTTACGCTCTATTTGAAGATAAACATGAACATATATGGAAATATCAGAGAATTTGGTGCAAGAAAGAATACCACCTCAATTATTGTCTCCCTTCAGACCCTGATGGAGATAGCTTGGACCCTGAACCCAAGATCCTTGAGAACAGCAGGTTCCCTATGACTACTAGCTCTGCTTCCAACCTGGGTTCTCTAGCCATCATTTAGGGAAGAAGTCACTGTGGTAAGGGCACCCACTTTCTTTGCCATTACCAAGACCAAATGCTTACTAACTGTCTCTATTAGTCAGGCAAGCCCAAGAGTCCTGGCAGCGGCAACCACTGATCCTGCTTATAGCTAGCACTTGAAGTTGTTATCCCCGGAAGCCCAACCTCTGTGGAGTTGGGACATGGTAACATCTTGTGCAGGCTCTGGCACCCCAGCCCCCTCAATATCCAGGGCTATGGAAGACCCAGAAAATAAGATTCTTGGGAGGACTTGGCACTGTCAAATGGTGACTATCAGAAATGGCTTGTAAACAGTTCAACTTTGGTAAGTCCCTTGTGACTTCTCCTTGCTGTTTACTTTTTCATGCTGGGTAGTTGGTGGTATTACACACATACACACATACACACACGTACACATACACATGTACAGGAGTACACACACACACA
>CM053771.1:34295247-34361718 GCA_028658325.1 Potorous gilbertii | reverse complement strand
AAAAAAAAAAAAAGAAATGGCTAAGATTATCTGAAGAAGTCACACTATAGAAGACACATACTGCCATCTGCTTTGCCATTGCACACAAAGGACTATGGGACCTTTTCATCTGACTTGACATTGAAACCTCCAAGTAATGTGTTGTCTCCCTCCCCTTAGAATGGGGGCTTCCTGAGTATAGCGACTGAGTTACTTTTTACTGGTTTCTGTAGGGCTTTGCATTGTAACAAGTGTTTTAATGAATGCCTTATCATTCATTCATTCCTTTTCCCAGCTCTCTTCTACCTTCTTTGCTGGAATTGTAGGTGTCCTTCAAAGCACAGCTCAGGTGCCAACTCCTGTGGGAAGCCTTTCTGGCTCTGTCTAGTTGTTAATGCTCACTCAGTCCTCAAATAATCATTTTATCTATATATAACCTATATATATATATATATGTATATATATATATATATATATATATATATATATACGTACACGTATCAGAATATGAGCTCTTTGGGGGTTTTTCATTTTATCATTTCATTTTATCAAGCACAGTACTTTGAATATAGTAGGTGTTTAATATTTTTTACTTGAATTAGATTGCAGAGTCAATTTGACCTGAAAAAAAAATTAGGCCCATTTGCTTCCATAAAGTCCAACTCCTGACATCTCTTTTTGCCTCAAGCAGGGATGACCAACAGCAAAAAAAAGGTTAGCTTTGGTTTTTCTCCACCCATCTTTGTTGATTCCCTTCTCTTCTTTGGTCCTTCTCCTTCCTGAAGCACCAAGGAAACTTCTCTTGTCCTTTCTATTATGCTCTGTGTCAGGGGTGGGGAACCTGCCATCTCAAGGCCTACTCTACATAAACCTGCTCTGAATCCAAGGCATTATGGTGCAGTGAGTGCGATAGAACATTGGACTGTGCATCCCAGGATCCTGCATTCCAGGAGACTTTTTCAGGGCAGAGGCTGGGTTGTTTTGGTTTATTTCTTTGTTTTAATATCCTTAGTGTCTAGCACAATGCCTGGCACATAGCATATATTTAACAAATGTTAAAATGAGTGGAATTCTCCTTGACAGGGAAAACAAAAGCAGCGTATCAACAGAAGAAATAATGTATGGGGAAAATAATGCATGTTTCTTGTCGAAAAAGTCATAACTGGTTATGGTGGTGATAACAGAAATGGGGGGAAGGTGAGGAGAAGAGGAGATATCCATACATGTGGTCTGCCTGTGTGGATCCTACTAGCTAGATGGGAGCCTCTTTACCAACGAGAGGCCTGAGGCCCAGAGAGGGAAAGAGATTTTCCCTCACATAGGCAATGGCCCAGAGTCCTTGACTAAATCTTGCTGAAAATGACTGCGCTCAAGGACCAAACTGCTTTATCCTCCAAACACATCCCAGTAGGGATAACCACAAAATGTATTCATCTATAGTAACTCAGACTTCAAGGCATAGGCTGGTATTCTTTTTTATTTTCTGCTTAAAAATCCTTTCCCCTCCTGAACTGGTAGCATTTATTTTTGTCTGAGGGTGTTGGGTGGTAGTGGAATAACCATAATAATAGAGAGACAGCCTGGCATAATAAAGAGAGAGTGGGGAGTGAGGTGAGGGACAGTGGCAGTCAGAGAGATCTGGCTTCAATTCCAACCTCTGACACATACTGCTCGTGTGATGAGAGAAAAGTCATTTAACCTCCTAGGGCCCCCACCAACCCTCTAAAACTTGAGGTTACAAGGGAGCTGCTGATCTATATTGGTGGAGGGAGTTTCCTCACTGGGAGTGCCTTACACCTGTATTGTGTGAAATTTAACCAAAAGGTAAACTGAGGCAATTCTCTAAGCACAATAATAGTTTATTAATAGGGTGCTGAACCTTTTAATAAAGGATGGGTCAAATGGCACTCACTGCCTCTGAACAAAAGACATAAATTGAAGAAGTGATTCATTTTTATAAGTATAGAACAAAGAAAAGAACAAAAAAATATAATTGGCCAATGTCACAGAGGTGTGGGATCATGATTGGTTATATTAAATCAATGAGCATAGGATAAAGAACGTGGGATGGAGATGACCTCTCTATCTCTAAGGAGTGTTTTTGTGAATTTTATGGATCCCAGCCAAATCCTGAGGGCATTGACAGGGACCCAGGTACTTAGATAAACTGGTGCCCGGGAATTAGATGGGACCATCTTTTAAAAAGCTGGGACAAGGTCAGTTAGTTCAATTTTCCTTTCTCAAGGACATGAAATGCTAATATAATGTTTTTAAAGATTATTGAGGACAGAGTTTTTCTTTAACTACCAGTGATTGTGAGAAAACTTAAACCTTTGATATCTAACTTCAGAGAGAGAGGAGACTGAACTTTTGTATACATGAGTTTCTTCAGGCAGAAACAGAGAAAAGGTTTTAGGTTTGTTACATAGAATACAGAACATAGTCACATAAAAAAAATCACAGAGGAAAATCAAATATAAAATGCAAGATTAAGAATTAATTCTCTCACACCAATGAAATCATAGGTCCAGAACAACAACAAAAAATGCCTCTCAATTATATAGTGTTTTCAGGTTTGCAAAACATTTTATGTGTATCATCTTAATAGATCTGACCAAACTGCCAAAAGAGGTGGATTTTCTCTTTCCCAAATACGAAGTGAAGCAGGGGTTGCACAGATATACATGGAAACCATTTCAAATCCACCCACTTGACAAATGCTGTCTGATGGTCAAGGGCTGGCAGAAGGAACCACTTAGAGTTTCCTTTCCAGAGAAGTAACTAGCCCCTAGAAATACAGAGGAAGAATTGCTGCCATCATACCTGTCAAGTCACAATCATTTCTCATGTTGCTGACATTTAAGATGGCTAACCAAAAGGGAGGCATTATTTTCATCCTTAAGTATATTTAGAAATGATCACCATCACAGGCTCTTTGTGGAAAGGAGAAGTTGACACATGTAACTTGAAGTGAGTTTTCATACATTCCAGTGCTAAATGTTCGAACATTCTCAAAACTCAATATCATCAGGGAAAGGCTTGTCTCTCCCAGGTTGACCAGGATGTCTTGGAGGTCTCCCTCTCCCCTTGACTGTCTCTCAGACTGCCTAGTCGTCCTTGAAGATTCCCTACCCTCTCAGTCAGTTGTTTGGGCTTTTCTGAAATGATTTTTGTAATTACTTATACTTCATTTAATAAATGCAAATTATCTTGTATTTACTAATCTGTGTACATGTTGTGTCCCCCAGAAGAATGGAAGCACCTTGAGAGCAGGTAGACCTGACTTCCCTGTTGCCTTTATATCTTCAGTGCCTATACTGATGAACACGTGATCTCACTAGCTCAGCTTTCCCCTCTTTTCATGCAGATCCAAAGCTATCTATTCTTGCCCATCCTGTATAATCCTTGTCTTACTTTAAATTCACTACAGATAACTGAGTTCTTTGTTCACCTCAAGGAACAATGAGCTGGAGTCTTTCCTCCATTTTTCCTGACCCTGAGAGGATCTCAGTGGAATACTCTGATTGTCCATCTGTCATCACTCGTGAATAATGAATGAAAAAGCATTATTAAGTTCTTCCTATGTGCAAGGCACTGTGCTAAGCACTAGAGATACAAACAGAGAGGGAAGTCAGTCCCAGATCTCAAGGGGCTCACGTTCCAATGAAGGAGACAATACATTTGGAAGGTTTCAGCTTAAGTCCAAAGGGAAGGTCCCATGGTCCTTAGTGGGCAGCGAGAAAGCAGAGGTTAATGTCTCTTCTATAAAGCCTTCTCCACTTGGTTTCTGTGTTAACTAGTTGATAGTGATAAAGATTTCTTTTTCTGGGTCTTCATAGTTGAGGCTATAGAATTGCAGGAAGTTACCTGGCTACACTTCCACAGGGGTTGCTTCCCAGGATGATGACCACAGGTGCTGGACATATGACCGCCCCATTTTCTTCTCCTATCATGCATTGCCCAAATGACCTATTTTACTCTTATTCTTCAAAAATCCTTAAGAATTTGAGTGTCCCAGCCCCCGCAATTTTGTGGACACATATTAGGCACTTCAGGACAATTACAATGGATCTTCCTTTACTGACTCACTCCAGGGCCTATTAAATAATTTGTTTGGCTTTGCTATCTGTAAAGCTAAGAAGAGTTGTTCATTAGGACACGTGAACACCCACCAAATTATACTTGTCTCCAATGCTAAAGTGAGATGTTCCATTGGAAGGAAAAGAACTTTCAATGACACCATTTGTTTTAAACTCACTTTCAAGTGGCTTGGAATAATGCCAGCATCTTTAACCAAATATAAATGGGCTCCCACTCACTTTCTCACCAGCAGTAAAAAAGCAAGAAAACCAGGGGAAAGAATGATTTAAAATTTTTTTTAAAATGGATTTAAAAGATCATGTTCTTTCTATACTCTCTAGTTTTCCTCTTCAGGTCCTGTCTATACCTCTTACCCCTCAACAAGAGCACCCTAAAGATTCATCCTCTTAAGGCTTTGATTAGGCTGGGGTGAGTGGGGACTGGAGGTAGCTGAAAGCTTTTGAGATCCTCAAAGCTTTTAAGATGGCCAGTTCCAGAGCACCATGGGAATCCAGTAAGTGGGGCAGAAGCCTGTAATTACCACCACATGGGGCACTGCTGATGGCTTTTTTCAGTATCTACCAAACCATCTTGAGTGGTCTGAAGCAGCCCCAATCAACGTTGCCTCTTGGTTCCCACTGAGAGTGGAGAATTCACTTCTGTTCCTGTTGTGGGGTCCCTGAGTTACCTCAAACAGGCCTTCAGGTGAGGCAGCAAACATAATCTATTTTATAAAACTATAAAGTCTATGCATTTTTTATGCCCTAAAAATTATACTGAATTATTCACCTCTTACATGAAATGGTTGAAAGTTGCATCACTTCCATTTTTCATAACTTAAAAAATGTGAATTATTAAGTAGCACTGCTCTCTGCTCTTTGCTCTGTCTCTTAGCCCCATTCCTGCATTTGGTCACTTCTCAATTTTCACGGTGCTTTCCATTCTCATTAGAATAGGAGGGCAGAAGAGGGGTGTTTATTCATGGGAAGTCCACAGCAGGGATGTCCAGCCCAGTTGTTTCCTCACCAGGACCCCAGTCCCTAGACCAGGGAAGATAGTACCAAGGAGGTGAGGTTTGGGAGGCTCTGACATTCCAGTGCTGGGAGTGGAACTGCATCTGACTCTGGTATTACAAAATGGAAGATATCAAGAGAACAATTCTCTGTCTTTGGAAAAGAACATTGCTTGAGTCAGGGGTGCCATTTGCAAGATAGAGATGGGAGGTAGGTTGGTTTACAGAGCAGCACAGGCAGGCGTGAGCAATTTAACAAGGTAATTGAAATAATATGTTAGCACAATCACCTTTGTAGATGAGTTCTTTTAGAATTTTTCATTTAATCTTATATCTTGTTGAACTGAGCTGGAATTTGATCAATTTCATACCACTCCCTGGGAAGGCAGAGGATAGCACCATGGCCTTCATAGCAGACAAAGGACTAACCAAGACCACACCACCCTCCTCCATCTTTCCTGCTCCAATAATACACATTCTTCTGTCTTAGAGAATTGCTGATTATTTTATAAGCAAAATGCAGGGGTAAAGAAAAAAAAAAACAACCTCAAAGCAACCACAGCCTCTAAACCCTCATAGATCCACCACTCAGAAAAACAAGAAACAAAACCCAGCCTATTTAAGGCCTGGGAGCAAGGAGTCCTCTCCACTTATTGATACTAGCTAATCTGGATTTGCTGTCAGAGGATTTAAATTCAAATCTCAGCCCTTGTAATCTGTAAGTGTGACCTAGGGCAAGCCACTTACCTTCCAGAAGCTCCCTTTACTCATCTGTAAAATAGAGGGGGTTGAACTAGGTGAGTTAAAGTCACAAGATAGTGTGTGTCAGAGGCAGGATTGGAATTAAGGTCCTCTGATTCAGAGGGCAGCATGGGAAGGTTTGGAGAAAGAAGACAGAGATTCAAATCCTGGCTATGTTTCCTTCAATCTGAGTGACCTTGGGTACATCACTTAACCTTTCTGACCTTAATCTTCCCCTCTATAAAATAAGGGGTTAGGCTGGATGACCCTTTCAGCTCCAAAAATATAAGCTTTCCCCTCTGTAGCAGACCACCCCGCCCCCTCCAGATGGACTGGATTGCACGTTTTTTCTTGGAAGAGCATGCTCTCAGTGTGATGGGGAGGATCCCTGGGCCAAACATGAGAAACCAGTGCAATTGAGGCTTGGGTGGGGGGGATGCCCACACCTCAGGGCCAGCTGCAGCTTCCCTGGAAAAGGCTCAGTGTTCCTAGTCTGCTTGGGACCCTTGCATTCTGGGAAGCTGCAGATCAGGATCTGAATGACGCAGGCTGGCTAAAGAGAGTCAAATATAATTTACTTAGGAGCTAAGGCATAATTACATGGAGCAGATCTTCCAGGCTGAGTTCCTGCCCTTCTGGACTCATCTCTTCTATTCTTTAGATTAGCAACCACTCATTAATGAGCCCAGAAGCCCGTATCCCCCCCTGAATCTGGCACCACTGTGTCACTCTAGGATGAATCACAATGTGCTCCAACTTTAGAAACTCCTGATATCTTCTAATTCCCACCTTCCCTCTTCTCAACCCCCCACATCCCTATGGAAGGCATGTGGCAATCTGTCTCCAGGGCCACATCTGGGCCTGGGGAGGAACAGTCAATCAGGGGGTAAGGCAAAGAAGAGACTTAAGTCTCACCCAACTGACTTAGCCTAGCTCCAAATCATTAAGATCTGAAGAACTGGACATAGAAATGCAGAATTTCCGAGTAGGAAAGTACCTCATTGGCATCTGATCCAACCCACAGCTGGATAAGAATTCTCTTTTATCACCCCCCCCCCCACAAAGGTGGGCATCCTGCCTTGCTGATGACCTCTGGGATGGAAAGAGGCACCGCCTCCCCACGTGGCCTGTTCCTCCCTGGAGTAGCTCTAATTGTACAAAAGCTCTTTCTGATCTCAAGCCTCTGTCCACTTCTGCAATTTTTACCCATCATTTCTGGTTCTCCCCTCTAGAGTCAGGAGAACAATCCTATGACTTGAAATACTTGAAGATGGAGGTTATGTTCTTTCCCCCCTCCAGTGTTTCACCCTTCTGTCTTCTCCCCATTTCCCACATCTGCTCCATAGAATGCCCAAGAACTCTGGCCTGGGGCAAAAGTGGAAAGATTCCTGTTCCTGGCCTTTCCTATCTCCAGCCCAGTGCCCCAAGCTCTGAACACAGGAGCAGGAAGGTCCAGAGCCTGGGTTCTGCCTCTGAGCTCCAGCGCCTGTATGGTAGTGTCTGAATGAACATCATCCAACATTTTCATAGGGTTCTCTGATCATTAATCTCATTTATGCCTCATGATAACCCTGCAAGAGAGTACTACAGGTATCCTCCTGCTATATATGAGGAAACTGAGGCTCAGAAAAGCTAAATGACTCTCCTAGGACCACATAGTTAGGAAACTCTAAAAGTCTTTAAACTGAGCTATTCCTGACTCCAGGGTCCCCCTGCCTCTTAGACCGAAAGCAGGCCTTTAAGGCTCTGTCACTAGAGAAAGGCATTGGCCATTCTCCTGCCTGATTTTGCTGTTCTTTCCAGGCAATGTTGTTAGAGAGGGCTAAGTGGCATGGAATGCTAGACCTAGAGACAGGAAGACCTGAGTTCAAATCTTACACTTACTAGCTGTGTGACCCTGGGCAAGCCCCATAGCCCTATTTGCCTTAGCTTCCTCTTCTGTAAAATGAGCTAGAGAAGGAAATGGAAAACCACTCCAGTATCTTTTCCAAGAAAACCACAAATGGGGTCACAGAGAATCGGACATGACTAACTACCAAACAACAATGTGCTAGCCAATGTGTTAGACTCTGGGAATACAAAAGCAAAAATTTCTCCAAAGGATTTTACTTCTATTTGAGGAAACAACACATCTACCTCTAAGTATACACAAGTAAATACAAGAGAGTAGAAGTGATATTGAAACCCAGGCCTTATGACTCCCAAGCCAGCATGCTTTCCGCTGCCCCACAGGGCCTGTTGCTATGTGCAATGAATTGTCTGTAAAGGAGCCATTGTGAGTCATCAGCCCTCATTAGGAGACATAAAGCAGGCACTATCAGCCCATAGAAATTCTGAAACAGCTCTTATGTAGTAAGCTGTTTCCATGAGTAAACCCAGCCCCCTTGACTTGGAACCTGAATCGCACCTCCATCTAAGGTTAATCACCACTCTTTCACTTCCCTAGTCGGGTCAACCTTGATGTCCCATATAAAGGTCCAGTTCTTGTCCCTGTGTCTTTGCCCAGCTCATCAGTCTTCCTCTCCTTCGCCTGATCACAACTATGGGACAAATGTATGCTCATCATATCTTCTCCATGGAGTCTTACTTGACCCCTGGTACCATCACTGATCATAGGCTCATAGGGTTTAAAGCAGGAAGAGATCTTGAAGGTCATCTACTCCAATCCTTTTATTTTATAGAAGCCTAAGTTGAGGTTCAGGGAAGGGAAGCAATCTGCTAGGGGGTCACACAGGTATAAGTGGATAAGTTGGTATTAGAACCCAGTTCCTCAGACTCCAAATCCAGGGTTTTTCCCACCACAACCTCCCTCACCTTTGAACTGCTCCCCCATTTGCAATCTATGCAACACACATTTTCACACAATTCTACATTGCCTTGAGCTGTCTCTTCCTATTGGAATCCTACCCATCCTCCAAGCCTCAACCTAAGTCCCACCTTTTCCATAAAGCTTCTCCTCTTTGTGCCCCTTAGACATAGTTTCCCCCTCCTTTTAACTTCTGGTGCAAATTTCTTGTTTATGCCACTTCTCTGACTCATCACACAGGCCGTCTTGTATCATAATGGTCAGGGTACAAAGTCTTCACTTCCCAGCTAGATACAAACCATTTAGGGCCAGTCTTATGGATAATCACGGACTCTCAACGTTGAAAGGGATCTCAGAGATTGTCAAGCTTAACAGAGAGACGAACAATAATTTCTCCTTCCCTCCCCTCTCCCCCAACAGTATTTCTAATAGGTCATTACCCAAGTCATCCAATATTTCTTGAATAATTCCAATGAGAAGCAGCCCACTGGGGAGGTGGGAATATTAAGAATATTTTTCTTGATATCAAGTCAAAAGCTGTCTCTTTTCAACTTTTATCCAGTGTGTCTCGTCCTGCCCTGGAGCCAAGCTGAACAAGGCTAATCTCAGTATTTCAAATGCTTGAAGCCCCTGTACCATGCAGGGCCTCCTCCCCTTGCTTTTATTTCCTGCCCTAGCAGCGAAGAAGAATCAATCAAAACTCTGCAAACAACTTGGACCTCCCCAAGTGATGTCCCGTTGTGCCTTTCTACAGGATCATTGATTTTAGAAGACTTTTTGGAAATTATTAAACTCAACCCTTTCGTGGTATTGGAAACAAGGCCCAGAGACAGAGAAGGCTTTGTTCAAGGTCAGAATTTGAACGTAGGTCTTCTGACTGTAAATCCATTTACCATGGCTAGAGAGAAGCTGCCATTTCCTAGCAAGAGAGAAAGGACGGCAACTTGATTTTATTGGTATAGGGAGATTCTCTACCAATGCTGGTCAACATTTTCTTTGCAATATAGAGTCTTAAATAGCTGCCTCTGGAACAGAAGTGTTCAAACAGATTCCAGACTTGAACCTAGGACTTTCCAACTCCAAGACCAGCTCTCCATTATGCCATGCTGCCTTTTCATTGGCATAGACAATTCAATAGCATGACATAGACAGAAAGGGGGTTTGAATCAATGAAATGAAATTTATAGAGTGCCTAGAATGTGCCAGACACTGCATAAGATGCTAGGGATACAAAAACAAAAATGAAAACCAGTCCCTCCTCTCAACAAGCTTAGGTTTTACTGAGTGATGGAACATGAAAATAGAGAAACAAATGCAAGGCAGTCTGAGGTAGAAGCCTAATAAACAGGAGGCACAGGGAAAGTTTCCCATAGGAAGAAGCCCAGGAGGTGAGTCTGGAAGGAAGTGAAACATTTTAAGAGAGAGAGAGAGATGAGGGGGGAGAGAAAATTAGAAATGGAGGGAAAGAGAGAGGAAGAGAGAGAGAAACAGAGAGACACAGAGAGAAAGAGAGAGAGAGAGAGAGAGAGAGAGAGAGAGAGAGAGAGAGAGACCGAGACAGAGACAGAGACAGAGAAGCCTAGGCAAGAGATATAATGCTGAGTTTAAGGAACTCCTTGTAGTCTAATTTGGCTGGAACATAGAGACTGTCAGGGAAATTAATGGGCAATGGGTCTGGAAAGGTAGACTGGAGCCAGATTGTGGAGGATTTTAAAAACTAATTGACTGGGTAGGGACTTCATTGCAGACCTGGGAAGCACCTCCTACTAGATTTCTGCCTTCCTATGAGACAATGATCTAATCTCTGTGCCCTGGAGTTGGCTGTCCTGATACCTCCTCAGGAGATAAACCCCTGAGAAAAAATTCCTCAGGACACATACCTCCTGATTAAGAGGTCAGTGGAGAAGATTGCAGTAACTGGGGGCTCAGGGCTGAGTCTATGCTTACATGTTCTCTACAGACTTCTTAGAGACCCAGCTTTGATACACTTCCGCCCTTATAGGCTCTCCAAGAAGCACTTGGACCTCCCTTGAGCCATGTAGGAAAGCAAACTCTGAGTACAAACAAGACTGAAAAAGGGTGGTTATGTCTCTAATCCATGCTCCCCCCCACCAATGCCTATATTTTACTCCTTGAATTGCCACAGATTAATGACAAAGGAGTTTCCGTATTTGGTATCCCATATGTTTGTAACATGACATTTCTCATTAATAGCTGACAAGTATATTAACTTAAGCAACTTCCCACTGCATTTGGAATTGTAGTTGTTTGTGACAACCTGTTCAGCCCCTGGCTAAACTGACATGACTCTACTGTCCCCAACAACCCAAATCAAGGAGCAATAGGTAGGAATGGCAAAGAAGTCAATCTAAGCTCGATATCAGCAAAGGTGGAGAGTTGGTGAGAGATGGAATTCAGCTCTGGAGAGGGGGCCTTCTTGCCTTTGCACAGGTTGTCCCCCAGGCCTGGAATGCAGTTCTAGCTTTCTTCAAGGTTTAACTTGAGTCCAGTCTCCTACACTAGGCCTGCCCTCATCTAGTCTGTCCCCACCCCAACCTGGGAAATTATTTTGTGCTTATTTCATATTTATTTCTAAGTGTTCACGTTGTCTCCCATTCAGTCCCACTCCCCCACTAGAATGTGAGATTCTTGAGGGCAGGGTCTTTTATTTTTGTATTTGGATCCCCAACACTGAGGGCAACTGGGCACTGCAGCAGATAGAGCCCTGGGCCTGGAGTCAGGATGACCTGATTTCAAATCTGGCCTCAGATGCTTAATAGCTGTGTGACCCTGGAAAAGTCACTTAACCCTATTTGCCTCTGTTTCCTTATTTGTAAAATGGGAATGCATTAGTAAAAAAAAATTGCAAACCACTCCAGTATCTTTACCCAATAGGATCATGAATTATCAGGCACGACTGAAACGAATGAACAACTCCAGCACCTAACTTGGTGCCTGACTCTTAGTAGGTACTCAATACATACCTATTGAATTGGTGAATGATGCCCACAAAAATCCATACCCAAATTCAAGTTCCAGCAACTCTGATTCCCAGTCAAAGCTGCTTTCCTAAGTCACCCAGAGGATCATTGTTCCTGTGGTGCAAACACCAAAGAACCCCAACTAACAAGCTGACTCCAGCTCTCCTCCCTTTCTCCTTCCTACAGATCCTGCTGCCTTCATTCACTCACTCATTCAATAAACATTTGTTAAGTACTTTCATATGCAAAGGCACTACTTTAAGTGCCTGGGGTTTCAAAGACAAAAATAAAGCAATATTTGTCCTTAACGGAATTTCCATTCTAATGGGAAGACTACAGTATGCACCAGGTTAAACGGAGATGAAATATGTACCAAGTAATTTGAGGGAGAGAGGGCATCCCCACCTTGGGAGAGGGGGAATTGGGAAAGGTGGAGGAGGTGGCATTGGAGCACATCCATGGGAAGATGGGGATTCTAAGAGGGGGAAGGGAGCAGGGAGCACATTCCAGGAGAAGTCTAGTCTACAGGCTGCTATCCAGGAAGCTATTAGAAAAGATGAACTTTTTAGTATCATGGGAAAGGGAAGGGAATCTGGTATGCCCATGCCAGGCACTGTTCTAAGCACTTCATAAAATCATAGATTTAAAGCTGGAGGGATCATTAGAGACCATTGAAACCAATTCCTTCACTTTAGAGATGAGGAGCTGAGGCCCAGAGAGACAAAGGCATCTGCTCAAGGTCATCCATGTAGTACAGAAGTGGCAGACTGGGGATTCAAATTCAGTTTTTACTTCAGTATTTTGTTGGTTGTATAGTCTTCTCCTGGTGCACGCTGCCTCCATCTGCAAAGATCACAGTCATCTGAAGGGATGTGTATTCAGGTCCTTCTATCAATACTTTAGAGGAGATATACCTGAGGCCTTCTTCTGATACTTTGATATTTCATGAAGAGTGACAGTTTCCCCATAAAATAGCCTTCGCTCCCCTTTCTTCTCAATCTGAAGGCTCAGAAGACTCTCAAATGTGATCTGACTGGTGTGGACGATCTTTCTAATAATGCATGTGGCAATCCGTTCATGCCTACCCATCCTGTATAATTCTTACCCATTTCCTCCCATAAGGTCACAGGGAGTTTTGTTGTTCCAACCCATAAGTCAGCACAAAGATATGAGGGGGAAACTACCTGAAAACACACTAGAATGTTAACCCAGGTGTACACACACCTATGCATGTTCGAAAGCATCAGAATTGCATGATAGTAAAGAGTGCCTCCAGCAGTCTCATCATCTAGGACTGAGCATCACATAGGGAAACACAGTCTGTCCACACTGAATCAGAAAGCAGAGGGTCAAAGGTTCAAGCAGAAATCCCAGACTAGACTTCTCTCCTGAGTCTACTTTCTGTGTAGTTGGTGAAGGGGATGGTCACAGACCCTCAGTGTGGAAGAAATGAGGCCATAGAACTACTATGACCTTCAGAGACCAGTGGGTCCAACCCTTATATTTTACAGATGAGGAGACTGGGGCCTGGGGAGGGTATGGGACTTGTCAAAGGTGTCAGAAGTAGACTTTGAACCCCAGTCCTTTGGTTCCAGGGTCAGCTCTTTTCTTATTGTACCTAACTTGTGCAAATTGCTTTGTAAAGGTTAATACTCTGGGCACTGGAAGTGTTAGTTGCTCTTGTCAATGGCCCACACTGGCTCGATGGTTTAAGGTTTGCAGAGCACCTCCCTCACAGCAACCTCAGAGGGCAGATATCAAAGTAAGATCAGCCTCATTTTACCAATGAAGAAACTGGGGCACAGAGATGGTACATGACTAGTCCAGAGGTCATGATTAGTAGATGTCAGAACCAGGAACATAACCCAAATCCCAGCTCCACTTCTACTACACCATGCAGCCTTCAAGCCACACACCAGGGACAGGAGAACCCAGCTCATAGAAACCCCAAATTATTATAGGGTTATGGCTCTTAGTGAGGGACAGAGCCCAGGTAAGGGATGTCACCACATACAGACCCAAGCAATGTGATGTGAGCAGTTCTAAAGCTCCAATTTAGCCTTTCTTTCAGCCCATATCTTTCCATTCAATTCAACGAATGGTTACAGGATGTTTACAATATGCCAGGGACTACACTCAATGCTATATGTGTGTAGTTTAGTTAGCACTAGGCCGATAAGCCATTGCCCCTTCCTTGAACAATTTTGCGGTAGAGGCACTTGCAAACATAAATGACTCAGGAACTGGTGAATACCATGGAGGGGGTTACAAATAATATTTATTTTGACATACTGGTAATTTTATTGGTATTAGAAGCTTCTGGAGAGTAAAGTCCCTTTAGCAGTGCTGATAGACATCTGCTCTGAAATGCAGGGTCCTGGAGAGGTGCATGGGGCCACTGAGGGGTTCCATGATTGGCCCAGGGTCACATGGCCAGCATACAGTAGAAATGAGTAATAATAACTAATACGTATAGATGCTTTCATGTTGGGAAAGCATTTCATGCGGAACGCAGAGAGGAAAGAGATTTGTTCTGTTGGTGGAACAAAAGGAGGCTTGAGCAGGCAGTGGTGCCAGGATTTGTGATGCCCATAATTGAGGCCACCCTTCTCTAGGAACGTGGGTGTCTGGTCTCTGGGCCACCATGAGCCAGGACCTAGGACAGAGACAGACATCTTGGGTTATTCCTACTGACTACAAGGATAAGGTAAGGGGAGGAGAGCCATGGGCATTGTAGTTATGGTAGAAATAGCCTGACCCTTCCTGGTCCTTTCCACTGGCTCTCCTTACACAATGCCTTCCCATCAATCATAGGTTTCCTTTACCCAAGAATCCCCAGCCTGATTCCTAGTAGCTGGACCCCTGAAGAATACAAGCAGAGGTCCCATCATGAGCAGCTGCTGCTTGGTTCAGCTGCTGTAGGGCTGTCCAGTTGCAGGGAAAGGGGCTGCTTTCACTCCATGTCCTTCAGTACCCCTTTCTCCCTACTAGACTACCTGGAAGCATTATAGGTAGACCTTAAAAGATGGGTAAGATTTTTGACAAGCCATGATGGTGGTGCATAGGTGAGAACGGTGGGGGAAAGAATCTTTATGACAAGAGAAAACTCCAAGTGGACTTCTATGCTCAACTCTGGGATAGGGCCTATGAGCACATTTAACAACAAATCTCTTATCCTTTGTCAATTAATAGTCAGTAACTAAGGCACAGGGACATAAGTAGGAGCAACAGCAAGGATAAAGAACTGGCCTGGAGTCAGGAGGATCTAGGTTCAGGTTCTTCTCTGACATGCTGGCTATAAGATCCTGGACAATTCAATCAGCCTATTAGTGTCACCCCAATTGAGTAAGACAATAAGTTGCAGAGATATTGACCTGCACTGGTATAGGATGTTTCCCCAACTAGGGGTCCCAGTGAAATGACAGATCCAGTCCCTAGCCCTAGCTTCTAAGTAGGGTTGGTTGACTGGGGTCTTGCTGTATGACATTTGATGTATAAATTTAGAAGATGTTGACCTCTCTGTTCTTAGACAGATTTCTCTCCAGCCTAGTCTAGAACCCAGTCCCTTAACCTAATCTCCATCCCCATCCTACCTTCCCATCAAGAGTCACAGCACCTGGTAGCCTCACCTCATGAGACCTTCTCCCCATGCCCACTTGCCCAGGTACCCAACTTAATAACAGGTGGATCTCTTGCTGTACTGTGTCATCAGTGGGGTCAGCCCCCAAGCTCCCTGGGTTCTTTGTCCTTTTCTGAGATTTCATCAGGCAAAGGGATCACCCACTGAGCCTCAGCCCACAGTGGGACAGCTCCTCCTCTCCCTTTAGTGAAGCGTGAGTCTCCTACCTTGATGATAAAACATCATCTCCTTAGCTGGCCACAGCAGGCTCTCACCAAGTCACCAAAATTCTAGGAAAGCTACATTCCTACCTTGTCTTCAGCCCTTGGCAGAATGAAGCTGTTGATCACAGACAATTCTTTGATCCTGGCAGAGCTGAGCCCCAAAGACCAATTAAAAATAGAGTAACACAATCTAAGCTGCTTAGTGGAAGCTCTAGGAAGGGAGGCGAGGCACAAGAAGAAAGGGAAAACAGGAGAGGGGAGTCTAGTTTTTCCTTTCCCCATTCACAAGTCAGAATGAGATGGAGTGTCTCAAATGGAGAGCTAGAAGGGATCTGGGGGGCCATTTACTCCATCCTCTCTATTTTACAGATGAGAAAACTGAGGCCATGAGAAGTAAAGGTCACACTAAAGAAGGATTTGAACCCAGGGCTCCTGAATTCAGGGTCAGTACACTTTCCATGGGGCCATACTGCTTCTCCAAGAAATAATATGAAGGGTGCCAGGGGTATTTCCCATTTGTGTTTGTTTGAAAGAGAATTCTGGCTCTCTGGAAGGTTTGAGGTTGCTCTTTTCTAGTTGGAAAGCAGGGCTTTAGACCTCCTAACCTTGTGTGTGCAGGGAGGAATACCATGTCATAGCCATTTATAAGTTCTCTTTTGAAAGAAAGGCAGACAGACAAAAAAAAATGCCTGAACAAACAGTCAGGTCTCTCATCCCTGCAGAGCAGCTTGGTACAACAATTATCTCAGGTCAAAGACAAAGTTCACAGAAACAGTTTCCAGGCACAGTTCTTCAATGCTCCCCAGCCTGGCCTGGGCAACCTAGATATGCCATTGCTCTCCAGGGTATGATGCCCTACTATGCCTACTGCCCCCGCACTACGCCCCTGCCCCCATATCCCCACCAAAACAACCTCCCATTCACTTTCTATATTCACTATGTATTTTGCAACGTACATCCTGGAGGCCATAGATGATTTCATTTTTATCTTTGTGTTGGTAGCACCTATCAGTGCCTGGCACACAGTGCTCACTTAAGAAATGCTTGTTGACGAAAGGATTGACAGTAATTTTTAAAATCTTGAGAGGATACCAAAAGTGGCATCTTCAGGGATCCCCTACTTAGGGAAATGCAGAACTAGCTCCCTGCTCTTTCTTCCCTCCCCCAACAAAACAAAGCCCAGTCACCTGGATCTCTATGTCTCTGCCTCTGGAAAAACAAATAAACTGGAGGCTATTTGAAATATTCAAAGAAACATGATGGCTGATTTCTGAGAAAAAAACTGGAATGTTTCATGGATTGAAACTTGTTGACAACTGTGGTTAGAGTGCTGGGCTTGGGTCAAGAAGACTGAAATTCGGCTTCAAACATGGAGTAGCTGTTGATCGTCTATCTCGGTTTTCTAGTTTTCTCGGTATGGATAGGGACAACGAAAGCACCTAGGTTATCATGAAGATCTGATGGGATATTTGTAAAGTGCTCAGCCCAGTGCCTGACTCACAGGAGGCACTATATAAATGTTAGCGGTGATGATGACGATGACAATGAAGGAGAAGCACTGAGGATAGGTTAGACTCCTGCTCGGACCAGACACTCAGGATGAACAGGAATTTGTTCCTAGCACAAAGTTACCAATGAAAGGGTGCATTTCTTCCATGGGGAGAAGGCATACTTCCTATGATAACACTACATATGACCTCAATGTCCTTCATCAGCATGCTCAGCATAGTCAACCCTGGACCACCTTCTTCTCAGACCTGTTACTATAATGGCCATCCTCTTTGAGGATGAAAGTTAGATTGACTTCCTTTAATTCTCAATTAAAATTGTACCTTCTTCAAGAACATTTTCTCAACCCCTCTTAATTCTAATGCTTTCCCTCTGCTAATTATTTGTTAGTTATCTTGTATACAGTTTGTCTTGTATGTATTTTTATTGTCTCCCACCCCATTACATTGATCTGAGGGCAATGACTGTTTTTTCTGCCCTTTTTTTGTATCCCCAGCACTTAGCCCAGAACCTGGCATGTAGTTGGTGCTTAATAAATATTTTTTGATTGATTGCACACTCTCCTAGTGCAATCACCCCTGAGATCAGACTGTGCTTCCTGCCCCCATCCAAAGTATTCCTAGTTATAGCTCTGACTCAGCTGCAGACAACCTAAGGGAGAGGGGAAGGGATTGGGCTTATATCATTGGATCTAAAGCTAGAAGGGATTTAAGAGATCATCTACTCCAAACACTCATTTTGCAGATGGAGAATCAAGTGGTCAACTGACATCCGATAGCATGTAGGTATTTAGTAAATTGGGATTTGAGCCTAGGTCCTCTGATTCTAAGCCCAGGGCACTTTCCACTACTTCCTGTTTTTCTTTGGCCAATTTGAGCACCTGCTGGCCAGGTGAAAGCACTGGGGCACATGAAAAAAGACCAAACTACTGAGGAGCTAGGAAAGAGGCTGCGTTTTCCTTCTCCCCCTCCTCCTCTTCTCTTCCTCCTGTTCTCTCTACCTGCGTTTTCCCACAGTGGGTGGGCCTTCTGAACAACTGCTTCAAACAACAAAGGGATTTTCAGGAAGTCACAATCCAAACCTAAATCCCTGAGCTGCCATCAGGGAAGCCACTGTTACTCCTTCAGTGGGGCCTGGAAGGCGTGTCCCGGAATGCACTTCCATCTTGGCAACACCTTTTAGAATGCCTAGGAACAGTTCAAGGACCAGAAGCCCTCTTCTGAACCCCCAACTTGGAAATTCAGGATTCATATGTTCCCCAGACTTTCTGAGGTTTCACTTAGCTTCTCAAACTAGAACCATCATTAACTTCCCCCTCTCCTTCATGCCCCAAATCTGGGGATTCTACCTCCATGACATCTCTCCCATCTGTCTACTCAACAATCCTCTACTTGGGTCTTATCGTCTGTAGCTTGGATTATTGCAACAGACTCTTAATTAGTTCTCCTGTTTTTATATCTTTCCCCTTTGTATTCCATCCTCCACAGGCTGCCAAAAGGACATTCCTAATATACAGAGCCGATGAGACCTTTCATCTCTCCCCATTGCTTCTAGGATAAAAGGGGGGCATCCTCAGCCTGGCATTGAAAGCCCTCACCCATCTGGCTCCACTTCCCTGCAGTCTTATTTCATATTACTTCCCCTTTTGCATGTTCAGACTGGCCCACTCACTGCTCCCTCCACATGACATCCATCCTCCCACCTTCATCCTTTGCCCAAGTGGTCTCAGGAGCCTGGAATGCGGTCCCTCCTTACCCTGGCCTCCCTGAATCTCCCATCCCTCTAAGCACAGCTCAGGTGTGCTCCTCCTCATGGAACCTTCCCTGATCCCTCCAGTGATGGTCAGCCTTTCCCTCCTGAAATTACTTTGTATTTCCTCAGCTGCATAGACACCGTAACAGTCCCCTGCCTTCTTAAGGCAGGTTCATTTTGGTTTTGGTTTTGTGTCCCTGAAACTTAACACATTTTAAATTAATTAATTAAATTTTCATTTTCAACATTCACTTTTATAAGATTTTGATTTCTAAATGTTCCCCTTCCGTCCTCCCCAAGATAGCTTGCAATCTGATAAAGGCTACACATGTACAATCATATTAAACATATTTCCATGTGCATACCCTTTGATCCAGCAATATTGCTTCTAGGACTGTATCTGAAAGAGATCATAAAAATGGGAAAGGGTCCCACATGTACAAAAATATTTATAGCAGCTCTCTTTGTGGTGGTTAAAAACTGGAAATCAAGGGGATGCCCATCAATTGGGGAGTGGATGAACAAGTTGTGGTATATGAATGTAATGGAATACTATTGTGCTATAAGAAATGATGAACAGGAAGACTTCAGAAAAGCCTGGAAAGACTTATATAAACTGATGCTGAGTGAAAGGAGCAGAACCAGGAGAACTTGTACACAGCAACAACTACAGTGTGTGAAGAATTTATCTGGTAGCCTTTCACAGCAATGCAAGGATCTAAAAAATTTCCAGTGGAGTCTTGAGGCAAAATGCCTTCCACATCCAGAAAAAGAACTATGGAATTGGATTACAGAATGAAGCAGAGCATTTTCTCTTGTGTTATGTGTTTTGTTTTATTTTATAGTTTCATTCATTTTAATTCTTCTATGCAGCATGACTAAGGTGAAAATGTATTTAATAGGAATGCATGTGTAGAACCTATATAAGATTGCATGCCATCTCAGGGAGGGAGTGGGGAAGGAGGGGGAAAAAGCTAAGATATATGGAAGTGATTATAGAAAACTGAAAACAAATAAAATAATTAAAAAACATATATCCACATTAGTCATAAATACATATTAGTTGAACTGAATGTGTGGTATATTACACTGAGGGTGACTGGGTAGAACATGCAGAAGAAGCAACAGCTGGGATTCACGTGAGCAGATCTGGACCACACATGATCCAAAGCCTTCCTGCACATTAATCTGAAAATGTCTATCAACTTGCTGTCAGCTTGCTGGATTTCTCTAAAGCCTTCCTCTTCTCCATCCCTGGGGAAGACAGTGGGACCCAGAGTTTAGAGGAGTGTGATGGGTGGGGAAGAAACACAGAGAGATATTTTGACCCCTAAGTAGAAATACACACATTCAAACCTTATTGGAGAACATCTGGGTGGGTTTATTTTTCTTGGCTCTGGAAAGAAACACTGGCCCTTTAAATAAACTGGTGTTCTGCTGCAATCAGAGATGTGGGCATGAAGGCAGAGGCCTCTGAGAAGCCCTGCTTAGTACAATTATTCAAGCTTTTCCCCTGAAGGGCCTCTGCATTGCAGCTGTCCTTTGTGTGTATGTGTGCGCGCGCATGTCTGTGTGTGTGTCTGTGTGTGTGTGTGTGTGTGACTGTGTGTGCATGCTGTTAGCGATGCCCTAGTTTGTGAGGTGCTGCAGTCCCCCAGCCCCTCCTCCCTCCCTCTTTCCTCTCTCCCTCCCTTTCCTTACCTCCCTTCTCTCTCTTTGTCTCTATCTTTATCTCTTTTTCTCTCCTCTCTCTGTCTCTGTCTCTCTCTCCCTGTCTCTCTTTCTCTCTCTCCCCCTCTATCCTATCTCTCTCTCTCTGTGTCTCCCTCCCTCTCTTCTTCTCTCTCTTTGTCTCTATCTTTATCTCTGTTTCTCTCCTCTCTCTGTCTGTCTCCCCCCTCTCTTCTATCTCTCTCTCTGTTTCCCTCCCTCTCCTTCTCTCCCTCCCTCCCTCTCCTTCTCTCCTCTCTCTCCATCTCTGTCAGTCTCTGTGTCTCTCTCCCTCCCTTTCTCTGTTTCTCTCTTTGTCTGTCTTTGTCTCTGTCCCTCTCTCTCCCTTTTTCTGTCTCTCTCCCCCTCCCCCTCTCCATTACAACATCACATACATTTCACTTCATAATGAGCTCTAATTGAGAATTTGCCCACTAACCATCAATCTGGGCTGATAGAAGAGCTGAAGAAATGAGATGGGAGAGAGGGAGAAGGGCGTGGCCTGGCCCTGCCAGGACTGGGGTCATTGACAGCATCTTCCTTGGTGACAGAGTTCACAGCCAGGCCAAGTAAGCTGGAAGCCCTTCTCCTCCTCGATTGCCCCCTCTTGTCTGACGCAGTAGCTTCTTAGTAAAAAGGCTCTCAGTGGGAACCCACCCCGTGAGGGACATAGACAACACCACTGGCAGATACTGCAGGCTGCATCCTCTTGGTCTATAGGACAATGACTGTGGGGTGCCAACTTTAGGCATCTGTGGTGCTCATCTCAGAGGCAGCCCATAGCTCCCAATCCCCATGTGTGTGTGGAAAGCTGTATGTGTGCATGCATGTAAATAAAGGTGCACGTGATTGTGATTGTAGGTGTTCACAGGTACAGACTTGTATGATGACTGCAGAGTGCACGTGATTGTGTACATGACTTTGCATATGCACCAGCATAGACATGTACCACAGTACATTTCTAGGTGGATACACACATATGTAGAGTGTAGGTGCATAATGTATATTTTTGGTCATAGGCATGCAATTCTGTGTAGGTGTGATCATGTGCATGCTTAGTGTTTCTTTTCTACACACATGTGCACACATGCATGTGCACAGTTAAAGTGTTTACACAGTCCTATGTCTACACAAGTATGATTGAACAAAATGTGACTTCATGATTGTAAATGAATGTGTATGCACGTTTGGGGCATTGTGCATATGAGTCACAGACCACATAGGGGAGTAGAAAGAGAGGGTCTCTGGGAGTCAGGAAGACTTGGGTTCGAGTGTCACCCCTGAGCCAGACTAGTATGCAGCCTAGGTGGTCATTAATCTCTTTGTGCTCCAGACAAGTCTCTCTAATTAGAAGCTGCAGAGAACTTGTTGATCTATCTGCACTACGGACTGAGGCTCCACACTGGGAGTGCTCTGAATATGGAAATCATGGATTAAAATGGAGATGGCTTCAGGCAGGTATCTGTATGCAAAGCAAGGTACATGTGAATAGATAAAACATGATCCTGTATATATGCACGAATCTATGCTTTGTGTGTATTTGCATATTAGCATAAATTATACATAAGCATAATTATATGTGTATAAATTGTATATATGTATCTTCCTGAGTTCAAATATGCCCTCAGATGCCTACTAGTTAGGTGACCCTGGGCAAGTCACTTAACCTTATTTTCCTCAGTTTCCTCATCTGTAAAATTTGAAACTGATAATATAGTGAATGCCTGTTAAATAATGACACTTCAGGAAAAAATTAATAGAGAAGGAAATGGCAAACCACTCCAGTATGTTTTCCAAGAAAACTTCAAAAGGGGTCATGAAGAGTCAGACATGAATAACTAATTAAACAACAGCATAGTGCTATGTATGTATGTATGTATAATTGTATAAGTGGGGGTGTATGCATGTCTATGTTCAGAAGGAACTTTGGTACTAGACTTCAGGAGTAAGATGAGCAAACCTATTTATTAACACCAGGAGGAGGGAGGATGTAGGAGGGGAAGATATAGATTCAAGTATTAGAAGGGGAAACCACAGAGAAGATGCTTCTACTTCTATAACCATTCATTCTCTTTTCAAGATTCATAACAAGGGATTTTCTCAGAGAAAGAATTCCCCCTCCTGCCCTCTCCCCATTTCACCTGCTATTATTTTCTCCTTTGAGAGGAAATTGCTCATGTCCCTCCTCACCTCTTTTGACCACAGAACACCAGAGAGAGCCCGTCCCATTGATCGGAAGCCCTTGGTAAACAGTATATCTGTGACTGATGCAAGACACAGCAAGACCCAATCCCTGTTCTCTAAACCTGCTCCTGTTCCTCCCAAGGCATCTCTGATTTCTCATCATGTCCCTTCAGGAGCCAGGGACTCAGTGTGCTCTGGACAGAACGTGACCATAAAGACAGGTCCAGATGTGGTTTGTGGAACAAATGCATTTGCTCATTTGTGGATGTGTTGCTTTTGAAAGCTTTCTTAGGTTTTAACTCCTCTGCCCCTCTGTTTCCCCATCTGTAAAAGGAGGCTGCCAGCTTGTATCCTCTCTATGGTTTTTTTCCAGTTCTAATATTCTATGATTTTCTGTCCTCTCCCTAACCGGATTAAGCTCTCTGAGGAGAGGAACCAGCACATTCTCTTTCTTTAGACTATGAGCCCCTTGAAAGCAAACGGTGGGTTTTGTGGTTTTTGTGTTGCCTTTCTTTTTATCAGTGCAGTGACTGGAACATAGTAGGCATTTAACAAATGCCTGTTAACTTGATTTGACTTTAGGATCTTCTGACACCACCCAACATAGAGTTGGATACATAGCAGACTACAGAGTCACGTGAAGGGACTCCAGAGGCAGTCTGGTGGAAGTTCTCCATTTTTCATAGCTGAGAAGAAGTTTGCCCAACATCACCCCCAGGTAATAAAGTAGAAAAATTGGGCTTTGAACCCAGGTCCTCTGATCTCTATGGCAGTTAGGTGATGCAGTGGATAGCGCACTGGGCCTGGAATCAGGAAGACCTGAGTTCAAATGTGACCTCAAATACTTTCTAGCTGTGTGGCCTTGGGTAAGTCACTTAACCCTGTTAACTCAGCTTCCTCATCTATAAAATGTGCTGAAGAAGCACAACTAAACAACTAAAACAATTAAATTAAACAACTAAACAACAACCATATCTTCTGATCTCTGATTTTCCTTAAGTGTGGATGTGACCATGACAGTAAGCCCGGATGGTGTCCTTTACCTTCTGGATCTGTTAACTCTTGTATTTTATTTACCTGAACCCTTCCCATCTTTATGGCTGTCTGATATTTGACTCTGCTCCATGTACTGTGTGGTCTAGGGACACCGGTCCTTGTACATCTTCCCATAAGACTCCCCATCTCCAGACTTGGCACCTTTCCCCTGGACCTCAATCCTCTGTGTCTGGAATGTTCTTGCTCTCCCCTCCATCCCTGACTTTCCTGGCTTCAAGAATCAGCTCAACTCTCACCTTTTCCAGCCTCCTGCACCCCAATAGTGCCTTCCCCACCTCTCTTGTATGAACTTAGTGGCTTTTGTGCTGTCTCCCTAGTTATAATGTGGGCTCCCTGAAGATAGGGATTGTATTTTTGTAACCTCAGCATGTACTATATTGCCTGGCACATAGTAAGTGCTTTAAAAATGCTTGTTGACCATTGCCTGACTCCAGAATGGACAATCTTTTCCTTGTGCTTTGATGCCTCATTCATCAGATGTGTGTATATACATATATGTGTATATATACACCCAAACATACACATACATGTATGTAGACATACATGTATGTAGATACACATCTATACATGTATATATACACACATTAAGATCTTTCCTGCTCCTGTTGATCCTGTGTTAGCTGTCCTTCACAACTTGGTGTAATTGACAAATTCATCGAAGTCTTTATCCAAGTCACTGACAAAAATGATCAAGAGCACAGTCCCTGGGTACTCTACCGGAGACTTCTTGCCATGTTGACAAGGAATGATTAATGACTCCCCTCTGACTCTGACTATCCAACCAGTTCCGAATCTGCCTAATTATATTACCATCTTAGCCATATCTCTCCATATTTTCTACAAGAATGAGAAATATTATCAAAAACTTTGCTAAAATTGAGGTAAAGTCCATACCCAGCTTTTCCTTCATCTGCCAGATTAGTATTCCTAATTGATATTCCTGGAAAAGGGAAATGAGGTTTGTTTGGTGTGTTTGATTCTGGATGAAGCCATGCTGATTCCTTGAGATGGCTGTTTACCTTTCTAGATGTGCACCAACCATCTCTCTAATGAGCCATTCTAGAATTCCCCAAGGAATAGAAGTCAAGGCCCCTGGTCTTGAATTTCAGCTCAAAGCTGCCTTTTTTTTCCCTCCTCTTTTCCTTAACCATGAATTTGGATTCCAGGATTTTCTCATAAAAAGAGAGATAGGAACAAAGCCCTGGTTCTGACCACTTTCAATTTTCTTTTGAGTTACTTCTTAGGAGAGTGAAATAATAGAAAAACGGCAACTTTGGGGATGGGGAAAGAAACTTCTGGAGATTAAAGGGGGAAAGAAATTCTGGGAAAAGTGACCTGGGGAGTCTGTAGGTTGTAGCACTTGGAGTTGGAAGGCACAAGGTCATACAATGAGTAAATAGAAGAGCTGGGCTGCTTTCCTTGGGAGCCCTCCAAGTCAATTCTAGGAGTCAAAGTCCCATCCTGTCTGGGGGAGGGAAGGTTTCACAAATGCTCCCTCTGATCTTAGTTGAAATATGGCCTTGGGAAAGACTGTTGGAAACCCTGCAAGGGATCTGATTGATGGCATAGAAAACTGACATATGTCATTCCCGGAGCCAGGCTGGATCAGACCCATTCTTTAGCCTGCTCTGAGTCCAAGTCAATATCAACCACCCATTGGTCTTAATCCGACTGACCTAACACAGAGCTGAGTTACAGGAGTAGAGGGGACAGATCCTAGTCACGGTCCTTGAATTTTAATCACCAACCTTGATAGCTAGGAATGCCTAAATTCAGAACCTGAAGAGATCTCAGAAGCCAGCTAGTCCAACACTCTCATTTTACAAATGAGGAAACTAAGGCTCATGAAGTTTGCTCAAGTAGTAAGCAGTAGAGGTGAGATCTGAACCCCGACTCTGAGGCCCACCTTCTTTCCACCATACCCTACCACTACCCTGTCCTTTTCTCCCCAGTGGGGTGGGAGTTGGGGAAGACATTTAGCCTGACTCCTGCTGGAGTGCCAGTGCTTTCAGGACACAGAGTCCTCAGGGGATGTGCTATGGGATGCCTGGCTCAGAGGTGAGCAGAAACTGCACCTTCCCCAACTTTTATCTGAAGAGGAGGCCTCAGCCCTTGACAAATGCCTGGCACCATTGCAGATGAAGCCTTTCATTCTGAATGAAACAGTAAGTGTAGGTTGCTCTTGACTATCATCCATCTCTCGCTATTAACTTGAATCACCATCTTCATCATCTTCCCCTCATAGCACTTTTACAATTTAGTTTGTCTTCTGCACTATCATAGTTTGGGGCCAGAGCTTCTTCTTTCTCAAGGTTTTTTTTGGGGGGGGGGCAGGGCTTTTATCTCTGTGAAAACTCTGTGTCTAAGCCAGGTTCCTTCATTGGTCCTGGCATCCTCTTAGCTGACCTAGCTTCAGAGAGGTTCCCAAGGTCACCTAGGGAGAAGTGGAGATTCCTGAGGGCTCCCTTGCTTTCTTGCTCCCTGGCAGCTTCCATCATTGAAATGTAATCCCTCCCACGGGGCCCCAGGTCAACTCTGTCTATAGTTTCTCTCTCAGAGGAGCACGCTCAAATCCATGCTGGCCTCTCTCCAGCTCTGGCCAGAGCAAAGGCTCATGGGCCTTCAGAGGACTGGCACTGAGTCACCTCTGTCATGTCTCTGGAGATCAAAGTGCCTGAGGTGACCCGGGACCTTGGTGCCTGGCTTTCTGAGCACTTGTGATGTCACTGAGTCAGGTAGGTGGGCAGGCAGGCCTAGTGGGAGTTTGGAGCTGAGGTAGGGAAGACCTCAAAGTGGGAAACCCTCAGGGGAATTAGTCAATTGTTACAATAATAAACATGACAACAGCAGTAGCAGCAGCATCAAAAGTATCCCATGTAGTATTATAGAAAGAACACCGATCTGGGAATCAAAGGACCTGCATTCAAGTCTTACCTTTGCCATAAGAACCTGTATAACCTTGGACAAATCATTTAACTTCTCTGGGCCTCGATTTCCTCATCAGTAAAACAAATGGGCTGGATTAGGCAGTGCCTGGTGTCTCTTCCAGTCCTAAATCTATGACCCTGCCAGCTCTCATTTTTCCAGCGCTTTCAGACTGACAAAGCATTTTCTCCCTATCACTCTATGAGGTAGGATCACAAGAGCACAGATTTAGACCCGAGAGAGCTGTCAGGTGTCACCTTGTGCAGCCCCCCTCAAGGTAGGAAGTGTGAGTATTATTACTCCTATTTTACAGACCACTAGATCACAGGCTAGAGCTGGAGGGACGTCAGATGCTTTCTAATTCAACTTTCTCATTTTACAAATGGGAAGATTGAAGCTAACAGAGGTCATGGAGTAGATAGTCATCAGGGTCAAGACTTGAACTCGGATCTTCTAATTCCAAGACCAGTATTTTGTCCATCACACCATACTGCCACAGTAGCAAAGTATCTAAGGGTTCCCATCTGGCCGGGAGTGGGTCAGGGCCATTGCAAGACCTGTGGTAGTTGACACATTTATATATCTTTGGTTTAGCTCTCTATCCCCTAATCTGGGGCCCCACTGGGTCTTGCCATGATTGGTAAGTATCTCATGTAGTCCACTGTATCTAGGTTGGCACCAACTATGCCTCACTTTAGTCCCTGTATATCTTACCAGCTGCCTTACTGACCTCCTCATACCCTCACTCCATGATTTCCAGTTCTGGAAACATAATCCAATCAACACTACCATTACTACTGGAAAGGATGTGTCTATCTACTTCCCTAAGGTTCCACTCACTATCCTTGTTACTTTCCAAATCAAAAATTCCTCTCCTTGGCCATCACTCCCCTCAAAGTGCTGCATTCTCCTGTTAAAATGTAAGCTTCTTGAGGATAGAGACACAGTTTGCTTTTGTATTTGTATTTCTAAGACTTAGTATAGGGCTTAACAAGAAGCAAATACTTAATAAATCCATATAACCATCCCATCCATCCATTCAACCATCCATCCATCCATCCATTCCCTTTCCAGTCTTCTGACCCATACATAAATACCTTTGACAGCTCATGATCCTCCTTGGAATAGGAGCAGGAATATACCCAGAGCATTGTGTGATGATGTCACTGCTCCTGGATATATTACATTACGTTTTAAGCCTTCCCTTGGGGTAGTTAAGGCATGATGATAGCTAGCATTTTTATCACCTTAAGGTTTCAAAGAACTTTACACATATTATTTCCTTCTATCCTCACAATAACCTATGAGGTAGGTGTTATCATCACCTCCTTTTTACAGAAGAGGAAACTGAGGCAGACAGAGTGACTCAGTTAGTAATTGTCTGAGTCAGGATTTGGATTCAGGTCTTCCTGACTCCACAACCAGCGCTCTAGTCACTGAACCACTCCCATATACAAAGGCCTATCCTTTCTGAATTACTGCCCTGGGAAACTGAGACACAATTCCCATCCCTAAGAGGTACTGTACTTGACAGAATGACTCCCACAAACCCTTGGGAACAATACAAATGGGAAATAGCACTCAATGAGACATTATTCCTTTGGGTGTATGTACATCTGTTTTTATAAGGGGGGACACTGTAATTCCTAGGGAAATCATTCTTGACCAGACTGTACCGTTTGGTCAAGCCAGTATAGATAATAGTCTTCTGTTAACTCCACTGGATCCTTCCCTACTCAAGGTCAAGTAAAAGACTTCTCTTTGGTATTTAAAGCCATTCAGAATGTGACTCTAACCCTGGACTCTAATACCTTTCCATTCTTTCTGACTACTGCTCCCCTTCACCACTCCACAGTCCGGCTAAGCAAGGTTTGTTGCCACTCACTTTTTTATCTTTATTTTCCTATAACCAAGCACAATGGCAGGTGAAGAGTAGGTATTCAATAAATGTTTGTTAATGGATTGATTGTCCCAAGATCACTCCAGTCACAACTCCAAAGTCTGGGATTCTCTGCCTCCTGGCCTTGCTAGCTTTCTTCAAGTCCCAGGTAAAATCCCATCTTCTACAAGAGGCCTTTCCCAGTCCCCCTTAATGTTAGAGCCTTCCTGCTTCCCGTTTCTCCTGTCTATATAATATTTGTATATATTTGCTTGCATGTTGTCTTGGCCATTAGATTGTGAACTCCTTGAGAGTAGGGTCTATTTATTTATTTATGCCTTTCTTTGTATCCCCAGTACTTAGTGTGGTACCTGGCTTAATAAATGCTTACTGATTGGGGGAAGTCCAAGCTACAACTAGGACACCAAGATAAAAACTAAGGAAAATGTAACCTGAAATATCATATAGAAGCATCATTAATTACAGCATTTTAAGAGAGGAATGGACCTTAGCCATGTGTAAGCCCAAAACATGGCCCAAATGGAATCCTTATAAGTGGCCAATTTGCCAAGTGGCTATCATGTCTGCTTGCAAACCTCTGATGAGGATCTAATTCTGAGGACAGTTCTTAAGTTCAGAAGCTCTCGCTGACATTCAACCTTTTGGCCACTTAACCCGTTTTGCTCCCCGTTCTGCCCTCTTCCAAAAGACAGCCTTCAAAGGTTTGAAGATAGTGATCCTGTCACCCTCCTCCCCTCAACACACATAGGTCAACATTTGTTTAGTCCCTGGCCCCTCAAGGCTCCAGGGTCTGCTCTTACCGTCTAGGGATAGCCAGTCATGCTGCGAGGAAGGGAGAGTGGGCAGAGCCCGGGCTTTATATTCAAACACCACTGAGTTAGAGATGATCTGGTTGTTGAAGGCAACTTGTAGGGTCACAAGGCCAGTATCATGAGCTGCAAACACAAGAATGGAAAATCAGAATGAAAGGAGCTGGCAGAGTTCATTCAACCTAGCATTCACCTCAAATGACCTTGGAATAACCCTCTAGGCATTCACCAATACCTGTTCTGCCTGTCCTTTGAACTTGCTCAACTCTCATGGAAACTCCCAATTCTAGGAAGCCTTCTCTGACTGACTCTTATTCTTTAGTTCCTCTGACTCTATCCCCTCCCCTAGAACTATTCCCACTCAAGCCTTCATCGGAGTTGTTGTGTGTTAGATGATGGTGGTTGATTTGCTTTTCATTTTCAAGTCTTTGGAGACCCTAGAGTTCCATTGTCTTGAAAGACATACAACCATGCTGACCAGAATATTGACATTAAAAAGATGAGCCTTTGTTTCAGGAAGAAATTTGAGGTTATTAAACAATCAAACAACTTTGCAATTTCCAGAGGACAGTGGAGAGACATCTGGTAGTTTTGAGAAGATTTCAACACATTATGCAGTGTATGGCACATAGTAGGTGCTTATTGATTGGTTGATTACAAGCAAGAAATTAAAAGAAGTGAAGCAGAGGATATCATTGAAGACATGAAAGAATGAAAGAGATAGGCCAGGATGCTCCAAAGAAAATTTTTTTAAAAAGAGGAGAAAGACCCATATGTATGAAAATATTTTTAGCATCTGTCTTTGATAAAGCAAAGACCTGGAAGCCAAGAAGGTTCTTAACAGTTGGGGAATGACTGATCAAATTATGGTGTAGGAGTGGCATGGAATGCTATTGCTTTGTAAGAAATGATGAAAGGAAAATTTCAGAGGAACTTGGGAAGACTTGTATGAAATGATGCAAAGTGAAATGAGAAGAACCAAGAGAACAACATACATTGTAACAATAACCTTGTGGAAATGAAGTTTTGAAAGATGTTAGAACTCTAATCAATGCAATGATCTGCCTTGATTCCACAGGATCAATGTTCCTCACTTCCTCAAAGAAAGATAATCTGCCAAATACGCAGAACGAGAGAAGCATTTTTGGCTCTAGCCAAATTGGGAATTTATGTGACTAGGCATATCTTACAAAGACTTTGTTTTTCTTTTTTTGTCAAATTGTTGGTGGATAGGGTAGGAGAAAAAGAAAAGAAAAAAGAAAGAAAAGGTCATTGAAGCCTCACCCCTCCCTCTGGGTTCTAGACAGTTCTCTAAGACCAAACATTGTTGGGAAGGTGCTGACTTGCATGAGAAGAGGGTATTTCCTCACTGGGAGTTCTGAGTACTAATGAAATCACAAGTCCAGTCCCAATCCTTATCCCCATCTTCTTGCTAAGTTCTCCTTTGTCTGGAATCAGGACACAGGGTCTTTGGTTATGGACCAGCCTCCATGGGATCTTCGACAAAGTCCTTTCCCTTTCTGAGACTTTCCCTCTTTGAAAAAGGAAGGATTTGGACAAACTGATTGTTGTTGAGCTAAAGCCCCCTCCCCCTTTTACCCTTTCCCCACTTTTGTATTCTGTACATGTCAAGGCTTTTGAGATATTCAGAGTCTGTGCCCCCTAGCCTGGGCTCTCCTCAGATTACCTCCAAAGCACTTCCTTCTCTTCCTCTATTTCCTTGAATTTAGGAGTAGCTCTTGGTGCCATCGAGGATGATGGATTCAAGTGTGTGTGTGTGTGTGTGTAGAGGGTCTTTGCTTCCTCCAAAGATTAGAGCTGGAAAGGATCCTTGAGATCATTTTATAAATGGGGAAACTGAGGCAAATGAAGTGAAGTGACTTGCCCATTGTCACACAGCTAGTAAAGTGTCGGGGGCTGAATTTGAACTTAGGTCCTCCTGACTTTAGGGTAGTGCTCTATCCACTGCACTGTCTACCTTCCTCTAATATAATGTTTTTTAGGTTTGCAAAATATTTTACACACATTATCTCATTTGAATCTCCCAGCATTTCTAAAGTTGGTAGTGTTCTCATTCCCATTTTGCAGAATGAAGAGCTGAGGTTGAGAAAAGTTAAGTGATTTGTCCAGGTGCACATATCTAAGTAAATATCTGGAGGAGGATTTCCACTCAGATCCTCCTGGCTCTGACCCCACCACCTATCCACTGAAACAGCCAGCTGCCTCCAAGGACCAGGCCTTCAGACTCAATGCTCTTTCCCAAGTTCTGGGCCATCTCCTTCTCAGGGCTGGTCTTGGACCCTGTGCCCACCCACTCCTCGCTAGCCCCTGCACCCTCTGCTGCTGCTTAGGGGCCCCAGGCTGATCTTCCCTGCCAGGCATCTTCTGCCAGGACCCCTGTGGCAGCAGCAGCCTGTGGAGAGCTATTTCCGCAAAGAGCAACCCTCTCTTTTATCTCCCTTTGAATTGGATCTTCCGCCTTTTCATGACCTCTGGGGAATTTTGGCTCCCTTGCAGGAAAGCTGGGCCACCAAACTGCCTTGCCCATCCTTCGAAAGGCAGCCCGGCCATCCCTTGCTAAGTTCTCCTCCTGCTGTTTCCTGGCCTGTGCCTTTCATCACTGTTTTATTCTTAGCTCGGTCTTCTTGACTCTGTCATCCCCCTCTTGACCTTTCAGTGTGATTAGGGTCTTGTTAAAGTCAGTTTACATGGGCTGAGTGTGTTTTCTGCTTTCTGAGGGGGTTTGGGAGTTGTTTGGAACAGGACTAAGCTGTCCCTCAGGACAGGTGGACAGGACCCTGTTGTCTAGACCATCTGTGGTGTGGACACTTGAGCTGATACTGGCTGCCACTGATGCAAACACGGCCCGCTTGTGTTTCACTTAACCTGCCTATCTTATTTTTGGCCAACAAGTTGGTCTGCGTTGACACTGTACAAGTCTTTGGAAACCTTCCTGCTAGAAATGAGAGTGGTCTATTTTAGACTCTGTCTGTTAGAGATGGAAAATCTAACTTGTTTGGGTGTTCTAAGCCTCAGTTTCCTCATTTATAGGATGGAGAAAATATTACCTATGGAAAATTCTTACTTATTATATGATGGAGAAAAATGTTACTTGGAGTTTCTGCTTAAATTCTATATGGACTTAGGGCCAGAAGGTCTTAAGGGGCCTTTCTGTTCAACCTCTTTATTCTACAGACAGGATACTGAATTCCAGGAAAGTGGGGTGATTTTCCCATCATCCTTCAGGCAGCAAGTGCCAAAATCTGGGTGCAACATCTGTCTAACACCTTTTCCAGTGTTTCCCATGGCCTCATGGGTTGTTGGGAAGATTAAATGAGAGAAAATATATGTAAGGCTAGTGAGCATCACAGAAATGTTGTCTACTACTACTACTGCTACTACTACTACTACTACTACTACTACTACTACTACTACTACTACTACAGCTATTGATGATTATGGTCATTATCATCACCTGCCATTTCACAACTCCTAGTAAGGAAACACTGGTTTTAGAGCTGCCTGGGGCACCAACAGGTCAAGTGACTTGCTCAGGGTCACACAGACAAGAGAATCTGAGGGAAGACTTGAACCTACATCTCCCTGACTCTGAGGCTCCCACACTGCCTTGCCTCCTGAGTTTTCCTTCATCATCAGCTCAGCCAAGCCTAGATTTGGGGATTTGTAAACTGGAATGACAAAGCCTCAGTTTCCTCAGCTGTAAAAGCATGGGGTTAAGCTTGTCTGTCAGTTAACCAGCATCAGTTAAGCATTTACTGTGTACCAGGCTCAGGTACTAAGCCGGGCAGATACAAAGAAAGATAAAAGACCTTCCCTACCCTCAAGGAGCTCCCGGTCTAAACTACATGGTCTCAAAGTCTCTTCCAGCTCCCCAGAGCCTTTCAATTCCTCCACTTTACATCTTCCTACTCATTGCTACCATAACAGTTTCGGGGACCGAGGTTGGGTAGAGCTGATACCTTAGTCCTATCAGAGGAAGTAACATTTGTTAATACTACCGTGCCTGGCATGTAGTAGGTATTTAATAAATACTTGCTTGTTTTCCTCTCTCCTCTCTACCTGCCTTGTCCTGACTTGGTCTACATAAGCTCCTTGAGAGCACTGGCTATTTATTTATTTTTCCTTTGTATCCTTGGCATCTAATAGAGTGCCTTGCACATAATAAGAATGTACTGTTTCATTGATATGGGGAAGTTAATGGAGAAAGAAGGAGGAAGTAGAGGGGAGGTAGAGAGAGAGAGAGAGAGAGAGAGAGAGAGAGAGAGAGAGAGAGAGAAAGGGTGAGGGAGAGAGAGAGAGAGGGTGAGGGAGAGAGAGAGAGAGGGCGAGGGAGAGAGAGAGAGAGGGTGAGGGAGAGGGAGACAGAGAGAGAGAGAGATTGGGCATGCAAAGAAAAACAGATGGAAAGAGACAGAAAGATACAGAGAAACAGAGAGAAGGGAAGAGAGACAGAGACAGAGACTAAGACAGAAAGAGACACAGAGACAGAGATAGGGAGAGAAAGATCCAGAGTCAGAAGGAGACAGAGACCCTCACAGCAGCAGCTGGACTGGGTGTGCAGAGAAAGACAGAGATGGAGAGATAAAGAGGGACACAGAGACAAAAAGAGAAGAGGAGAGGAGAGGGTCCAGCTGGATCCCTTTGTAGGGGTTCTTCCTCAGGATACTGTAAGGGGCAGCAGTGGTTTAGCTAAACTTGGATTCAGGCAGCCCGGCTTCTAGGATGCCAGTCCTCCACCAACTTGCTGTGTGACCTTAGATGAGTCCCTTTCCTTCTCTGTCATTCAGTTTCTCCCTCTGCCAAATGAGGGGGCAGCTTAGGAGTTATCTAAGGTTCCTCCACCTCTAGCAATTGGAGTCATTTCGTAACAGGTTTGGAGCTGGAAGGAACCTGGTTCTTGTTTTATACAGAGGCAAACCGAGGCCTTGAATTTTGTAGAAATGCTGTGTCCTATACAGAGGGCCAGACCAACATGCTGGGACCCCAATCATGTCCTTCTGAAATGGTGACCCTATTTTCTGCAAGTTTCAGAAGGGAGAAAACTTTGGTAGAAAGGGAACCCCACGCTGGAGCCCCAGCCTTTTTGGGACTACTTGGGCAACCCCTCCAGCCTTGTGCGCTGCCTCCTCATTCATGGATTCCTTCCTTCCTTTCCTCCCTCTCCGACAGGATCCTGGATTGCTTCCCCAACCCCCTCCAGGCTCCTCATGTTACAGACAAAGTCATCCAGCAGGCATGTATTAAGGACTGCTCTAAAGGTCCTTGTCCATTACTGTCCTGCTCTGATAGCTCCTTAAGCCATGGAGGTGACCTTGGGTCCTCAAAGGCTGTGCCAGTGGAACACAGGTTCTGGCAAGTCCGACCAAGCTGGAAAAACCCCAAGTACAGGCCCTGGGATGGCCCATGTCATGGATTCTCATCCTGAGATCAGCCTGTCTAAGTCTGGAGAGGCCCCAGCAGCTCATGGAGCCCATCTGCTAAGCTGCAGAGGGGTAATCTGCATCAACGGAGTACTGAGAGATAAAGTCCTACTTGCTCAGTCTGGCACCCAGGGCCCTTCGTAGCATGGCACCCACTACTCTTCTGGCTCTTTTCAAGCTCTCCTCCATGCACTCTATACTCCAACTTCATTGGCCTGCTCTGTACCCCACCCTCACTCTCCCATCTCACACTTTTGCTGCTCCCTGTTTCTGTAATGATAAGTCAGCTTTATACAACACCTCACAGTCTGTGAAGGTTTGACAGACAGGGCATCTGATCCACAAGTCTCATAATGCAAATGTTTTACTATCCTCATATAACAGCTGAAGAACTGAGGGTGAGAGGTTAGTTGACTTGCCCAGGGCCACACAACCAGCTACAAGTATCTGAGTCAGAATTTGAACTCAGGTCTTCCTGATGCCAAGTCCAGGGCCCATCAGCTACACCCCTCTAGCTGCCTCTAGAATCCAGCTGCCTTTTCCCTCTTTACCTGTTGAATTAGAACCCACTCTAAAAAAACCTAATTATGAAATATTTTCTGACCTTGCCACTCTGGATCTTACGTAGTACTTTGTTTTGCACATTTCCTGGGTTCCAGGCCTGTCTCTGACTCATCCTGGCTGTGTGACCCTGTCTGGGCAAGTCATTCAAACTCTCAGTGTTCCATGCACAGAGTGCCAACCTGCATTGGTAGGGGTTTTCTTTCCTGAGAGTTCCCCATACCAACGAAATCACAGGACTCTATCCTTTTCTGGCAAAGGAGTGCGTTGCAGTGGTTGGGTCAGAAATAATGTGGGTGTCCACCATTTTTTCCCTTGTGGGCTTAGTTTGAAAGGCAAGGTACTCCCCAGAAGGGAAGGGCCAAGAGAAGGGCTGTTGTGACATTGATGCCAAAAGGGATGAATAGCTTGGCTCTCAAAAAGTCAAGGTGGATAAGAGTCTTATAGCACCTTGATTGTCAAATGTAGGGAAATAAGATTCATTCCCTGCCCTCCAGGAGTTCACAGTCTAGCCATCTTGACCAGTCTCTAACTGGAAATCCCTGTATTGGATGGAGCACAGTGTTGTCTCATTACTTCTTCTGTTCCCAAATCTGACATACCATTTCTCATCTCCACACCTTTGCACAGGTTGTCCCCTGTCTAGAATGCCTTTCTTTCTCACCTCTGCTTCTTACAATTTTCAACTTCCTTTGAATCTGAACTTAAAAACCTTTCTTGGTTCTCCCTTCAACTCCACAGTTGCTAGTATACTCTGCCTTCTCAGATAATCTCACACTTAATCATCTGTGCATATATCAGTTTTCTAGGCAGAATCTAAGTCCCTTGAAGGCAAGGTCAGTTTGTCTTTGTCTCCCCAGTGCTTAACACAGAGTGTGGTGCCGAGTAAGTACTTAGTGGATTATATCATGGAGGGCGAGTGGGCTGGGTGGCTTTCTCCCTGCTCTGTCTGGCGAGACATAGGAGAGCTTGGGACAAAAGGACAGAGAGAGAGCAGAATCTCGGTCTGGAAATGTGGATCTTGAGGAAACTGTGTCCCAAGGAGGACAGGTAAAGACCAGGGAGCAGGGCGGGTGGTGCAGGAACCAGGCAGGATCTCTGTTTCAAGCCAGACAAAGACCAGGTATAGAGGCGGCACCTGCCTCAGCAGGAGGTAGGGAACAGACAGTTTAATAGCATGTTGGCCCCTCCTTTCCAGGGCCCAGGCAGATCCCATCCCTGTGTTATTACAGGTTTGCCACAATAGCTAGGCGAGCACCTCAAGCCCAAGAATTTGTTAGGACGTCTGGAGGAGAAAAGAGAATGAGGAGGGAGGGCCCTTGGCAGGCCTGGGCACGGGCCCTTCATTTGTTGTCTCCTCTCCTGCTTCCTCTGGTTTCTTGTTAGAGTTGGAGGACAGCCCCGATGTAGGGGCCAGCCCTGTGTGCACCTCTTTCTGGGCCCTCAGGAATGGGACAGAGAGGGTCTGGTACACAGTAAACCTTTAATAAATGCTTGGTTTGATTGATTGATGGAGAGACATAAAGGAGCAGAGATGTAGGGCTGCAATGGGCCTCAGAAGTCACTCAGAGGACTTTTAGTCCAATGGTGTCAGATTCAAGTAAAAATAGGAAGAAGGAGGGCCACTAAACTGGACACAAGGATCCCTATGGGTGCACATTAACTTAGAAAACTACAGATTAACATGATCTATGATTTTTCGTATTTTTATTTGTTTTGTTAAATATTTTTCAATCCCATTTTAATCTGGTTCAGGCTGCCTTTGAGAGTGCTGTGGGCTGCCTGTAGGCTGAGTGTTGGACATCTCTGGTCTGGTGCCTTTGCCTCATGATAGAGAGGTTAGACCAAGGTCACATGGGCATTAAGTTGCAGTGCTAGGATTTGGACCCAGGCCATTTATTAGGGGATTAACTGAAGTTTGTCTTTCCCTTATAGGCCTTTCTGTGCTCAGAAACCCCAGTCACTGGAGAGTAGGATCAGGCTGACTTCTCAAGGGAAAGAACAAAACAAGAGGTCAGGAGGCAGGTGGAAATGAAAGTGGGAAGGTTCAGAGTGACCTGCATCCAGAGCTAAGGTGGCCCAGGTGGAAAATGTTGACTTGGTGCTAGAGCTGCCTGCATACAGCTCAACAGTCATTCTCTCCTTTTATTCCTAGAAAGGAAGCTTGGCTTTGAATTCATTCATTTGTCCATCTGTCCATCCATCCAACAAATATTGATCACACACATTCTATGTGCAGAGCATCCTGTAGTTAGCTATCCTGTTAGATACTGGGGAAAGTTTAGATAATACATTGCCTGCCTTCATGAGGTTTACATATAAAGGCTAATAGGATTTTCCCACCCCAACTTGCCCCCAACAACAGTGCCATGGTCTTTGGAAGATTTCTTGTCTTATTTGACAAGTTGATCTAACTCCATTCTTGTACCCAGTTTGGGGAAGGGGGTTGTATCACAAGGACCCACACTTAGGATTGATTGACTTGGTCTTTGAAGTTGCTATGGGTAGTTTTCCTGGAGCTCTCTGGCACCAATTCTAGGTAGGAGATCTTTTTGAACCTAGCACAGTGAGTATACAGTACATGTATTTAAGTACATAGTAAATGTACTTAAGTATAAAATAGATACTTAAGGAATACTTGCTGAATTAAACTGAATTCTTGGATCTGGAGCCATGTCCATCTCCATCTTGGAGATCTTGATACCTTGAAATGTTATAACTGGAGGCAATGGTAGAACCTAGGCTATTAGAGCTGGAAAGAACTTTGGAGAAGATCTAGTTCCACTCCCTGATTTTAGGGAGGAGGAAACTGAGATTCAGAGAGGTCAAGTGACTTACCCAAGGTCACATGCCTAGGAAGTGTTTGAAGCTGGATTTGAATTCAGGCCTACCTGACTAATACTGCCTTCCTCCCACTCCAAATCAATCCATTGATCAGAGGTTTTATTAAACACTTACTATGTGTTAGGCACTGTGCTAAGTATTGGGTATAAAAAATATCTCCCAAAGTAAGCCTTTTGTTGTGACATAAGAAAATCTTATGAACTCAGAAACCTGGTTTGACAGCATGTGCAACACTCCCTATCCCTTGTACCCTACCTCTCCAAGAAAAGGAAGGAGGTATGTTTCCTTATCTTTTCCAGGGCCAGGATTGGTCATTCTCATGGCACAGAGTTCTCAGGTCTTCTCATTTTATAGGAAAAAGGGGTTGAATTTCAGAGAGGGGAAATTACCCAAGGCTACACATCTGGTTAATGCTAAAATGAGACCACTACCCTTGGTGCTCCCCTCTGTTCCTCCCCAGCCCTCTGTCTCTTGACTCTTGATTCATTGATCTGTCAGTTCTAACTGCTGGCCCAGTGATGGTCTGAGGAAGTTGCCCTTCTTACCTGGACAATAGCATCGAAGCACCCCTGGCTGGATCAAGGACGCAGGCACTGAGATCTGGTCAAACAGGCAACTGTAGTTATTGCTGGCTTCTTGCCATGGGCCTGTGATCAGGACTTTCACTCCTCCCTGCAAGAAAAGGAAGACAAAGGGAAATGAGGAAAGACAGAGAGAACTATGGAAGATGATGGGCTGGTGGGAACAAGGGTATGACTTGGAAGTGCCAGACTAAGAGACCCTATAGAAAGGAGAAAAGAGCAGAAATTGAAAACTACTGAGAAGCATGGGAAGACTTATATGGACTGATGCAAAGGGAAGTAAGCAGAGCCAGGAAAATAATATACATAATATACAAAATACATAATATGCAAAATCTAAGCTGAAAGCTGTGTGATTATAACGGCCAAGCTTGGCCCCAAAGAAGGGATGTGAGAAGTCACCTCCATCTATTCTTTGCTGAGGTGGGAAGCTATGGGAGTAGAACACTAGATATAATGTAAGAATTGGTTGATATGTTAGTTCCTTTTGTCAAACTATCTATTCCACCTCTTTTAAATTTATTTGCTATGGGTAATAGCTCTCTAGGAGGGGGAAGATTAAGGTGGAGGTGTGTTTCCCTTTCTCTGCCCCGACCTAGTTCCAGCTTGGCAGACCCTTGCACAAAACGACAGTGGAATCTCACTCCTTGGGACTCCCTCCACTCTCTCCACTCCTCTGTGAAGCTCCCCACTTTGGATCTTACACAAACTTTAGGAGGAGTCTTGGGTATCCATCCTTTCCTGGGCCAAAACAAAACAAAAACCAGATGCAATGGTTCATGACACACCTGAGAACTGGCTGGAATCCATGGGTTTCTGGGTCATTCTCTCCCAAACTCCCTGCCGTGTGTCCATACATCCTCCCACAACACAGAAAGGCAGTTGGAAAAGATCTCATTCGTCCCCTAGTCCAACCTGGACCTGAATAAGAATCCCTGCTATAACATATTCAATAAGTGGTCATTCACCCTCTGCTCAAAGATTTCCAAGGAGGAAGAAGCCACCACTTCTCAAGGCACATTCTACTTTGAGACTTTCCTAATTAGGAGGCTGTAGTATCGTGGAAAGAACACTGATTGGAGTCAGAGGATCTGAGTTCATATCCTGCCTGTGACACTGCTGTGTGACCAGAGGCGGTCACTTAATGTCCCAGAGCCTCAGTTTCCTCAATTGTTAAATGAGGAAATTGAACTAGATAGCTTCTGGGGTCTCTTTCAGACCTAGGAAATGATGAGCCTGTGACCTGACTCTGACCTTTTCTATGTGTATGACCTTAAGCATGTTACTTGACATTCACAGTCTTTGGTTTTCTCCTCTGTAACATGAGGGTAGTGGCCTCTGAGGCTCCTTCCAGTTCCACAAGCCCAGAAAATTAGCCTTCCATCAATTCCAGATTTTGCCCCCTCCCAACCTCCACTCATTGCTAATTGGGGACCAAACATAAAAAGAGTAATTCCTCTTCCAACATGGTGGACTTTAAAATATTTGAAAACAGTCATTTCCACACTGAGAGCAGGAGTGCCCATAAGCACCGCGCCAAGGGAGTGGGAGGAAACTAGGAGATGGGGAGGGGGAAGTGGCTGTTGTCTTCAAGGAGATGAAGCCTCACTATGGGAGGAGGGACCGACCTATTTGCTGCTCCTCTCACGGATGCTCCACTTCACATCTCCATGGTTCTGAACTGGAGGTCATCCGTGCCTGGGGTGTTTTTCTGATTCCTGGAATCCCTGGCTTTCTTTGAGACTCAAATCTAATGCCACATCTTGCCAGAGGCCTTTTCTGATCCCTTCCCTTCTCTCCACCCTCCCCACCTCCATCTGCAAGTGTCTTTCCCTTTAAGGTTAATTCCTATCTGTTCTGTATATATATACCTTTCATTGAGTCCCTGTTCAGTTGTTTCAGTCTGACTCTTCATGACCCCATTTGGGGTTTTCTTGGCAAAGATATTGGAGTGGTTTGCCATTTCCTACTCTGGCTCATTTTACGGATGAGGAAACTGAGGCACATGTTGTGAAGTGACTTGCCCAGGGTCACCTAGCTAGTAAGTATCTGAGGTTGGATTTGAACTCAGATCTCCTTGACTTCAGACCTAGCACTTTATCTGAAGTCACCTAGCTATCTCCTAGATGCCTTTCATGATCTCATTTATTTACATGCTTGCTCTTTCATTGGACGGTAAGTTCCTTGAGGGCAAGGACAAGTTTTGTTTTTTATTTGTATCTCTAAATCTTAGAAGAGGGCTTAGCAGGTTATTGATTGGACTTGTTAGGATTCTAGAGGGCAGAAGATCATTGAGTAGAGAATGCTACAAAAAGGCAGTGTATGTCCCAATAAATGGAAGAGATTAAGCTCCCAGTGCTTTGGGATGTAATGGAATCCTCAGCTAGTCATCTTTCTCTGAACCTCAGTTTCTTCAACTGTAAAAAAAGAGTGTTGGACTAGATAACCCTGGCTCTCCCTTTCAGCTCTTGTATTTTGTGTTTGATGATTCTAGACTTTTCAGATTCAACAAGACCAAGGAAGAGGGTGGGAAAAGGAGCCTCAAATGAGAACTTTTCCATTCTTTCTCCTCCTGACTATATTTCCTCTACCCCTAATGTCTTACCTGAGGGAGGTGAGCTGCTATAAAGTGGGGGTGGGCTCGAAGTGGTGGAGTGCAGGATTCCTGCTCTGGTGACAGTTTGGACTAGAGGGGGTTTCATCCATAGTTCCTGTCCCAGCCTGTCCTTACATGCTTGGACACAAAGGTCAAAGAATGCCATTATGTATTGGAGTCTCTCATCAGCTCCTGCTGGTGCAGAACTGGTGGGGAGGTGGTAAAACCAGGGAGAAACAAAGACTCAGCCCTGGGGGAGGGAGAAAGGCATCAGGAGATGGTGGGAAGGGTGGGGGGTGGGGAGGGGGGAAATGTGTGGAAAAAGAGGACTCTGGGCTAGGATCTTGCCAAATGAAATCAGTGTGATTCTGTGTGGAAGAAAGGAAGGGCTCAGAACAAGGTGGATGGGGAGCAAGAGCGTGGTCATCTCTACTGCTATGGAGATGGGGATGTGAAGCTAAAGGGTATGATGGGGTTGCAGGCTCCAGGGAGCCCTGCCTTCCCCTCCTCCCAGCTCCCCCAGTCTCTGGGCATCTGTGTCTTTGCTAGCCGCCCACACAGACTGACTGGGAACCACTCCTGACGTCATCTCTCCCCCACAGAGAGCAACCGGGAGAGCTTCCACAGAGGCTCCAAAGCAGCTGCTTTCCCAGCAGTGCAGCGTGGAACTCAGCGGCATGAGCCTTGGAGAAGGTCCTACATGACCCTTGCTAGACCACACTCCCCTAGACTCAGTTTGGACTCCTGCACAAGGAGACCTTCACCTCCCACCAGGGAAGGCTCTCATTTTGAGAGCTGGGTCCTGTTACCTCTGAGTGCCCACCAGCTAGTGCCAGGTGAATCCCAGGCAGAGAGAGGGGAGGACAAAAAGTAAAAGGAGAATAGGGGAGGGGGAGATAGTCTTGGAATGCTGGTATGGAGTCTGGCCAGCTGTCTGGAGCAGTTTCTGCTTTCAGTCTTTGGCTGCCCACTAGTATCTGCAAAGGGTCCTGGGATGCAGCTCATTCTGGGGCCTCTGAGTTGAAGATGCTTGCTTTTAGTGGGGCCCCTTTGGGCTGTCAGTGGACAGTGGACAGGAAAGTTGCTTTCTTCACTGGATCTGAGGGTCCTAGGAAGGAAACTGGGCTTTCAAGTTCAAGACCCTTAATTTAGCAAGTGGAAAACCAGACCAAGGAGGCTCAGTGGTGTGCCCAGGGCACCCAGGTGGTTTCTCACAGAGCAGGTCCTCAGGGCTCTTTCCACTGTCCCCCTCCTGGAAACTGGGGATTGGTTCAGAAGTGAGGCATGGTAGAAGAACCAGCCCTGCCCCCATAATTAGAGCATCTAAGGTCAAACCCCACCTCTAGCACTTGGACGTATCTGGAGGCAACTTTGAGCAGCTCTGCCTCATTTAAATCTGATTCCAGCACAAATCAAGACATCACCCATGATGTCACTGGTTCTCTTCAGAAATGAAGTACAAATACCTACACCCCCACTGACAATGTAGGTGACCATGGGCAAGCTATTTCACTTCCTTAGGCCTCAGTTTCCTTCTCTGTAAAAGGAGAGAGTTGGATTAGCTGGCCCCTGAGGTCCATCTTAGCTCTCGGCTGTGCTCCTAGGAGGTCTAAGGGAGTCCTGGGGACATAGGCTCCCTGACCCAACTCCCCTGACCTTCACTAGCCCTGGCAAAGCTTTCCCTGGTCATAGGGAGTATGATGGGAGCCTATGGAGAGGATCATGGTCTTTCCCTCCTCTCTGTCGGCATCAGCGTAAGAGTATCTCAGAATCATAGAATTTATGACCTGGCAGAGATCTTAGCAGACCCCTTACTCTGATCCACATCTAAACAAAAATGTCCATTTTTTTTTTCTTCACTTTTTTTGTCTCTATTTTTCTTTTGCAACATGGCAATGTTTTGTATGACCATGCATGTATAATCTATGTCAAATTGCTTGCCTTCTAAGGAGGGGTGAGGGGAGAGAGAGAGAAAATTTGGAACTCAAAACTTAAAAAGTTAAAATTTTTTTTATGTATAATTGAGAAAAAAATAAATAAATCTCCATTCTAAGAGACCCAGCAAGTAGTGATGACATCCAGCCTCTGGATGGAAAAGACCTCCATGGTGGGGGGGAGGGCGGGAGGGGCAGCCCATTCCCCTATGAGACAGCCCTAATGGCTGGGGACTTTTTTGTTACATCAAGCCTGAATCTGCTTCACTATCACACCTACCTGTGGTTCCTGATTCTGTCCTTATGCCCAAACAAAATGAGTCTAATCTCCTTTCTTCATGACAGTTCTTCAAACACCTGAAACAGCTATCATGTCTCCCCCTCTCCCCACAAATCTTCTCTTCCTTAAACTAAACATCCCCTGTGACTGTAACTGATTCTCATGTGATATGGACTCAAGACCTCCATCACTCGACTAAGCTCCAGAAAACCCCTATTCTAATGTCCTTGTTACCTGCCAGGGTAGACCTGCCTCCAGGCTAAGTCCGTATTAGAAAACACCACTTGACCAATACATTTCCATCTTGTAAGACATGGACAGACTGGCACAAGGGGATGAATCTTAGAACTGGAGACTTGAAAGAGAACTTAGAGGTTGTCTTTCATCCAGTCTCTCCACTAAAGAAGGGATTCTCTTCTACAGTATCTCTGATCACGTGGCTCCTCCTTGAACATTGACTAGAGCAGGAGAACTGTTAACCTTCCCAAGGCATTGTTAGACAGCTCTGAGCACTAGACAGTTTGTCTCTTGCTGAGCCAAAATCTTTCTCCTTGTAATATGTCCCCATTGTCTCTAGCTCTGTTCTATGGAGACAAATTTATCTAGCTCCTCAATCTCTGTTGTCTTTTCCTATTGGAATGTACCTCCTGGAGGGGAGGGATGGTCTTGCTTGCTTGTGTTTATATCCTTGGGGCTTAGCTCAGACAGGGATATAGTAAGCAAATCAGCATACATAAGGCATTTTTGCAAACTTTAAAGCCCATGTAAAGGGTTGTTCTTACTATTTATTCAGTCATCCGTTCACACAGAATAAATCTAATCCATCCTGCACATAGGGCAGCCAGGTAGTGTGGTAGATAGAGTGACAGGCCTGGAGGCATGAACATTAATATTCCTGAGTTCAAATCTGACCTCAGACACTTCCTAGCTGTGTGACCTTGGGCCTTGTTTACCTCAGTTTCCTCATCTGTATAATGAACTGGAGAAGGAAATGGCAGGCGCCTCCAGTATCTTTACCAAGAAAACCTAAATGGGGTCATGAAGAGTTGAATACACCTGAACAGTGATTGAACAACAAATCCTACAGATAGCATCTCTTCAAATATTTGAAGATAACGATCATGTTCTCTAAAAGTTGGAAAATCTCTGACTCTGAATAAGTCACTTACAAAATCGAAGAATCTCAGAGTTGGATGGATTTCAGTGGCCAACTCATCCAAGCCATCGCCCAAAGAAATCCCCACTCTGGTATCCTGATAGCCTATGCCTGAAGACCTCCATTGAGGGAGAGAGTCCACCACTTCCTGACAAAGCCTGTTCCACCCAGGGATGACTCCAGTGGTTGAGAAGATTTTGTGTGATCAAGATTTACTTTACATCTTTGGAACTCCCACCCAATGCTCCTGGCTCTGTCCTCTGGGGCCATATAACCACTCCAATCTCTTTTCTACCCAATGGGACTTCAAATATTTGAAGATTACCAACTAGTCCCTTTCAAGCCTTCTTTTCTTCAGGCTAAACATCCCTGGTCTTCTCACCTGATCCTCAGATTGAATGAATGTGAAGGAGCCCTTCACCATTGAGAGGCAGCTTGGCATGGTGGTACTAAGGTTTTAGACCCAGAGGCAGGGCAGGTCACTTCTTTCTGAGTCTGTAACATGGGGTTAATAATAACATCTACTTCACAGGACTGCCGAGACACCAAGTAAACGAGATACTATGTGTAAAGCATTCTACAAACCTTAAACTGCTTTATAAGAGTCATCATCCTTATTACATTAGCCAAGTGCTGTAGCCTGTCAAGCTCCCTTTGCATCTTGACTTTGCTATCTGCCATATTCTCTCAGCTCTGTGTCTTCTGAAAATTTGGTGAGCGTGTGTTTTATACCTTTATCCAAGTCACTGATAAAAATCTCATGGCCTGATCCCTGAGGCACTCCCCTAAAGACTTTCTGAGTTGATAAACAAGGAACATTTAATAACTGCTCTCTGGATCTGGTGACTTAGCTATTTCTAGATCCTCCCAATGTACTACTATCAAGTTTGTATCCACTTTTTTTATTTTCACAGAAAAGAGGTCTTATTAGCTGCTTTACTAGAACCTAAGTCAACTAAAGCTATTTACCTCCATCTATCATTCAAGCAGCATTATCAAAAAAGAAAATGAACTTGGTCAGGCATGATGTATTCTTGAAAAAATCTCGCTGCCTTCTTTAAATCACTGCTTCCTTTTCTACAAGTTCACTAACCATCCCTTGGATATGGTGTTCTAGAATTTTGCCCAGAATAAAAATAAAACTCAGTGATTTTTGACTTTTCATGATCCATTTCCATTCACTGTTTGAAAATCAATACATGCATCCTTCTTAAGTCTTTCTTTCTCCACTACTTTGAAAGATCTCGCAGTTGTAACGTCCACTTCTTTCCATGCTCTAGGCAGGATACCATGCATTTATGCCTGATGACTAAAACTCCTCAAGGGAAGCTAGATGTCCTTCCACTGTTTCCCCATTTATCTTAATCACTCTGGGTTTCTGTTTCCTCACCTATAAAATAAGAACTGGGGGAGTTAGACCAGAAAGATGATCTCTGAAGTTTCTTTCAGCTCCAAATCATAAACTCCTATGATCTGTTCTCTAGGATAAGAATCTTCACTTCTTTCTACCCATTTGTAGATGATATGGTCTCCAGTTCCTTCAGGATCCCCTGGTTTATTTCATCTAGAAGGCAACTAGAAGGCCCATTGGATAAAGAGAACTGGACCTGGAGCCAAGAAGACCCAAGTTCAAAGTTAGCCTTAGACACAGTAGCTGTCTCACCCTGGGCAAGTCACTTTACCTTTGTCTGTTTCAGTTTCCTCATTTTTAAAATACGGATGATAATGATAGTATGCACTTTCCAGGATAGTTGTGAGAATTAAATGAGATAAAATTTGTAAAACACTTAGCATTGTCCTGGCCTGGTACATGGTAAGCATTTAATAAATTCTTGCTCTTTCCCAAAGCCTCTTATTTGTCAGTGACGCAGAATTGCATAGCCTTCTTGAACTGTGGTTTGACTAACCACAGCTGAGGACGCTAGCATTGCTGCTTCCCTCATTCAGCATATTAGACCTTTCCTGAGTCAGTTCACATGAGATATGGCTCAGGGAAATTTCAGTGGAAGGACCTTTGTTGTGGTAAGGAGGGAGCAGAGTATGGCAGTGATGGACAGGGGCCCTGGATAAGTGAATATGTGTAGTTGGTCCTGGCATGTGGCCCTGGGCAGGAGGGTTGGGCTGTGAGCTCTGGTATCTGGATCCCTCCATTTTCCCAACTCTAAACCACATGGCTCTGGCTCAGCTACCTATGGCACCAAGAAACTGGTGGAGGGTGCCACCTAGTGTTATGGTTGGAGAAGCCAACCTGAAGGATGGCAGTTAGACAAAAGGGCCTCTCCCCTGATACCAGGCAGAACTGGCCTTGGGGAACTAGGCTGGATTACATTCCAGCTGTCATCTCCTACCCAGTATCTAGGAGAGGTGTGGAGAGGGTCCTCCCATTGTTTCGTTCTCTCCTGAGTTTTCCCAGAGGCTGCCTTTGGCTTTTCTTGGGCTTCTTCTCCAGGGACTCTAGTCTATATATATTTTGGCGCAATAAGTGACTGCCTATAAAGTGTGATTTTAGAAGCCGCTGATACAAGAGAGGAAACAGCACATTGGAAAGACCACTGGGTTTAGTCAGATGACTAGACACCATATTTTGGTCCTTCTAATTGTTAGCTGTGTGACCTTGGGCAAAAATTCCCTTGGGTCTCAATTTTCTCATTTTTCTGAATGAAAGGGTCAGATTATAGAATTTCTAAAATCCCTTCCAGGTCAAAATCCTATGATCCAAAATCTCAACTAGGCTATCTGTCATTCTTTGAAGGCAATGTCTCTAAAATCATTTCACTCCTGTAGCCTCTTAGCTAGCACCTTGGGAGACTCAGCAAGAGAGGGAAAGAGAGCAGGGATAGCAATGGGGATGAAGAGTGGAGGCCCTGATAGAGAAGGGAGGAGGCTGCCAAGAATGCACCTCACAGACTTAGTTGCTTTACTATAGTTTGCCTAGCTCTACCCAAAGAAAGAAGGCATTCCAGGTCTGGCTCTTCTGTCTCTTTCCCTGTCTCTTCCCCCCCCCCCCCCCTCTTTCATTTCATGGGTGTGTTAAGAACTCCTAGTGAGAAAACTCCCTCTATCAAAGCAGATCAGTATCTGCTTTGCATTTCAGTCTTAGAGAGTTGCCTGGGAGGTCCTGAAAGGTGAAATAATTTTCTCAGGGTCACAAAGTCAATTGTTGTCAGAGGTAGATCTCCATCTGACACCAGCCCTGACAGAGCCAGAGTCCCTCCTGAGGGACTGCTCAGAGGGCCCCGGGTTCACTGTGGACCTTGGACAAGTTGATTTCCCTATCTCTGTGCCTTAGTTTTTTTTATCTCTAAAATGAATGGACTGACCTAGATGATTTCCAAGGTCCTCTTTTGGTTTTAAATACTGTGATCTTACAAATGGCTCTTTTCAGAGCTCTTCACCTAAAGCTCATTCTGATCAACAAGACCTTGGAGAGCACCCTCCCCAGCGGGCCTTTGACTTTGGCTGGTTCTGCTACATTTCCCTGAATTAGGTGCAGGCTGGGGAGCCTAGGCCTTCTCCCAGGACCTTTCTGAAGGGCACCCCATTGTACAGAAATGAGAGAGGAAGAGATGTGCAATTGAGAATTTTTGTATCTCCACCTTGACCTTGGACTAGGACTGGCAGCACTGTAGTCAAAACATTGAGCTGAGAGTCAGAAGTCTTCCATTTATGGGATTTGGAATGAAAGCTTGACCCAGAACTCTCCAAGATTCTGTGAGTTCTCTATGGTCATTCTCTTAGGTCTCATGTGGAAGCATACTTCTCTACCCTGTGACAAACATTATGAGCAGAGAGTATGTCTGACTGAGGTTGGCTGGAAAAAAAGCTATCATAGTAATTATCCTAGGCCTGGGAGGTCACCTAGAATATCCCATTCCCTCAACTGTTGATATTCCCATTTATCCTTCAGAGGCTGAGACCCTGAGGCCCCGTTTCATGGAAATTGTGCCTGATTTCTAGGAGGACATTTTATCTGTCCCCTCCTCCCCTTCCTGTTCACATTGGAACAGCTCCCTGCTCCTAGCTCTGCTGCTGACTAGCATGAAGACAGGCAGGTCTTTGCATCTTTCAGGGTACTTATTTCCTCAACTGTAAAATGAGGGATTGAAGTTAATGATCTCTGAGGTCTCTTCCGGTTTGAAATGCGTATGCATTAATGTGTCTATAACAGCTCCACATGTCAAAGCCTGAGGAGCAACTGGGGATAGGCATTACATGGTGTGCTCTGTGCAGGCCCTAGTCTGTGAACAGTGTGATAATAATGGCTATGGAGCTTTAAGGCTTACAAAGGTCTTCCTACATGAGAAACCTGAAGTAGGTTATCATCCCCACTTTACAGATGAGCAAAGTAAGACTCAGAGATATTCATGTCAAAGGACCTTAGAGATCATCTGGTTCAACCTCTTCATTTTACAGATGAGGAAACTGAGGTGCCATGGGTAGAAGGCAGAGGTGAGATTTGAACTCAGGTCTTCTGTACCAATTCTCTTTCCACTGTACCACATTGCTTCCCATATTGAAGGATACCACACTGATGATAAGGATCATAGTCTTACAATATCTATCCCAGTTGTCCTGGCTCTAGATCCAGGGCTCTTTCCATTTTTCCATGATTAACTCTTGTGTCTGCCGGATGATGGCTCCATGAAGATTTGAGATGTATCAGAGAAATGGTTGCAGAGGCAGTCTTCTCCAGAGGCTGGAGCACTGACCTTGGAGTCAGGAAGACCTGCCTCAGATCCTAACGAGCTATGTGACCTCGGGGAAACTTACTTTCCTTTTCAAGGCCTTTAGTTCTTCATGTTTGAACTTTGCTATTGTCATTTGAGTCCAGTTGACTCTTTGAGACCTCATTTGAGTTTTCCTTGGCAAAGATACTGGACTGGTTTGCCATTTCCTTCTGCAGTTCATTTTACAGATGAGGAAATTGAGGCAAATAGGGCAAAGTGACCTGCCCATGGACTAGTAAGTGTCTGAGGCCAGATCTGAACTCAGGAGGATAGAGTGTTCTTGACTTCAAGTCAGTGCTCTAGGCACTATGGCACCCTTTGGCTGTCCTGTGAATCGAGTCAGATAGCTTCCAAGGTCCTTCCTTCCAATTACTAAATCTATCTTCTTATGACCCTAAGAAAGGGGCAAAGAGTCCTTGAGACATTAAGAGTTGGGACAGGGATGAGGAAAAGGAGGTGGTGAGCACAAAGGAATAGGCAGGGTGGAGGAGTGTTGATCTCTCCCTTCATAAAGCCCCAAGCCATTTTCATCAAGAACAAAAACAGCCACCGCCCACCACCCACTGTTCTAAAGCCAGGACTAAAGCATCTGTCTTGATTGAGGGGATAAAGAATGGCAGTTCCTAAGAGAAATCTGGCACCTTTCCCGTGGAGATGTCCCCTCCCCCCACCAGCGGGATGGCTCAGGCTCCACCCATTCAGGTGGACGTCTCCATGGCAACAGAGGCTCAGCTGAACAATTTTCACTGGTGGTGAGCCCACTGCCTTTCTTTGTTGTCTGCTCTGCTGGAGAGTCGCCCGTGTTCCATTGTGATAAGAAAAGATGAGAAAGATTAAAGGGTATAGAAGGGGGTGGGGAGGGGCAGGGGCAGGGGATGAGAGAGCTTCCATCTGAAATGTCAGTTCTTGGATATTTAAAAGTTCCACGTGCTCATATTAATCTGGGCCTGGTTGTTTTATAGGTGAGGAAACTGGGCCCAGGAAAGGTGACTCGATTTGCCTAAAGCCACACAAGTACTAAGAGGCAAAGCCAGAAATGGTATTGATGGCTGAGATGAAGGTCCAAGGTTCATGATGCCCTTTTCTCCGTTCTTTCCATTTTGGAAAAAGTGGTGAATCAACCAATAACTCAGTGAAAACAGAGACAAAAGAAAGAAGGAGAAGGGAGGCGAGAGGCAAGGGAGTCAGTGGGAAATGAAGGTGACCATGCTGCTGAATGGTGTCACCCTAACTGGTCAGGCACCTCAGGGAGATGGTGAGGGGACAGATGGGGAGGAAAGGCTTGGCCCTTCCCACCCATGACCCTATCCCTGCAAATCCATTCCAGCAGGAAGCAGATTTGGGGATCTCCTAATCTGGGAAAGGGTGTTATGGCTGACTCAATGACAGAAGTTATCTTTCCCACTTCTAGGAGCCTGGGCAGCACAGGCTGAACCTCAGTAGTCCACAGCAACAGAAGTTCCCAAGTCTGGGAGAGAGATCAAAGGGCGTAGTTTCCTTGGGGCCGGGTCTAGTGCTGGGGGGACTTTTGCTCTAGGGAAGGCAGCAAAGCCCTGTAGAAACTCCAGGAAGAAGGCATCAGCCCCCTGGTATAACCATCAGGGTCAGTCTCGGGGGTTGGATGATAGGATTTAAAATTGGAAGGAACCTTAGGTCATTCTGTCAAACTCCCTTCTTTTACCTGAGGCTCCGATATCATATAGATGATACCAGTATTTTACTAGGTACTAAACTGCAGTGAGAATACATGTGTTTTGACTCAAATCCTTCTGCCTCTCCTGGGATTTAGTATCACCCATTGAGCTCAGCTTGTCCTAGAAATGATGGGTAGCATATTTCTTTAAACTAAAGTGATATTTAATAGGATTCCATGTTTCTCCTTCCCTTCTCTCTGCCCTTCCCTTTGTCCCCAATTTCCCTTTAAGATAACTGGAAACCTCCAAAAGTCCTGACATTCTAGGGTTGAAATACCTAGTTTTACCATATCAAGGCCAAGCCCAGATTTGGGAAGTCAATTTCTCATTTTTCTTGTTCCTATTCTGCCCTCTTGTGGCGAGCTGTAGATTTGACTTTTTCTGAATTAACCCAGTATCACTTAGACTTGGATCAATAAAGGTGGCACTTGTGGGTACCTGGAACTGAGAAGGGAGGAGACAATGGCAAAGTGAGATTGAGAGGTGAGGGCACATGAGGAGGATCTACCCTTGTCACTCCTTTGTCTAGATTCTGAAGGCAGACTTCCTCTGCAGATGTCCAGTCGGGGGTCAGCTTCTGAGAGAGATACTGTGCCCTTTAACCTAAGTAATGACCTAAAGACACCTCTTAGGGGAGTGGTAACTAGCATGGAATGAAAATGTTGTTCTGAGTCAAGGAGACCTCCACCCTCTCTCTCCCCACTCTCTTCTTAACCCCTTATAATCCAGCTTCTGAATTTCCCATTTCACCTAAACTGCTCTCTACAAAATTACTAGTGATCTTCTCACCAGCTCTAACAACTTTTCATTCTCACTGACCTCTCTGCAGCCTTCAGCACTGTTGAGCACTCTCCCATTTGATCCTGTCTTCCCTGTAGGTTTTCTGGACACCACTCTCTCCTGGTTTTCCTCGTGTCTATCTGACCACTCCCTTTGCTGGATCTTTCTCCAGACCACACTTTCTAACCACAGGTGTCTCTCAGACTTCTGGCTGGGGCCCTTTGCTCTTTTTCCTCTCTACTACTTCACTTGATAATCTCATCAGTTCCCATGGATTTAATGACGGTTTCGATCCTGATGGTTCTCAAATCTATCTTTCCTGCCCAACCTCTCTGCTGCCCTCTAGTCTCTCATATCCAACTGTCTTTCAGACATCTCAAACTGGATGTCCAGTAGACATCTTCTTAAAATGTCCCAAACCAAAACTCATTATTTCCCCCCTTCATCCTCACCAATCCTCAGGGCAAACTTCCCTATCATTGTAGAGGGCAAGACTGTCCTCCCAGTCCCTCTGGTTTGCAACGTAGGAGTCATGCTGGATTCCTCACCATTTCTCATCCACACCCCTACTCATAACTAAGCTATTGCCAAGGCCTGTCAATTTCACCTTCACCTGCATGTCTTCAATACTCTCTCCTCAGACCTTGTCCCTGTCTTGGTGCTGACCCACATCACCTCACACCTGGACTATTCGGATAACTGCTGGTGGGTCTGCCTGCCTCAAGGCTCTCCCCACTCCAATCATTCAGTCACAAAATGATCCTCCTAAAATATAGGTCTGATCATGTCATCTCTTACTCAATAACTTCTTAATAATAATTCCTGTCACCCCCAGGATCAAATACAAAATGCCCTTCATACCCTAGCCCCCTCCTCCTTTTCCAGTCTTCTTACATCTTACTCCCCAATATATACTCTTCCATCTGGAGACACTGGCCTCCTAGCTGTTCTAGAAACAAGACATTCCATTTCTCCTTCAGGCACTTTCTCTGGTTGTCCCACATTTCTGGAATGCTCTCCCTCCTCATCTTTGCTTACTGACCTCCTTAGCTTCCTGTTAAGGAATTAAAATTCTCTTTTAGTAGAAGACTTCCTCAATCCCTCTTAATTCTAACTCCTTCCTTCTCTTCATCATTTCCTCTCCCCCTGTGTAGAGCTTGCTTTGTATATATTTGTTTGCATATTGTCTTTAAACATTAGCTTTTAATATAATTATATGATAATTATATGGTATAATTACATTAGAGTGTAATCCTTGAGGGCAGGGGCTATTTTCTGCTTCTATCTTTATTCCCAGTACTTAGTGCCTGGCACCTAGTAGGCACTTAGTAAATATTTATTGATGATGAGGTTATTGACAGTAGTTACTACAGCAGGTATCCCATATTGGATTGGTACGAGGTTTGTAATTCAGTTGATATAAAGAATACCTTGTGAGGAAACCTCCCTTGAGACTGATCAGCCCCTGCTTTGCAACATATACTTTCAATCTAGGGGCACTAAGGGGTGCTAAGTGTCCTGTGTAGGGTTGTTTTGCCAATAAATGTCAGATAGGGTCTATACCTGAGATGCCTTGACTCTAAGACTGGTTATTTAACTATTGTCTTATTAGCATGAATGATGTATTAAAACAAGAACTTAACATTCTACCCCACTTCCTCAAGCAACAGCATTCCAGATGAGTGCTTCCTGGTCTGGTCTTACCTTGTTCTCTCCCTAGATGAGGACTTATGGGGTGCCATGGTCTCTCTCTCCATACAGGACCTTCTTTTCTCATTACCCAGAATGCCAGATGACTCACAGCTCTGCCTCCTCATATCCCATACCCTCAGCCATTTGATTCCTTACCTTCTTACCATCTTTCTCAAATTATTGGATACTCTTCCCCAGGCCTATCATATACCCCATACCCACCAGGTTAGTACCTTTGTGATTTGCTCTCATAGTAAGTAAAGGTTGAACATTTCTTGGTGACCTCTTGCTTGCACAGCTCTGGCCCGCCTGCTCTGTGGCAGCTCCTAGTTAGTAGATGAAGATGAACCAATCGGCCCCTAGGGCTGGGACCTGGGTCAGAGGGCTGGCATGATCCTGACCTGGAATGGCAAGCCCAAGCTTCTCCTGGTAGGGAGATCGCCCTAGAGCAGGAGGGAACCTTGGAGGTCATTGAGCTTGGCCAACCTCCTCCTCCTCCAGAGGAAAGAGAGGCCTACAAAGGGGACATGATCTTCCCAAGGTGCTTACAGTGTGGTTACCACACAGGACTCAGAGTCAGGAAGACGTGGGCTCAAATTCTGCCTTAGAGACATACATGCTGTGTCAGTTTGGGTAGGTCATTTCCTTTCTGCCCAAGGTTGGACAGGTAGTAAGGGCCAGGGGTAGGATTTGAACACAGGCCATGAGAGAGATTTAGAGTTGAAAGGGACCCCAGAGAGAAAACTTAAGTCCAGCGAGGTCAAATCACTCCTCTCTAGATCATAGGCAGTCAATGTCAAGGTCAAAGGAAGGATTTGAACCCTGGTCCTCTGAGTCCAGAGTCAATGCCATTTATTTCCACTGTGCCAAGCTGCCTCCCTTTCATCAGCATGAGGAAACTCACAGTTTGGGAATATACTTCATTAGTGCTGATTAAAACCAGCGTTTAATCAAGACACTTTATGGCTTAGTAGCTAAGTCCTATGGAGTTGCCTGAGACACATGAGACAGGAAGAACTTTGCCCATGGTCACACAGCTAATAAGGGTCTGAGGGAGGATTCGAACCCAGATCTCTCTCCTTCCAAGCCCAGCACTCTCTCCATTATCCCAAGCTCTTTTCTTTTAAGGCCAAAAGCCTGGTCTTGGGGAAAAAGAACTGATCTGGGTTTCTGTTACTGTGAGTGTGACTCTGGGCAAGTCATTTGTTCTCCTTAGGCCCATCCCTTCTGTAAAATGAAGGACTTAGACACCAACAGTGATCTCTGAGGATCCTTTTTGGTATGTAGGGTTTCTCTGGCACTTTCTGTGCCTGCTAACACAAGCTGTGTGGTAACCTGGGACATTTCCTTGTTGTCTTTGTATCCCCGATACTCAGTGCAGTGCCTTGTACATAGAATGTGGTTAATTAATTCTTGCTGGTTAATGCTACTTTAATAAATGTTGAACTGAACTGATTTGGCCTGAATTAGGATGACCTGAGTTTGGATGACTCGAAGTGACTCAATGATCCCCCAGAACTGAAAGCAAGATCTGAGTTCGGTCACTTATGCCCTGTCTGACCCTGGACAAATCACCTGACTGTTGCCTACCTCAATTTCCCCATCTGTAAAACTGGATAGCAGACCCTCCCTCCCAAGGTTATTTATGAAGGGAAAAAGAGATGTTTGTGAAATTCTTTGCAAACCTTAAAGTGTGATATAAATGCTAACTATTATTAAATCCTGCCTTAGACATTTGTTAGTGGTGTGACCCTGGGCAAGTCTGCCTGCCTCAATTTCCTCACCTGTAAAATGGAGATGATAACAGCACCTACCTCCTCGTGGTGTTGTGAGGATGGAATGAGATAACGTATATAAAACACTTTGCAAACCTTAGAGCATTGTATAAAGGCTATCGTTATGAGCAGAAGTAGGTTAGCCCTGATGGGTGGGTATCTCATCAAACCAAACCCTTCTGACCTTTCATTCTGATGAGGATGTATGTGCAGGTATTAGCCAATCAGGATCGCGAAGGCAGGGCGGTCTACAGTACCATTTTGAGAAGCACCGCTTGGGAGAGACAGAAGCACTTTTGGATCTATACCTTCCTCAGATATAGATCTTCATAATCAAGAGAAGGCAATTAATTACATGCAAATGATCTTGACGCCCTTGTATGTGTGCAATGACAGATGGCCCCGCTGGTGGCGCTGGTTGGCAAGGAAGCGCCAGCAGCTTACCTCTGGGTAAGACCACTCTGGGGAGTAGTCCGTCACCATGAAGACTCGCCCACTCTGCTGCAGCAATCCCAGGGTGCTCTGGGCTGCGGTGGCCGCAGAGACCACCTCAGCTACGTGCATGTAAGCCATGGTGCCAGCCCCGCCTTCGGCGCTGCTCAGCTGCATGCCGCCCTGCTGGGGGCTGCAGCAGGGGATGCACATTTCAGCCTGGCTGAAGGAGGCGCGGTTGCCGTCTTCGGCCTGGGAGAGTCCTGCCCCGTCCCCCGACACGAGCTGGTGTCCGTAAATAGCATTGCTCCCCCCTTCCACCGAGATGAAGTCGTTGATCAGGTCGGAGAACTGGTTGCTGAAGGAGATGTCGAAGTGGTCCAGGCTCAGTTCCATGTTGGAAGAGTTATGGAGGCTGTGGTGGGCCACGGGATAGAGCCCCTGGACCATGTTCCCTTGGAGGATGGGGATGCTGCCTCCGTTCCGGATGCTCCCGTTGCTCTCGGGCTGCATGTAGTGTTCGGAACTGCAGCTCTGCAGTTCCCCAGGCTTGAGCAGGTTCTCACCCCCTTCTGCAGGTTGAGAGGTCTCCATGGGAACTTCTGCCTCAGTGGTGATGGTCTGGAAATTAGCCTGGAACTGCATGAGCTGGAGGGAGGACGTGGACTCTATCCGGGTCTCTACAGAACCGTTGCAATTGGAGGGGGTCGGAGGGGCCTCTGTCTTCACGGTAGCCATCCCTAACGGCACAAAAGAACTCCCCGAATCGTTGAGATTAGTGTGGGTGCTCTGTTCTAGGGGAATAGGTTTGCTGGCATCCTGCAGAAAGAAGCTAGGGGAAGGGGTCTGGTGGACATGGGGGCTGTGGACAGTCTGGCTGAAACTAGAAGCATAGTCCTTGTTGGAGTCTATAGCACTGAAGTCCATCTGCTCCAAGGTGGTACTTGGACTGAGTCCCCCACCGGACGGGAGCAGGCTGGAGCCAGCGGACAGGGTGAGGGAGTTAGATGTGCTCGAGGAGGAATACGCTTCTTTGGACATCTGCTGCTCAAAGGATGTGTCCTCGGTCTTGATCTCCTTTGTGAGGGCCGCGCTGAAGCTGAAGCTGACCCGCTCAGCCGTGGGTGACTGCCTCATGTTGGTGCCCATCGTCTCTGCTTTCAGTCCCCCACCCCCGTAGGTCTGTCCCTGTTTGGGGTTGTTGAGAAAACAGTCCGGGTCAAAGTTCATGGTGGTTTCTGGGATCTTCCGCGTCCCATCGAGGGGGGTGGAAAGCACCAGCTCTTCAGACACGTTAGTGGGCAACATTGACAGACCCTCCGCACTCCCTGTGGCGGGGAAGGCGAACTTGTGCCCATCGGAGCTCACCGCCAGGACCAGGCCCTGGGCGGCTGCGTCTGAGGACAGCAGGTGTTGGTTGGGACCAGCTGTGGGGGACATGGTGTATACAGCCTCGTTGGTCACCTCCGACATGAACACAGTGGCGCTCTGGGACAAGCTCCCCATCACGGAGGCCACCGCCATGCTGGACACCCCTGTGACCACCGGGCTGTCAGCCATGTCTGGGTCGCTGTTCAGGCCACTGCTGATGGACACGGGAGAGTTCTGGGTTGTGTCGGGGACCTCCACCTGGTTGGTGGAGGACACCTCGGTGCTGTTCTGATGCAACAGCACAGGCTTCGCCACTTTGCCGTTCCTCTTCTCCCGGCTGGAGGCCTTGCCGTGACTGTGCTCATTCTTGCCTTCGGAGACATCATTATTTTGTACTTCCGAGTGAGCGCTGTACCCACCTGTCCGTGGTTCGACCTTTGGGGATATGATGCGATGCTTGGCACTGTTACACTTGTGATGCACACTGCTACCTGCTCCTATGGCCGAGAGAAACACAAGACACACACGCATGCATGGACACACACACATGCAGACACGCACGCACGCACACACACACACACACAAGAAAGAGTTAGAGTTGGACCTGTGCTGGGCATTGGGCACCGAGCAACACTGACTTCTTTTACCTGGCCAAAAAACCCTGAACAAACCCAACCTTGTTCCACAAAGAGCCAAGTCATATGGAACCCTGCGTAAGTCATCATCCCAAACCAGACCATGACTGTCTAGTTCAGACTGGTGAGCCCAGGATGGGCTTCGCGTCTTTAGGGCTGAAGTTTTATCAGAGGACATGAATTAAGTTCATTCTAAATCTGTAGTCTAGCATTCTAGGATCTGGCCTCAGTTTACCTTTCTGTTGTAAGGTAACATGTCCTACACATTACAACCAAGCTGAACATCTGTTTCCTCGACATAGTCTCCAAATTCTCACCTCTGTGCTTTCACTCATGATATTTTTTTGGTCTCCAATGTCCTCCGCCATCTTTACTTGTTAAAATACTGCACATCCTTGAAGCTCACAAGCAAATAAAGGAAGGAAAAGTCCATCCTTTCTAAGCTTATCGACTAGCCTTTACAGATCTTTCTCCAAGGGCTTTGTGCTTAGCAGGCCAGGGTGACTCCTCCCCCTCTTCCCAGCTCCATGGTTATTTTTCATCCATCAGACATAGCCATTGTTTTTGATAAAAGGGAAAATTCTCCCATGATTCCATCACAAGTATTCCCCATTGAGAATCTTAAATTCACAAAGACTTAATAGAGAAGAGACATGACCCTTTAATGATAATATCTAATTAAGGAACTGAAGGGAGTGGGGCAATTTCATCCCAGGGAGCAAATGAGACGATTAGGAGAGCAGACACATTAGACTCCAAGTTAAGGGGGCCTCTGGATCTTTGAAGTCAAAGGAGGTTAACATAGAGGATGAGTTTATCAGTTCAATGGAGTAGGGGGCCCTGAGTTCACTTTAAGGAGCCCTGGGTCTGGAGGTCAGGCCTCTTGCTGATTTGTGTGCACGTGAGTCAGAGCAGAACACGGTCTGGGCAAGACTGACTTCTTTTATCCATTCTGCCACTGTCTCTGTCCCTTCGCACTTCTCAGGGGACAATTTAGATAAGCTTTGCAAGGTCTCATTCAGCCTTGTTATTCTCCTAAAGCCCCCCTCCACTCCCACCCCCGCCCAGAGGAGCCTTTGTTAGGTTGGAGATGGATAATTGTCTCTGATTTCTTTCCAACTTGTCTCCATGGCGCTCCTTGTATGGTTTGATCACTAATTCCAAATCAATGCTGCACACAGAGGTGAGAATACTCCTGTCAGAGGTCAAGGTGGGGACCAGATGCCCACTAGTCCCTGTTCAGCCAGGAGGAGCCAAGCACCTCCCTGAGACTGGTGCCTTTCTCCTCTTGCATGGCTCCTCTCCCCCCTGCCTACTGCCAACCCTGGTGCCAACTCACCCAAGTTGCCAGTGCAGAGGCAGTTGTGTGTCCGAGGCTGGGGCTTGGTCTGGTGGCTGTCCAGGATCTGCTGCACCAGCTGCTCCACTGAGAAACCAGAGCTGCTGTTCCCGTTGCTGCATGTCCACTTGATGCCATGGACTGTGGAGAGAGAAGAAGACATCTCCCATCAGAGGCTACCTAGCCTCCACCCAGGGGGCGGCTATTGCTCTTTTCAGGTGGCCAGATCTGTAGGTGAAGAGAATGGTATGAAAGGGAATAGGGAGGAGGGAAAGACAGACATATTATCTGAATGGGTGGACCTCCCGTGTGATGGGGGTAGGTGACATAGGCAGGCTCTCTAGGGATCTTTGTGTATCTAATGTTTCCCTACCAAATGCCCTATTTTCTTGTTTCTGTCTCTCATTCTTTGGTGTCTATCTCTCCTAGCTCTCGCTCTCTCTCTCTCTCTCTCTCTCTCTCTCTCTCTCTCCCTCTTTGTCGTGTTCTTTCTTTCTCTTCCCCTCCCTCCTCTCTCCCTCCTTCCTCTCTCCTCCTGCCTTCTCCTTTTCTCTTTCTTGATGCTGTCATTTTTTTTCCCCTTTTCCCTTCTTCATTGTCAATGGGATTTCTCAGTCCAGTAAACACAAACCAAGAGTTTGGGTGACTTAGGGAGAAGGGGTTCTCAGGGCCTTCATCCTATCAGACTGATTAGATCTCTAAGTCCCTATACTTAGAGATCACACTCCATGCTGGTGTCTCATCCCCCTAGTAAATTATAAGTTTGAGGAGGGCCGGACCTTTGTGATACTTCATTTGTATCTCCTCCTGCCTTTAACCTAGAGCTCTGAATACAGTAGGTGCTTAATAAATATGTGTTGAGGTTGTTATTGGGGAAAGGACTAGGGAGTGGTCCCTTTTCAGACATTACTTTCTGTGGCTTTGGACAATTCACTGCACTTTTCTGGTCCTCAGTTTCTTCGTCTGTACAATGAGGTACTGACATATATCATTTCAAAGACTTCCCCATCTTTGTCATTCTTTATTCAAAGAGCCCTCCCTGCTCTGACATTTTATGTTCTTGGTGTTCATCTTTCATGCTCAAGGAGAACCAAAATGATACCACCATGTTGGGGTCAAGGTACAGTGTATCTGGCTATGGTTGGTCAGACCAGTTGGAGCTTGGAAGGCTCTGCCACAGGTCAAGCACAAAGAGTTCACATGAGCATGTGGGGAGGGATTCTCTAAATCTGTATATCTCCCAGTTCTTTTGGGCTATTCTACTTTGCTCATAGAGCACGGCACCTTCTCTGATGTGAATACACCATGCTAGGTGGTCCTCTGCCAGAGTCTCCCATGTCACACCATCGATTCCAAAGTTCTTCAGCCACACCTTGAGAGTGTCCCTGTATCACTTCTTCTGACCTCCATGTGAGCACTTGCCTTGTGTGAGTTCTTTGTAAAATAGTATGTTAGGCAATCGAACAACATGGCCAGCCCATTGGAGTTGTGCTCTCTGTAGTAGAGTTTGAAGGCTTGGCAGTTCAGCTCAAGAGAGAACCTCAGTGCCTGGTACTTTATCCTGCCAGGTGATCTTCTATGTCCTAAGGCCTCTCTCAACTGACATTTTATATTAGAATGCCCTTTCCAAATCTGAAATTCTTTGGTCTATCTTAGACTCTTCATATACAAAATTGAAGTCATTATCTTCCTCCTCAAGCCCACTCATTTTCAAACTTCCCTCTTAACTGTTGAAGGCCCCACCATCCTCCCAATGCCCAGACTCATGACCAGGCATCCTCCTCGACACCTCACTCCCTCTCACTCACCCTATCCCATTAGTTGCCATGATCTCTCACCTATGCCTTCTTCTCTCTTCTGGCCCTGCCATCCCCTTGGCACAGCCCTTATCACCTTAGGCCAGGACTGTGGCAAGGGCCTTCTGCTGGTTTCCTGGCTTCAGGCCACTCCTTATCTGCTCCAGCCTCCACTCAGGGCTCTTCCTAAAGTACAGATCTGACTACATCACCTCTCTACTCAAAAACCTTCAATAGCTACCCATTATTTTTAGGGTCAGTTATAAAATCCCCTGGCATTCAGAGTTCTCCATAATCCAGTCCCCTCATATCTTCCCAATTTTCTTAAATCTATTTTGCTATCTTCTACATATCCTGAAATCCGGTGATATTGGCCTTGTGCTTTCTATCCTTCCTTCTCTTTCTCTTCTTTCTTCCTCTTGGCTTCCTTAGCTCAGGCCCCACCTTTTGGGAGAATCCTTTCTCTGTTTCCCTTAAAGCTAATGCCTTCCCCATGATCATCCTCCATTTGTCCTAAATACATCATGGCTGTTTGCATGGTGTCTCCCTTATCAGACCTAGAGCTCCTCCAGAACTGAGACTATATTTGGCTTGGGGCTTTGCTATCCCTAGTGCTTAGCATAGCACCTGGCATGCAGTAGGTGTTTAATAAATGTTGGTTGACTTGACTTTCCATGTCTAATGTGCCATATTTCCTGGTTCTTTTCAGCTTGATGTTCTACGTTCTCTCCAGGTTCTGGTATCCTCTGATTCTGTGGGATGCCCTCTATCTTTCCTGCCTTATCTGCTTGTGCAGCCTGTATCCTCTGAAGTTATTCCTACGTCGCTTTGCATCTTCAGATGCCCCATCACTTTGCTTCATCTGATGTGGATGGGATGATGCTTGCCAGTTGTCAGCTTTGGTGGCCCTTGTGTTTCTGGGCAGAGGTCCACACATCCCAGGGTGCAGACCAGGACCCTCTCTTGAGTACTGAATTGCTACTGATGGCATGTGGGAATTTAGAGCCACTAGATGCCCTCAATTCAATAAATATTTATTAAATACCTACTAAGTGCCATTCATTGTGCCAAACACTAGGGACAAAAATAAGAAAAAGAAAGTCTCTACCCTCCAAAAGCTTACAATCTGATGAGAGTAAGACCACAGAGAAAGGAAAATGAAAGTGGGGGGTGGAGGAGGGAGCCCTAGTGGGGGACATCATATTCTGCAGAGTTAAACCAAGCAGAGCTGCTGTGGAAAATGGAGTTCTGAAAATTCTGAGCCCTCTCTCAAGGAAGGTTTTAAGAACCCACCAATCCCAGGAGCAAAAAATGGAGTCAATCATGATGAGATTTCAGGTGACCAGCTTATTCTGGGGGAGGCATGACATGCTGGGGATTCACCAAGTAGAGCTGCTGATGGAAAACAGAGAATTAGCTGGATAGTTAAGTTTATGACTCCACCCTCCAGCTCTCCAGAGTCTGTCTCTTTAGTAGACTCTGTCTAAGTCCCTTATCCTGCTCTGTGTAACCAGGGCTTGGGTGGAAGATGAGCTGGGGACTGAATTGGATGGGGAAGTTCACAGACCACTCTTGTTCTGGGAAGATTCTTCATTCAGTGAAATCGACATTTCATCCTTTTCTAGTTCACCCTTTCCCAAGTTTCCTATAGTGAAGCAATCATCAAAAACTCAAGACATCACAATCCTAAAGTTGGAAGGAATCTTCCCCAACCCTATCATTTTACAGGTGAGAAAACTGGCCCAGCTGGCATTTGGGCACAGCTCAGACTAGAATACTAGTCCTACATAGGGCCATAGATTTAGAGATGAAAGGACCATTAGTGGTCCAACCTTCATTTTATAGATGAAAATATGGAAGCCTACAGAGGTTATGAACTGGTCATTATGGTACCTTCTGATATTCTCTGACTTTCCCAAGTGCATGCATTGGCAAAGTCAAGATTCAATCTGAAGCCAGGTTCTTCTGATTCCAAAGCCAAAACTCTTTCCACCCAACTGTCTGGGTATCTAACTCTCAGTCCAGGGCTCTTTCCAGTCTTCACCGTATCTCACATACTACACTGTGAGATTTCTTGCAGGCTTTTTTTTTTCCTTAAGCCTGAATTAAACTAGGAGGACCCTTTGGAGAATTATGATATCTTCATGATGTAACATGAAGTTGTTTTCATATCTTCCTCTTCACAGGGAACTTCCCACCATGGTCAAGTTCTTTAACCCAAACCACAGTTAGAGCAGAAAGCTCCATCTGTGGAATGTATGCCTGGAGGGTCCCCATTTCTCCCTGACCGCTTCTCTGGCCAGCCTCATTTCCTGCTATCTCTGACTCATTTTGCAGAGGAATATCCTCCTAGTCGGGAATTGAGTTGATCAATCAAGGTTGAGCCCGTGATGGTTGAGTGGTAGTGGTAGGGTAGTAGGGTGAGGTGAGGGGGATGCTTCTCCATGATCCTTCCAGGACATTGGTCTCTGGCTGCAAGGAACCTCCCCCTCCTTTATTCTTCTTAGCCTGATAAGGTTACTTTTTCAGTTGCCAACCAGGGGTCCGCTCTGATTGTGTTCATTCTGTTGCGTGTTCTCCTCCTTATGTTGTGAAGGTTATAAAATGAAAACCCAGCGAAGGATGACAGATTGCAAGCAGAGAATTTCTGGATGCTAAATGCAAATTACCTACTTCCTGGCACATCCAATATGCAGATTGTCTCCCTCCCCCTTTAAGGGGGAAAAAAAACCCTCTCCTATGAGTTGGTGAGTTGTTAGTACTGAATATCAAATACTATCAAGACGGCTTTTAACATGTCACGCTCTGCTTCCCGACACATAATGAATCAGCGGGAAAGGAGATTTCTATAGGGAAAAAAGTGCCTTATGAAAGGAAGGTTAATAAACATACGCACCAGTTCTCCCCATCCCCCAGCCTCCCCCTTTCCCTCCACCCTTCCTTAAGAGCTACAAAAGTAAAACTGGTTTAAAAGTACATTTGATTAAATTTAAGGTCATAATCTAGAAAGAAGAAAGAAAAACAGAGGAAGATGAAAGGGAATTTCCAGTTTAAAAACAAAACAAAACAAAACACCTCCAGAATGACAGGGGAACAGACTTGCCAATCATTTTCACTTCAACGCAGAGAGAGCTGGCGCTGGCAGAGGACACCTGCCACTGGAGCATTTCCTAGGATGATGCCCTGGTAAATCTCAGCTTCCTGATTACCAGTTTATGACCTGGCCCCTCAGAGGCAGGGAGATGGGGGACGTGTCAGGAGGCCCTTCTTCCCAGGGCATCCCTCTCGACCCTATCTGCTAAACATCATTCTCAGGCCAGGGGGACAAGCCAAGACTTATCTTGACAGAGGACAGTGGGGGAAGGTGGGAATAGGAGTGAGTGGTGGATAGGACTTATTCTTCTCTTTCCAAGAAGCTGGGCAGCACTGCCTTGTGAAAAGTTTACTAAGGCAGAATCAGGAGAGACACAGCTTTGAAGCCCATGCAACTCATCAACTGTGATGCCACACAAATACACACGTCACAGAACTGTTCTGAGCCTTGGCTGACCTCTCCATAATTTCTTTTTTGTCTGAACCTGCCATTTGACTGGCATAGGCAGAGGTGTCCATCACACAACATTCCAGAGTGGTGGCTGATCCAGATTGAAATGTAATCGAGAAATATTAACAAAATGAATAAAATACAAAGGAACATTTGTCCAGTCATGTCTGAGTCTCAATGACTCCATTTGGGTTTTTTTTTGGGGGGGAGATACTGGAATGACTTCTCCAGCTCATTTTACAGATGAGGAAACTGAGGCAAACAGGGTGAAGTGACTTGCCCAAGGTCACACATCCAGTAAGTATCTGAGGGTGGATTTGAATTCAGTTTCCTGACTACAGGCCTGTACTCTTTCCACTGTACCACCTAGCTGCCATAACACCTTACTCCCCCCAACCAGGTATAATTATCCCTTCCTCAGCATGCGGGATAGGGGTGCAGCACCCCTTTGATATGGAAAATCCACATAAAATTTTTTAGCCCTCCTTTTCCAGAGAAGAAATCTGAATTTCTTCTTTTTCTTTTATGGGCTGTTTACAGTACTTTATTGTAAAATTTAGGTTAAGTATTTAGATATAGGCTCTGTGTCATCTGATGGCCCTCTTGTATAGTCTAAGACTTCCACAAAACTCCCCCCAAATTCTCATTTAATTTCTTATGCTAACTTGTGATATATTGAAACCTTGATGGGAAAATCGTGATGTGAAAGGAATGACTGCAGTCCATGGACACAGGCCTCTCTGTTGTTTCTCACATAGGATACTCCATCTCCTGACTCCAGGCTGTCCCCCATGCCTGGAATGCCCTCCCTTCTCATCTCTGCCTTCTGGCTTTTTTCAGGTCCCAGCTAAGATCCCAATTTCTGCAAGAACTCCTTCCCAGTGAGTCAGGCAGTCAGTAAACATTTATTAAGTGCCTACTGTGTGCCAGGCACTATGCTAAGTCCTTGTTAGTTCTAGTGTCTAGAACATCCCAGGATTACAGGATCAGTATGTATTAGAACATGGACTTGAATTATTTTAATAAATACACATTACTTTGCAATTCATTTCTCTATAATTTTTATTCACTTATCTGAATGCATGCTATTTCTTCTGTCCCCAAACAAGCAGGATACTCGGCACATAGTAGACATCTAATAATTTCTTACTCAGTGATTGAATAGAATGTAAACTGCTTGAGGAGAGAAATTATTTTCATTAAAAAAGTCTTTGTATCTTTTATACTGGGCATGAATAGGCACTTACTGAATTGAATTTATAATATAACATAGCCTCATGCTCCAAGAGAATCCTCAGGGATCTCAAGTAGAAAGAGCCACCATGAGCAGGACTGGGTTTGGACTTCCTTCCTGCCACTACATCCAGAACAGTTGGGTGGTAGATAGAGTACGAGGCCTGAAATCAGGAAGACTTGTGTTCAAATCTGGCCTCTGACACTATCTGTATGACCCTGGGCAAGTCATTTCACCTGTTTGCCTGAGTTTGCTCATCTGTCAAATGGGGACAATAGTAGTGCCTACCTAAAAATTAGCATTTTTAGTTGTTTGGAGGATCAAATGTGATCATTGTAAAGCACTTTGCACAGTGCCTGCATATAGTAGGTCCTATAGAAATGTCAGCTATTATTAGTGTTGTTATTAATAACACCACTACCACCACTACCACCACTACTACCACCACTACCACCACCACTACTACCACTACTACCACCATCACTACTACTACTACTACCACCACCACTACTACCACCACTACTACCACCACTACTACCACCACTACTACTACTACTACTACCACCACCACTACCACCACCACTACCACCACCACTACTACCACCACCACTACTACCACCACTACTACCACCACTACTACTACTACTACCACCACTACTACTACTACCACCACTACTACTACCACCACTACTACCACTACTACTACCACCACTACTACCACCACTACTACCACTACCACTACTACCACCACTACTACCACCACTACTACCAC
>CM053771.1:34119648-34292148 GCA_028658325.1 Potorous gilbertii | reverse complement strand
GTCTCCAATCACTGTAAGTGCCATTCACCCAATATCTAGTGCCACCCATCCCATGCTAGGCACATTTTAAGCCAGAAAACTGGGCAGAGGGAAGGAAGCTCCTCGTTGGTCCTGTTCGTCAGGTAATTTTTACGTGTCCATCATTCCTTACTTTCTAACTAAAGGTTAAGGCCCCTGGAAAGCAGGCTAGGAGGTACAGTGGATAGAGCCCTGGGCCTACAGTCAGGAAGAACCAAGTTCAAATTTGGTCTCAGGCACTTATTAACTATGTGACCCTGGGCAAGTCACTTCACTCCACTTGCCTCAGTTTCCTCATCTGTAAAAGGGGGATCATCATAGCACCTCTCCCAGGGTTGTCCTGAGGCTCAAATGAGATAATAGTTGTATTAGTTATGATTAATAGTCTGGCACTGTCTGCCATCTCTTTCTCTTTCTCTGTCTGAGCGAAAGAAAGAATACTTTCAGGGAACAAAGAAGCCCTTGGTTCTTCCTTCCCAGTTTTCCCCAAGACCTTAGAGCCCCAGACCTCATGCTGGCAGGGCCCTCCCAGGAGCCTCTGCTCAAGGACCTGTGCTGACCAAGGGCTCGGTGTCCCACCCATTGTAGTGCACTTTTCACTGTTAGGAACAGCTCCCTTATTCTGGCCTGTTTAGCTTTTGGATTGAAGTTTTCTTGAGGGGGTGGAGGAGTGGAGAGGGAGGAAAGGCCCAGGCTGTCAGTAGTGCCTGAGTTATACAGGCCCTCTTCAGCAACAACAAAAGTCACTTTTATGTAATAAACTGTTGAAGTACTGGTAGATATGGATGTGATCTCTCTCCCTCCCTCTCTCCCTGTCTCTGTCTCTGTCTCTCTCCCTCCCCCTTCCTGCTCTCTCCCTTCCTCCTTCTCTCTCTCTCTCTCCCTCCTTCCTTCCTCTCTCCCTCCCTCTCCCTCTTTCCCTTCTTTCCCTTCCCCTCTTTCTGGATCTCCCTGTCTCTCTCTCTTTCCTCCATTTCCTGGTCTTTCCTTCCCTCATCTCTCCCTTTCTCTTTCTTTCACTCTGAAGAGACAAAGGGATACCTTACTGTTTTCTGAGTTTAGAAACAAAAGCCAAAAGAGAGCAGACACTCAGTTGAGTTCGACCACTACCACTCAACGCCCAGAGGGTTCTAGAAGACATTAACTCCAGCTCTCACAAGGTCCTGGGGAAGCTGGGGAGCTGTCCCTTTCAGCCCCTCACTTTAGCAATTATCTTGGAATTTCAAAGTAGGGATTGATTTTGGGGAAAACCACGAAGTAAACAAACAAATGCAAAGATTGGTGGTTGCTTGTTTGATGGAATGTCAGAGATGAACTGACAGGGTAAGGGTCTGCTCTAAGCCGAGGAGCTGGCAGAGCCAGGCCCCTGTGGTGCCCGGACTATTCCTCTTTCCAGAGACCATGAGAAATCCTTCACAGGGGAGCAGGGTCAGTGATCTTGCTGGGGGAGAGGGAGAGTAAGAGAACAGGGAGGACTGCTCTCCACTCCCTCCCCCAGCCCAGCTCTGAACAAGGGGCTAATTGTCTTTGGTTTTTGTTGTAGTCTGGTTGTAGTTCCCCAGGGGCAGAGGGATCTGAAATAACGAGCGATGGAGCATTGAGGAGAAGGGAAATGAGATTACTGCTTGTGACACTGACTAGTGGTGCAACTAGGTCTGAGCCTCTGGGCCCTCCTCTTCCTCAAGAGAGAGTCATGGGATCCTAGACCTAGAGTCGGATGGGACCTCAGAGTCTGTGTAGTCCTCATTTTACATATGGGGAAACTGAGGCCCAAGAAGGTGAAGTAATTTTTCCTGTAGTATTTTAATACCTACCTCCCGCATACCAGGTAGACACAGCAAAGGTGAGGGGGGACAAGGGAAAGAGTCCCAGAAGATGGATTGCAATCTGTATCACTAAAGAAAATCTCCACATGGATAAGATCCCAAATCACCTGGATAATTTGAATAGTCAAGTATCTAATGCATAGGGCTGTTGTGGGAATCAAATGAGCTTCCACTTATCTTATTGATAATGTCACTTATCATTCATTATGATCTCAAATACTTTCCAATCCTAGAAACTACAGCAGCTCAGCTAAAGGCCTGAGACTGGAAAGCTACTTGTGGGGTAGGTGATAGAGTGGGAGCTCTTAACTTGGGGTTCATGGATCGCTCCCTCCCAAAGAGTCTGTGGATAACTTTCAGGGGCTCCATAAACTTCTATGGGAAAACAGTGACATCTTTAATTTCACTAATCTTGAATTGAAATTTGGCATTTACCTCAATTAGAAATGTAGGCAATAAAGAAGCTTCTGAGAAGGGTTCATGAGCTTCACCAGATTGCCAAGCAGGGGTGGGGGTTGGGGATGGGGTTGATGACACATATAAAGTGAAGGATCTCTGTTACAGAGAGGATTCCTGGTCCCATTTGGGTTATGCTCAATGGCCTCTGAGGTCTTATATAGCGTTGAGATTCTAGGAGTCTGAGGGTCTAATTCCCCAAGATCCTCTCCTCTGCTGCCTCTATACTTTCAGTAATCACATCCCCCCACTGTGACTTTATCACCTTTGTGCCAAGAACCCCTAATCGATATATCCAGCTCCAGTCTCTCCCTTGAGCTTCAGTCCTATTTCATCAATTGCCTATTGGACATTTCAAGCTGAATGCCCTTGAGATATCTCAAACTCAACGTGTCCAAAACTGAACTCATTGTGTTCCCTCTCCCATTGGCCCCGCTTCCAAAATTCCCTATTTCTGTTAAAGGTACCACCATCTTTTCAGCTTCATGGCTTTATAATATCATTATTGTCTATGGTTTCTTATTTTTACCCTACACATTCAATTGGTTGCCAAAGTTTGTCATTTCTACATTCACAACAGGTAATTAAGTTGATGGGGCACTGTTTCTGGAGTCAGGAAGACATATGTTCAAATCCTGCCTCAGATACTTCCTAGCTATGTGACCCTGAACAAGTCACTTCACCTCTGTCTGTCTCAGTTTCTTCATCTATAAAATGGGGATCATACCGTTGCCTACCTCTCAGGGTTTTTGTGAGGACCAAATAAGCTATTTGTAAAGCACCTTCCTAACCTTAAAGTGTATGTAAATACGATCTATGATTATAATACTTGTTATCTCTTATCTGTCATTTTCTGTCTACTCACAGTTTCCATTTGGGTTCAGGCTCTCATCACATCCCAATTAGATTATCCCAACAACTTTCTTGTTGATCCCCTTCAAGGATTTCCTGACTCTATGGCTGCTGCCAAAGTGATTCTTCTATAAGGATAATTCTGACCACGTCACCCTCCTAGCTGACAAATTCTAAGAACTCCCCACTGCCTCTAAGATGGGAGACCTTAAGCTTTTTGTGTGTGTTCTGGAGCCCTTTGGCAATGTCTGGTGAAGTCGATGGGTCCCTTCTTAGAATCAGGTTTTTAAATGCATGAAATAAAATACATATGATAACAAAGGAAACCAATAATAGTGAAATACAGTCATCAAACTATTATTTTAAAAAACAACCTTGTGGATCCCAGGTTAAAACCTTCTGATCTAGAATCAAATATAAGATCCTCTGTTTGGCGTTTAAAGTCCTCTACCACCTGACCTCAACATATATTTCTAGCCTCCTTAGATATGACTTTCTCTCCCAGTCAAACTGGCTTCTCTTCTTCCCACATGAAACTCCATCTCCCATCCCCACACCCTTGTCCTGGCTGTTGCCTATGCCTGGAATGCCTTTCTCCATCACTTCTGCCTTGTTCAATCCCTGGTTTCTTTAAAAGCCACCATCAACAGGACCCTTTCCTGATCCTTCTCTCCCAAACAACAGTTAGCATTCTTCCTCCCCAATTACTTCGCATTGAATTACTTTCTGCTTATTCAGAGTTATGCTATATAAAACGTATATATTTATGCTCTCTCTATATACACACATATGTATATATACATATACACACATATATACATAAAAACATATATAGATATATACATACACACATATGTATACACACACATATATACACCTTCCCAATTGGAATGTAAGCTACTTGCAAATAGGGGCTAATTTATACTTTGTTATTATTTGCACTTAGGATGGTGCCTGATGTAGTAGGAGCTTAGTAAATGCTTATTGACTGATTGGCTGATTTCAAGTGTCATAGATGTGGCACAACCATTGGATGGGGCACAATTGGCCCAGAATGACAAGGGTCAAGCTCCTCCCAGTTCTGGGCTGGCTCTAGAAGTCATGTGTGGAGTCAGTAATGGTGTCTGAATGAACTACTTCAGGAGAAGAAGGGTGCAGTAGAAAGGCTGGATTTGGAGCCAGATCCGGATGACGTTGAACAAGTCCCCTCCCCTCTAGCCTTTATCTTCTTCATCGGTAAAAGGAGGGGTTTGTTCTAGGGTATGTTCCAGCTCTAAGTCATTTGGTCTATGAATTATGAAAGAAGGGGACTCAGGAATGAAATTTAGGAAAAGAGAGTTCCAGCTGAGAATTGCAAGGAACCTCCTTGGGTCTGATTAGGATACACTGTAATGCGGTGGGAAATTTACCAGACTAGGTGTCTGAAAACCTAGGTTCTAGTCTCAGCTTTAGTAATCAGTTGGTCATTCAACAAACATTCACTAAGTATTTACTATGTCACGGGCAGGGGCTGGGGATGCAAAGAAAAAAGACTCTGCTCTTAGCTTATATCCAACTAGAGGAGGCCACATATACATACGTGGATGTAGACAAAATAAATGTAAGGCAATGGGAGAGGGGGCAGGTACCAGCAGTTGGGGGATCACCCCTCCAATTTATCCTATATGTGTCTGGTTCCCATTGTTGCTTGTATACTATCTTCCTCATCAGAATGTGAGCTCCTTGAAGGTAAGGAATGTATTGTCTTTCTAAATGTCCCCAGAGCTTAGCAGAGTGCTTAGCACATAGTAGGTGCTTAATAAATGCTTGCTGATACATAGAAGGTTTGGGTGAGCCAAACTGTATAGGAATCTAAGGATCCTAAGGGGCCATTGACTTGTCAAGTCACCTTGGTCACATAGGGCACAGCTTCCTTTCAGGCCTCAGTTTCCTTACCTGTAAAACAAAGGAGTTAGACTAGATGACCCTCTAAGATGTTAGCCCTGATTCCATTTTGTCTCTGAAGATACTGGAAAGGAAAACTGGAGGGAGAATCCTGGAAGAGTGTGTTTTCATTGAAGGTCCTGGGAAGAGAGGGGGACTCCCACTCAACTTTGTTCTTGGGTGCTGGGGACCACTGGAACAATGTTGTGGCAGAAGGGACTGTGATGACCAAGGCTTGCCACACCTTTCTTTTTTCCAGGTTCCCCACTTCCCTGAGCTGGTGAGGGAAGCATGAAGTAGGGAGGTGAGTAGCCCCAGCCTAATCCTTGAGAACAGTGGGCATCAGGGACTCTCCTGCCAAGGAAGATGGGGCACTGAGGGCAGTGGGAGGCTGCCTCAGCTTTTCTGTCCTCCAGGGAGCCCTGGCCTGCTTGGTTGCCTCATTCCCACTAGCTACTAGTTTTTGACACAAGAAGGCTGTCTCCATGGCAACGGGGTCAATGGGAAATGGCAGGCGCCTTGGTTTAATTTTCACTCCATCCTTGTTGACAGCAATAAAGGCCTGTTTCTGATTCCTTGGTTCAACTGGATGGAATTGTCACTAGATTTAACTTTTTATAACCTGACACCCACACACTATTCAATTCCCCTCTCCTCTCCAACTGCTGTCCCTCCATTTTCTTATTGGTTCTGGGCACAAAGTCTTATTGGCTCTCCTTTTATAGGTTAGTAAGATCATAGATTTGGAGCTAGAGGAGACTATAGAAACCTCCTCATTTTTGAGTTGAGGAAACTGAGTCTGAGTGGGAATGTTATTTGGCTAAATAAGGGATGTATCATGAAATTACAGGATCTTGGGTCAAGGACTGGAAGGGTACCTTAGAAGCCATTTCATCCAACTTTCTCATTTTACAGATGAGGAAACTGAGTCTGAGAAGGGACATAATTTTTCCGAGGTTATTTAGATCAAGGATTTATGGGATCATTGATCTAGGGCTGGAAAGGGACCTTAGAGGTTATCTGACCCAATTCTTTCATTTTACAGGGAAGGAAACTGAGACCTAGAGAAGTTGAGTCTTGCTCCAAGTAAGTACAAAGACAAGATTTGTACAGGACTCCAGTGTCAGTGGGCTCCTTCCACTACACTATACTGGGCTAGAATCGGGCTCTGACTCAAAAGTGCAATGCTACATCATGGACAGCTAAGATCAAGGCCAATAATATTTATATGATACATCAAGGGGCCAATATTTATATGATACATCAAGGTTTGTAAAGTGTTTTAGAATCCTCTCATTTGAACCTCATGAGAAACCATGCCAAATGTGTACCTGTTATTCACTCCATTCTACAGAAGAGGGAAACTACTATTCAGAAGAGCTAAAGGATCTGCAAGGGGTCACACAGCTAGTCAGCATGGGAGTCAAGTTTCAAACTCAGGTCTCTCCAAACTTCATTGAATCATGAGAAAGGGATGTGTGTGTGTGTGTGTGTGTGTGTGTGTGTGTGTGTGTGTGAGAGAGAGAGAGAGAGAGAGAGAGAGAGAGAGAGAGAGAGAGAGACAGAGAGAGGGAGAGAGAGAGAGAGAGGAGAGAGAGAGAGAGAGAGAGAGAGAGAGAGAGAGAGAGAGAGAGAGAGAGAGAGAATCTATTTCTCTCTTAATTTTGGTTGTTGTCTGAGCCCTGGTATGATAATTTCTGACCCTTTTGACCCCTTTGCCAAGTGAATTCTCTGTTCTAGCACTGAGTCTTCTCATGGAAATCTGACTGCAGTGGAGAATTAAACAGACAGGAATGTGATTGGGAACTCAATTTCATTCCTTTCCATTTAGCAGAGTTAGAGGAAGACTAAGGTGTTCTGACCCAGGGAGGGAGGTGTTTTAGAGTGATGGCCACTCAGCTTCTTGGCTAATGGGCACATTCTACCACCTTAAGTTTGGGGTGTGTACTAAAGGAACAGGGCTTTCTGCTCTCCCTTTAAATACTGGCCTCAGGCTGTGACTGTGACATTCCCCTCCTGGCTCTGCCCCTGACTCAAAGACTGATAACTCTGCCTCTGTTGCCTGCCTGGGGGCTCCTCAGTCTGGAATGTTCCACCATTCCTGTGGCCTTCTCACCTTTCAAGGCTTGCCCCTTTTCCCATTGGTGATTTCCTTCTGCAGCCTCCATTTTGCAGAGGGTCCAGGCTAGCCAGGCTTAATTTCCCTCCTGATTGTGCCCCCAACTTCTTGCCTTCTGGACTTTATAACCATGCCTCTGTGCCAGTCTTTCTGTCATTGTTTTCTACCTCCCACCCCCTAACCTCCCTTTAGCTCCTCTTTGTACTTCCTCTTTCCCTATCAGAGTGTAAGTACCTGGAGTGCAGGGATTGTATTTCTTTTTGCTTACATTTGTATCCCAGTGCTTAGAATATTGCCTGGCACATAGAGAGCACTTAATAAAAACTTCTTTCCTCCTTCTTTTCCTCCCTCCTTCCCTTCCTTTCTCCCTCCCTTCCTCCTTCTCTTTCTTCCTCCTTTCCTTCTTTCCCTCCTTCTTTCCTTCCTCCCTCCCTCTCTCCCCTCCTTCCTTCCTTCTTTCCTTCCTCCCTCCCTCTCTCCCCTCCTTCCTTCTTTCCTTCCTTCCCTCCCTCCTTTCCTTCCTTCCTCCCTTCCTTCCTTCCTCCCTCCCTCCTTCCTTCCTCCCTCCCTCCTTCCTTCCTTCCTCCCTCCTTCCTTCCTTCTTCCCTCCCTCCCTCCTTCCTTCCCTTCCTCTCTCCCTCCCTTCCTTGGACTAGGTGATCTCTAAGTTCATCCTAAGGCAGTGTGGCAGACCAAATACAGTGCTAGACTTCACATTAGGAGGACTTGGGTTCAAATCCTTCCTTTGAAACTTACTAGCTTTGTGACCCTGGGCAAGTCACTTAGTCCTCTGTAAATGGTAATGACATAATGATTTCTGAGGTCCCTCCTAGCTTTAAATCTATAACCCTATAGCTTCTGGGGGCCCCAGTTTCCTCACCTGTAAATAAAGGAGTTGGGCTAGTTGTCCTTTGAGGTCCTTTCTACCTCTAAGTCTGTGCTCCTACAAGTCACTCCAGCTGTAAATCAAAGATTCTATCCCTCTAAATAATCTCTGAGAAGCGTGGTAAGAGGAAGGGAGAAGGGGAAGGTGAGCATTTATACATCGCCTACTATATGCCAGGCATTGTGCTAAGTTGTTGACAAAATATTCCATTTCATCCTCCTAACAACCCTGCAAGGGAGATTCTGCTATTCTCCCCATTTTACAGGGGAAAGGAAACTGAGGCAGGCAGGGTCACAGCATTAGTAAGTATCTGAGTTAGGGTTTGAACTTAGGTCTTCCTGCCTCTAGGCCCAGCACTCTATCTGATGTGCCGCCTACCTGCCCCAGTTGTTACAGTGCTTGGACCTGGAATCAGGATGACCGGAGTTCAGATCCAACCTCTAACACTTAGGAATTATGATGATTGTTTACCATAGACAAATCAATTAACCTCACTAAACCTCAGCTTCTTCACCTGATTATAGATAACCTGGGTTGAGGGAACAAAGCTCTTTGCAAATACAGATGCCACTTATTTCAATATTCCAGTGGATCTGTGACCTCATGGAGCTGGAAGCTGCCTCCAAGGATGGAGATCAAAACAGACCCTGGGCCAATGCATCCTGGGGGCCTCTCATCCTTGCCCTCTCCCGTACCCTGCACAAGGGAGCTACTCAATGCCTGGAGGCTCTATTTTCTTTATTTTGCTTTATTTTCTTGACATCTTTGGCTGCTATTAGAGCACATAAGCTGTCCACTGGTCACCCCTTATTTTCGCTATGGAACTGATCCAAATCCAACTTGGGCTGAGAACTCCCTCTCCCCTCTGCTGGAGCTCTCCCTGATTTGCTGAATACCATCCTTACTGTCTCTGGGGCCCCTTCCTCATCTGATTGGAGAAGGCTGAGGATGGACCATGGACAGCTCCTCTGAGATCCTCTAAGAAGGTTGCCCAGGGAAGCCATCTCTTCATCTCCCCATTAAACTGGGGGGCAAGGACTGTCTTCTGGCTTCCTTTGTATCACCAGTGTTTAGCACAGTGCCTTGTACATCAGAGGAACTTAATAAATGTATATTAACTGACTGAGATCAGGAATTGCATGTGTGTACTTGAAGAGACTCCCCTTTCTGATTGGATTCCAGTTTAGCATAAAATGAGGAGAAAATGACAGTCTTCAGAAACTCTCCCAGCCAGAAGAACCAGGGGAGCCTTAAAATGACTCTTTTACCAACTTGAGGACTCTACTGTGGTGGGGAGGGTGGGTCTACAGAACCAAATTCATTACCCTAATATTTTCCAAACACTGTGTATCAGGAAAGGAGCAAAGGATCATGGGAGCATAGCATTAGAGCGGGAAGAAACCTCAGAAGTCACCTAGACTCAACCCCTCATTTTATAAATGAGGAAACTGAGGCTGATAGAGGGAAGTAACTTACCTATGATCACCCAGGCATTAAGGGCCAGGTGAAGGATGTGAACCTGGGTCCTCTGATTCCAAAGTCCGAGTCTTCCCACCGTTCCTTGTGGAGGGAAGTCCTCAGTCTGACCTCTGTGCTTTTACCGCTGAGAATACTGAGAGCCCAAGAAGGGAAAGGACTTGCTGAAGTTTACATAGGTAGGGGGTAGCAGAGCAGGGACACAATCCAAGTCTTCATGGTGCAATGAAAAGACCAGCAGACTTGAAGTCAGAGGCCCTTAGCTGCCTGTGCAATATGGCAGCCCAGTAAGGCCACATTGGAGCCCAACATTCTGCAGGCATGCTATTCAGAATGAGGAGACTGCAATTGCTTTACACTCTGCTTTGGCTAGACCACACCTGGGGCTTTAGGAAGGACCATGGACAGTTGAGGAGGATCTAGAGAAAGTGACAGGGTAATGCAGGGCCTTGAGTGATGTACTAAGAGATTGTGCTGCAGGATCTGGAGATGTTTAGGCTGGAGAAAAGAGCTCATGAGAGCTGCCTTCAAGCATTCGAGGGTCATCATGGGGCAGACTCTTCTGATTGATCCCCAAGGCAGGATTGGTAGCCATGAGTAGAAGTGGCTGCTTTGTGTTTGACATCAAGAGAAATTACCAATAATTAGAGCTGTCCCAAGGTGGAATGGGCTGTCTTAGTTGGTACCAGCTGTTCTTTAAGCAAAGACTAGATGACCACTTATTAGGTATGAGGGGAATGTTCTTAAATGTGTGAAACCACGAACCTTTATTATATCCAACTTTTTTCAAAGGACATCGTAATTTGATATGTTACTTTCAAAGCTGTCCTGCCTGTGTCTCTGGCCTTCCTTCTATTTTCTTCTGAGTGTTTTAAAAAGTGCTTCAATGCCCTTCTTTGGTTTCTTTTTTTCTCTTTTGGAAACATTATCACTAGTTCCCCCCATTCTCCCAATCCCCCCACAAGACCTCCCAAACCAAACTACACCCCTGGTACCAATGGAAACAATAAGTATGTCAAATAAAATGATTTTACATATTTACCAAAAATCTATGCCTCACTCTGCACCTTGAATCTATTAACTATCTGTCAGAAGGGGGGTACCATGTTTATCAAGGACCTTGGGTCTATCATTCCTCTGTCAGCAGGTGGGTACCATATTTCAGTATGTATCTTGGATTCATCACCCTTCTGCTAGGGTATAGGACCATGTATCATAATGCACCTAAGATCCATCATCCCTCCATCAGCAGGTGGGCACCATGTATCATCATGCAGTTGGGGTCCATCATTCCCTCCATCAGCAGGTGGGCACCATGTATCATCATGCACCTGGGGTCCATCATTCCCTCCATCAGCAGGTAGGTACCATCTGTCATCATGTACATGGGGGTCCATCAGCAGGTAGGTACCATGCATTATTATGCACTTGGGGTCCATCATTCCCTTCATCAGCAGGTGGGTACCATGCATCATCATGCACTTGGAGTCCATCATCCCTCCATCAGCAGGTGGGCACCATGTATCATCATGCACTTGGGGTCCATCATCCCTCCATCAGCAGGTGGGCACCATGTATCATCATGCACCTGGGGTCCATCATCCCTCCATCAGCAGGTAGGTACCATGCATCATCATCCATTAAATGGGATCCTTTTGAAGGTGCAGGCTTGATTAGGTGACTGTTTCCAACTCTGGAGTTCTGGGATTTTATGAGTAAAGTTCACATCATAGGATCCTAGAGTTAGAGCTGGAAGGGATTTTAGAGACCTACTAATCCAACACCCCCTTCCCATTTTATAGATGAGGAAATGGAGGTTTGGAGAGATTTAGTAACTTGTCCAGGCTCACATGGCTAGTAAGTATCAGAGGTGGGACTAGAACTCAGCTCTTCCTGACCACAGGTCCAGTGCCCTATCCACTGTGTCATGCTGTCTCTCTCTTACTTCTGAGCTTTGAAGGAAGCACCCTCAAAGATCAGAAGAAAACCAGCCTAGCAGGGAGCTGGAGAGGGGGTGGGGTTGGCAAATGCTCAGGTGTAGGAAGGAAATAAGTTTTTGCTTTTTAGGTAGGGAGGTGGTGGTGTAGGTTAATTGCAATTTAGCCTGAAGGGAAAACATGAATTTGCAGAACAAACTCAACCTTCCTCCCAGAAAAACTGAACAACACAAAACAAAAATCCCCAGCAGGTCTATCCCCCAAATTAGATTTCAGCACCTCTGCTGGGGTCACTTCCCTCTGTGCTCTGGGTCAGGGGTTCAGGGAAAGAATAAATAATAAACAAACAAATAAATAAATGCTTATTTCCTTCAAAAGCCAGGGCTTGTTGTGGGCAGCACACTGAGCAGCTGAGCCTGTCTCATCTGCTTTTCAGACTAAAGGGAGATATTATTTTTTAGTGGTATTAATTATTGGCATATCCTGAGAAATATAATACAGGACCAATGGGAAAGGAATGAATCCCATGTGCTCTGTCCATGGCTAGACACGTCCCCCACCAAAAATAAAAAAATTTGAATCAAATACTTAGGCTCCTGCAGCTACACACTTGCTGGACAGAATGAGCAACAGTAAGGATTCCCCAGAAGGGTTTCCCCTCCCAAATCCCTCCCAAGAGTCTTTGAACAGGTTTCTCACCAAGCATGATACTATAGAAAGAATAGAGGTTTGAGAGTCAGAGGCCTAGGTTCAAACCCCCACCCTGCTACTTACTAGCTATGTGGCTTTGGACAAGCTGTTTCTCATCTCCCTGGGGCTCAGTCTCCTCATCTGTAAAATGAGGGGGTTGCAAAAAACTATTAAACTATGCATAACCTTTGACCCAACTATATGATTATTAGATCTATAAACCCCAAGGAGAGCAAAGAAAGAGGAAAAGGCCCCATTTGTATAAAATTACTGACAACAGCTCTTTTTGTGTGTGTCAGCAAAGAATTGGAAACTGAAGGAATGTCCAACGATTGGGGAATGGCTGAAAAAGTTATGGTATATGAATGTGATGGAATACTCTTGACCTGTAAGAAATGATAAAGGGGATGGTTTCAGAAAAACTTGGGAAGAATTGTATGAACTGATGCAAAGTGAAGCGATTAGAACCAGGAGAACAATTTATGCAATCACAATAATTTTATAAAGAGAAACAATTTTGAAAGATTTAAGAACTCTGTTTCAATACAATGATCAACCACAGTTCCAGAGGATTCACACTGAAGCATGCTGCCCACCTCCTGACAGAGAGGTGACAGTCTCAGAGTGCAGCTTGAAGAATATATATATATATATATATATATATATATATCATATATGCACATCTATATTTTTGTACCTATTTGTACATATGTATGTATAAATCTATACATATACAAACATATAAATCTGGACATGTCTAATGTGAGAATTAGTTTTGATTGACTAAACATGCTTATAATGGTTTTACTTTTCCTGGTTTTTCAGGGCAAAGTGGGAGAGAGAGAATTCAGAACTGAAAATAAAATAAAATGTAATTATTAATAATAATAAAAAAACTTATTTTTAAAAAAATGAAGGTGCTGGATTGAGTGATAGCTAAGGTCCCTTCTAGCTCTGAATGTGATCCAAAGCCTAGTTAACAAGTATTTAATAAGCACCTATGGATTTTTCTGAGAGAACCTCATATTTAAAGAAAAGGAAGGGTGTGTGTAGTTATCTCTGTATAGGAATGTTTTTGGTCAAATCATCTATGTAGAGTTTTGGTTTGGAAAATATCATCACTATTTTGTTTTAAGGGCTGAAAGAGGTGAGTGCTGCTAAGTGCAACGCTATATAAGCACTATATAAATGTTAATTATTATTAACTATTAAATTATTAAAAAAAATTACCATATTGTCACCACCACCACCATCATCTTCCCAGCTTGCTCCATTTCAGGCTTTCTCTATTTGATCCTCCCTGGTAACTGGGACTTCATCCCTGGGTCCCTTGGCTTGGCTATGTGGACTTTTCTTTATTTTCCCTACAGCTCAGGCCTTTATACCACTCCCTGAACAATTCCCACCATGCCACTGTTTGTGTATCTTGCTCTTTCCATCTCTAACTCCCCTATAGAATGTAAGTTCCTTGAGGGAAAGAATTATCTTACTTGTTTGTCTTTGTATCTATATTGCTTAATACTGTGCCTAGGACTTAGTAAGTACTTGATAAATGTTCTCTATCTATCTATCATACATCTAGCTATCCATTCATCTGTATCTACCTATATTTTCTATTTCTATTTCCATTTATCTCTATCTACCTATCTATCTAATCTATCCATCTATCTATTATGATCAACCCATTTTCTTTCTTGGAAGATGCATAGTAAGAATGTGAGATTATTGATGGACAGTGTGAGTATACCATTAGTATCCTTGCAATGTCAAGATCAATTGAGGTAGGTTCCCATCATGGTGAATGTACCCTCTGTGGTGAACTTATGGTAGGAAATGGAGGATAATTGTATAGCATGGGCAGGCATGGATGGGTTGCAATCTACATCAATGGAGGTAATACCCATATTGATGAGACCACAGATACATTGGAGTAGAATAGCCACCATGCTGTTCTAAATAGAGATCTCACTTTTCCTCCAAATCAGGCTTCTACGAAATCTGATTGAAGCTTATTTCCCAGTGTGTGTCCCCTTCCCTCCCCTCCTCTCCTCTCTCCTTCCCCCTCTCTCTCTCTCTCTCCTTCTCTCTTCCCCCCTCCCAAACATATCTCATTTTAGTGAGAGTAGACTATATTTGAACCCAAATGTGCCAATGGACTTATATATTTGCAGTGATACCAATGTATTATTCTCAACCCAAGGAAACACTTTAGTGGGCAGGGCTTCCCAGCTTAGTATTAATGGATGGTTCTTCAACAAAAGGACCTTGTGTCTCAGAGCAGGAACTCCAAAGGATTTTTTTAATTGCATCTCAGTAGAAGTCAGCTCCTTGAAGGCGGTAATTGCATTGTTTTCATTTTTGTAGCCCCAGTGCCTAGCATTGAACCAGCTATACAGTAGGGATTTAATAAATCCTTGTTAAATTAAATGAAATTCGATAGATTTTGAGGCTACTGGGGCAAAGGGTCCTGAAAGTCTTGGGGGAGATCCACAGAGCTTTGAGGTCCCAATGGAAGGTCTTGCTAAAGAAAATTTGGAAAAATTTTGGGGTTTGGGAAAAAATCACTTAACCCTTAGCCTCAACCAAATGGTTGATTCATTCAAAGACAGTATTAAACAACTCAGCCAGTGACTTTAAGTATTTAAAAATTCTAATTGCCCAATCTGGAGCCCAGGAGATCCTGAAGCATGTTTTGACTTTGGGGTTAGATATCTTCTATCCTTTTCTAACCCCTTCTCCATACTCCCTCAATTTAGGTCCATAGATAGAACCAAAGATGGAAGACCTTAGAGTTCATCTGGTCCAACCGCATCTTTTTTTTTCTTACTGTACTTACAATGGCCACACCTTTTGCACAGGTTTGTAGGAAACAGAAGCACTGATGACTTTCATATATCCCTTCCCTTTCCCCAAAATTTCAAAGAAGAACTACCTTCCCTTTAATTGCAAAGTCTTCCAGCAAGACTGACCTCAACAATAACACTTCCCATTTCTATAGTACTTGGGATTTGCAAAGTGCCTTCCATACATTATCTAGCTTGATTCACTGATATGTTTTCTAGCCTTGCTGCCAATTCTGAATTAGAATAAATAAAACCTGAGAAAAACTACTAATAGCTAGGTGGGGGAGGTTTTAAGATAAAAGTTCTTACATGCCTTACCCATTACCTAGAAATTATTTCTATTTATTCCCCCTTCCTCAGATCTGGGAACGGGTAAGCCTGGTGATAAGACCTTGGGGAGTAAGAGGCCTGTTTTTGTCACTTCTGCTTCTCATATGACTTCGGGCGAGTCTCTTCTGCCTCTTTGTCAGAGGAGTTGGGTTTAAATCCCGGCCCTACAACCCACTGTCTTGTGGGGGCTTGGGCTACAGATTTTGTTTTCCTGGGCTTCAGTTTCCCTCTCTATCAAATGAGGGGATTAGACTAAATTGCTTCTAAGGGCCTTTCTAGGACCATATCTTTGATTTCCATGTAACCTTGGACAAGTCACTTAACCTCCGTTGGCCCCAGTTTCCTCATCTATAGAATGAACCAGTTGTACTACCCATCTAACGAAATAAATCCAAAGCGGTCAAACCCCACCCAGGCCTCCCTATGGTGTATTGCATTAAGAATCATGAGATCTGGGTTCAAATCCCTGGTCTGGTCTTAGGTAAATACTTTTCTGTAGGCCTCTGCTTTTTCATATGTAAAATGAAGGAATTAGATTAGAAGTCTAAGATCTTTTCTAGACTTAAAGCCTTATGATGCCAGGAGCACAGACACTGGCTGAGGGGCTATGGCCCCCCCATCACGCTACATTTCCAGAATCCTCTGGCCTCTGGTCCTGTGGAGGATGCTTGCTCTGGCTCCTCCATGTCCATGTCTGAGGATGACCATCTCTGATGCCAGAGGGAGGTTGGATTTCAGCATCAGCCACCAGGTGGCAGTCACGGATCAGGAACCGATCTTGGAACCTGGTGCGGAGGCTGAAAGCCTTTGTTGATTTTACTTCTTAATATTCTATAATCACCAAGATTCCAATCTAAGCAAAAAACCAAAACAAACAAACAGAATACCCACCCTCACATTGGATCTTGGGTCTTTGTCTGAATAATTATAAGGAGACAAAAGATAGATCTGAATGGGCAGCCCCGGGGCCTGTTGGGTTAGCAGCCAAGGAAAGCGTCCTGGAGATGGTGGGCTCTTGGAGATGAGCGTGATGGGGCAAGGAATAGCCAGCCCCAAGAGTTGGGCTCCTGGAAAAAGCCAATCACAAGTTACTGCTGATATTTCCCTTCATTGGCTCATCCGAAGATAAAAACCATGGCTTCTGGAAAGACTGGTTCTGCTCTGTCATTGACTGGGGCCAGGTCCTCAGTTTTCCTGTCTCTAGTAGAGCTGGCATCTAAGCCACTGCTTTGGCCTTGGGACCATTCTATTCCTCATGTTGCCTAACAACTCCACAGGGGATGGGAATGGTCTCTCTGCTAGAACAAAATGGTCTCTTTCCTCACAAAGACAAAATGGAAAATGATCATTGTCTGAGGGGGAAAGTGAAGAGACTAGGGTGGTCCTATGGCCCAGACCTGATGGTGACATGGTCTTTAAGCCTAAATTTGACCCTCAATCTTAAGGCTCCTTCAAACCTACACATTTCCTTGAAATCCCCAATCACACCCCTATCCCAAACCACCCAATCACTTTCCACTCTAAGTCACCTGTTCCTTCGGGCAAGAATAGAAAAAAAATAGAAATAATTAGGAATAAGAATAAAATACGGGGAAATGAAGACGAGAGGAAAATGGAAACGATACCCTAGAACGCTTGAGACTGTCACAGAACGGGAGCAGAAAAATTAAATTATTTCAAGAAGACCTACTCAATCATTGCCATCTCTGACCTCACATACGGATGCCTCTACAAGTCCAAACCAGAAAAAGACAGAAATTGCTCTCATCTCAGGTCTCTCTCTTAGAGTTTCTGATGGAGTGTGGATTCCCAGTGAGTCAGCTATCATTCCCCCCAACCCCCAGGCCAGACAGGACCTCCATCCTCTCCTTTTTCCTAAATCCATGTGATTGAAAAGTCTACCAGTTCCTCTCCTTTTCATAGAATCAATAATAAACTTTAGAGTTTTATGGGGCCTTAGAGGTCATTTAGTCCAGGAGTTCTTAACCATTTTTGTGCATCCTGAACCTTCTTGGTTCAGGAACTCAGGGACCTCTTCTCAGAAGCATATTTTAAATACATAAAACTAAACACATAAGATGACAAAGGAAACCAAGTACACTGAAATGCAGTTATCAGGATTTTTTAAAAAAAGATTCCTGAACCTCAAATTAAGAAACTCGCATCTAGTCCAACTTCCTAATTCATGTAGAAATCCCCTCTATCTCACTCCTGATGTAGCGCTTCAGAAAATTCTTCTCGTGAAGAACTCAACCCTCTTTCATTCCCTCATTGGTTCTAGTTTTACTTTCAGGAAATACACAGAATAAATCAGACTCCTCTTCCAGAAAACATTTCTGGCTCTGCTACATCTATTAAGCAAGTCATTCCTAACTCTGGGTCTTTGTTTCCTCATCTACACAAAGAAGAGGTTGAATCAGATGACTTCTAAGGCTTCTTTTAGCTCTAGTTCTAGGATCCTATGACCTCTTGAAGATTTGAGGATGAATCATGGCCTCTAAATTTTCTTATTTTTTATAGTTCCTTCACTTGCTTCTCATGTGACATGTTTCATGTCCCTTGACCATCCTACTCCCTCTCCTTCAGAAGAGTTCCAGTTTCCCAGTGCCCTTAAAATGTGATATTCAAAACACAGTGCTCTGGAAGTGGTCTGACCAGCACAGAGAACAAAGGACCAATACCTCTCCTTTTTTGGACATAGTACTTGTACTGATGTAGCCTAAGATTGCATTCGTTTCATGGCTGTTTTCTGTTGTTTTCTTTTTGCAAACATATCATGATGCTGACTTGTATGGGGTTGGCAGTAAATGAAAAACCCTATAACTTTTTCCACATGAATTGCTCTCAAGGCTGCTCTCTTTAATCTTGTGTTTGTGCAATTGATTTTTTTTGGACTTAAGTACAGGATCTTACATTTATCTCTATTAAATCCTACGTTGGTATAATCAGCCCAGTGTTCCACTTTGTCAAGATCTTTTTAGATTGTTTGCATTGTGATTCAGTGACTTAGCTATCTCTCCCAGCTTTCTGCACATCTTCTACATCTTCATCCAAGTCATTGATAGAATGGAACAAGGGCAAAGATAGAGCTCTGTGGTGTGACATCCCCAGGTTGATATTGATTCAATCAATGCTCTTTCCAATACCCATGAAGCACTTATCCTACTATCTTCCAGACCACATTTTTCCATCATGACCTCAAGGATATCATAAAAAACTTTTTCAAATGTTAAAGTCCAGATGCAAAGTATGTATGATCATATTCTGAATCACCAGTCAAGTATCTCAGGGAAAAAAGAGAAAGAAGGCTTCTTTGGCTTTCCTGGTTCTCAGTGAACCAATATAGGTTCCCGGTGATCAGTGCTTTCTTTTCTAACTTATCACAAACCATTCATTTGGTAATGCAGTCTAAAATTTCACAAGGATTAATATCAAGCTCATCAATCTATAACTTTTAGATTCTCCCTTCCTCTGCCCTCTTTGAAAACACCATCTTCAGCCCTTTTTCAGTCAGATAAAGGTAGAATTTGAGTTTTTATGGCCCCTTGGAAGCAAGGAGATGAACAAGATGGCCTTTCAAAGTCCTTCCAAGTCTAGAACAATGTTATCCTAGTGAGATTCATGGTACTTCTGCAAGTATACATACAACTCTCCCTAGTTGGATGAATTTGCTTTGGATTTAGAAGCCATTCTCCCAGTTTAGGGGTGTGTGTGTGTGTGTGTGTGTGAGATTGAATTTATTAAGGCACATTACCTTAAAAGCTCTTTAAAATGGTCAAACGTATTTTAGCCTATTTTTTGCATGCATGCAGCAAAGAGATGGCAAGAAGAGATAGCTTCAGGCCCCTACTGCAAGGTCATCAAGTCCATCCCCCTCATTTTACAAATGAGGAAACAGAGGCACAGAGTAGCTAAGTAACTTGCCCATAGTTGCATATGAATGTTCACTGAGGGATTCTTGTGCCAAAAAAAAAAAAGATGAAACAGACTAGAGGTCAATGGGTATAGGTTGAGAAAAGTAGAGATCAGAAAAAAATAGAGATTTCCCTGGACTTGGGGAAGTATAAAGAGGCATAAGGAGGGCTGCCTTTGTACCAGCCACTGCAGATCCATCAGCCTATTCTAAATACTCTACAAACACATACTAAAGTCCTGGCCAAAAGTTAGTGAGTAGCTAAGAATAGGGGTGGGGCTGGCTGCTCACCAAGAGAGTTTCTCTTTCCCATTGTGTGTTCTTCACTGATGTGGCTTCAGTAGGGAGTAGTGGGTTGTCAGGGTCAAACTAGGGCAGCGCCACTGGATCTTTGCCCCAGAGCATTGAAGTTTAGAGGGCAGTGATAATGCTTGTTTCTTCATTAGCAAAGATACAGCTGAATTGAGCTAGAGCAAAAGCAATTAAAAGAAGAAGCTACCAGATGGCTCACTAGGTGCTCTAGGGTAGGGAGCATTGGATTCAAAGTCAAAGGACCTGAATTCAAACTCTAGCTCTGCAATGTGCTACATAAGAAACCTCGAGCAAGTCACTTATTTTTTCTGGGTGTCCGTTTGCTCTTCTGTAGAATGAGAGGCTTGGACTACATGTCCTCTGAGGTTGAATTCCTGAAGATACTACCAAGAGGGTTTGGGACACACAAAAATGATTAAGGACCCCTGGGCTAAATGTCTTCGAAGGTCCCATAAAACTCTAAAATTTTATTATTGATTCTATGAAAAGGTAGACTTTTCATAGAATGAATGGTAGACTTTTCAACCACATAGATCTAGGAAAAAGGAGAAGATAGAGGTCCTATCTGGCCTGGAGGTTGGGGGGAATGATAGCTGACTCACTGGGAATCCACACTCCATCAGAAACTCTAAGGGAGAGATCTGAGATGAGAGAAATTTCAAGTTTATTACTTGGGTTCAAATTCTGGCTCCATTACTTACTACTGGTGTGAGTTGGGCAAGATACTTTCCCTCTGTGGGCCTCTGAGCCTCATTCACCTTGAGGGATTTGATTAAAAGTTCCTTGAGGGCAAGGATTGTCTTCTGTCTCTTTTTGTATCCCTAGCACTTAGCACTGTGCCCGGCACATGTTTATTGATTGATTTATTGACTGAGAAAATTTAACTACACGACCTTGAGGTCCCTTCCAGCTCTGAATCAATCACTCTATAGCTTAGATTCTGGGGAACTTGACCTGCCCATTTTAGTTGGGATGGAATGGCCAAAGTTGGGAATCTGTGTTTCCCTGCTACTCAGAGGAGTGGGTATTTTAATGTCTCCCTCATATCTCCCTATGGAGGGAAATCAAAAACTCCTGATGAGGAATGTGAAATATTCGGCCCATGATCCTATGAAGAACTCGGATCTATCTTGAGCTTATATCAGTTTCACAAACCATGGCTGGGACAAAGGGCAAGATTCACTTTTTTGACATCTGAGTTGAGGGGCCAAGGGATTGAAGGCCCTGGGACAGATAGGGATGGGAATATGGGAAAAGGAGTCCCCCTGGGGAAATACAGGATGCTTGGCTGTTTGGTAGCTTCCTATTATAATTAATTACCCTTGCTAATGAGCTATTATGGAACATTACAACCACCAAAGAATTTCAGTTAATAATCATTCCAGTGACAACGGAAAGACCCTTATTGGCTGTGAGCAGGTTCCTACGCATTCCACAGAAGAGAGATTATGGTAGAGAGGCCAAGTAAAGGAGGGCATTAAAGAAATATGTAAAAAGAAAGATGAGCTGATCACAGGGTGAGGACCAAGGACAACCAGCTACTGGACAACCTCTGTGCTCCATTGCTATTCACACAATGCCAAGAGAATTCAGGGAAGGCCTCTAGCACATTGGGTGAGACCCCAATGGTGAGCCTATGGAAGGACACAGACAAGAGTGGGGTAGGATGGGCGGGTGTAGATGGGCGGGGGTAGGGTTGTCTACATCTTCTTGGAGGGAGTCCTCATATCCCTGAGAGTCTAGATCTTGCCAAGGAAGGATTGCAATAAGAACTGATTTTTATACAATGCCTCAAAGTTTGTGGAATGACTTAAATATATTCACTGATTTGAGCCCCACAATGTCCTGTGAATTAGGGACCCCAGGGATTATTTTCTCCATTTCACAGATGATGGAAGCTCATAGAGATTCTGTGTTTTGCTCAATGTCAAACAGGGAATAAGTGGAAGAGATGGCATATGAACTGAATTCATCTGGCTCCATGCTGAGCATGTCTTCTACAGTACCTATGGCCACATAGCTAATACATATTTGAGGCACTACCAGAACTATTCCCACTCTACCATAAAGAGGTACATGGTTACTGTTCTTCTGAATTTGAGTCCCACTTTAAGGAATCCCCAAGATCATAGAGTAATTAGAACTTTTGGCCCCCAAGGTGGGCTTCTGAAAATCCACTTGGGGCAAGCAGCACAACATAGTTCTTCAAATCAACAAATTAAGTTGTTGGAGAGAGATCCCAGGATGCCAGTCTGGGCAGAGACCTGAAGACATCTTGAGGCTCAATGCCAGATATGTTGCCAACTGGTAGCTTCCTATTCTGACCAATCATTCTTGCTAAGTGCTAAAGTTCAGTTTTTTTGTAACATGCCAAGAGGTTTCAGCAACCTGGGTCAATATGCTAATTGCCCAGCCCTAGTTGCATTTCCCCCCAACAAAGGAGTCCCATATCCATTTTGCAACAGGTGAAGAGGTGGCTGCAGATTAGAATTTCCCTACATACATCCATACACACAACATTTTGATTAAATCCCTGACAGCTCTGCTGTAGGGCAGAGAAATTTGGAAACATCAGGAAGTCAAACTGTGAAGTCTTTGAAAGAATGTGATTTATGTGAAAATGTGATGAAGCTAATGTGCTTGGCTCCTGAGTTTCAAGGCATGCTTGATTCTGGAACCCAATCTGATGCCTTCTTGGCTCAGAGTGCACCTCTGTTTCCCCTCCCCCCAACCCAATGAACGGGTGCCCCAGTCGTGTTCCAAGTCTGATCAGAATCTGAGGCTTTTATTTGGGTTATATTTCCCGAGATGTGTTTCCCAGGATGTGCATCCATAAACAGAGACATGTACATGCATACGCACTCTGAATAATTGTGTGGAGCTCCTCGCTCCCTCCTGAGACCAGAGAGAGCCAAGTGTTATTAGATTTATGGGGAGTTTGCTGTAGTTTTACATAATTTTCTTGATGCACTGCAGGCTTTTGAACAGGCTTGCACATTTCCCTCCAGTGAAAGCATTGGAGTCCTAGTCCGATGTCTCTCCCATCCCCCATCCCCCCATCTCTTGTGGTTTGTTTGGACTCTACTGATCAACCCCAGAAGGTGTTATTTGTGACCAACATGGCAGCAGGGGTCTCCTCTTCCTTCTTCCCAATTCTTGGCCTTTCTAGGATGGGGCCCCTGTGGATGAAGGGATCCCGAGCTGGATGAAAGGAGGAGGAATGGGAAAAAAGGAATGTGGAAGGGATAATTCCCAAAGAACACAGCATTCCATCCAGCGCAGGGGCCGCTTTCTCCTTCATCTTCATATTCCTAGCTAGGAAAAGAGCACTCTTTTGAACACAAGTATCTGTTAAAGTGCTTAATAAATATTTGTTGGATATACATCAGCCTGGGTTCAAATCTTACTAGCTAGGTGACTTCAGGCAAGTCCCTTAACACTGCTGGCTTCAGTTTTCTCATCTGCAAAATGAGCTGGAGAAGGAAAAGGCAAACTCCTTCAGTATCTCTGCCAAAAAAACCCCAAATGGGGTCATGATGAGCGACTGAAAAACAACTGAACAATGATATAGATGAAGAGAGAGGAAGGAATTAGGTGCAAGAAAGGGATGTAGAGGGCATAATGCTGATGAACGTAGCATCCTCAAAGGCAGGGGCAGTTTTTCTTTGGGTTTTGCCTCCTCCGCTCCCAACAGTCTTTTGCACAAGTAACAACTTAACAGTTGCGTATTCAATGGACAAATGAATAAGGAGACAGGAAGGAAGAAGGTTTAAGAGATAATGTCCAGAGAATACCTGGACAATGTGCCCCTTGAGGTCAGCGGCCATGGCCTCTCTGGCCTTTGTCTCCTCAGGTCTAGTACTGCACCTGAAATACAGCAGATGCTTAACCGATGCTTGTCAAGTGGAATGGAATATGGAGTCAGTGTTGTTCAAGGCAGCAGAGACTGAAAGAAGTGGAGCTCAATCACTCAGGCCTGGACTGCGCTGACCTCTTCAAGAGGCTTATCTTCCCTCAAGTGCACTGCCTGGCTGGATCCCTTTGGCAACAAAGGTCAGGGATGCTCATATTGGACAGGCTGAGAGTAGCCCAGAAGGGGCTGGGGCTGACTGGACCCAAACAACTGCTCCCTTGGGCCTCAGAGCATCGTTTTCCAAATGGGCCAGTACTGAAGACATCTCATAAAGCCAAGACAAGGACAGGGCAGGAGTGTGACCATTCTCTCATTTTCCTGGCAGAGAACTATGGAAAGCCAAGTGAAAGGAGAGATCTTTGGAGGAGTCTATAAGAAGGAATTCTTTTCATAGATGGACAAGTTGTTACCAGCAATCAACGATCCTTTCAGACTTCATAATCTTCAGAATTTAGAAAGAGGATAAATAAGTGCAAGTTCTGAAGCTATTTCATGGTGCAGAGAAGATTTGAGGATAGAGTACTGGGCTTGGAGTAAAGAAGACCTGGGTTCAGATCCTGTTTATCTGTGTGATCTTGGACAAGCAGCCTACCCTCTCTGAGCCTTAAGTACTAAGCCATAGTCAGGATACTTTGTGTGTTGGCAGAGGCAGTTCCCAAAAATGGGATGTGATGTCACGTGATCATTATTTAGGAAGTACTATGTCCTGGGAACTGTTTTAAGCTCCAAGGTGTATACACACACACCTATGTGTATATATACACACGTATATGTATATACATATATATGTATATACATATATATGTATATATACACACCTATATCAGTAAACTCACAAAATAAAAACAGAGTGCATGGGCATAAGGCAGCACTGGAAGGGAAGGCATGAGCATCTGGGGGGATAATGAAGGCTTCCTGGAGGCAGAAGCAGGGGCTTGAGATGAAATGCCTTCCGTTGATGACATTCCACATCCCTCTCTATTCTGATTGAGCAGTCCAGGCTTCTTTAGGGGCTCTCATGACTGAGTCTTTTGTTGAAACTTGAATCATACAATCTCAAATTTTGAGAGACTTAGTGGTCTGACCACTTAGTGGTCACCTAGCCCAACCCCTCCATTTGCAATGGAGACCATATGTAATGGTCTCAGGCCATGGAAGAGCTCAAAAAGCATTTTGAAAATCAAGTAAGAGAGGTGGAAGAAAAATTGGGAAGAGAAATGAGAGTGATGCAAGAAAATAATGAAAAGCAAATCAATAGCTTGCTAAAGGAGACCCCCAAAATGCTGAAGAAAATAACACCTTTAAAAGTAGACTAACCCAAATGGCAAAAGAGGTCCAAAAAGCAAATGAGAAGAATGCTTTAAAAAGTATTTGACAGAAGAGAAAAAATGAGGCTAAGACAGGGAAAAGGACTTACTTGCCCATGGTCATATAGTGAGCTGATCCCCAAAACAGAGTAAAACAAATACCTTGTCCTTAGACTGCCAGAGCCATTTTCATAGTATTGGGCTTAGGGAGGCCTGAGGTCAAATCCTGCAGCAGGCACTTAGCTATTTCACCCTGGACAAGTCCCTTAATCTCCCTTACTGTCTCTCAGAGATCCTTGTGCGCTACCCTCTCCCCTGTCTCTAAAAAAGAGTCCCAAATCTCTTCTTGCTTCAAATCAATGAGCTTGTGATTAAAAAAGGCCCACTTCAAATATGCAACAAAGCTTCTCATGCAGACTCGCTCTTCTAGTTTCGACAATGTCCCGGGGGGTTGAGGGGAAAATGAAGCCAGGAAAAGACTTCCTGTCTAATCACAATTTGTTTGAAGCTGCTGGCAGGACATAGTTTCTTTCTAGATAGAGAGAAGTCTGGGCTCTCTGCCCCATTGGTCCAAACCCAGAGAATATGGCTCAGAAAAGGGAAGGGTTCAGGGTGAAGAGGGGGATGTGGCAGCACATGGAATAGCAAGATGACAAAGGTTTAACTAGTTCCCCTAGAAGGTGGAATTAACAGCAATGAATGGATGATGCAAAAAAGTAAACTGAGGTTCAGAGTCAGAAAAAATCAAAAAGTCCAAAATTTCCTGGTAGAGCAATCTCAAAGAGGAATGGGAGGCCTTGGGGTATCTTTGGGTGAGCACTGGATAGGTCATGCAGGGGACGAGATGGAGGCCCAAGTCCCTTCTAACAACTGGCCTTTGGATTCATTCTCTCTCCTCTCTGATGCTTGATATTGGCAGCTGACTCCTGTCTCTGACTTTAAAAATGGTGCTCACGTACTTATGGGAATGTGACATCAAGGGAGTAGAATATCTCCCAAAGCAAAAGGGTCTGCCCAACCAGCTAAAAATGTAATTAGGAAATATTTAACAAGATAAATAAGAAATATAATAGAAAAATATTATGGGGATATGCTGTTTTCCCTGTCAATGTGTCATGCAGGGATCCTTTTAATGGCCCCCACTTGGCTCCCATGTTCCAAAACATCCTATAGGAGACCTTGCTACAGCTAGATAGAGTGCATTAGGTGGCATGAGGGACTTAGAGTCAGGAAGAGCTGAGTTTTAATCCTTCTGAAGACACTAGCACTGTGAGTTTGAACAAATCACTTAACCACTGCAGCTTTGGTTTCCTCATGTGTAAAACAGGGGGTGATAGTAGCATCAGTCTCCCAGGAGTATGGTGAAGTTTAAGGGAGATAATGTAGATAAAGTGCTCTGTAAACCTTAAGTAGCAACATGTTTATTCTTCTTATTATTTATGTGATGTTTGAGGAGTCACTTTACCTCACTGAGACTCAGTTTCCATGAGTACAACATCATATAATCTTAGATTTGGCCTGGAAGAGACCTTAGAGGCCCTTGCAAGAGGCAGCTAGGGGGCACAGCAAAGAAAGCACTGGGCCTGGAGTCAGGAAGAACCAAGTTCAAATCTGGCTTCAGGTACTTACTTACTTCAGATACTTACTGTGTGACCCCTAGGAAAGTCACTTAAGCTCTGTCTGCCTCAATTTCCCATCTATAAAATGGGGTTAATACTAACACCTACCTCTCAGGGTTTTTATGAGGACAAAATGAGATAACATTTATAAAGAGTTTAGCATGAGGGTGGAGCCAAGATAGCGAAATAGAAAGATGGACGCTGCTCTAGCTCTACCCTCATAACCCATAAAATATCTGTAAAAAAAGACTCTAAACAAATTCTAGAGCAGCAGAAGTCACAAAACAACAGAGTGAAAGAGATTTCCAGGTCAAGGAAGCCTGAAAGGCTGACAAGAAAGGTCCATCACATCAGGCTCTGAGTGAAGCACAGCTCAGTCTTCACCATGCTGAATGATACAGACAGGACTAGAGCAGGCTTCAGGGCACAGAATCATAGGTAGCAGCTGCAGTTCCCAGATTTCTCAACCCACAAATACAAAAGATAGTGTTAAAGGTCAGTGAGAAAGCTCTTTCACCTGTGTGAGAAGGGAGCAGAGTCTGGTCTTACCACCAGGGTGGCAGCAGTCACTGTGGGAGAAGCATCCATTTTTGGAGTCCTCCACCTAAAGACCCTGGGAGAGTTGAGTAACTGATCTGGGTTTCAGTTCTAAGTGGCCATCCTGGGGTGAGGGAGAGGTCTGGTGTGGTGGAGCTGGTGGAGGCTCTGGAGAGGGAATCCTACTCATAGATCCTGGCAGAAAAGAGTGCTTATTGTTGCTCCCAGAGTGCAGGCCAGGAGAGGAGTAAACTCCTTTCCCTTGATTGTTTCACCTTGGAGGAACTGAGAACTTATAGATCCCTAGAGTATACCCTCCACTTGACAAAGGACTCAAAAGTCAAGTAACTGGCTGGAAAAATGCCCAAAAAAGGGAAAAAATAAGACTATAGAAGGTTACTTTACTGGTGAACAGGTATTTTCCTCCATCCTTTTGGATGAGGAAGAACAAAACATACCATCAGAAGAAGACATAAAAGTCAAGGCTTCTACATCCCAAACCTTCAAAAAATATGCAATGGTCTCAGGCCATGGAAGAGCTCAAAAATGATTTTGAAAATCAAGTAAGAGAGGTGGAGGAAAAATTGGGAAGAGAAATGAGAACAATGCAAGAAAATCATGAAAAGTGATTCAAAAGCTTGCTAAAGGAGACCCCCCAAAATGCTGAAGAAAATAGCACCTTTAAGAGTAGACTAATCCAAATGGCAAATGAGGTCCAAAAAGCCAATGAGAAAAATGCTTTAAAAAGCAGAATTAGCCAAATGGAAAAGGAGGTTCAAAAGGAGAAAATAGTTCTTTAAAAATTAGGATGGAGCAGATGGAGACTAATGACTTTATGAAAAACCAAGAAGTTACAAAACAAAACCAAAAGAATGAGAAAATAGAAAACAATTTGAAATATCTCATTGGAAAAACAACTGACCTGGAAAACAGATCCAGGAGAGAAAATTTAAAAATTAGGGGACTACCTAAAAGCCATGATCATAAAAAGAGCCTAGACATTACCTTTAATAAAATTACCAAGGAAAACTATCCTGATTTTCTAGAACCAGAAGATAAAATAAATGTTGAAAGAATCCACTGATCACCTCCTGAAAGAGATCCAAAAAGAAAAACTCCTAGGAATATTGGAGCCAAATTCCAGAGTTTCCAGGTCAAGGAGAAAATATTGCAAGCAGTCAGAAAGAAACAATTTGAGTATTGTGGAAATACAATCAGGGTAACACAAGATCTAGGTCTTCTACTTTAAGGGATCAAAAGGGTTGGAATTGGATATTCCAGAAGTGAAAGGAACTAGAATTAAAACCAAGAATCACCTACCCAGAAAAACTAAGTATAATACTTTTCAGGGGAAAAAATGATCATTCAATGAAATAGAGGACTTTCAAGCATTCTTGATGAAAAGACCAGAGTTGAATAGAAGAATTTGACTTTCAAACACAAGAATCAAGAGAAGCAATCATAGGAGACTTACTAAAGTTGAACTGCTTGTATTCCTACATGGAAAGATAATATTTGTAACTCAAGACTTTTCTCAGTATTTGGGTAATTGGAGGGATATAGACAGAGGGCTCAGGGTGAGTTGAGAAGGAAGGAATTATATCTAAAAAAATAAAATTAAGGGGTGAGAGAGGAATATATTGGGAGGAGAAAGGAGACAATGGAATGGGGCAAATTATCTCTAATAAAAGATGCAAGGAAAAGCTTTCTCAATGGAGGGAAAAAGTGGGGAGGTGAGAGGGAAAAAGTTAAACTTACTCTCATCACATTTGGCTTAAGGAGGGAATAACATCCACACTCAATTTGGTAGGAAAATCTATCTTGCACTACAGGAAAGAAGGGGAGAAGGGGATGAGTGGGGTGTGGGGGGATGATAGAAAGGAGGGCAAATGGGAGGAGGGAGTAATTGGAAGTAAAAACTTTTGGGGAGGGACAAGGTCAAAAGAGAGAATAGAATAAATGGGAGGTAGGATAGGATGGAGGGAAATATACTCAGTCTTTCACAACATGACTGTTATGGAAGTCTTTAGCATAACTACGCATATATAGTCTATGTTGAACTGCTTGCCTCTCAGTGGAGATGGGCAGGGAGGGAGGAAGGGAGAAAAATTAGAACTCAAAGTTTTGGGAAGGAATGCTGAGAACTGTTTTTGCACGCAACTGGGAAATAAGAAATACAGGTAATGGGGTATAGAAATCTGTCTTGCCCTGCAAGAAAAGAGAGAAGATGGGAATAAGGAAAGGGAGGGCTGTGATAGAAGGGAGGGCAGATTGGGGGAAGGGGTAATCAGAAGGTACAATGTCTTGCGTGGGGGGAAGGGAAAGATAGGGAGAAAATTTGGAACTCAAAATCTTGTGGAAATGAATGTTGAAAACTAAAACTAAATAAATAAATCAATTTAAAAAAAGAAAAGAAAAAAGAGTTCTTGAAAAAATGAAAAAAAGGAGTTCACATGGGACCTGATACACAGTAGGAGGCTGATAAATGCTTATTCCCATCCCCTTCACATTGAATCCAATCCTTTTCTTTACAGATGAAGAAACCAAGGCTGAGAGGTTGGTTAATGGACAACCAAGATCTCATAGCTAGTTAAGTGTCTCAGGCAAGATTTGAACTTGTTTTTCTACCACTGAGCCCATAACTCTATCCATCAAGAAATAATAATATATTCTGACCTCCCAGATATTATAAGGATCAGATGAAAAAATGAATGTAAAGCATATATAGCCAGTGCTTAATAAATGCTTATTGACTTGCTTATAAACCTGTAAAGTCAGTGTAAATGCCAGGTATTATTTTTTCTCAAAAAATTAAGGTGAGATTGTCCCTCAGCTAAGAGAGGGATGGGGAGGGGTAATTATTTTCCCTTCCCTGGGAAGGGCTGGGTTTTCAGCTTGCCCATTACAATCAAACTGGGTTACGTTGGGGATATCTCTGCCCCACCAAAGCCAGCTGCTAGGGGAAGATCCTGTATTTCTAAAGGGCTCAGACAAATCACATCTGTGGAGATGGTCCTGGGTTTGCAAACCTGCTGCCTTCCTTTCCTGGGTTCCTACCTGATAAATATGTAATGACCCTTTCGTGCAAGTATCTTGTGGCATCGCAGTCCCCAGCCAGCATTCTGGAGGACACACAATTTTATAGGATGTGACTGGAAAACAAGCCACTCTTTGGGAGCCCAGCTGGCCAATGGCAGGGAACAACTGTCCTTTCTCCAGCAGCTTCCGGGGAGCTGCAGTCTGTGTCAATTAGGAGCAAGCTGGGCACCAGTTCCTTGGGCAAGGAATTCCCTGACGGGCTTGATATTTTGCATTCAGCCATTCGCACCTGACAGATGCCTCTGAACATAGCTCTTTGCTGACAAAAATGAAATCCAACTCAATTACAGTCATCCATCTACCACCCAGATGGAGCAGAACTGTCTAGAATGGTCTGACCAGACTGAGCTGCATCCTGGAGGGGGTGAGGAAGGCCTGGGGAGGTCATGGGAAAATGAAGGGTCCTGAAAGAAAGTGAGCTCTTTAGCCCCAGTTGTGTCTCTGGCCAGTTAAGGGGTCCCTAAACCTAACATCTTGCTTTGGTCACCTTGTTTCATGCCCAGGAGGCAGGAGATCAGCCTTCTGGCACTAACTCTGCCACCCCTAATTTGCTGTGTGACCTTAGCCTGAACTCATCAAAACTATAGAATCTCAGAGTCCAAAGGACAGAAAGAGGTGATCTACTCTGACTTGTACCAGGCTGGGTACCTTCAATGACATGCCCAGCAAATGGCCCTCCTACCTCTCCCCTGAAGCTCTCTATTGAGGAGGGAGCCACTCCCCTTTCCAGGCTGCCCATTGCACTTTGGGACAGCTCTCATGAGTAGGAAGTTTCCCCTGACATCAAGACTAAAGCTGCTTCCTTGCAATTTCTAACCTTTGTTCCCATTTCTGCCTTTTGGTGACAATCTGAATGCCCAACCCTTTTCACATGACAACCCTTCATATTCAGATAATTATGTCTTCCCAAGCCTTCTCATTTCCAAGCTAAATATCTCTCATTCCTTCAACCAGTTTTTCACAAGGTCTCATCTGGAGGACATTTGCTGTCCTGGTCTCTGTTCTCTGGATGTTCTCAAGCTTATCCTTCTAAAATGTGCCTATGATGAGGTTTCCAGTGACTCAGTTTCTAAATCTAAAAAATGCCTGTTTCACTTCTTTTATTTTAAATAGGCAAATTACAGATATGAAAATACTTTATAAGTAAAAAAATGCTTTGTAGTATGTGTCTGTATATATATACATACATATATGTTTCTGTTAATGTAATGCAAAATGTACCCTCCTTTAAACTTTCTGAAAAACTTCAATTTCTTTTTTCTTTTCCTTCCTTCCTTCCTACCTTCCTTCCTTCCTTCCTTCCTTCCTTCCTTCCTTCTTTTCTTCCTCTGTCTCTTGCCATTGTACAATCTAGGTTTGGACAATGAGAAGTTTAATTTTCAGAGTACTAAGAAGAATATTTGGTGGCACGGACAATTGTGTGATCTTGGACAGCTTTCTGCATCTTCCCCTTGATTCACAGTGTTTTTGTGAACCTCCTTGGAGTTCCAGATTCTTGAGTTTAGGAGCCTGTCTACCCAGAAACTCTTCTCAATATCTTAAGCTATCAACTGACATAAAATTATTTTCTAGCTATTTGAGATGGGAAGGGGGCAGAAAACCCCGACTTCTCCTTCCTTGGCTCTAGACAGTCCAGGAAATCTTAGGAAAGAGTGAGTGCTCCACAGTAATTGGTCATGATTAAGATCGTAGCTTTCTATTATTACTAGGGCAGGACCCCTTGATTCACAACTGACTCCTTAGAAAAATGAGAAGGCAATCTACACTGACCTTAAAATTTAGCAGAGCTTGGGGCATAGAAGGCATGATGCTGCTTCTGGCCCTCAAGGGGGCAGAAATGAGTATCCCGAGATCTGATTAAGAAGCAGCCTAACTAGGAGCATATGACCAGATTAGAATGGGAGCAGGAAATATAAGTTTCAAGGTACGAGTTTTCATTCTCTTGACCCTGCTTTCCTTCTAGCCACTTTCTTTCTCATTCTTTCTTCTCTGTCTGGTGTCTTGGAAAATGTAAATTCTTTGCTTCTTTCTAATTGGCCTCCCTTCCTTTTTGGTGGCACAAGGAAGCTGAGTTCTTTCTGTCTTCTTTCTGTCTCTCTCTCTTTGTCTCTGTCTCTGTCTCTCTCTGTCTCTCTGTCTCTCTCTCTCTCTTCTCTCTCTCTCCTCATTTCTCTGGTAGACCAAGGAGTCTATGCTGTCTATAGTGTTTTTATCCTTCACAGGTGGCCACATGGCTGGCCCCATTAGGTCTGTGACAGGTATTGATTGGTATTCCATTGGCATCATCTTTTTAAGAATAATGGTGTGTCACACATTTTTAGAATTGTTGGTAAGGATTTTATTTTCATCACCTAGGAACCATTTGTTTTTCTTGTTGGGGTGGTAGTAGAGAGGGCAAGTATCATAATGCCTCTTTCTTGTCATGAATAACACCATTTGAGAGCAAATCCCCCTTTCAATGTAAAACGGGCAGTCACATTGAATCTTTATATTTTATCTTCCTTTTTCACAATTCTTGTGCAAATATAATCAAAAGACAAGAAGTATACTTTGGTCTGGACCCCTAAGGCAAGTGGCAGATTATGACAGACCAACAGATTACAAAGTTTCTGTCTTTCCTCCCACAAAACACAATAAATTTTCCCCAAGGTCAATGTCTGACGGGTTGTAAATTCAGATGACTGTGTTTTCTGTGTCCTATAAGTCCCTATGAGAAATGGCTTATATTCAGAAGCCCATTTGCCCTATGGAGACCTACTTTTCTATATGCCAACTGATGTATCTTTCTTTATTATATATGTAATAAAGTTTTTTCTTGACTTGTACTCTACATTATAACAAAATGGATTTTCTTGCCATGACAATGTATATGCATGTTTATACTGATCTGGGGATTTCTCCTGATAATCTGTATGCTTTGTATATCTCAACTTATACTTGGTTCATATGTCTGTGATTAGGCTAAGAATTTTCCCCGCAATTCATGTTCCTGATAACTCTAATTCAATATGCCTTTTTCTCTCTATCTCTCTAAAAATTGTGTCTTTAATTATTGGGGTTCATCTTGCAGGTAAATCTCAAAAGTACTGCCTCAACAGATTTGAGATATTGCCAGATCATTAACAGATAAGAATATATATCTTATTAAATATAAGCTTATATATAATAATAGAAGTACAAGTTGGTAGCTCAGTCTTGCAACCAACCAGCCTGCCCTAGGTGGGCTACAGTGGACACTGTAGTCCCTGGAGGCTAAAGAATATGATCCCTCATTTCTCTGAATGTGTAGGAGAGCCCAGTCCAGGCTTGGGTATACTCACACATTGGCTTGAGCTGCCCAATGAGCTCCTCCTTTGTCCATTTTGCCCACTCCTTCTTGTCAGTGTTGATGGAGCAGAGGATGGGGCCACAGGGCTTGCCACAATCTTCAATGGCTGGGACATTCAGATAGTGCACCAGAACAATATCAGGGTTCTAGGAGAGAGAACACAAGGAGAGTTGGTGAAGGACCAAGGGACTCTCCTCAGATTGGCTACATCCTTTCATCTCCCCCTGCCCATCCATTTGCTTCTGAACTAATCCAAGCAAAAGAACAGATCTTACTTTGAAACCAGAATGTTTCAAGATCCCCTACTCTGGCACTACCTAGGTATTCCCAGATGACCCTTCCAAGCCTCCTTGGCCTAGGTTCTTCCTGAAACCATTTGGTGATTTATTTATAGATCTTTTTCAATACACTGGCATTAGCCATCTTCAACTCCCCTCCAGATCCCACTGGTAACCTCTAAATTCAGAAGGAAGTCTATGATTCCTCTGTTCTATGACCCTTGGATGGGCCACCTATATACACTACCCAACAGGATCACCACTACTGAGTGGGTGGTGATGGGAAGGGTGAAAACCCAGGAAAGCTGTAGCCACTTCTCACTAGTCAAAATACCTCAAAGAAGGTATTAACTCAGAACTCCTTTTCTAGGGTCTCATCCTATCCTTCTGATTGGTTAGTTTCTCACCTGGCCCACCCTCCTAGGTGGGCCTCTACCACCTTTATTCCCTTTTTCCATGTCATTGTCCAGCTCCCCACCTCTAGTTCTGGAACCATAACCAAATCAGTACCGCCATAGCTCCCAGAGAGGGTGTGTCCATCTAATTCCCTATGGCTCTACTCCCCATTACTGAGACTTTCCAAAGTTGACCACTCTTCCCTGTACATGTTATTTCCTCTCATTAGAATGTAAGTTTGAGAGGAGAGATTGTCTTACTTTTGTACTTGTACCCCAGAATTCAACCCAGTCTTTGGAACATAGTGAATGCTTGATGACGACTTTTTCATTCATTCATTTGTACATTCATTGATAATGTAATAGGGAGCCCCTGAATGGGGTATTCATGGAACATTTTTAGGAATTTTCTGTCTCTGGATGAAGTTGTAGCTGCTGAGGCCCTAAAATCGGTGGGTAATCTGAGAAGGTCCCAACTTCTGTCCTGCAGGTATATTTATGGCCTGCTCCCCTCTCCAGTCCTATTAGAAACCCTTCCCTATAGGGAGGAAGTGGTGAGAAGAGAACATTCACCCTTGCACAAGCAAACAAATATTTATTAATATATTCCCAGTCCTGGAGTTTGCAGCACCAATATCAAAGTACCCCTATCCTCAAGGAATTTACAATCTCATAGCATTGAAGCAGGCAGACCCTGCACCCAGGGAGCTTATGATTACTAGTATATGTCATTTAACAGAAGAAACTGAGGTGGGGTGAGGGGGGAGTGACCTGTTGCAGAAGTAGCTGAGCTGAGCTGAGTTTCGAACCTGGTTCTCTGGCTCCACCCCCAGTATTCTTTTGGTCATTATTTCATGCCTCCTCTTCCTCTCACCAGGGAGAAAGCCCTAGTGGCAGATCACACAATCCAGTTAAAGAATAATAATCATTTCCTCCCCTCCGGACTATGATCTCATCCATGGAGGGAACTCCTGGTGGAGAAACTCCCTCTATTGATGCTGACTGGCAATTTTTCTGCTATGTATCACATGAAATCATTTGCCCAGAATAATACGACCATAATGAGTCAGAGGTGGCACTTGAGTATTTCTCTTCTTGACCCTCTGGTTAGGTTTCTAACCATTACTCCATGCTTTCTCAACAAGTTAGCTAATAATGGGTGTTACCATACTAACTCTGTGATGGTGGGAACTCTTCAATGATGTTTTTCAATTGGTTAACTCATTTTTATCCTACGACCAAAAGGGTTTGCCTGGTACTTCAATATACATTACCTCATGTGAGCCACAAAACAGCACTTCTAGATAGGGAACAGGACCATGGACAGAGAGTTGGCAGAGTGATTTAAGATCACTGAGTCTACTTACCCAGCTAGTATGTGTCTTAGGCTGGGTATGAATCCAGACCTTCCAACTGCAAATCCACTACCCTAACTACTGCAGTAGGTGACAGGTGTTATCACCTTTTACAGATAAGGAAACTGAGGCTTAGAGGTGGGTAATCCTGCTTCTAAGTTCACATAACTAGTGAATGGCTGAGTTGGGACTTGAAGTCAGGTCTTCTGACTCCAGATCCAGGGCCCTTCTGTTTATTCAACTTTGGTTGGTATGATAGTATACTATCCATTTTACAAATGAGAAGGACCCAGAAAAGTCAAGGGATTTCCCCAGTGTCACCGACATGACACCTTGCCTCGGTATCCTCATGCCAGAGAATCTACCCTGGAGTTTTAACCCTTTCTGTCCTGGGGTACCCCCATCTTGATTGGTGAGTGTCTATTATGTCTAGGCAGCCCCACCCATTTTTCTTTACTCCTTGACATTTTCCAAGTTAAACTATCCTTCCTTGACATCCATTCCCCTATATGTCTTGTCTCCCCTAATTAGATGTAAGTTTCTTGAGGGAAAGAAGGAAGCCAACAAGCATTTATTAAGGACTCCCTATATATTGGGCACTATGCTGAGTGTTGGAGATACAAATACTAGCAAAAAGGATAGTCCCTGCCCTCAAGAAGCTTGCCCTCTAGTGAGGAAAGGCAGCACACAAAAGAGGGATGAGGGCAGGAGTGAAGGGAAACAATGGTTCTGGTTTTGAAATACAGAAAGTCAGGAGAATGAATGAAGCTGAGTCAGGCTTCTACAACATGGAGCCTTCAGGAAGAATTCACCAATCGGAGAAAGGGGACAGACCTTGGAGAGGACCATCCAGGGTGACCAGGCAGTGGTGGGAGCAGGGCAAGGAGGCCCCAGGAACTGAGGGAAGATCCTGGATGAGGGCAAAGACTATTTCCATTTTTTCATTTTTCTGTCCCTAGCACTTAGCATAATGCTTGGCAAAGAGCAAGGATTTACTACTTGCTTTTTAATTCATGAATTCACTCATTCATTCATTCACTCATTCACTCACTCATTCATTCATTCATTCATCTGTCATCAGAGCCCAGATCTCTTGATTTTCCCAACGGGCTGTCATAACTTCAAGTCATCCTTCCCGTCTACTTTCCAATACTCTGAGTTCCTCTGGTGTTTCAAGCTGGAGAGCAGAGCATTCTTCCATAGTAATTGCCACATGGAAGGGCCTAGCCCTGAGGATCAAGAGTAAACCCCCTATCTGGGTAAGGCCAAGCTGATAGGCTGTGATTAGTCAGGGCCCAGCAAGACAACTGCTGCTTCTCTGTGATCTCGAACCCCTGGCAAACAGAGTCTGGGCACGGCAGGGAGCTCTGGTGTCAGACATCCCTGGAGATGAAAGGCCTGCTACATATCCTACCGTGGCCCTTCTGAACACAATCAAAACCTTAGGAAAATCATGCTGTGGGGAAATTGTAACATGGGGCCATGACAGGAAGTAGCTGTACCTAGAAGAAGCCGGAAAAGACATCCTGGAGAAACTTTTACAGATAATATCAGTTGAGGAGAGGAAAAGGAGAGACTTCAGCCCTTGGGGCACAAAATCCTGTTTGGAGAGAATATCTAGGCTACTGCTCCATGAGGGGAGAACAAGTCCCTGAGAGACCATAATGTCATCACTAGCAAAGAGAGAAGATGGGTCCTGAGTAGACAGGAAGCAGCCCTCTGTGGTGGCTTCTTATTTAATTAGTCTGGCTTATTATTGTTGTTTGGTTGCGTCTGACTCTTTGTGACCCCATTTGGGGTTTTCTTAAAAAAGTGATTTGCCATTTCCAGCTCATTTTACAGGTGAGGAAAGTGAGGCAAACACAGTTAAGTGACTTGTCCAGGATTACACAGCTAGTGTCTGAGGCTGCATTTGAATTCCAGGTTCTTTGAGACTCCAGGCTCCACCTAGCTGCTCCACCCAGTTTAGTTTGCTAGGTACTATGCTTAGTGATTATTTCTACCTCTAAAGCAGCACAAATGTTTTTCATACCATCTAAATTTAGGTGCCCAACAGTAAAGCCTCAGAAGCTCCACCCTAGTTCTAGAGCAGGTGACGTTGAAAGAACCTGAGAACTAAGAAGTGAAGTTCACCCTAACTGTAAAATGGATGCTGTATTTATTTGTTTGTTTGAAATCCAGTACTTGGAAAGAAGAAGGAGAAGAAGGAGAAGGAGAAAGAGGAGGAGGAGGAGAAGAGGAGGTGGAGAAGGAGAAGAAAAAGGAGGAGAAGGAGAAGGAGGAGAAGGAGAAGAAGAATAGGAGGAGGAAAGAGTAGGTGAAGGAGGACAAGGAGAGGGAGGAGAAGAAGGAGAAAAAGAAAAAGGAGAAGAGGAAGAGGAGGAGGAAAGAGTAGGTGAAGAAGAAGGAAGAGGAGAAGGAGAAGATGATGAAGAAGAAAACCAGTTGTATTATATTCCCTGGCTATTTTTGCTAGACCGAGTGATCTTTTTATCTGTATTCTATTTATAGAATCATAGAATGGAAGGGATCTTACCATAACCATTGTACAGATAAGAGCAAAAATGCCTTGCCAAGGTCACAGGGAGAACTGGTCCAAACAGCGTGGTCTACTGGAGAGGCCTCTGGTTCAAATCCTGTTTCAGATATTTGCTAGCTAAGTGAGCTTAGCAGGTCATTTAACCCTTAGTAATTAGGTTCTGGGGTGGGGAACCTTCAGTCTTTGACTGACTCCAAATGGATTCAGACCTAGAGGGCCACATGTGGCCATGAGGCTGTAGGCTTCCTATCCCTGTTTAGACTCAATGGCCTGTAAGGTCCCTTCGAGCTCCCCTGATAACCCCTAGCCTGACCTGGGCTCCCTACAAGTATATTCAGCCATATTCCTGCCCACTGCCCCCAACCATGGCTCCTTTACTTTGTTGAGAGTCTAGTCTACCAACTTCTCCGGGAGATTATATAGGAAGCCAGGTTGGATCTGGGGAGGGAGTGGGGGATGAGTGGTTGGCTCATGAGGGGCTGGAGAGGAAGGTTTCAGTGGTGATTGAATCTTCCTAATGGCAGGCGACGGGGGATTTGAGTAAATAAAATCACTTTGAACAACCAAGTATCACCGACTCAATGATGGTTACTATTTGTGCAAATCTTTGACAGCTGCTGGTGCAGGCAGAGCATGTACCAGGCCAGCGGCAGCCGCCAGCAGCCACCTGTGATTGGGATTAATATAGGGCAGCTCCAGTTGAAAATGGTACAAGTTTACAGAGTCTCCTGCCCGGGGCTAGCTTGCACATAACCTACAATGAGAGGCAGGGGAAGGCTGGGTAGGATTTTTTCCTGCTTTGATTAGCTAACATGAGGCCTTTCTGCTCACAAAAAAGCAAAGCTTTCTGGGCTTGGTCCAAAAGAAGACATGGGAAAGGGCCTCAGATCCCACCCCAATTTCAGGTCAACAGGTCAAGGTTTTTTAGCTTGAAGGGCAGGTCTAAGGCAGAGGAAGTAGAGGAGAGAAGATGGAGGAAGGAGAAAGGGGAGGGAGAGAAGGGAGTGGGTAATAACCTAGACCAGGGATGACATGAAAGGAAAGAGAAGGAAAGGGAGACAAGAGGAGGAAAATAGGAAGGGTGCTGGCCCCAGAGCTAGAATATCTGGCTTTCAATCAGATCCCAGCTCAAAGCAAGTCATTTAACCTTTTAAGGGTCAATTTCCTTATTATCAAATTTGTGGATTAAGAATGCTTTCAGCTCCAAGTCCCGTGAGTCTATGAAACTTGACTCTGTGTGATCTTGGGAATAATACTCAACAGGTTTGACTGAGTCTGTTTCCTTATTGGTAAAATGTGGCTACTAATCAGTTAGTCAATCAATCATAATAAGCATTTATTAAACATTTACTATATGGCTACATACTATATACTACAGGCACTGTGCTAGACACCAGGGATACTAAGAAAGGGAAAAAAAATCCATCCCCTATTCTAACAAAGAAGGCAACATTGTACATTCATGGGTGTATATATAGGATACATAGAAAATAACTTTGAAGGGAAGGACAGAAGCAGCTAGGGGCACAGCAGGAAAGGGTTCATGGATGTAGTGCGTGAATTGAGACTTAAAGGACATCAGGGATTCTAAAAGGAGGATGTTGGGAGGGAAGGCATTCCAGGCATGAGGAGTAGCTAATGCAAAGGTATGAAGTCAAGAGATGGAGTGGTGTGTGCAAGGAACAAGAAGTGGGCCAAGGTGACTGGGTAAGAGGGCACTGAGAAGTGGATAATATATCAGTTAGAAGAAACCAGATAGTGATAAGCTTTACATTTCAAACACAGGATTTAAAATTTGATACTGGAGGCAACAGAGAGCCACTGGTCTTTATTAAGGAGGTCAGCCTATGCTTTAAGAAAATCACTTTGGCAGTTAAGTAGAGCAGGCTTCCAACTGGAGAAAGTTGAGGCAGGGAAGCCAACCAGAAGGATACTGCCAGTCCATGTGTAAAGTGGGGTCATGGCTGCCATGTATAAGAGATATTGTAGGTAAGGAAATGAGGTTTAGCAGCTGATCAGACTCGTGGGGTGAGTGACAGACAGGAAAGGACAATGCTGAGATGTGAACCTTGCTGATTAGGAGAGTGGGAGATCTCAACAATAACTGTTCTTGTTTGTCCTTTATTTTCAAAGAGGACCAATGACCAATGACATCTTGGGGTGATGTCTTGATTCAGGCATTGAGGTCTCAATAGTAACAGGGAATTTCAGAAGAGGGGAAGGTTTAGACTAGAAAATAAAGGGGTCTGTGGGCATCTTGATAGCACCATAGTGCACAGAGCTGAAAGCCTGAAATCAGGAAGACTCATTTTCCTGAGTTCAAATCCAGCCTCAGATGCTTACTAGGTGTGTGACTCTAGGCAAGTCACTTAACCACTTTTGCCTCAGTTTCCTCATCTGTAAAATGAGCTGGAGAAGAAAATGACAAACCACTCCAGTATTTCTGCCAAGAAAATCCCAAATGGAATCACAAAGAGTCAGATATGACTAAAACGAATGAACAATTACAAAGGGTTCTGTATTGGACACGTTGAGTTTGGGATGCCCATGGAACATTCAATTCTAAATATACAGTAATTGGTGATCCAAGATTGGAGTTTAGGAGAGAAACAAGAGCTGAATAAAAAGATCTGAGAATCATCTACCTAGAGAGGATATTTAAACCTATAGGAGCTTGGTGAGGTCATTAAGTGAGAGAGTATAGAGAAAAAAGAGAACAGGGCTCAGGTCAGAGCCTTGAGATCAATCATAGCTAGGGAGTATAAAACAAGGAAGATCCCAGCAAAAGAGACTGAGAAGGAGTTGTCAGGCAAGTAGGAGGAGAAGCAAGGAAGAACAATCTAGAGAGAGGAGAGTAAGTATCCAGGAATCGGAGTCAGATACTGAAGACAGACCAAGAAGGATAAAGACAGAGGAAAGGCCATTAGATCTGGCAATCAAGAGAACATGAGTAACTTCCTTAGGAGAGGCCCATTTTACATAATGAGGTCAGAAGTCAGAGTGGAGAGAGGGTTTAGAAGGCATTGACAGGGGAGGAGGTAGAGGCAATTATTGCAGATGGCCTTTTAAAGGGGTTTAACTGAAATGGGAAGGAGAGATTCAGGGCAATAGGTGGTGGGCATAGTAGGAGCTAGAGACGAGCTTTTGTTTTTTAAAGAACAAAGGAGATTTGGGTGTATTTGTAGGCTTTGAGGAAGGAGCAAGTAGATACAGAGAGAATGAAAATGAGATAAACAGGCAGAGATGCAGAGAGAGAGATGGAGAGAGAAAGAAAGATGGAGAGAGGAAAGTGGAGAGAGAGAAATGGTAGGGAACATTTACTAAAGAAGGCAAAGTAGGCAGGGTGGGATCAAGGAGACATAGAAAGGGACTTGGCAAGCAGAAGACCCACTTCATCAGACAGTGGAATGAAAGATGAGTTAGAAGCAGACTGTGTCAGAGAGATCCGAGATGAGGAGTGAGAGCAAAGAAGAAACTCTTATTGAATGGGGTCAGATTTTGTTCAGGGGCCATGGGAAGCTAGAAGAGAGAAGAAAGGGCTTGGAACAGATGCTGTGGTGAACAGGATAGGGAACCAATTAAGGAGCAGTAATAGGATTGCTTTACTGTAGTGAGGACCCAATTCAGAGCAGCTGGCATAAATCTGAAAAGGACACCCAGTACGCATAGTTTTGTGATTTCTTCCAGTTCCATTTAGAAGAACATAAATGGGAGTGAAAGAGGTAGAGAAGGTTGAAAAGTAGGCTGAAGTTTGGAAAGATGTGAAGGGTGATAGAACAAAAGAACATGGACAGTAGTGTAGAACAAGACTGGTTTGCCAAGAGTCAGGGCAGCTAGGTAGTGCCATAGTGCCTAGAGTGCCCGGTTTGGAATCAGGATGACTCATCCTCAAGTCCAAATCCAGCCTCAGACACTTACTAGCTGTGTAACCCTGAGCAAATCACTTCACCCTGTTTGCCTCAGTTTCCTCATCTGTCAGAAGAACTAGAGAAAGAAATGGCAAACCACATCAGTATCTTTGCCAAGAAAACCCTAAATGGGGTCATGAGTCGGACATCACCACCACCGCCAAGAAGTCAAGACTGGGAACACAGGAGAGTGTTGGTAGCCTGAAATGGTACTGAGGAATGGAGAGAGAGGTCACAGGGAGGATGAGAAGCAAATTTAGAGAGGTAGAAAGATAAAAGTTTATGATCAGATAAAAGAAATAGAAAGTTCTTAAACAGGGAATTAGCCCCTTTGTGGGTGATGCCAACATACTGTGTGTAAGGAGCTACATGCCCTGAAGACATTTCCTTACTATTTGGGGCAATGGAAAGAAAGCTGGATTTGGAGTCAGAGGACCTGGGTTCAAATCCTGGGCACTTACTACCTGAGTGACCTTGGGAAAGTCATCTTTGGGTCTCAGTTTCCTCCTCTGTAAAAGGAGAGAGCTGGCCTAGATGATTTTTGGCTCTCAATCTATGATTTTACAATCCACCTTAACTCATTTTAACTTCTGATCCTGACTTTCAGTAACCCAGACAGGAAGGCAGGAGGTAGCACAGGCCAGGAGCAGTGGCCTGATCCTGAGATGTAGGCATATGTGGCTTAATCAGATATCTAGATATGGAAGGCCCAGTGGAGGTCATGTAGTTCAATGTGCTCATTTTACGGATGAGGAAACTGAGGCATACAGAGGTTAAATGACTTGCCCCATGTGACAAGGTGGTAAGTGGCAGAGCCCAAACTCAGGTCCTCTAATTCTAAATTCAGTGTTCCTATCATCAGTCCATACAACAGCCCTGAAGCTGTGGTTAGAATAGGCACTGTACCCAAGGGAGAGAAAGCAGGGCTGCTAGAATGGTTTGGCCAGAAGGGAGAGGGACCTGAGGGCACAGTGTGTGTGTGTGTGTGTGTGTGTGTGTGTGTGTCTATGGGGGGCACTGCCCCCTTTCTCCATTTTGTGCATATCTGAGTACTGACCCCCTTTCTCCCTTTTTGTGCATGTATGGGTACTGCCCCTTTTCTCCCTTTTGTGCATGTATGGATATTGCCCCCTTTGTCCCTTTTGTGCATGTGTGGGTACTGCCCCCCCTTATTCCCTTTTGTGGAGTAAGTAGGATGGGGAATGTTTGGGAGGGGGACTGCTGAACAAGTGGTTAAAAATGCAAACTGCCACTGGTTTTGATAGAGAAAAATGCAGCTGCAACATCTGTTTGACTCCTGTTTGTAGCTTCATCAATGCTAAGTGGTCAATAAATCAGCCTGGCGTGGCGCTCCGTTTCTGCCAGGCACCGCCATTCATCTCATGCCAGTTCTCATGAAAAATGAAGGAGAGGGGGCTGTGTGCTTGGGAAAATGTATACATTATCTGGGAAGCAATCATGGCATCTCATCATGCTGCAGCTCCCCTTTGGATGCCAGAAAGTCAGGCCTGGCCCCAGACTTGCCCACCTGGAGGCATGCAGCCATGGTGCCACCTATAGAAGACTGAAACGGGTCGAGGAAGTTGGCCTCATTTGGGCTGTGAGTCTGTTTTCCACAGGCATGACTGTTGGTGTTAGAGTGATCAGTGCTGCTTACAAGGGCAGGTGACGAAATCTCGGCCTGTAACCTGAAAAGCCTTCCTGGAACCTGGGTTTTTCATAAACATTGAGGGCAATAGCAAATCAAACCAGAGTGAAAAGATGGCAAAAACAAGGGGGAGGGTGGCATTATTGGGGAACGAATAAATGATGGGGGAAAACAGCTCAAAGCCCTGGGAGCTGCTCACCCATCCCCAGAAGGGAGGAGGGAATCTCTCTTCAGCCCCGAAGGCTACAAACTGACCAACTGATCAACAAACATTTATTATGCTCCTATTTTGAGTCAAGCACTAGGAGTATAGGAACCAGTGCCTCCCCTCTATGACATGATCTCATGGTGAAGGGGACGTGAACATATGTACCCAGGGCTCTCAATGAAGGCCCAGTCATGGGAGGTATAGATAGCTAGGTGGTACAGGAAATAGAGTCCTGGGTCTTGAGTCAGGAAAGAGGCAAGAAAACAAGCATTTTTTAAGCACTTACTGTATACCAGGTACTTAGAAATATCTCATCTTGTGCTCATAGCAACCTTGAGAAATTGGCACTATTATGACCCCTATTTTACAGTTCAGGAAATCTAATGCAGACATAGATTAAGTGATTTGCCTAGGATCACACAGCTAGGAAATATTTGAGGTCAGATTTGAACTCAGGACTTCCTGATTCCTGATTAAGGTTCTATTCACTGTGTTATCTAGCTGCCTGAACTCAGGAAAAACTCAGTTCAAATTTGACTTCAGATACTTTCTAGCTGTGTGACCCTGGGCAAGTCACCTAACCTCTGTTTGCCTCAGTTTCCTCAACTATAAAATTAGGATCATAACTTGCCTTCTAGGATTGTTATGAGCACCAAAAGAGACAAAATTATCATCAAATGAGATTTGTAAAGCTTTTTGCAAACCTTTTAGCACTGTATAGATCCTAGCTTTTATTTTATATATATATATGTATGTATGTATGTATGTATATATAGCAGACACAAAATGAATACAACATTATCTTGGGAAAGATGGCACCAATAAGTGGGAGGACCTTGATACAGAATTAGAGGTTCCCAAACTTATTTTGCCTATTGCCCTCTTTAAAGAAAATTATTCAGCAGCCCCTGGAAATCTACTTTCTTAACCTGTTTAATTTTTTTTTAATCTGCATCATTTCAAAAAATATATGAAATTTAAAAAATAACATCTTAAATTTAATAATTTGTCGTAAGTTTGTATTTTCCCTGCATTGAAATTTTGATGATGCAATATTGCATCATATAACCATATATTATCATATTGTGAACAAGTCATTACATGCACCTATTCCTGCCAATGCATGCTAGATTTCTCAACAATTCAAGACACAGTCACCTGCCAACACTTCTTTGTTAAGACCTGTTGGCCGACTTGACCATTGATCAGTTCAACTGTAACTCTGCACATGCACAAATGGTTTTTCAAAATTTTCTTCTCTTCTTTCCTTAATTTTTCTACCACTCCCTTATATTTATTCAACACCCCCCCTCAGTTGCACCTGAAGCTACAACTACCCCTTGGATCATTCCAGGGCACCTCAATGAGTTAGTATTGCCCACTTTGGGAACCTATGTGCACTAGATTTGCATTAGAATTAGACAAAGGGCTACTTATCTACAGCTAGGGGGTACAGTGGTTAGAGTGGAAGACCTGAGTTCAAACCTGGCCTCAGACACTTACTAGCTGTGGGATCCTGGATGCCACTTCATCCTGTTTGCCTCCACCCACTCCAGTATCTTTACAAAAAAACCCCAACAAAACCCAAATGAGGTCATGAAAAGTCAGACACAACTGAAAAAACATTTAAAAAGGGTTACCCATAGTGAGGATAAAGAATTCTGAAGAAGACAGAAAAAAGAGAATAGTTTAGACTGGGTGATCTCTGGGATCCCTTTCAGTTCTAAATCTATGATCCTACAGACTTTATGGGGGTGAAGGCAGAGCCAAGATAGCAGAGTAGAAAGACGCACATACACTAGCTCTTCCCTCACAGTCCATAAAATACCTGTAAAGAAAGACTCAGCAAATTCTAGAGCAGCAGAAGTCACAGAACAACGGAGTAGAGGAGATTTCCAACCCAGGGTGACCTGAAAGGCCATGCAGCATGGGCCAGAAGAAGGACCAGAGTAGGCCTCAGGGGTGGACTCCCCAGTGGCAGTAGCAGCAGTTTGCAGATCCCTCAACTCACAGGCACCAAAGGTTAGTGAGAAGGTTTTTTTAGCTAACCAAGAAGGGAGCAGGGTCTTCCCATAGCTCTGGCCTCAGGCAGTGGTGGCAGAGGCCACATCAGGCAGCAGCACCTCCCCAAACAGCCCCCATCCATTGTTGGATTGCAAAGCCCCTGGGGACATTGAGTCCTGTGTGGCAGCCCTGCCCCCACCTAATGCTCCTGGAGGAATTGAGCAGCTGATCTTTATCTTACACTGAATGGTGGCCCTACCCCCGCTGAAAGCCCCTGGGGGAAATGAGCAGCTAATCTAAATCTCAGCCCCCAGGGCTGGCTTGGTGGAACTGGAAGCCAGGTGGTTGTGGAGAGGAAACTCTACTACTCACAGATTCTGGGCACAAAAGTTTCTTGTTGCTCCCAGACCAGTGTACATGCTTGAATGTGCCACCCTGGAGGAAATGAGATCTTACAGATCATCAGAGTATACCCTACGCTTGACTAAGAACCCAAAAGTCAAGTAACTGGTTGGGAAAATGCCCCAAAAAGGGAAAAAAATAAGGCTATAGAAGGTTACTTTCTTGGTGAACAGATATCTTCTCCCCTCTTTTTGGATGAGGAAGAATAATGCTTACCATCAGGGAAAGACATAAAAGTCAAAGTTTCTGTATCCCAAACATCCAAAATAAATATTCAATGGTCTCAGGCCATGGAGGAGCTCAAAAAGGATTTTGAAAATCAAGTAAGAGAGGTAGAGGAAAAATTGGGAAGATAAATGAGAGAGATGCAAGAAAATCACGAAAAGGAAGTCAACATGTTGCTAAAGGAGACCCAAAAAAATGCTGAAGAAAATAACATCTTTAAAAACAGGCTAACTCAATTGGCAAAAGAGGTTCAAAAAGCCAATGTGGAGAAGAATGCTTTAAAAAGCAGAATTAGCCAAATGGAAAAGGAGGTTCAAAAGCTCACTGGAGAAAATAGTTCTTTCAAAATTAGAATGGAACAGATGGAGGCTCATGACTTTATGAGAAACCAAGAAATCACAAAACAAAACCAAAAGAATGAAAAAATGGAAGATAATATGAAATATCTCATTGGAAAAACAACTGACCTGGCAAATAGATCCAGGAGAGACAATTTAAAAATTATGGGACAACCTGAAAGCCATGACCAACAAAAGAGCCTAGAAATCATCTTTCATGAAATTATCAAGGAAAACTGCTCTGATATTCTAGAACCAGAGGGCAAAATAAATATTGAAAGAATCCACTGATCATCTCCTGAAAGAGATCTAAAAAGAGAAACTCCTAGGAACATTGTGGCCAAATTCCAGAGTTACCAGGTCAAAGAGAAAATATTGCAGGCAGCTAGAAAGAAACAATTTGAGCACTGTAGAAATATAATCAGGATAACACAAGATCTAACAGCTTCTACATTAAGGGATCAAAGGGCTTGGAATAGGATATTCCAGAAGTCAAAGGAACTAGGACTAAAACCAAGAATCACCTGCCCAGCAAAACTGAGTATAATACTTCAGGGGAAAAAATGGTATTTCAATGAAATAGAGGACTTTCAAGCATTCTTGATGAAAAGACCAGAGCTGAAAAGAAAATTTGACTTTCAAACATAAGAATCAAGAGAAGCATGAAAAGGTAAACAGGAAGGGGAAATCATAGGGGACTTACTAAAGTTGAACTGTTTATATTTCTACATGGAAAGACAATATTTGTAACCCTTGAAACTTTTTTCAGTATCTGGCTAGTTGGTGGAATTATACACAAACACACAAACATACACACACATGCATGCACACACACACACACATACACACACACATATATATATATATAGAGAGAGAGAGAGACAGACAGACAGACAGACAGAGACAAAGACAGAGAGACGGAGAGCATAAAGTGAGTTGAATAAGAAGGGATTATATTTAAAAAAGTAAAGTTAAGTGGTGAGAGAGGAATATATTAGGAGGAGAAAGGGAGAAATGGAATGGGGCAAATTATATCTCATAAAAGAGGCAAGAAAAAGACTTTTCAATAGAGGAAAAAAGAGGGGAGTTGAGAGGAAAAATGTGAAGCTTACTCTCATCACATTTGACTCAAGGAAGGAATAAAAAGCACACTAATTTTGGTATGAAAACCTATCTTACAATACAGAAAAGTGGGGGAGAAGGGATAAGCAGGATGGGGGAATAATGGAAGGGAGAGCAGTGGGAGGAGGGAGCAATTAGAAGTCAATCCTCTTGGGGAAGGACAAGGTCAAAAGAGAGAATAGAAGAAATGGGGGGCAGAATAGGATGGAGGAAAATATAGTCTTACACAACATGACTATTATGGAAGTCATTTGCAAAATGACACATATATAGCCTATATTGAATTGCTTGCCTTCCCAGTGGGGATGGGTGGGGAGGGAAGAAGGAGAAGAAGCTGGAACTCAAAGTTTTAGGAACAACTGTTGAGTATTGTTCTTGCATACAACTGGGAAACAAGAAATACAGGTAATAGGGTATAGAAATTTATCTTGCCCTGCAGGATAAAAGAGAAGATGGGGATAAGGGAAGGGAGGGATGTTAGGAGTGAGGGCAGATTGGTGGTAGGGGTAATTAGAATGCTCAGCACTTTGCGGTGGGGGGGAGGGGAGAGATGGGGAGAAAATTTGGAACTCAAAATTTTGTGGAAATGAATGTTGAAAACTTAAAATAAATAAATTAAAAAAAACTTTATGAGGGTGGCAGTTCCAGTATTATTAACTTTATTTCATATCAAAGGAAACTGAGGCTCAGATAGATTGTGATTTGTCTAGTAGCAGGGGTGGGGAACCTGCAGCCTGTGTGTCCTTCTTGGTCCTTGGGTGCCACCTTTTGACTGAGTCCAAGCTTTATAGAACAAATCCTTTTTGTTCTGTGCAGTTTGGGTTCAGCCAAAGGGCCACACTTGAGGACCTAAAGGGCTTCATATGGCTTCCAGACAGTAGGTTCCCCACTCCTGGTACTCTAGTGTTATACAGCTACTAAGCTACTAAGTATCCAAAAGGGTGATAGAATGTAAGCTCCCAAGGGCAGGGAGAGTTATCTTTTTGTTTTTGCAAACTTAGCTCTTGGAGGAGTGCTCAGCTCATGGGTGATGCATCAATGCTCATGGAATGAACGGAATTGGATGGCCTCAGTTCAACTGAACCTCTCACTATAACTTGTCCATCCACATTTGGAGTCTTGTGTCCAGTTCTGGGGACCACAGTTTAGGCAGATCATTGATATGGCTACATGGAAAGTGGCCAGAGGTGGGCAACCAGAATGATGAAGGGCTTTGGGGTCATGCCAAAGGTAGCTGAAGGAACTGTGACTGATGAGCCACAAGAAGAGGCTTAATGAGGGGAGAGGGTGAAGATGGTGGGACTTTCTGAGGGCTTGCCACAAGGAAGAAAGAATAGGCTTATCTGGTCCCAGAGGGTGCAAACTGGAACAATGGTGTGTGTGTGGGGGAGGGGGATTAGAGGGGTGAAGGGGGTGAGGTGGGGGTGGGAAAGAGCAAAAAAGAAAAGGCTAATTTAGACTGGAAGTTAAGAAGAAACTTTCCGCCAATTAAAGCCTTCAGACTAAATTTAGGGGTGGTGGGCTCTTCATCAGAGGATTTCAGACAAAGATTGGATGAGAGTGGGAAGGGATAGCATGCAGAGGCTTCTTATTCAGGTCAGAGAATGTGACCAGATGGCCCCAGAGGTCCCTTCTGATTCTGAGATTCTGGTCTCCTGACTTCCAAACCAGTTCTCTTTCCGCTAGGTTGCACTGTCTCTTAGAAAAAGAGGTCATGGTTCATGGTTCTCAATCAAGCCCTCCCTCTCTTGCCAGGGAAATCATGCATTGTTACCAGCTTTTAGGGTGAGAGACTCAAAACTGTCTGGGATATAAGGATACTCTGGAGTGCCCAAGTGTCTTTCTCCTCTCTGCTACCTGGCCACTGAAGAGAAGTCAATCCAATCCTACCTTTATTAAGAGTCAAGTCTGTGTAAGTCAAGAGGAGGTGTAGCTTAGTAGACAGGGAGTCTGCCCTCAAGAATCTTCCATGGTGTAGAAGCAAATGGGAAGGGTGTGGAGTCGGACTTGGGTTCAAATCCAGGTCTGCTCCTTGCTATCTGTTCCAATTCAGGCAGGTCACTTAACCTCTTAATGTCTCCAGGCTTCTGTCTAAGATGCACAGCAATGATGTACATTGGGAGATGAAGATGGAATTTCCCTCCTGGGAGTTCCTTTGTACTACCAGTGTAACCACAGGTCTGGTCCACTCCTCTGTACTTGCCCCAACCCCCACCCCCCAACCAAGGCGATGAGATAAATGACCTCTAGGGTCCTTTGAAACTCAAGACCTGTGATCCCATGAAACAAAGCAACCATGCATTCAGAGAAGTCAATATACAATCATGTGAGCAGGGAGAAGGCACTAAGAGCTGGTAGGGGGCCAAGTGGGCAGGAAAGGTTATTCAGAGGAGGTTCTTGCTACCTGTGCTGAGCCTTGAAGGAAGCTGGGCATTCCAAGACACAAGGGCACTCTCATTAAGAGCAAACAGAGCCAGCACTGGCAAGGCATCCAGGACTAGCAGTACTTCCCTCCTTCCTAGGGAGGCTAATTAGTTAATGTGGGTAAAGTGGTCTGAAGAAGGAAAGCCCCAGATAATTGCTGCTGTTGACGTTATTACAAAATTGCCATGAATTCCCTGGCATGGCGAACTTGGCTAAACAATACTCACCTGCAGCTGAGCTTGGGGACATCACACTGGCTTAGGGGGCCCACCTGCTCCGTGATCCCTGACTGAATCTCCTGTGGAGGCCTGTAGGCAAGGGCTCACAATCCTCAGACAGTTAAAAATGGTGGAGGAGAAGTGGCGGAGTCCAGGTGCAGCCATAGACAAGTTATTGAGGGGGAGAAAGGTCCACGATTTCCCTAAGGGCAAATCTGTTTGACTAATAATCTGTTCAGTTCTTTGAAGAGGTAAAGATGCATGTGGATAAAGGAGAATCAGTGAATATAGATTTTTATATTTAGATTTAAAAAAAAAAACCTTTAATAAAGTCACCCACTGAAGGCACTTAAGAGATGAGCCACAATGGGATTGATGGTAGGAAGTGCCCTTTTTTTGACCATGAATAAATAACTGGGTTAGAGACAGGAAACAAAAAGTAGAGCTTGTTTCAATATGTAAAAGTTCAAGCACTGGGCTTCATCTGGGCTTAATCATACTTAACATCTTTATATGTAATATGTAGGCTTGGGGAAATGTTCAAGCTTATAGATGACACTAAACTCTTTGGAATAAGGAAACATAAACTATGAGAAGGGCTTGGGTTTCTTTAAGCACCATTCTGACCAAGTCATTTTCCTATAGCTTGCTGGTACGGTGGACAGAGTGCTGGATAGTCAGAAAAACACCTGAGTTCAAATCCAGATGTAGATCTTATTATCTGTATTATCCTGGGCAAGTGACTTAATTGAAGTCTGCCTCAGTTTTCCCATTTGTAAAACAAAGATAAAAATAGCACCTCCCTACCAGGGTTGTTGTGGGCATTAAATAAGACAATATTTGTAAGTGCTTTGCAAACCTTTAAGAGCTATGGAAATACTACAATAAAGTAGTTATTGTTTATTATTACTCACTAAACTCCAGTTGCTCCGTATGGTCACTCTAGGACAATAAATACATATTTCTTGGTTATTTTTAAAGCCTGTTATTCACAACCTATCTTTCTAGCCTCCCTCCTCTACCAGCACTCTTCTCTGGCTCTTACACATGACATTCCCTCTCTCTTTTCCACGGCCATCTCATCTGCCTGGAATTCCCTCTCTCCTTATCTCTGCCTCAGTCTCTCTCATCCTTCCAGATGTAGTTAAAGTACCATTTCCTCCACAAAGCCTTTCCAGATTCCCTCATGTTCTATTGGCCTCTCTTCCTAATTCCTCATATTAATTTTGTATATTTTTATTCAGCAAAAGGATAGGAATAGGGATCAGACTTGGGATTTCGTTGATGAAAAACATGAGTAAACTCTGTGTACCTATGCAAGTTAACAAATCAGTGCCATATTGCTCATTTGTGTAAGAGGCAGGACTTGAACTCAGTCCTTCCTGGCTCTGATACCTGCTATTGGCTAAACCATTCTATGTGTCTGGCCATCTGTCAATCCAACCATCTTCCATTCATCTATCCGTCCACCTACCTGTCTGTCCATCTGCCCATTCATCTATATATCTGTCTGTCTGTATCCATCCATCCATCTATCTGTCTGTTGGCCTCTCTCTTCATCCATCCATCTGTGTGTATAGCCATCCATCCATCCATCCATCTGTCCATTCATTTATGTGTTTCCCTGCCTGCCTGTCTGTCTAGCCATTCGTCCATCCATCCATCCATCTATCTATCTATCTATCATTTGACCTTGACCAAATCACTTTAGCCTGGAACACTACTAAAAAGCCTCCATATCTGTATGAACATATATGACATACATTATCTATACAGAATATAGACGGATGTAAAAGTATTATGGTGAGCTGAATAATGTATTTTGCAAACTGTCAGATAAAATCAGTCTTTGTTTTATTTTTCACATCTTTTACAAAGTGATGGCTTGCATACATGTGGGAGAGTTTGCACACTTCTGGTCCACTCACCTTAAGAGAGACCTAATAGAACAGGAGAAGATTCAGAGGGGGCAAATAGGATAAGCAAGGGGGTAAATACCTCTGTAGAGAGCCAGACCTCCTCCATGCCCCACCCCCCAATGAAAGAAAAGAAAAAGAAAAAAGAAGAAAACCAGACCAAAGTCTAGAAAGGCAAAAGTTGGGAAAGAACCTAGTAAGCCTACTAAGTCTCAAAAGGGATGAAGAAGGGTGAGCATAGGTACTTGTTCAACAAATCCTGGATTACTACAGCTGGGGGGAATCCCTTGAAGTTTAAGGAAGTCAACCATAGGTCAAACAGACTCCATACTGTGGATGGTAAACTTCTGGAATTCATTATTCTAAGTGTGAATACAGGTTAAAATAGAACGGGATTCAAACAAACCTTAGGAAAATTCATGGATTACAGATACATAAGGGATTATTAAAGGAAGTCAGAAACAATAGCTGACTGGCATTTATATAGTACATTAAGGTTTGGAATATGATTTACATGTTATCTTATTTCATAATAGCCCTGAGAAGGAAATACTTTTGCCCTGTTTTATAGATGAGGAAATTGAACTTGACAACTTAAATGCATTGCTTAGGGTCCTGGAGTTAATAAGCTTATGATTAGAACTCAGATGTCCCTAACACTTGGTGAAACATTCTATCCACTGCACCACTTAGCAGACTGTTTAGGCCATGCCCCTCACCTGAGAAGGTGGCCCTCCGACATGTCCTTTAATGTCCTTATCATGGATAGAATCTTGGGTTTGATCAATAAATTTATAAGCATTCATTGAATGACTTACAAATTAGGCACTGTGAAATGACATGTATCAAACAACCTCTGCCCTCAAGGAGGGGCAGTCAGGTGGCACCATAGAGCATAGGGAGTCAGGAAGACACATCCTCCAGAGTTCAAATTTGGCCTCAGACATTTACTAGCTGTGTGACAGTAGACAAGTCACTTAACCTCATTTGCCTCAGTTTCCTCATCTGTAAAATGAGTGGAGAAGGAAATGGCAAACCACTCCAGTATCTCTGACAAGAAAACGTCAAATGGGGTCATGAAGAGTAAGACACAAATGAAAAGTAATTCGGCAACTATAACAACAATGCCCTCAAAGAGCTTACATCCTCTCAATAGCTAAAAGAATGAGGTAGAAATCAGAATTTGCCTTCACCTTTAGTGCAGGCTGTTGTGTTGTGTTTGCCTGGAATTGCTGCTCACTGGAGAACACTTTGGTATTGGAGACTCCCATGGCACTTTGGGGCTACACATGGCTTCTATCTGTCTGCCCTGCCAGGCAACAGTTTGTAACCCTGTTCACCAGAGTAATCTCCAACAACCAGCAGAGTTCCCCTGTCTCTGAACTATGGGCAACCTGAGAATCCACTAAAGGCAGTCTCAGTCAACAAGCATTTATTAAGGGGCTACTGTTATGCCAAGCACCATAGATAGAGAGACAAAAGACCCTTTCACCAAGGAGCTCCAGTCTAATGGGGGAGACAACATGCAGACAACTACATACATACAAGCTATAGATTGGTTAATTCGGGGGATAATCTCTGAGGGAAGCCACTAAGACTAAGGATGAGTGAGACAGGGTTCTTGCAGGAGGTGATAGTTTAGCTGGGCCTTGAAAGATGCCAGGATAAGAAGATAAGGTAGTGAGCTCCTGGCAGAGGACAGTCAGGAAAAATGATCTCATTTAGGAGATGGAGTGTTCTCTTTGAAGAACAATAAGAAAGCCAGTGTCATTGGGTTATGAGTAAATGGAAGAAAAGAAGATTGAAGGGGCAGGAAGGGGGCAGGCCATGAAAGGCTTTGAACACCAAATAGGATTTCATATTCAATCCTTGGGAACAGGAAGACATTGGAGTTTAGGGAGTAGGGGGATCTGACTTGGTTGGACCTTCAATTTAGGAAAATCACTTTAGTCATTGACTAGGTAATGGACTGGAGTGGGGAGAGACTTGAGGCAGGCAGACTTCCCCCCAGCTATTGCAATAATCCAGGTATGAAGTGGTGAGGGTCTGCACTGCATGGGGAGGGGGATAGTGGGAGAGAAAGGGGAGAAAAGGGGACGTATTGGAGAGATTTACCTACTTAGAAAGGACAGGACTTGACTGCTGATTACAGACCACCTTTTATTCTGTTTAGTTAACTGGAGCCATAGAATACTGGAGCTGGAAGGATCCTTAGAGGTCAAAGAATCTAACTCATCCATTTTAGAGATGAGGAAACTGAGACTTATAGAGATGGGATTTGGAGCCAAGTCTTCCTGATTCTGAGTCCAATACACACTCCACTACACTGAGCTGCCTCTACAGAACTGGCCCAGCCTCCTTCCCTTACAGGAGAAACAGGAAGCTGAGACTCAAGGTTATATAACTAGTAAGGGCCCAGGCTTCCTGGCTTCCCAGGCTAGCGCTTATTCTATATTACCTTGCTGGGTGGCACAGTGGGGAGATAGCTTGGCCTTGAGCCAGGGAGACCCCAGTTTAAATCCAGACTCAGATATTTACTGTGTAACCCTGGGCAAGTCACATAACCTCTGTCTTTCTCTGTTAACTCAACTTAAAATGAGGCTAATAGTACTTGCTGCCCAGGGTTATTGAGGATTGGATAAAATATGTTTAAAGTGCTTAGTACAGTGCCTGGAACATAGTAGGTGCTTAATAAATGCTTGTTCCCTTCCTTCCATCCTTCCTCCCTCCCTCCCTTCTTTCCTTCCTTCTTTCCTTCATTCCTTTCTTCCTACCTCCCTCCTTTCATTCCTTCCTTCCTTTCTTCCTTCCCTCCCTTCTCTCCTTTACCTCTCCTTTCCCTCCCCCCTCCTTCCCCTTCTTCTTTCCCTCTCTTCCTCCTTTCTTCCCACTGTTGTTGCTCCAGGGTAGATAGGTGGAGGAAGTAGAAAATGAGTAGGTGTCATAATTTTACTGTCTTTCTGGATGCCTTCTGCGGAGAGTTCTTACCATGCTTGCTTTGTGGGTGATTATAGCAAAGTGGCCTTTTTCTTTTGTGGAAATGGAAGCTAATGTTCTAATAGGGACTATATACCCTGAGCTTCTGTCCCCCCTATTCATCCCTTAGTCCATTTGCCAGGGGAAGTAATAGAATTTCCCATTGGCTGAGCTGTAAGTTTGGAGGAGGCTATTGCTTTGTATCGAAGTCTGCTCTCACCTTGAACTAATTTCTAATTTAGCCAGTGCTGCTGGAAGCCATGCAGGCCAGGGCTAGCATAAGATACAGTCATCTTGCAGTGAGTGACCTGGCAAACAGGAAGGTCCCTGGAGGAAAAAGGAGGAGCAGATTGGGTTGAAACAGCAGAGGAAGGGAAGGAGGCCCATGGCAGTCAGAAGGGTGGGCCCTGGTATTTGAAGTGGGAGGCCCACAGCTCCCACTAACCAGCCTTCCTGTTTACATCCACAACCAGATTTTAAGGGTGAGTCTGAGACATACTGTGTTTGAACTAGTGAAATCTACTTTTTTTCATCTGAGGGCAACCTACAAAGAAATATAGACTTATGATTCAGATGCAATTGCCATCTTCCTCACAGTCTTGTAGCCTCTCTCTCTCTCTCTCTCTCTCTCTCTGTCTCTCTGTCTCTGTCTCTGTCTCTCTCTCTCTCTCTCTGTCTCTCTGTCTCACTCTCTCTCTCTCTGTATTTGACAGAATCAGAGAATCTCAGAGTTTAAAAGGGTCTCATTTAATCCAAAACACACCTAAACAAGAATTCTCTTTTCAGAGTCCATCTAGTCTAACCCAGGATTTTATGTGCAATACCAAGATAAATTATGAAAGATAATGGTTGGCGAGTCCCTACCTGGAGCTGACATATCTAGAGAAGACCCAGTCATGCTCCTCATTTTGGCCCCCCTTCTGGTCGATTCTAACAGCCCACTTGCTTCCTATATCCCTCTGGCTACCCTACTTCTCTAACTCATTCTATTTCCAGTTCCCCTTTCTGTTTTATCTTTCCCTATTAGAATACAAGCTCCTTGAGAGTGGGAACTCTTGTGTTTGTAACCACAACATTAAGCACAGTGCCTAGCGTGTGGTAATCACTTAATAAGATGCTCACCCTGTCTATCTGTCTATCTCTCTATCTAAGTATCCATTCATCCATCTATCTATCAATCCATCTAGCTTTAATCATGCTTTGTTTAATGATTTCCAGAGATGGGAACCTGCTGCTCCTTAAGGGAATCCATTTCGCTTTTGAACATCTCTACATTTAATGTAAGATTTTCCTTGACCTCAAGCCTGCAATTTACCTTTCTGCAACACTCCCCTCCACTTCCCACCCCACCCTTCCATCTCCATTGCTCTTAACTTTGTCCTTTTGGATCAAGTAGAGCAATGCTAATACCCCCTTCACCTGATGATCTTTCAAATACTTGAAGACAGTACCTTCATGTCCCCTTTCCCTCTTTCCTCCCCCCTTCCCCAGGCTTTTTCTTTCCAGATTAAACATGCTCAGTTCCTTCAACTGTTATATCAAAGGAAGGTCAGAGGGTTCAGGACTGATGATAGCAGCCACAAAAGAGTCAACAAAAAGCCCAGGGGGCAGGTCAAATAGAGAAGAAAGAGCGAAAAGGATGAAAAGCCCAGGTTGACCTGGGTCCAAGGTGTACCTCTGAGACAGTTCCCTTCCTGCTTGGGGCCTGTTCTGGCACACTTCCGGGGGGAAGTTTGACAAAAACCTTCCTGGGGACCCATATTGAACAGGATGATAAGGGAGCTTGGGAGTTCCAGACCCAGCTTGCCTTGTCCCCCCCAACACCGGGGGAGCCATTCTGCTAAATTCTGTTAAAAACACAAACCTCAAAGCGCTCCCTCAACTGACAAACCACTGCACCCACCCAAGCGGCCACCAGTGAATCTCACATGGGCCCGCCAAGCTTCAAACTTATTTTTATGCTCTGACAACTGTAACGGTGAGCTTCTCCGCAATTGTTTTAGAGGAAATCATGATTAAATTGGGCTGTATGTTTTTTTAATGTGTTCCCCAGTTCCCCCTTAATACCTTGGTAGGACAAGATAAAATGTAATCACTGAAGTAATTGCACAGTTCTAGAGTTTATGTCTTGAAAGAGTGACTGGGGGGTTAACGGAGATGCTGCAGGGCAAGGTTTGGATTAGAAAATACACTTTTTCTTTTTGTTATTTTCTTTTTTAAATCCCTCTTTATCTTTCTCCTTCCTCCAGTGACTCCTGGTACTCACTGATAACCTGTAAGCCTCCTCTGGTAATAGCTCTACCTGCTTGACTAACAACAGGCAAATTCTAGAGGTGGCCTTGATGTCAGCTCTTGCTGCTCCCTTTCCCCCTTTCCCCACTCTCTTCCTCTCTATTCCCCACGCAGGGGTTTGTGCCCTTGTCCGAAATACAAAACTGTCTCCCAGACCTGCCAGGTACAAGATCCTTAATATGAACACGAATCAAGCTTCCTCTTTAATGCTCTGTGCTTTGCAGCTCCAATGGTGGAGGGGAGACTCAAGGGACCACTACTGACAATTGCCCATCGGATGAGATAGGAGGAAGAAGAATGAAGTCTTGCCCTGCTTCTCTGTAGATGGATCCCAGGATCTCGAGATTGTGAGCTGTGAAGCACTTTACAAGTCACGGAATTCAGCCCTCTCATTTTACAGAGGAAGAAATCAAAATCAAGATGTCAAGGCTATAGACAGATACATACATTCAAATACAGATATATAGGTTATAGAGATATAGATTTATACATAAATTTATGTATATATAGCTATGTGTATGTATAGATATAGATACATATTTATACAGATATATGTTTATATGTACATACGTGTATGCATAGATATGTATTTATATAGAGACATATATCTATATATGTAGATATCTATGTAGATATGTATAAAGATAGATAGATAGATAGACAGATAGATAGATATAGATAGTGAAAATTACTAGAATTGAAGTTAGAAGCCCCAGCTTTAATGAACGGCACTGGTAAGTGGAAGAATGTCAATAGGATGTCTAGAATGGTGAAGGACCTTGAGGATCATATTATATAAAGATCAATAGAAAGAACTCAAATGTTTATCTTGAACAAAAGAAACTTCAAGGCTAGTTGTCTTCAAGTATTTGAACTTAACATTTTTTTTGGCAATAGGCTAATATGGAAATATGTTTTGCATGCCTATTATATTGCTTGCTTTCTCAGTGGGCAGGGGAGGGACACCTGGGCGGAAAAGAATTTGGAACTCAAAATAACAAAAAAGAATGCTAAAATAAATAAATGAATGAGAATAAACAGCAGGGAAAGTCTCATTTCTAACCTCACCTCTGCACAAAGCCTTTCTGGTTCCCCTTTCTGCCCCTGTTCCCTCTAAGATAACCTTTCATTTGTGCTATGCTGTGCTGTGCGTGTATGTGCACGTGTGTGTGTGTGCATGTGTGTGTGTGTCCAATTGTCTGCATGTTGTCTCCCCCATGACGGGGCATATGAACTCTTTGAGTCAGGGGCTAGTCATTTCTCTTCCCTTGTATCCTCAATGCTTAGCACAGTTCCTAGCCGCTTATTATGTGCTTGGTGACTGATTGGCTGAACACTAAAGTTCCTTTAAGCTATAAATCTATGATTAGGATTCAGGACAAAAATGTTGTAAAGGGTCAAAACAAAGCCATAACTTGGAAAAATGTATAAGCACAGACACAAACTATTAAATACTATCCCAGGGTCCCATGGTCAATTCAATTCAACTCACAGCTACTAAGCACCCAGGATGCTTAATAAGCAGCCCTGTGCTAGGTGCTGGAGATACAAGGACCTCCAATCCAATTCAACAGGCATGTATGAAGTCCCTGTTATATACAAGGCACTGTGCTAGGCACTGAGGGAGGAAAGCTTCCAACACTTGAAGCTGTCCTGAAGTAGAATGTGCTGGCTCAGCAGGTTCCCTCATCTTGGAGGTCCCAGAGCAGAGCCAGGATGACCTCTTCTCAGGTATGTTAATGGAGGACTCCTTTCATAGATTGGACCAACTGGCCATGAAGGTCCTTTACAACTCTCCAATTCTGTGATCCTGCCAGTGACACTGGCAGGGTGTAACAAGTATCCTAAATAAGGAGGTATCCTTATTTGTTGTTGGGTCATTTCAGTCATGTTGGACTCTTTGTGACCCTACTTGGGGTTTTCTTGGCAGAGATACTAGAATGGTTTGCCATTTCCTTCTCCAGAACATTTTGCAGATGAAGAAACTGAGGCAAACAGGGTTATGTCACTTGTCCAGGGTCACCCAGCTAGTAAGCATCTGAAGCAGGATTTGAACTCATGAAGATGAGTCTTCTTGCTTCCAAGTCCAGCACTCCATGCATTATAGCGCCACCTAGTGGCCTTTATTGGGTATATTATTTGGGATATATCCTAATGAGGATATATAACAAATAATAGTATGTCCTAATAAATAATAAAATCATATAATAACTATAGGATATTTGTTAGCTAAATAAGTATAAAATAATTACAGAAGAGTGAAAAAAGTAAAATGACAGCAATTGTCATTTATTGTAATTACAATTGTAAAAATTAAGCACTTTTCAATACAAGCCCCAGCTTAATTTAAGTCAGAGAGGTGGCAGGTACCTCTTCTGTCTACAAGAGGAGGTGGAGAGATGGGAGATGGGAGACGGGCGTTAGGGCAATCAGGCAGGGAGACAAGGGGTGAGTAGAGCCCCTTACTCTGCAAGAGGCTTTGCCTCCTGTTAAAACAAACCCCCAAACTTTATTGGTATTGCACTGAGAAGACAATTCAACCTGGAGCATTTTCCACTTTACTATCTCTGCTCCCACCCCACTGATTTCTTTGGGTTTTGGCCCAACTTCTTCTTCCCTCCTGCTACAGAGCAAGTGCCCTCTTCTTGGCAAGGCTCACCCTTCCATGCACGTCTTTGATCTAAGTCCCTCTCGTCTACCCCAGGTGCTTATTTCCCCTCTTTCTTTTGCATTTTTTTTATCCATCTCCTGTCTCATGTCTAATTCTCTGCTACTTTTTTGGAAAGGAGCCTTCTGTAGGCCCTGCTCTTTCCTCTAGCTACTGTCTCTTCTGTTGCCATACATTTGCTATCATATTTATTATCACAGTTGTCTAAATTCCCTGTCTCTGCTTCTCTACCACCTACTCACTCCTCAAGGCCTCCCAGCAATCTCACTTCCACCACCACCACTTTACACAAATGGCTTCCTTAACTCACCAATGACTACATGCAATGATTTTACTCCAATCTTCATCTCCTTATTGAATTTGATAGAGACAATGTAATTAATATAATATAAATTTACACACTCCATCTCTGTTAATAATATCAGCACTCTCTCTGTCACCTGGGCTCTAAAATTCCATGTCATCTTTTATGCCTTCCCTTCCCTTCCTTATTTAGCCAGGCACCCCTCTATCTTGGAAGTCATCTCCTTGGTCTCTGGCTGAGGTGGTGACAGTGGCTGTGAAAACAGGTCCTCTTTCTGCCTGAAGCTCTTTCTTCTAGGCTTCCTGGTCCAGGTGAAGCATGAGAACCCTCATTTCTGCCTGGATTCCTTTTGTTACATGGTTATTCCCCCAAAGATGAATCTTCCTCCCTAGCATCCCACTGTCATAACTGTCAGCAGTTTTGGCTGCCCAGGTAAGCAGCACAAAATAGCCTTCAATTCACCATTCTAAGATGAATTCAGCTAGTGGAAAGGGAGACATCCCAGGATACCAAACCCTTGTGGACATATAAAGACCCTGAATCACCTGAGGCTACTTCTGGGAAGGCCAACATCTGCTCTCTTCCTAGTTTAACCAATTATTCCTGCTAAGTAAATGCTGAAATCAGTTGTTCCTAGGGACCAGTTAGTGTTGTCCAAATTCATTACCCTGGGGCAAACTCCTGATTGTCCCACCTTGGTTATGCCTATGAAGTTACAAAGAAGGTATGGCATAGTTGATCTGTATTGACCTTGGAATGCTCATGGAAAGCATCATCTTCACCCCAATACATATTTATATCATGTTTTAAGCCTTACAAAGCATTATGGAAGCACAGGACCAATGAGAAACACAGTGACCTTCCCAGAACCAGATGGTTCCAGCTCCCAGAAGGCATTTTCTGGGCATCCCCACCTTATTCTGAAGTGTTCCGAGTTTCAAAGCCCCACTTCCAGTAAAGGTCCAGAAGGCTGGTATGACAGTTGGCATCTGTTTCTACCCTCTCCCTTTCCTTTCTCCCGCCTCCTCCAACTTTTCTTTATTTAAATAACTCTCGATGATAAAAAACGTGGAGCCATCACTGCTGGGCACAGTTGTCTGACAGGAAATTAATTTCTTAGTTTCTTATTAACTTTGAAGGGGGAGTGCCTCTTGTGCTATAAGCAGCGAGGACAGGGTTCACCCTGGCTGACAGAAATTTTAATATTGGAGATTGGAGGAGTTGTAGCATAGAGAAGGGTTTCTCCTGCCCCCTCCCCACTCCTGCACTGGCTGGGACGTCAGCACATGTCTCCATTGCTAATGGAAATTACCTTTCATCTGGGTTACTATCCCTGGCTGGACATGCCACTGACACTGATGGGTGCCAGTGATGAGACAGGTTCTGGGTGCCATCTGTCATGGGCAAGTGAAAGGGCTCCAGACCTCTCAGTGAATGAATAATGTCCATGTGGGTTCTTCTTAGCCTGGTGAGCCCTCAACAGCTCCCAACCCAGTGACCAGCCTCTTGTTCCTAGCTTCCTTTCAAAGCAACAAATATTGATGGAGGAACTGTGTACAGAGTTGCCTGCTGAGGTAACTTTTTTCACACATTTTGCCCTTTCTATTCCATTACACTTCCGCACTCCCCTTCCCCTCCATCCTCCAGCTGAACGTAAGCTCTGGGAGGCAGGGATTGTTTCATTACTGTTGTTGCATCCCCAGGACCCAGCACAAGATGTGCATAGTAGGAACTATTGCTTATTGACTGGGGGAATGGAATCCTCTGGGGGGCATGAAGTGTTTCATTTTTTATCTTTGTCTTCTCACTGATTGGTTCATTCAGTCATTCATTCACTTTCATTCGTTTATTTAGGGATCTGACTTGTGATTTCACTGGTGAACAGAGCTTCTATGGAGGAAATTTCTCTGCCCATGCAGATCAGCCTGGGACTCTGAGAGAGGTCATGGGACTTGTCTAGGATGACACAGGTTGTGTCCTGCGTGGGACCTGAACCCATATTTTCTCTACCAAGAGGACAACTTCCCCTCCTCTCCCCTCCCTTCCCCTCCCCTCTGTCTCCTCTCTTTTCCTCCTCCCCCCTCTTTCCTCTCTCTCTTTTTCCCTGCCTCTCCTCTTTCTCATCCCTTCCTCTTTCCTCCCTTCTCTTCTCCTTTTCCCTCCTCTCCCCTTCTCTCCCCTTTCCTTTCCCCTCTCCTTTCTTCTCCTCTCCTTCCTTCTCCTCTCCTTTCCTCTTTTCTCTTTTTCTCTCCTCTCCTCTCTCTCTTTCTCCTCTCTTCTCTTCTCTCTCCCATGTTCTGTTGCTTTTCTGCCTAGCATGTACTGGGTGCCTAATATCTACATTTGAATGGAATGAGAAAATAATCTATCTTTTTTTCATATTCCTGTTTCCTTCTAAATTTATGGTTCCTTTTTCTGCCTCCATTTCCCAATCTTCCTTCCTTTAGTTTAATTCCATTCCTACATACTTTGGATTCAGAGATGGAGGGAACTTAAGAGCTCATCCTCATTAAACAGATAAGGAACCTGGAGTCCAGAGAGGTTGAGTTACTTGCTCAGGGGCACACAGGGGCAGAGATGAGTCCCTCAGGGAGACCAAAATTTTTAAGTATATTTTTTACATTTATGGAATTGTTATATTAAATCAAAATATCATATATTCATATATTATATCAATGCATTATTATAGATTACATCTATACATATTTATATATCCCCCAATTACATGTTAAAACAATTTTCTAACATTTCCAAGATGGTTCTTGAAGGTATTGACTTAACAACAGCACTGGTTGGGGCAATGGTGAAGACAAACGTTATGAGGGCTGATGATAATCTTGACGTTGCAAACTGAGGATACAATGTGGCGCAAGATACTTCTATTTCAACTTGCTAAGCTAGCAACCAGCTCAAGGCTCTGTCTTGTTTATCTCTTCTGCTTTCCTGGACTCAATTATCTTGATGTCAGTGATTCTCAGATCTACATATTCAGTCCTTATCTGGCCCCTCTGACTTCTAGTCTGTCACCATGAATAACTGGCTGGACATTTCAGCCTAGATGTCTCACTGGCATATCAAACTCAACATTTCCAAAACACAACTCATTATCTTTCCCCCAAAACTCACACCACCTGCTGAAATGTTCCTATTCATATTTCTATTTCCCTATCCATTCAATGTTCCACATAGCTTCCAAATTGCTATTTCTGAAGTACAGGTCTGACCACATCACTCCTCTCCTTCTCAAGAGATTTCAGTAGCTCCTTATTACTTCTGCAATAACCTACTTTTTCAATTATCCGGGTTCACAACCTTAAAGTGATCTGCAATACTTTACTTTTCCCTTGCCCCATTCCCATACAGTTAGTCACCAAGTTGTGTCAATTCTTTCTCCACAATATCTTTTCTAGAATAGATATTTATTAATGTCTTTTGACTTTATGTAGCCTAAAATTTTTTCATATCTCTTCTCCTCTCCTTTTCAGAGACCCATCCCTTAACAGTTTATAAAAGGAGGAAGAAGAGGAAAACCCCCAGCAAAATCAATCAAGAGCCACAATCTCTTTTGTGTCCATTTTCTTTTCTTCACTCAAATAGCTATCACCCCAACTCAGACCCTCATCACCTGGCCCTTGCCCCATTATAATAGCCTTCTTCCTGGTCTTCTCACCTCCTGGATCTCCCCACTTTAATCTGTCTTTCGCAAGCCCTCAAAGAGATATTCCCAAAGCACAGGGCTGACTATGTCACTTTTTTGCTAAGGAAATTCCAGCGGCTCCCTACGGCCTTTGGGATATAATGCAAGCTTCTTTGTTTAGTATTTAAAGCCCTGCATGGTCTGGCTCCAAACTCTCTTTCCAGGCTGATTTCACATTACTGCCTTTTCTTTATACAGTCTAAATTACAGCCAACAAGTCTACCTGCTATTCCCCAAACAATACACGCTTATCTTTGTGCCTTTGCCCAGCCTGCTGCCCATGTCTGGAATGTTTTTTCCTCTTTCTTCTGCCTTTTAAAAGGGATCCTTCACTGCTATTGTTGTCATTCAGTCATTTCAGTCTTGTCTAACTCTATGTGACCCCATTTGAGACTTCCTTGGCAAAAATATTACAATGGTTTGCCATTTCCTTCTCCAGCTCATTTTACAGCTGAGGAAAATGAAGTAAACAGGGTGAAACGACTTGCCCAGGGTCACACAGCTAGTGTCTGAAGTCAGAATTCAAGTGAAGAAGATAAATCTTCCTGACGCCAAGGTCAGCACGCTATTCACTGAGCCACCCAGCTGCCCCCCAAAATTCCCTACCTCCCTTTAAAATTCTTCTACTTCTTCCGGGTGGTCTACCCTGACCTCTACACTCCATTTGTTAGCATTACTCTTCCCTGAAATTACTCTGTATGTAAAAACTGGTGCTCTAGACATGGAAATACAGTCATCAAAATAGTTTAAAATTCAGGTTCACAGACCCCAGGTTAAGAATCTCTTCTTAATATTGTGGAAAGACCTAAAAGTAAAAAGAAATGGGGCCCAAAGTTTTCTTTTTTGAGAAACCACATCTTAAAACCAACTCATTGCCTCTTTCCTTTCCACAATCTGCCACACTGGATCCATTGGGAAGAGGCTAGCCTTGCCTAGACCATCTCCCTGGGTTTTTGTTCAGTTGTGATAGACTCTTTGTAACCCTGTGGATCACAACACTGTCTGTAAGGTTTTCTTGGCAAAGATACTGGACTGGTTCACTGTTTCCAGGGTCACACAGCTAGTAAGCATCTGAAGCTGGATTTCAACTCATGTCTTCCCAACTCCAGGTCCATTTCTTTATATCCACTGAGTCATCTAGTTGCCTCCTATCTCCCTATAAATCCATTATCAGACTTTCAAAGATGCAACTTTTCTTGACCAAAGCTTGAACAAACACCTTATCCTTCTCCCCATACCCACCACATTCAACCCAGATAGAATCCCTGATGCTACCAACAACCTTTGAAGAAAAAAATGGATGGTACCCAATAGAAGGCCAGATAACACCCCCGATTTCATTCTGGCATTTGCAATTAGCTGAGCTAACCTAATTCAACACCCGAAGGATGGGGAAGTATTTTAATTATCTCCTCTTCGTAATGGGAGACAAAACTGGTTCCAGGGGAGGCAAACACCCTGAGCCACAAGGTTTTCATGTAAATTACAGTGCTCAACTTGAATTGACAAGGAGAGAGGACGTTCCTTCCTGTTTGATGGCATTCCCTGATGTGTGGCCTTTTACTATAGTCATAAAGAGGCAGTAAATTAGGAATGCACAGTAAAATACCAAAGGAAACTGCTAGAATCAGCCACAAGGAGCCAAACTTCCAGCAGAAGCCTTTAAAATGAGGGGGATGTAAATATTATAATGCCACTCCCTGGGGTCTGGGACTGGAGCCCAGGAATCGAGTTTCTATGCTGAGCATACTGAGGTGAGGGACTCCTTGGGGACAGTGGAAAAAGAGGAAGAGTGAGCCTCACCTTGAGAAAGCATTCCTTTGACCAGTCATTGAATCAACTAAAAAACAATTATTAAGCACTACTATATACAAGGCACTATGTTAGGTGATAAGGATACAAAACCAAAAAATATCAGCCCTATTCTCAAGGGGTTTATGTTTTATTGGGAGGAGATAACATGTAATAATAAAAATAAATGAAAAAGTAATAATATTACTAATAGCCAGCACTTATATAAGGCTTTAAGGTTTACAAAATGTTTTGTGCATAACATTTGATGCTCACAACTACCATGTTGTTAAAATCATTTATTAAAATCATTAATCATTAAACTATTATATTATTAATCATTAACTATTAAAATCATCCCCATTTTACAGATGAAAAAGCCAGGACTGAAGGAGATTAAGTGATTTGCTCAGAGTCCAGCACTCAATCTACTGCACCCTCTAGTTGTCCCTGTGTACAACTGTGTGTGTGTGTGTGTGTGTGTGTGTTTGTGTAGATATTCATGGAGAAAATGGTGGCTAGGACCAAAACTTTTCCTAGTCATCACTTAATAAATGCTTTATGGAATTGAGCTAAATTAATCTGAGTAGCCTGTGTTTGGACATTGTTCATTTAAACTCTGATGTAGATTTCACAATAGGAGGAGAAAGAGGAAGAGTATTATTTATCTAGTGCCTTAAGGTTGGAAAAGTACTCTGCCCACATGATCTCATTTGGGTTTCACAAAGCTGTGAGCTAGATGCTGGCATTATTTTCATTTTACAGATGAGCAAACGAGGATTGCCAAGGTTCACACAGATAACACCAAAAAGGGATGTGGACCCAGGTCTTCTGTCTGGAAAGACCAGTACTACTCTATTTCTCTTCTCTGCTCACAACACAACATTTTGTATTATGGTGATGTGTGTGTGTGTCTGTGGAAGACACACACACACTTCCTTACTAGGAAGTCTACTCTCTCATTAGATTGTAAGTCCCTCTAGTAGAATGCAAGCTCTTTGATTCTTTGTCTTGGGATCACTGATGCCCAGAATAATGCCTGGTACATGGAAGGTGTTGCTTTTAAGGTGTTTTGGTCATGTCCTACTTTTCATGACCCATTTGGGGTTTTCTTGACAAAGATACTGGCGTGGTTTGTCATTTCCTCCTCCAGCTCATTTTACAGATGAGGAACTAAGGCAAAGAGGATTAAGTGACTTGCCCAGGGTCATACAGCTAGTAAGTGTCAGAAGCCACATTTGAACTCATATCCTCCTGACTTCAGGCCCAGTGTTCTATGCATTGCACCACCTAGCTGCCCATAAGTAGGTACCAGCTTCATAAATGCTTGATGATGGATTCCTGGACTATAAGGTCCACAAAGGCAGGAATCCTGTCTTACCTAGAAGCTGGATATCTTTTCCAGTCTCTAGCACTGTGTTCTGCTCAGAGTAGGGGCATAAACAATGCTTGTTGCCCATTTATTTCATTGCAACAAGCCTTTGCTATGTGCCAGACTCAAACATAAAAAAGAAAATAGTTCTTGACCTCAAGGGCTCTATTGAGGGAAAACAACATATATAGATAAATAAATACAAACATGTATACCGATAAGCAAATATTAAATAAAAAGACTAATAGATGGCAGAGTGAGTGAGAAAGGGTCTAATGTGAGGGTGGTGTGTGAATAATAAAACAGCAATTCCAGGGATCACAATAGAAGGTTAGGGGAGGGTGGGTTGGGGACAGTAGAAGGATGGGCTGACATGGGTGGATATGAAGGAGAAAGGAGAGATGCTCAGGGGATTCAGTCCTTGGGGAAGTTGCCCCTCGGGTCTCACCTAATTTTTTTTTGCAGCAATTTTAAGTCTATCTTTTTTCTCAGTTCCCATTGTTCAATGCAACAAACCAATAAGCAGTTATTAAGGGCTTAATATACTAATATATTTATTATACCATATATTATGTACTATGTTAAGTGCCAGGGATACAAAGAAAGTCAAGTAAAACCAAACCAACTCCAGTCCTTGCTCTCAAAGAACTCACAGTGTAATGAAAGAGTATGTCTGACCCCTACTTAGGGGTGGAACAAATGTTCCCTCTGCTTAGTGAGAGTATCTAAGGGATTTCTCCTTCACAATAGCTAGTATTTACATAATGCTTTTAAGATTTGAAAAAATGCTTCATAAATATTTTCTCATTTGATCATGCCAACTGCTCTGGGAGGTAGGCGCTATTATTATATCTATTTTACACATGAGGAAACTGAGGCTGGCCAAATTTAAGTGACTCCCCCAGGATTTGAACATCAGTCTTCTTGATACCAGAGTTCTCTGTGCCCCTCACTGCCATCATGGAGCAGCCACTGCAAACATAACCCGAGGCATCCATGCTCAATGACCATTCTTAGCTGGACACTTCCTTTCCCAAAGTCCCTACAGGATTTGGAGGTTGGTGGAAGAAGAAGCTTCCAGAATGTGCAGCTGTCTCCCTCGATTTGCTCCCAGCAGCATACACTCACCCCAGTGGGATGTGCTATTTATAAAACAGCCCTACCAGCTGGAACAACACTTAATCTCAAGAGCTCAACTTTCTATGTCTTCCAGGGAAAACTTCACTGCAGGTGACACCTGTGGGACTGGTAGCCTTATCCTGGAGACAGATTTATAATAAACAGCCTTATTTTATAGAGCCCAAAATATTTGCACAAAAACGAGCCCTTCATATAACTTGCTCCATTTATCTCCCTGCTGTCACCTGCTATAGCTTTCTGTTTTATTACTTTATTTCTTGGTTCCTCCAGCTTCTGCGTTCACTACTCTGCTTCACATTGCAGCTGTCACTTTCCCTATACCTGGGTTCTCCTCACCCTTGTCACTACTGTCTGTCAGGGCTCCCTCCCTGCACAGGCTGGGGACCCTGTCTCCCTAGGGACTCTGGAGGATTGGCAGCTCTATCTACTTTTCCTAGAGGATTTCTAGGGGATGGGAATGGATGTGCTGTATTCCTTTTGATTTCTTAATTCAGTCTCTCCAGCTATAGCAGAAGTGATCTCCACATCTAAACCCAGTAAAGCCATCCTGGTCTTCTCAGTCTTCATCCAACGTCTCTCCTTACTGCTTTCTGCCCTTTTTTCTTTGATTTCTGTGTGTGTGTGTGTGTGTGTGTGTGTGTGTGTGTGTGTTGTGTTGTGTTGGTGGTACTGGTATCTAGAACTTGATTTTTATTCGTGGAAGAAATTCCTTCTATTCAATGCACATTGGCAGCTGGTGTATTGTAGGGAGTCATGAACTATGAGAGGTGACTTGCCCAGTCATCCAGCCAGCATGAGTTAGAGGAGAGTCTTGAACGCAATTCTTCCTAAATCCGAGCCTGGCTCTTGGTTGACTACAAACCAGGAGGCTGATACCTGTTTTTACTTTGCATATATCTTGTATTGATTATCTGTAATCATGTTATGCTTCCCCACCACCCCTCCCATTCCAAGTCTCCACTGTTGTCTTTGCCATTCATGTGTCCCTCCTCTTGACACTCTCTGGTTCATCAAAGTCCTTCCAAAAATACATTATCAGCATCAGTTATTATGAAAGTATAATTAGTATGATAGAATATAAGCTCCCAGAGAGCAGGGAATGTTTTATTTTTGTCCCAGTATCTTTAGTACCTATCCTTAGCACAAGATCGAACAGAGTGTGTGCTTAATAAATGCTTGTTGAATAAATGAACAAATGAATGAACAAATAGTATAATCAGACTTTGCAGGCAGCCCAGGTCTGATAGAGACACTTTGGAGACACTTTCCCTTTCCTCATCTCTGCAGTTTTCAATGGTTATGAAACCAAATGGTTTCTCTCTTTCCATGACTACCCAAGACCCAGGCTTGACAATAGAGGGAAACCTAAGTGAGGAAATAACAATTTGAATTTCAAAACCCGACTGCCATTCACCAAGGGCTCTCACAGTTACTATCAACAGAGCTCTCTGCTCCAAAGGGGCTTTTGAATTCAGCTGGTGCAGCCCCATCTTTTCTGTGGCTGGAGCGTCTCTGAGTCAGGGAAACCTTTAGGTCTTCATATTCAGAGATATAAGAGAAACCGCCAAATTATCAATAGAAGAACCCCATTTTAGCCTTTCCCTGCTCACATTGCATTTAGCTTGAAGGAGTCTTTTTTAAAAGGGGAAGGAGGCTTGCTGAAAAAAACCCCAACCAACCAAAGAACCTTGCAATTATACGGGGTACTTTATTACCAGCCATGGTTTATTATCTCATTAGCTCCTCTCAAAAAGCCTGTGAAACCTATAGGTCTGGTACCACTATCCCCATTTAACAGATGAGAGGACAGGTGGAGAGAGGTTAATAAAATCAGTCACAGAATCTCTGAGCTGGAAGGTCATCTGGAATCCAGCTAGTACCTGAACAAGAATGCTCATTATCATGTCCTCTTCAAAGGTCATCCCAACTCTCCTTGAAGGCTTCCTTTGTGGGGAACCCACCACCTCCCAACAAGACTCATTCTACTCTAGGACAGCCATAATCTCTACTAGGTAATTTCCCCTTACATTGAGCCCAGATCTGCCTACTCCCAAACTCTCTACCCACTGTTTCTCCTCTTGCCTTGTGGTGCCAAGCAGAACAAAGCTAATCTGATTTCCATCTAGCAGCTCACCAGGGGCTTGAGGATGGCTAGCATTTTCTACCTGAATCTTTTCTTCTCTGGTCAAAACATTCTCCTTTCTTCTTGCAGATCCCCCTTTAACACTAATGCAAAGCCTTTTGCCATCCTGATGGATTTCCTCTGGACACTCCTCAGTTTATCAATGCCTTTCTCAAAGTACCATAACCATAAAGCACATTATAAGTGCAAGCTATTACTAAAATGCTTAATCATAGAATTATTAACACTGTGCTTGTATGATACAGAAATATCTTAATATTAATAATGAAATCTGATTAATAATAACTGACATTTGGATAATATTTTAAGATTTGCGAAGCTCTTTCTATATACATTTGGTCCTCAACAACATTACTGAACTCCACTGAAATAAATGTTTCCTCTGGAGACAGAGGATTTGAGACTGGGTTTGAGTTTGGGCTCTGCCACTTACTAACTGTGAACTACATGCACAGTATATTGGATAGAATACTAGATCTAGACTCAGCCAGTCTGGGTTTGATTTCTGGCTTATCTACTTAACTATATGTATGATCTTGGTAGTGAGTATTCTGGTCTCAGTTTCCTCATCTGTAAAGTTAGGGAATTAGACCAATGGGTCTTTGGATGCCCATCTAGGTCTAAATCCATGACTATGATTTGTAAAATAAGAGGATGGGACCAAGCAGACAAACTTTAAGGTCCCTTCCAGCTCTGTGATTTTCCTCTAGCGGGCACTATAAGTAACAATCATCCTTATAGTCATTGCTATAGTTTCAACATATATAGTGTTTTACGTATATCTTATTTGAAGCTCACAACAACTGTGAGTTGGCTCTGTTATTGTCTCCATTTTATAGATGGGAAACTGCGGTTGAATGTAAATATTTGAAGTAAGAATTGAATTCAAATCTTCCTGACTCCAAGTCTAGCACTTTATTTGGTGCAGAGTCCAGGATTACCTCCAGACCATGATGATACAGGGAAGAGAGCTTGAGTAAAGGGCTGATAAGAGCTTGCATTGATATGGTATTATCACCATCATCCTCATCACAACAACAGCAGCAGCAGCAAGTAGAAATTTAAATCAACAAACATTTATTAATTGCCTTCTATGTATTAGGCACTGTGCTAAGCACTGGGGATACAAAGAAAGGCAAAAAAACCCCACATGCCTGCTCTCAAGGAGCTCACAATCTCATTAGTTGCAAAGCCAAGTTCAGATGAAAAGCAATTATTAAACCCTTACTATGTGCTAGGCACTGTGCTAAGTGCTGCAACATAAATACAAACAGAAAAAGAGATAGTCCTTGTAGGGAGCTTACCTGCCACCCGCACGTGCTTTGGTAGAGGGAATTCCCTCATCATGGAGCTCCTTATACTAATCAAATCACAGATCCAGTCCTTATCTCTGGCTTTATTATCAATAGCAATGATAATTAATAATAACAATACACCAGAACTTCACTCTCTCACGATAAGAAATCTCCATACTATAAGTACAGACCTTTAAATCCTGGAGAAATTTGAAAAAAAAAAAAGACCCAGCAAGCCCAGACTGAACCAGACCATCTCTACTGTTACCCACAATTGCCCAAATATAACATGCATCCACAAAACCTTGAGACCAGTATTCGTAACAGCTGTTTTCATGCCAAAGGCTCATGGAACACAAAACTTTCAAAATATGGAGTCCTGGCCAAGGAGACCAAAATCATGTGAGATCAAGTCAACCTATCTGTTCCTACACTTGTCCTGAGGATACTGTCTTTGAGTCTGTGAAACTGGTTACTTCCTAATACTTTAATTCAACCACCAAACACAGTTATCTTATCTGCCAGTGCAATAAAATTAAATCTGAAAGAAAAATGGCAGGATAGCAACAATTTCAGGACTGTTTCAATCTGTACTACACTGAAAAAGATGAGACTGATATGATAATGAAAATCTGTGAGGATGCTGTGTGTGATGTACGGCTGCTCACCTACGCTATCATGGACACAGCCATAAGCCTAAACCCGTCTCAGAAAGCAACATCCACAACATTATGATTCATAGCCAAAGTGTCAGCTCAGACTAAGATAGGCTTTGGGCTTCCTGGTCCCTCTGAGTGCTCCCATAGCCCACAGAACCTCTTATGACTATAATCCCTCCCAGAAACCACCACTAGGAGTACAATGAAATGTGCTAAGGGCAAAATCTGGGATTTCAGGGGTTCAAGGTGAATGAGGAGGATGTGAGACTTGGGAATTCATGCCTAGGGACCCATCAGATAAAACTTGTTTGATGGTTATTGTCTCCAATGCTGGGCATGGAAGGCCAATGTTATATTGTTCAGAAGCTCTATCTGTGGGGACGATGTCATTTACACATTCTTTAAATTTGTTACTGTTGATATCAGTGACGAGTCATAAAAATCCCTTGGTGGAGGAGTGTTAATAACATGGGAGACATTTTAAAAATGGTACCTTTTTGGAGCCTCCCGGGTGTCAACGCCGATGGGGTAGCTGCTGTCATTGTCATATATCTGGGAAATTATTCTGGGAAGGTCACACGGTGACTTGATTGTCATTATTTACAAAATATTTCAATTTTCTAGAATAGAGTAGGTTCTGGCATCCATGAATCTTCATTTTTTCCCCCTTTTTTTAATGCTTCCTGTTTGTCTCATGGATCCAGCTTTGTACAAAATGGAGAGAATGGTGGCAAATACAGGACTCCATTCCAGACCTCTTGGGAGTTATCCCCTAGTCTTAGCATTAGGGAGGAACTCTGAAGTTGGGAAGTCCAGTCCCCTATCCCTATGCAGGAATTCCCTTAAGTGCTTTATTGAAATAAAGAAGCAAATATCTCCTAAACTAGCAAACCTATCCAAATGGAAATGAGATAAGTTTGCTATGATTTGGAGAGAGAGAGAGAGAGAGAGAGAGAGAGAGAGAGAGAGAGAGAGAGAGAGAGAGAGAGAAATAGATAGGCATGGTGGTGGGGGGTCCTGGTGATGGAGTGGTCCTGGGATGTGACTTCAGGTGAACACTGATGAATAGAAAGGTTACCAATAAACTGGGCAACTTATTGGGATTATAAAAGCATGTTCCAGGCATGCTCACTCCTGAGGCTTCTTGGAGAGGCAGTAGGTTCCCCTCACTAGAGATAATCTAGCAGAGTCTGGAGGACCATTTGTTGTGTATGGTGTAGAGAGGATTCTTTATTTGAGTTAGGGATTGGACTAGGTGGCCGGGGGACCCCTTCCAACATTGAAATTTTATGTTTTTGGCAGTAGGAAGATATAGAAATAGAGATATTTTCCCCTTTCATTTTGTCAGTGAATCTTAATTGAATCTTTGATGCACCCAAAGGACCACCACCAACACCTTTGTATGCTGTCTAATAACAGAATTGCCTATTGGTAAGAGGATAGGTGTGAAGGATTATAGAAGAGGGAATTATTGTGGACTTCTTGGGTTGAAAGTGACCTCACAAGTCATCTATTCCAACTCTTTGTCATATCATGAATCATGGATACAATATTTTCTGATGCATGGCCACCCATCTCTGGCTCCATGATTCTAACAGTAACACCTCCTAATGGTTGGAGCTGTTCAAAAGCAGAATGACCTCTCCTAGACAGTGGTGAGATTTCCTCATCACTAGAGGTAGAATGACCACTTATCAAGGATGTCATAGAGATTTCTGAGGTGTGTCCCTTCCAACCCTGAGATTCTGGGACTCTATGAGTCTAGTACAAGGAGGGAAAAAATTCACAACCTAGCCTTGGCCATTACATTGATTTGTGAAGCAACACGTAATAGAAAGGGGACTTACTTAGACTTCAGGATAGATCTGGGTTTGAGTTCTGGCTCTGATACTGTCTGATCCTGTCTAGAGATATTTTTCTTTTCTGAACTTCAGTTTCATCAGCTGCAAATGGTATGTGTAATCCTGACCTCATATGTTTATGGTAAGGAAGGAAGTTTAGAAATCAACTCTTCCAGTGATTAACTTAAGATATTCGATTCAATTCAATTAAATAAATATCTCTCAATAATCTGCTATGTACCAGGTTGCTGGGGATAAAAGACAAAAAGTCCTTCTCTCAAGAAGCTTACATCCCTCTAGTGAAACAGCATAAATACATATTGGTAAATACAAGGGAATTTGAGGAAGGGAATTTCCTCACTTTAACCCAGTTACTGCAACTTATCATTCTACACACTTTCATTAACTATCTATTATGTGGTCAGCCTCCTTTCCTTATCCAGATCCCTGGGAATCCTGGAAGCATGGGAGAAGGAGTGAGAATATAATGCCTGGGAAGATTCCACTAAAGACACACACACACACACACACACACACACACACACACACACACAGCAAATGAAAAATGAGAGGGGTTGCAGGGGAAATGATGTTGGCTTTGGAATCAGGGTTCATATCTTACTTCTACTCTTTACTATTGGTGCGAACTGAGTGAACCAGAACTCTGGGCCTCATTTTCTCCCTCTGTAAAATGAGAAGGTTGATCTCTAGGGTCCCTTATAGCCCAGAAATTTATGACACTAAGATGAAATGATCAGTGTCATTGAAGTTGATAGGACCCGAGGTCCAACCTTCTCATTTTACAAATGATTATATAGCAAGGCCTAGTCAGGACAAATGATTTATCCAAGGTCTCAGAATACGTGGCAGAGCTGGGATGTGAAGCCAGAACCCCTGACTCCAAACATAGGGCTGTTTCTACCTCCCCTTGATGGTTGGGAGAGGTCAAGGAGGGTTGGGATACTCAAGACTTCATGAGGGCAGTTCATTTTCCAAAGCACCTGTGTCTAACCTGCTCATCTCTTGCAACATGCATTTTGCTTCTCTTTTTAAAAAAATGCCTGATTAACCTGTAAAGGGCAGTTATGCCTCCCCAGTGGCTATTAACTTGGATGGCTCAGGTCCTTTAAACATCATCTCCCTCAGGGAGCATCAGTTTCCTCCATGGTCCATTATCTTCCAGGAATGAGTGCTTCATCAGGTATTATGGCTTTCATCAGTCATTCCATCATGCCCACGGCTGGAAAGTGAAACCTGAGACAGGTCAATTGGCAGCCTTCACAAAGGCCAAATACTGAGGAGGTCTCAGACCCATCCCTGAAAGGTTGTGCAGTACAAGGGTAGGGGAGTCAAACAGATGGGGATCTGGGGATTGGTAGACATCCAAGAACTCCCTTTAACTAGAGAAGGGCTATCCGTGGGGCCCGGGGGAGAAGGATCTCAGCATGATTCCCATATTGGGAATGAAAAGAAAGCTCTTCATTCTCTCATAAAGGCAGCCAGGTGGTGCAATGGATCGAACATTAGATCTAGAGTCAGGAAGACCTGAGTTCAAACTTGACCTCAGATATTTACTAATTCTGTGTCCTTGGGAAAATCCTTTCACCTCTATCTCAGTTTCCTAAATAGTAAAATAATAAGTAGCACTTATAAATAATAAATATACCTATTTATGGGATAATAAAACACCTATTTCCTAAGGTTGTTATAAAGATTAAATGAAACAATAATTGTAAAGCACTTGGCTTGGTGCCTGCCACATAGGATAGGTGTTTCTTAAGTGCTGGTTTCCTTCCTTTCTTTCCCTTCTTTCATCATCTTGCTTATACTTTAATCGTCTTCCATTGATCTTATATCCAACTGGAACCAAAGGAGGAAAAAAATCTAATGCTGAACTGGGAGCATTAGCTCTGGAATCAGAGGAGTTAAGTTCAAATACTGCCTCTGATACTTATTATTTACAAGATCTTAGGCAAATGAGTTAGCCTCCCTGGGCCTCAGTTGTTTTCTTTATAAAGTAGAAGGCTTGGACTAGATTCGGTACCTTCCAGCTTGGAATCTAGGGTCTTACAATCATTGCCTCTAGGGTCAGATTCTGGCATATAGAGCCTTCTTTCCATTGGTTGATTGTAAAGCCCTTGGGGGCAGGAATTAGAGTATTTTTTGTCACTGAACTGAGGGCAGGCAGTCCTTCAATTCTACTCTGTATCATTAATCATTCCTTATTAGAGCATTGTGCTCCATTGCATCCTGGGCCATCTCCAGTCGTCCTGATGAATATCTGGCCATGAACTAGACTGCTCTGGAGGAGAAAGTGAGGTTGGTGACCTTGCCCAGCTCTTGCTCATTTAAATCCAAGTCAACTGCCAGTCATGTCATCATCTCCCTGATGTCATGGTCCTCTTTGAGAACAAAGGACAAGCACAGTTGTGCTCCATTTTGATCCTAATATCTCCAAAGAAACTGGCAAGCATCTCAAGAGGCATAAGACATTTACTTCAACAAGTTACTTTGCCTCTCTGTGCCTCAGTTTCCCTCTGTGAAATGAAGTTGTACTAGATGAACACTAAGGTCCCTTCTAATTTCCTGTGAGTCTCTGATATAGTTAGTCCAACATCTCCACCACTGGCATTTGGAAGAGAGGGAGCTTCCTTCTCTCTCTTGGATCATTAGTACTTAGAGATGGAAGAGACTGGGGAGACTATTTAGCCAAATGACTCCTCTTACTGAGGAGGAGACTAGATACTGGAGATGGGAACCCATATTGTAAATGTTCGGGCCAGAGTTTTAGACCCAGTGATTTCCCTCTCATATCATACTCTCTGTCTATGGGAACTTTGAGTCAAAGACATATTCATAAAATTCTTTATGAACCTTAAATAACTATGCACACATAAACTACTCTTGGGTTAGACTGTGAGCTCCTTGAGGGCAGGGACTGTCCTTTGCCTCTTTTTGTAACCCCAGCACTTCAAACAATGCCTGGCACACAGTAGATACTTCATAAATTGCTACTGAATGACAATGATGATGATGAAATTTTTACCTCTTCTTCAATGAGTTTTAGATAGAAAGTCTTGGGACAAATCATTACCTGTTGATATTATATTATTACATAATTATTATAGCTAACCTTTATATAGAACTTTAGGGTTTGCAAGGTACTTTACATAGATCATTTCATTTGATTCTCAGAACAACCCCATGTGAGGTAGTCACTGTTGTTTTTACAGATAGGAAACTGAGTCTGTACGAAGTGAAGTGACTTGCCCAAGGTCACATAGCTAGAAGTGTCAGAGGCATGATTGGAAATCAGATCATCCTGACTCTGAGTATGGTACCCTAACCACTATGATGCCTTACCTCTCTTAAATGATCAACATTGTTTTGGAGGTAAATCAGTTAATTCATTCACTCATTCACTTACTCATTCACCCACTCATTCATTCACTTATTAACTCATTCATTCATTCACTCATTTATTCAATTATCCATTCACTTATTCATTCACTCATTAATTCATTCACTTATTCACTCACTTATTCAATCATTCATTCACCTATTCATTCATTCACATATTTATTCACTCACTTATTTATTCATTCATTCACTCACTCATTGATTATTTTTTCTGTGAAAAGCACTATGCCCAAGTTCTGAAAGTGACCCAGAGAGAAATAAACCATGTTTTCTGCCCTCAAGGAGCTGTCAGCCTGGCCACAGTGCCGGGTTCCCTCTCATCTAGGTTCAGGATCTCATCAGTCCCCTTCCCCGCCTGGAATCCACAACCACCATCCACATGCATGGCAGGACTCCCCAGGGAGGCCCCAGGCAGACACATTCCAAATTCCATTTACAACCTTGGAAACAGTTAATTCTTCAAGTTCCTCCATTGTCTGATCTCTGCCAACCAAGCAATTTCACTGAATGAATTTGTTGAACTGAATTTGTTTAATCCTTCTCCCCTGCTGCCAATATGCCACTCCAATCTACTTTCCCCTATGCTGATTCTCCAGTCATTTCATTCTTTTTGTTTTATCATTTTAGAGGCAATGGAGAGTGGGAATGGGCATTTAGCCAGGTCCCCATTATTTCTTTGGTATGGGGGTCCAGCACATATCCTCAACAGCTTGGTCTTCAGGCACGGCTATGGCCCTGAATTTCCTTCCCCAGCTGCCAACCTGGCAGTGAACCTCTCTTTCCTTAGACAGGCTGGTCCTCAGATGACAGAAGGACAATCTATTCCTGGGCCTGTCCTAGAAACCTCTGCAGCTTGGTAGGATTTGACAGAACTCGGGTCCAGCCAGTAGAACCTTCAACAGCTCAGGTCACCTCCAAGTTATGATGAAGCATTAGGTTATAGCTTCTGTAGAGGTGCTATTTACTGCCTTTCAAGCTCTCAGCTAGGTTAGGTTGGCAGGCCATCTGAGGGGCCAGAGGAAGGACTGAGCCAAAGAGAATTAATAAAGCTCCCTCTTCTGGGACCAGGACTCAGATAAATAAATCCAGAACTCAGGCAGCCTAGAAACTCCCTCACTCCCCAACTAGCCTACATGCTGCTTGAGGCCAGGATCCAATCTTAGACCTGCCCTGTAGCCAGGCAAACTGCTATACTATAAGCAGCAGGTATAGACTAAGCCACTAACCCTAACCCTAAATGCCCTCTTGGATTACAGACTATCAGAGACAAGAGTGATTTAAAAAGAGATTAATAATTTTAAGGAGAGAACTCAACAAACCCGTGCTGAGTGATGAATTCTTGGCTTGGGCAATCAGTGGGGAATTTCCCCTCTTTCCAAGACTTCTGGCTTTATTCACTTTGAAAACATGAATTCCATTTTATTCAAGTCAAATAAATTCATATTTATTCACCACCAATCAATAAGTAATGTGAGCCAGCCAGTTTTGGGATTTACTCCCCCACTGCAAGTGACATCATTTAAAAGAAGTCCTAAATGATTCTTCCCCCAACAATTCTTTTTCCCCTTGACTCTGAACAAAGATACAACCAAACCTATAACCCAGTTCTGACTTCCAATCCAGTTCTGTTTCTATATCAGCAATGGCTGGGTTGTGGTAGGGGTTGGGAAGGGGAGTCTCATGTTCATCGATAAAGAGGTAGAAATAATAGCTGATAGCTAATATTTTTATAGCACTTACTAGGTGCCAGGCATTCACAACCATCCTTGGAGGTAAGTGCTATCATTATTCCCATTTTACAGATGAGGAAACTGAGGCAAACAGGGTGAAGTGATTGTCCTGGGTCAGGATTTGAACTTCTGAAGATGAGTCTTTCTGACTCCATGTCTGGTGCTCTATATGCATTATGGCACCACCTAGTTGCCCTCTAGGTTCATATAATTATTCATTTAGACCTGGAAGTCATCAAGATGACCTTTAGGGGTCATCTAGTCCAACCTCTAGCTAAGGCAACTGAAGCCAAGAGAGACTAGATGATTACTCATGGTCGAACAAGGAGAAAATGGCAGAACCAGAATTTGGACCCGAGTCCTTTGACTCTGTAGCCAGTGACATTATGGGGCTATCATATTTCATACTTGTACCCACGTGGTATCCTCCCAGGAGTATGTCAACTCCTTGAAGCATTTTGTGCATTTAATGTATGCATGCTGAATGAAATGCAATGGAATTTGAACCTTCTGAACAAGGGGTCATCCATCACCTCCTTAAATGCTTTTCCCAAGGTCACCAGGCTAGTTAGTGGTGGAGCTAGTTTTAAATCCCCCATCTGAAGAGCTGGTTGAAATTAATCAAATGGAATCCATTTCCTTACTCTCAGTCTGACCACTGCTCTTTCCTCAACCTCTTTCCTATTCCTACTTAGTTTTAGTTTCATTATTGCTGGATATTTCAGCTCCTGGGAATCTTATGCTTGGCAGGTGTCTCAATTCCTGGCCCCTCTGCCCTCCCCACATCATAGAAGAACATGGTACAATGGAATTGGATCTGGGTTCAAATCTTCTCTCTGACACTTAGTACCTACTTGAACTTGGGCAAGTCACTAATTTCTCTGGGTCTCAGTTTTCTTATCTGTGAAATGAGGGGGGGTTGGACAAGATGACCTTTAAGGTCCCTTCCATTTCTAATCTATGATTAATATGCAGACTGAACCTGGAGGATGAATTGTAAGCCAATATCTTTCCCTTGGGCCTAGGCTACCTCCAGTGGGGGCTTCTGGGTTAAGAGAGAGGTGAAGGCAGTCAGACCTTTCTGGGTTAAGAGAGGGGGGAAGGTGGGTAGACCTTTCTGAGGCTGGGTGAGTTCTTCCTGCAGCTCAGCCCTCCCCCCTCCCTCTCTACCTTCAGCAAACACCAAAAACTACACAGTATCTCATAAATGATTCACAAAGGAGGTTCCTACATCATCATTATTTTGGTTGTTGAGTGTCAGAAAAAATAACAACCAAAAACCAGTGTCTGATGAGTAAACAAGGTTTCTGATAACAGAACAGACAATGGGATGACCTAGCCATTGACCGATTTGGAGAGAATTTTTAAACCTTAAAAAAAAATCACATCCAAACCAAGAACAGATCAGCAAGCTCATATCACTGGTGTCCAATTACCAATCCTAAGTAGGCCTGCAGGGAGGGCCACTTTTTTTGGGGGAGGAGAGATGACCAATTCAGCCCCTTCTAAGCCCTCCTGCAACTCATTGACTCTCCATGTGAGTGGTCAAGGTGTTGACCTCTCATCTCATAGAGTTTTTACTCAAAAAACTCATTTGTGTCTTAGGCCTCAGGGTCCCCCTCCTCAAACTCTCCCCCCAGGAAAATCAAGTGGTCCCAGAAGATCATAGAATCTGAATCAGAAGGACCTTCCATGGAGTCCAAACTGTACCTGATCAAGGATCTATCCTCCAACCTTCCTACATGGGGATCAACCATCCTTGGCTTAAAGGCCTCCAGTGAGAGAGAACTCACTACCTCCAGAGGCAGACAATGCTTTTTTCAGATGGCTCCAATTGTTAACAGGTTTCCTCAACATAGATTCTCTCAACAAGCTCCCTCTGTTGCTACTAATTCTTCTCTTTGGGGCCAAGAAGAGAAAGTTCCCCATGCTCCTCTAACTGGAATGCCTACAATGACCTTCATTGGGATTGGAATTGGACCTGGGATTTCCTTGTTAGAGAGAACTCCCCCAGGAGGAGATGCCCTCCATTAATGAAGATAAGCAGATTCTCTGCAATTTATAATCTCAGAGCACTGCCTGAAGCCATGGTGAGGCCACCAAGTCCAACCTCCTTGTTTTACAGATGGGGAGAATGAAGTGAAGAGAGTTGAAGTAACTTGCCCAGGGCCAATACAGATCAGAAGCAGGAATTTCTTATTCAGAGGCCAACTCTATTCAATCTCCAGGGCTCAAATATTGGTTAAAATTAATCAAATGGAATTGGTAAGGCAGTATAGTCTAGTGGATAGGACCCTGACCTTAAATTAAAGAGGAGTAATATTTGTTGTTTGTTTTTGGTCATGTCTAGTTCTTGGTTGACCCTATTTGGAGTTGTGTTGGCAAAGATACTGGAGTGGTTTGCCTTTTCCTTCTTTAGCTCATTTTACAGAAGAGGAAACTGAGGCAAACAGGGTAAAGTGACTTGCCCAGGGTCACATAGCTAGTGTCTGAGGCTGGATTTGAACTTAAGAAAAAATGATTCCAGGGCTGACTCTCTGTCTATTGTGCCACCTAGCTTCCCCAAGAAGTAACAGGAGAGCTAGTATTTACATAGCACTTCGCATACATCATATCATTTGATCATCACTATAACCTCATAAGTAGGTACTATTAGTATTCCCATTTTAAAACAGAGTGAGATGAGAAAATAACTTGCCCAGGGTCACATAGCTATTCAATGACTGAGGCAGGATTCAACATTCCATCCATGGTGCCCCCCAGATGCCTGGGTTCAAAACCCACCTGAGACATTTACTAGCTGTGTGACCCCAAACAAGTCACTTCAACTCTCTGGACCTCAATCTCCTCATGTGTAAAACAAGAGGACTTGACCTGATGATCCCTAGGGTCCCTTTCAGCTCTAAATCTCTGCACCCACAATCTTTGCCTTTTCTGCAGCCCCTCCTTGTCTTCTACTTAGTCCTCTGTCGCCTCTTCTCTGGGACCGTAGCCATGGCGGTCTCAAAGAATCTCCAGTCCTAGGTTGGATTTCCAGGGGCAGGAATGTGGCAGGAGGGAGCACATGAGCTGTCATTCTCCAAGTCCTCCCAGGCTCCAGGCTGGCTGTATGAAAGCCCACTTGCTACCAGATGACAGGCTGTCAATAGCTTCACTACCTGCATTATTTAAGCAGAACAAGGTGAGCCTCTGCTGCGCCCTTGGGCTTAGATCAAATTGATGGCCAGAGTAGAAGCTATAAGCAATTAGGTTTTTAGAAAGAGCTGGGGAATCTGGGTGGACTCTTGCTGGAGGAGAGGTCCTGTCTCCATAGTCTCAGCTCTGTCCTCTGCTCTAGGGGTTGGGGTTCTCTCTCCCCTGACCTCCAAAGTCTTTTCATAAGTTCCCTCTTTCTCTTCTGGATCCTTCTCTATCTCGGTCTACCTGCTGCTTTGGGGGCAGCTTGAGCTGGCTTTCCAAACTATGGGGATTCTGCTCCTGGGGAGAAGGGAAGGCAGCCTGCAGATATATTTCCATACAAATGAGCTTGCATTTACAAACATGCCAAGCTCTGGTACCTGGCACCCTATGTGGGGTTGGGCTCCACTATGCCTGGAAGGTTTCACCTTAGTTCTTTTCAGTTCTCACAAGGAGTTGCTTGCCTGATCTAACCTTTCCCTTGTCATCTTGTGTAGGATCTTTGAGCTGCAAGAGAGACCAAGAGGAGACAGGAGATTCTGGACAGAAGATCCTGGTCATCCATACTGAGGAAAGAACCTCATCTGACCTGGCCTTCTCTTCTTGCAGATGAAGAAAAAGATGCTCATCTGTGAGCAAGTCCAAGGTCAAGTGATACAAATGGGATTTGATTCCATGGAGCCAATGATCTTTCCATTGTATCATGCCAGCTGCCATCTGGTCCTACTCTTAGTTACCAAGTATTTGTTGATTACCTACTATGTGCTTAACAATAGGCACTATGTTAAAGGCTGGGGTTACAAGGAAAGGTAAAAACAGGGTCCCTGCTCTCAAGGAGCTAATATTCTAATGGAAGATGCCCTCTTCCACATCTCCAAGTGGTTGTCCATATTGAGGCTCTTTAGGATCATAATCTTACAGAGTTAGAGCTACATGGGACCTCTGAGGTCATCTAAATCCAAATCCCACATTTTACATATGAAAAAACTAAAGCAAGAGATAGGAAGTGACTTACTCAAGGTCATACAGTTTACAAGTGCTAAAGGAGGGATTTGAACCCAGATTTTCTGACCCCAGAGCCAGGGATCTTTCAATTGTACCATGCTGTCTCTTGTGGGGGAGTTCACCATCTGCTGAAGCAGTCTATTCCACTCTAATCATTCAACAGTTTTTCCTTCTATTCAGTGGAAGTCTCTCTGCTTTGTCTATGCTTCCAGTGCAGACCTGAGGCCAAGAATAAATCTACCTGACAGCCCTTCAAACTACAGGGTGTCTAGGGTGGAAGGGACCTTGGGGGTCCATGAAGACAACTCCTTCCATGGCCTTTTGGGAAGCAATCCTTCACTCCCAAGCCATCACCCTTCACAATGTTCCTAGCTCCTTGTAACCAGCCCTTCCTTGCCATTGATCAATCTTCACTGAGCCTCCTGAGCTCTGAGGCAAGCTGCCAAACGCAGGGCATGTGTGAGATGCCCTCTCTTCCAGAGCTCTAAGTCCAGAGGGACAACATGCATAAACTTCAACCCTTTGCTTTCATTTATTTTTTAATATTTTCTTGTTTTCATTACAGTTTTTTCCACATTTTAAATGTGAATTTTGTTTGGTCAAGGAGAGAGGAAGCCACAGATGAAAGGACTGTGGCAATCTCGGGTTTCCGTGATTGACTTGTGGAAACCTGATCCTTTAAAAAAATAGCTAGCATTTATATAACATTTTAAAGTTTGCAAAACACTTCCTAAGCCTTATCTTATATAATAAACTATTATCACTCCAGTTTTACCCATGAAAAAACTGAGGCACACATAGGTTAAGTGACTAGTAAGTGCCTGAAGTTGGTTTCGAATTCAGATCTTCCCTGACTCCAAGTCAAATGCTCTATCTACTAAGCCACCTATCTGATTGTTTAATTTTCTTCCCAGCAGTCATGTCTTAATAACACACTTTGGACTGTTTCATTTTTTTCTTTGTCTCTTTGAGACAAGTGTATATTTATACACTTTATATATCTCTTTTCATCTAAATATTTAGCACATAGCAGGAGCTTAATAAATAGTTGCTGATTCATTGATTTTTTGTTAGCTGTTCAACTGACATAATTTCCCCTTTAATTCCTTCTTCTTTAGGTTACGTCTGTTCTTCAATTGAGTTGAAGATGAGTTGCCGACCCCCTTCCCCTGCTCCATTCCACCCTTCTCTGAATGAGTTCCAGTTGATCAGTTTCCCTTAAAATGGATTGACTAGAAGGGCAAATGACTCTCCAGATGTGATCTGGCCATCACTGAATAAAGCAGGACTGTATCTAAGCAGAGAATCTTTGACAAAAACACTACAGAAAATAACCTTCTTCAAGAGGCTGCCTAAAACCAAAAGTCTTCTAAGGAAGGGGAGTGAAGGGAAGGAATGATCGTTCCTTAGGAATTTTCCTCCCTGCAGAGATTTGGGTTCCATTGCGGAGTCACATTCCCCTGGCTTGCCCTAAGAGTGTTGAGTGTTCTGAGATGGAACAGAGGATCCTCCAAACCAGTGTCCCTCATCCTCATCTGGCAATTTCTTCCAGTCACTGAAGATCTCCAGTGCTGGATTTTCAGAATGCCAGCAGTAATTGTTGAAGAAAATCAGATGAAAGCAGATACAGCAAGTTTCTGACTATTTATCAGCTATGTATATAGGGCACTTTTCATCACACTGAGCTCCACAAAAGAAAAAGAGAATTGATCTGAGTCTCTATTGTTGGGGATGCCATACGTTGCTGGCATATGAGTTACATCTTAAAGGAACCATTCCCTCTGTACATGGTAGGTTTTTCTTTTGGGGGCGAGAAGGAGTGGTGTAGTGCTGGTGGGGGTGGGGGTGGGGCTCAGCCCTAAACCTGTCTCTCTAATAGTCTTCATGGTTAGGCTCAAGCTACCCAGGGTCTTTGATCTCCAATAACCTCATTCCCCCCTTACTAACCCTAGGTCTTTGACCCAGACTTCACTTTGATACAACCCTCTCTGCCAGTCATTGTATTAGAGGGGAAGAAAGAAAAGTTAATTCATGATTGTACTAGAAAGAGAAGGTACTTCAGAACTGTATATGCGGCTCATCAATGCTCCCCTCTGGCTAAAAATTTTCCACTTTAAAATAGATTTTTCTCAGACTTAAACTTGCAAGGGGCTTTTGTGGCCATCTAGTCAAACCTCCCTCATTTTGCATTTGAAGAAATCAAGGCCAGGGAAATTAAGGGATTTTTCCAAGGTCACATGAGTCAGGATTTGAACTCAGGGCTTCTCACTACAGAACTATCACTATTTTACATTTCATGATGCTGCTCCTGATTTGTCCTGTGCAAATCTAAATCAATTCAATACAATTCAGTCTAATCCAGAAAAGTACTTATCACGTACCTACTATGACCAATCTATCAATGAACAAGCATTTTTAAGGTACCCATTATGTGCCAGGCATTGTGCTGTGGGTTGGGATATGACAGTCCTTGCTCTCAAGGAGTTTACCAGCTACAAGGACATTTGTATGTGTATAAATATGTATATATATAATATGCATGTAACTATATACAAAATAAATATAAGAACATTAAATACATGGTAGGCGGGGAAGGCGGGCACTAGCAATTGAAAGGACTCCAAAAAGGTTTTACGTAGGTGATGCTAGATTTGAGTCTTGCTGCAAGGAAGAAGCACCTCACCTACTATGAAAGGCAGTGTGATGCAGTGGGTGGAGAGCTGAATTCAGAGAGGGAAAGATCTGGGTTCAAATCTAGCCTCTGACATACATGTAATATTGGCTTTGTGACCCTGGGCAAGTCATTTAAACTCTAGACTCCCCAGACAATTCCCAAAGTCTACAAGTTGGAGAGCAATTACTTGTCTGCATCAGCAGAGGGAGTTTTTCTCCCAAAGAACTCTCCACATGAATGAAATTCAGTCTGTAACACCTTCCCTCTCCTTCTCTCCAATCCCCCATGTGCTAGGTACTTGAGATAAAAAAGACAAAATGAAAATGAGTTCCTGCCCTTAAGGAGCTTCCATTCTGGGGAAATACAATATGTAAGCAATCAATCAACCAATAAGCATTTATTAAGCGAGTGCTGGGGGCAGCTACGTGGTACAGTGGATAGAAGACTGTGCCTGCAGTCAGGAAAATCTGAGTTTAAATCACGTCACTTAACCCTGTTTGCCTCAGTTTCCTCATCCGTAAAATGAGTTAGAGAAGGAAATGGCAAACCACTCCAGTATCTTTGCCAAGAAAACCCAGATGGGGTCAGGCACAATTCAAAAACAATAACAAAGCAGCTACTATATTCCAGGCACTGTCCGAAGTATTGGAGGTACAAAAAGAGGCAAAAGATCATCTCTGCCCTCACAGAGCTTATATTCTACTGGGAAAATACAACATGTAAGCAGGTAAATATAAGCATCTATCTGCCCATTCCTATGCATCCATATGATACCTGGAGGAGGACGAGGAGAGCACAAACAAGTAATGGGATGAGGAAAGGCTATCTGTAGGAGGTCACAGTGAGCTGAGGCTTGAAAGAATCTGGGGGTGGGGGGGGGTCTAAGAGGCTGAGATGAGGTAGAAGAGCATTCTGGGTAGGTAAAGGGGGGTGAGGGGGATGGGGATGGAAGAGGTGCCAAGCACAAAGTAGAGCAGATAGGCCAGGGCATTTGGAACAGAACGTATGAAAGTAAAAAGAACTCTGAATTAGAATTAATGGAACAGGATCTGAATCTTGCAGGCTGCTATGATACCTCCAGCATTCCCCTGTAGCTAAACCTGCCAGAAGATACCATGCTAGGGTAGGGGTAGGGAGGCAATTGCTTAGAAGGATGTGAGGGGCTAACAAGCTGTGTGCATGCGTGTGTGTGTGTGTGTGTGTGTGTGTGTGTGTGTGTGCATGTGTGTGTGCATGTGCGCATGTGTGCTGTGTGTGCATGAGAGAGACAGAGAGAGACAGAAAGAGAGGGACAGACAGGCAGATAGGGAGAAAGAGCCAATAGTGCCAACGTGCTCTCAGCTCCCTGCTAGGTGATGTCCAGGACTCCCTATAGTCAGATGCCTCCCACAGTGACTATATACCTGAACAAATCCTGCTCCCATTCATGTTTGGGAAGGGGGAAGTTTATACTTTCATTATTGCTCTGGCCTTGGTGCTGAAGTCCCGAACAAATGAGTAATTTAGCCAATTCATCCTGAAACCATTATATGGCAGGGGATTGGGGCTTCTTGCTTCAGCTGCTGTCCGAGTTAGGAAACATTTCAGTTCAGAGTTATTCGTGCAAATGGCAAGAAATGACCATGAGTTGGCTACCTTTATATCAAAGGGTGGCATCTGAAGTAGAAGACCTAGTTTCAAATCCTGCCTCTGACACTATCCTGTGTGAGCTTAGACAGAGGTACCTCCTCTCTCCATGACTCAGTTTCTTCATTTGTGAAACAAAGAGATTGGACTAGAGTTCCTTTCCATGTCTAAAGTCATGATCCCATGAATAATGTTTGTAAAGTACTTTGTAAATTATAGCATTATAGAAATGCCAGCTATCTTCATTTTCACAGGTGAGCTCCTGGTGAAAATTGACTTCCCCCTTCCTTTTCCTAAGCCTGACAAATTTGAGCTCCAGATAGATCAGGTCAATGTGAGTCCTTTCTAGACACAGATTAGTAGTCATTTGGAACACTTGCTCCCTACCTCATACTTGTCCCCTAAGTTATTTGAAGTCTTTCTCTGTCATGGAAGAACAACATTAGCCGGTATTATTGCCAGCTGAGCTATTTGAATGTTCTGCTAAACAGTCCCCACAAATGGGATTTTGTTATTTTTCAGTCATTTCAGTTGTATCCAACTCTTTGTGACCTTATTTGGGGTTTTCTTGCAGAGATACTAGAGTGGTTGGTCATTTCCTTTTCCAGCTCATTTTATAGATGGGAAAAATGAGGCAAACAGGGCTAAGTGACTTGCCTAGGGTCACATAGCTAATAAGTGTCTGAGAACGAATTTGAACTCAGATCCTCCTGACTCCAGACCCAGAGCACTATCCACTCTGCTACTAATGCGCAAGTAAGCTTGGTGCAGTGGATCTGGAGTCAAGAAGATCTGAGGTTACAACCCATGTCAGATACGTACTCCTTGGGAGACCCAGGACAAGTCATTTAACGGTTGGCTTTCTAATCTGTAAAGTGGAAATAATATTACTTACCTCACAGGGTTTTGTGTCAAATGAGATTATAAATGCAAAGAACTTTGTAAACTTTAAAGTATTATGTAAATGTTAGCTATGAACTATTGGCCATACAATGAAAAAAAAAAAAGGAAAACCAATCTCTGCCTCAAAGAGCTTCTAGTCCATGCATAAGGGAGAGCAAGATTTTTGCATAGGACTAGCATCTCATCCTTAGCTGTTCTAACTCCCTTTTCCGCTAGGTGGTGCAGTGACTAGAATGCTGGGTCTGGAGTCAGGAAGACCCGAGTTCAAATTTTCCCTAGACACTTACTAGATCTGTGACCATGAGCAAGTCACTTGACCTCTGCCTCAGTTGTCTCATCTATGAAATAGGAATAATAACACCTCTCAGGGTTGTTGTGAGGCTCAAATGAGATAATATTTGTAATGTATTTAGCACAGAACCTGGCATCTAGTAGGTGCTATGTAAATGCACTCATTATTATTATATACTATTTATATATGACATAATACAGTAACATAATACAATATATTATTATATTATATTTTCATATTATTACTACTATTAGACCGTCTGATCCAATGATGCTAGCTAGCCTCCTTGCTGTTTCTCATATAAGATGCTCCGTCTCTTAGCTCAGGGCATTTTCTCTATTTCCAACGACTGGATTACTCTCCTTCCCCCTCTCTGCCTCCTGGCTTCTCTCAAGTCTCAGTTACAAATCCACTTTCTGCAAGAAGAATCCAATCATGCTAATGCCTTCCCCTTGACATTATCTCTGATGTAGCCTGACTGTAGCTTGTTTTGTTTGCATTAGATGATAAGTTCCTTGAGGCCAGGGGCTGTCTTTTGCCTTTTTTTGTATCATCAGTCCTTAGCACAGTGCCTGGCTCACAGTAGGTGCTTCATAAATGTTTAATGATTGCTTTCTCTCAGCAATGTCCCTGGCTCTTTTGCTAAACGATGTGTAGAAAGGATATCTGGTCTTTGACTGAAGTTCACAATGTATCACCAAGTATCAGAGTGTGTAAATGGTGAGGACTCTTGGGGTCCAGAAGATGGAAAGAGCCCTGTGGGCTGGAGATATTAGAAAATGCTTTGTAGAAGAGATGGGACTTTATGTGTCATGAACTACTCGTGTCTAACCCTCTCATTTCAAAGATGAGGATCCTAAAGTATAGGGAGGAGAAGTTACTTTCTAGAGATCATTCAGGCAGTAAATGACAGATTCCAGCGGAAGACCTCTTACTCCAAAGCCACTGATCTTTCTGACTTGAGCTTGGCTTTGAAGGATGGACACCAGTTGGAGATGTCAAGAGGAGAAAACAGGAGGTCATTCCAGATGGTGGAATAGTTTGAATTAAGGCATGGAGTTGGGAATGAGTTTGCATGGGTCAGTGCTTATAGTGTGGTTGGTATGATTAAAGGAGAAGGTTTCTGCTGAAAGGCAGAGGGGGATAAAGCTGGATAGGTAAAAATGAGTATAAATTATGGAATGCCTCAATGCCCTACTGGGGAGTTTAGACATGATGGGGGCAGGCCAAAGGGAAACTATGACACTCACATTTAGGAGAGTATAAAACACTTTGCCCACCTTAAAGTGCCATAAGAATGCTAGCTATTATTATTAATAAATCTTATCATCCAAGGAAATGCAGAAGATGATGATGGCAGCAGTGCAGGTCAGTGTTACCAAAACAAAACAATCACTTGCCCAAAGTCACACCTATACAGCAACAAGGTCAAGGTCACTCAGAGCACAGATGGCTACCTGGGTTACCAGAGGAATCCAGCTCTGGAATAAAGACAATTTCTGGCTCTGTTGGGAGTTACTCATCTAGTATGCTATCACCTCATCTCTGTCTGTCTGTCTCTTTCTCCTTCCCTTCTCCCCTCCTCTTCTCTCTATTTTTTTTGTCTCTGTCAGTCTCTGTCTCTCTCTGTGTTTGTGTCTGTCTCTATCTCCCTCTCCCTTTTTATATCTCCCCCTCACACCCTCTCTGTCTTTTGTCTGTCTGTCTCTGTTCCACTCTATGTCTCTCTGTTTCTGTCCATCTCTGTCTCTGTTTCTGTCTGTCTCCCTCTCCCTTTTCATTTCTCCCTCCCTTTCTCTCTCTTTGTCTATCTGTCTCTGTCTGCATCTTTGTCTCCTTCCCCTCCTCTCCTCATCTTTTCTCTATTTGTTTTTCTCTATGTTTCTCAGTCAGTCTGTCTCCCTTTCCCTTTTTATATCTCCCTACTCTCCCCTTCTCTTTCTGTCTCTATCTGTCTCTGTCTGTCATTTCCTTCCCCTCCCCTTCTTCTCTTGTCTCTATTTGTCTATCTCTGTGTTTGTCTCTGTCTCTGTCTCACTCTCCCTTTTCATCTCTCCCTCCCTTTCTCTCTCTCTCTCTCTCTCTCTTTCTCTATCAGATTCTGTTTCCATCTCTTTCTTTCTCACAGATACATGGTAGGGTGAGGTGGTGAGGAGGTCTGTGGGGAGAAATGAAATCTAAAGAGCAGCGATAACTTGACTGATTCTCTGACAGGCCCCTGCCCCTCAGTGTGCAAAAAATGCAATAAAGCCAATAGAATCACTAAAGGGGAGCAGTGTGGGGCTTGACAGATCTGACTGACCCCGGCAAGTGACAGCCAATTCAACCAAGGAGGGAAATTGAAGTTGGATGAGCCATGTCCAGAGAGTGAGTGACCCTGAGAAAAACTAAGCACCTGTTGTTAATTTGAAATCTGTGTGCTAGTATGCGTGCACAAGCATGATGTGGAGAAAGGATATGGATGGCATATATGTGAAAGCATGGTGTATGGGTAGGTAAGCTCCTGAATGTGACTATATGATATGTCTATATTTGTTTGGAAGGCATATGACTGGGACTAGGACAAAATCAAGCTGTCAGGGAAATCCTTTGGCTAATTGTTATCCACTCAGAGATATTGTAATACCCATTTGGTAGGATTCCAAAGAACATGGTGCTTAGATGGTGGTTAGATACTATGCCCAGGGTCATATATCTGGTAAGGGTCAGAACTGGGATGTGAATCCAGATCTATCCTGACTCCCAAAATAGTATTCTGTCTACAGCCCTACACTGTTCCTCTGGATTGGCAGTCAGGACTATTTTTGACTTAGTTCCAACCTGTGTTTCTAGATTTGTCTCCTGGGGGCTAATAATAAATTGTAATATCTCACTAGCCAGACAGACTTCAATAGCGATCATTTGGATTCTGCCTTGGTGATCAACTCAATCATTGAGGGCTCTCCTTGGGCAGTCTACCATCTAATGTTCCTCTTCACTCAACCCTACTCATTGGCATTTTGGTAAAATATTTAACAATCAGATCTGGGGGACACTCAGGGAAAGCATGTGAATCTTTCTTGTCTCTGTCTAGCATGGTGATAAGCACACAGTAATGTGCTAACAAATATTTGTGGAATTGAATATGACCTCATAGAATCATAGGTCTAGACCTCAAAGGCTTTAGATCAAAAGATCTAAAGATTCAACCTATTCAGTTACAGATAAGGAAACTTAGGTCCAGAGAGGTAAAATGACTTTTTCAAAATCATACAGGTAGTAAATAGTACAGGTAGGATTTACATTCAGGTCATATGACTTCATGTTCATCACGTCTTTCCATTGCAAAAACAACAACAAATAACAATTTATTTTTGTATTGCAATTTCAAGTTTATAAAGGGCTTTTGCCACCATAACCTGGTTAAGTTGGAACTTCAACTTCCTTTTACAGATGAGGAAACCAAGGCTGAGAGGGGATAACTGATTCAATGATAGTTACACAGCTGCTAGGTATCTGAGTCAGGATTCTAACCTAGGTCTCTCTTAAATCCAAGTCTACTCACAAACCTGAGGGTTATCTCCAGTCATCTTGATCTATATCCAGCCACTGGACCCAGATGGCTCAGGAGGAGAAAGTGAGGCTAGTGACTGCATAGCCCTCCCTCACTTAAATTCAATTCACTTGCAAGTCATGGCATCACATAACCACCACCCACAAACCCAGGAATTACTGGTGAAAATCCTCTGTAGCTAGACCAGGAAACCTCAGCTTTTGTTGTGTTCTGGACATCCTTGGAATCTGTTGAAGCCCATGGACTGACTCCTTTGTAGAATCATTTTTTAAAAATAATGCATAAAATACAATACATGGTATCACAATGGACACAAATTATATTAAAATGCAGTTATCAAAACAACAACAACATCCAGGTCCTGGATTTAAAGAAAAAACAAATCAACAAATGCAAAAAACAAAACTCTGATTTTAAAAATCCCTAAGCAGTTGATTATTTTTTGTCCAGCCCCCAACTTCAACTACCTAGCTCATGATCAGTTTTCTTATAAACCCAGAGCTCAGGGGCTTCTCTGCCCACTCAAAAGATCCAGAGCAATTCGGGCACCATGGAAGGAAGGCTTGGGTGTGGCAACTAGTAGTAAATGAATTCAGTCTTGGAAGGAGGCACACAGAGGAGACCAGTTTCCCTGTTTCTTCTTTGTAAGAGGAGCCATGCAAAAGGCTAAGTGTATACATTCATTTTGTTGGAGAGGAAAGAATTTAAATAGCTTTCTAAAAAGTATTTTTATCAACCACTTTTTGAAACTCCTTGAAAGGGTTCTCCTTCCCAACTTGTGCTCTCTCTCTCTCTCTCTCTCTCTCTCTCTCTCTCTCTCCCTCCCTCCCTCCCTCCCTTCCTCCCTCCCTCCTCTCTGTCTCTGTCTCTGTCTCTCTTTCTCTCTCCTGTCATGGGAGGGGTTTCCAACATTAGCAAAAAAACTGGAAAAAAAAATACCTGGGTACTGCCTACACTGGCCCCAAGGCCATTTGCCAAATGACTGCAATTATTCTACAAGCCCATTTAATTTGATCTCAAATTCAGATGACTAACTTTTAGTGGCAGCCACATTCTGATAGAGAAGATTTAGTATGTGATTTCCTCTGCTCAGGGTTCTACTAGAAACTGTCCAAAGAGAATCATAGAGAGTTACCTCCTCCCTTCTTTTGATCTCAGGGACTTTGAGATCTTCCTACTCTATGGTATTCCCACTTGGGGCTACGAGGCTGTGGGGGATCTAAGCCCCAGTTGAGCTGCTCCTTCCAAAGGGAACAATACATATGGAGTCCCAGTCCTGTGTTCCCTTGAAGAAATAGCTTAACTCCTCTGACCCTTGGGTTTTCTCTCTGTGAACTGAAGAGATGAGGAGAGACCTTCGTGACACAATGGAAAGAGTACTGGACTTGGTCCCATGCAGACATGATGGGTTCAGATACTGCCTCTGACACTTGTTAGCTTTATAAGTAGGGGAAAAGCATTTTAATTCCCTGAGACTCAGTTTCCTCCTTTGTAAAATGGAAGTAACAACACCTGAAGTACCTGACTCGTGGGGCTGCTGTGAGGCCTAAATGAGATTTGATGTTCTGCAAACTCTAAATCTACATGTGAGCACCAGTTGTTAGGATTTTGGAAGGGTTGAGTTCATCATTCCCTAATTCATTACACAATAATTCTATAATCCAGTAGCTTCCAACCAAGTCAGCTTGGGTAAGGACCCACCAGCTCCAGAGCCAGAGGCTTAAACAGTAACCAAAGGAGAGATGTTCTAAGGACGGGAAGAAATCAAGGAGAACCATCCCAAAGTAAGAAGGTGCACACCTCTTCCATCTACTCTCCTAGGGCTCATAATTACGCACAGACTCACACAATCTCAGTGATGCAAGGGGCCTCAGGAGCCTCCTTTAGCTCAGCCTGTCCTTGAATAGGAATTTTCTTTACAAGAAGTCATGCAGATGACACTTGGAGACCTCTAGCAATGCAGAACTTACCAGCTTTTGAAGCAATTCATTCGAAGGATAATTCCAAAGAAAGTTTTCCTTACGTTGAACTATTTTCTACTCTAAAATATCTGTCCATTGCTACCAGTTTTATCTGTGTCAAGCAAAATTAATCTAATCCCTTGTCCAGGAGGGCAACCCTTTAAATAGAAGACAGCTATCAGTAATAGTTAATAATAACTAACATCTGTATAGCTCTTAGTATGTTCCAGGCACTATGCTAAGCACTTTATATGTATTATATCATTTGATCTGCACAACAATCCTGGATGATGGGTGCTATTGGGATCTCCATTTTACAGATGTGGAAACTAAGAGAGACAGAGGTTAAGTGATTTTCTCAGGGTCACACAAAAAGTGTAGGAGGGGAGGTTCATATTCAAGTCTTCCTGACTCCAGGCCCAGGGCTCCATACCTGTGCCAATTAGCTGCTATCCAAACACCATTTAATTCAATTCCATTGTTTTACAGTTGACAAAACAGGCCCAGAGAGGTTGTGATCTTCTTTAAGATCACACAGGTTATTACCATCAGAGGCAGGATTTGAACCTAGGTTCTCTGATCACTAGACTATTCTGCTCTTTTCACTACCTCCTTGAGTCAATTATATGCTCCTCTCTTTAGTTATTTCACTTGTGCTAACCAGACTGTCAAGTCCACGAGGACTGGAAGCCTGTCTCACATTTCTGTATCCACCATAACCCCACCAGATATTTTGTAGGTGCTAAAGAAATTCATGTTGATTGATTAAAGTAAGGAAAATTTACATGACATTATTCACTTGTTCTGGAATCCCACAGTCCAAGAGTCTGAAGCCATGGGGAAAGCCAAGACCAGCTTCGTGACATGGTTGCTCTCTGGTATGACTTGTGTTGACTCCAATGAATAGGGAATGGTTGAGCTGACAGATGTCATAGAATTGTTGTAAGGTTCAAACGAGAAAGCATATGTAAGGAACTTGGTGAACTTCAAAATACTAAACACATGTCCTTTGTTTTCGTTATTGCTATTACTACCCCAGCATGGTGTCATAGATAGGGAGCTGGTCCTAAAGTCAGGGTTCAAGACTTCTGGCCCATCCTGGCTAGGTGACTCTGGACAATTACTGAACCACACGGTGCTCTAGAAAACCCTCTAAGATGATAATTTGCAGACAAGGTACCTATTGGCATTGGTGAAGTTCCCTAAACTAATGAGATCACAGGTCCAGTCCTCCCTACTCTAATTTTCACTACCACCACCAGCAGCATCATTAGCATCGCCATCCCTGGAGGTCCAGCTAAGACTAGAATTTCCCAACCACTTTGCCCTTTCCTATCCAGCTCAATAACCATCCCTCCTTATTTGCATTCCTTTAAACAATGAAGAACTGATTAGAAGTTTTAATTGTTTCTGGAAACTTTGAAGCCTTAGAGCTGTGTGAAAGGCCTACTTTAAATGTTTCACAATAACGGCTGAGAACAAATTCCAGACTTAATTTATCCAAGAACTTGTTAAAATTCCCTCTGTGCAGTCACTGAAGGAAAGCGCTTTTGAAGTCATTTACTTACCAATAAATTACAATGGTCTGAAATCATTAGCAGCAAAGTAAATTGTTTTAATTGATCTGAACTTCCTTACGACCCAAGAACTTTGTTTCTGGGCAACTGCACTTTCTAAAGGTCGAAAATAACAAATTAATCCTGCCTGAGCCATGTCATCTTTGCAATGGTCCCTTCTCCCAAAAGCTCCAGTGGAAAGGGAATCGATTGGGAGAGATCTGACCAAAAGGTACCAAAAACAGAGGAAGAATTCTCTAAGTCTGGGTATCTCTCTGCTGAGTTTCTGCTGCCTGATGGGCTAAGATGTGAAAATAAGAGGATTACAAGATGGAACTTTGTGTTCAGTTACCTTGGGCAAAGAGACCCTCAAAAGAGATTTTCAAAGTCTGTACTTTGGAAGAGAGTAAAGATGTCTTCTGAGCATTCAGACCATCTAGTCCAACACGTATTTATTCAGTATCTACTGGGAGCTAGGGATTCTGCTAGGCAGCAGGGACATAAACAGAAAATGGAAAATAATTCCTACTCTCCAGGAGTTTTCATTTTATAGGGCATTTCTTGATGAAGATCTACTTCACCTTCTCGGCTTCAGAGTACCAAGTCCTACATGAAGAATGGTCCCTGCACAGTCTCTTATGAAATAGATTATATAGTAGAGTCACAAAAGTTGTAGCATGGACACTGGCCAAGAAAACTTTAGTTTCTAGCAGAACTAAGATGGCACCCTGGGTCTCATGACATCTCTGGAGGCTTTGCCTTTTCTCCCTTAGTTTTGGCACCAAGGGATCAAATGGAAATATACTTGAAGGGCAAGCAGATCCAGGGCATAATGGTCACTAACCCTGTTCTTAAATTGGATCTAATCTTAGTCTGTTGCTTTGAGGTATCACAGTATCATGGGGTCTGAGATCTAGAGTTTAGCACTTAGCCCAAACTCATTATTTTCCAAATGAGGAAAATCAAGGCCAATGGAAGTGCAATATTCTTCAGGCCACAGAGACAGAATCTGGCAGAGCCTACATTTGAACTTGGTGCTGAGATTCCAAATCCGGCACTCTTACCCGGGCCTACTTCCTCCTATTTATGGGATTTGCTGCTCTTTTGGTATCTTTTATTCCTTCCTTCTTACTACATTGTTTTTGATTGACATACAAGAAGCTTAGGGATGATATTGCTTGGGTATTTGCAGACAGGAGTGATGGTCATATCCAAGTTACAGTGTTCATTTCACTCAGCGTCTCTATGACCACCGCCTGTCAGGTCGCTTAAATTCTCTTGAACATGGACTATGCTTTCTGGGAGGGGCCACAGCTGGCTCAGTGTAAAAGGCAGACTCCCTGTTAGAGCAGGCAAGAAATGCCAGGGGTGAGTAGGGGTTGCTCCAAGGCTGGGGGCCTGAGGCAAGATCCTAAACACAAAAAAGATTGTGATGGATGTGAGCTAAGTCAAATAGAAAGGCAAGGGGATCCCACAAATCCCCTCTGCACACAGCCCTGCCTTCTCTTGCCAGCATAATGAGAGGCTGACCAAACAAGAGAATGGAACGACTCCCACCAAGCTGCCTACAGAACAGGCTGGGCCACAAACTAACACAACAGTTTATCTTTCCAGCACTAACAGGGGGAACTGAGAGGTAAATGTTAACTGCCTAAGAAGAGGATCATTTCCATCTTAATAAAATCTCTGATTTTATGAGTCTGGATTGAAAGATTTAGAGCTAGGAGGGACCTAGAAGGCCACTGAGTCTGACCCTAACCCTAACCCTCCCCCTGATTTTACAGAAGAGGAAACCAAGACCCAGAGAGGATCACAGTTTAGAGACAAAGGGTCCATCTTGTTCGATCGCTCCCTTTCCATCACCCACTGATGGGAAAACTCAGGCTCAGAGAAAGAAAAGCTTCTTGACCAAGGATCCAAGTGACAGAGATGGAATTTGAATCCAGAATTCTCTGCCTCCAAATCTGGTTCCTTTTCTACAGCACCATGCTCCTCCCCATTGGAAGGAAAGAAGTCTTGGGGGTGGGGTTTCCTGGTGTCACCCAGCTTGACCTGAAGTACGGTATCCATTTCTGCCACAGAGTCCCTGAAGGATCTGGGATTTCTCAACTTAGGGAACTCCTACCATCAAAGTGGATCAGAATCCATCAATAATGACTTTTGAGGCAAGTCACAGGGAGTCCCTCTATAGTGGGTCACACAGGCGGTAAATGACTGACACAGGATGTCAAGCTAGGCTGAGCATCCCGTGTGGGGCTGAGTGAGGAATTTGATTCCCTGGAGGCTTAAAGCCCTTCTCTGCAGAGTGGTTCTGTCTTTCTAGCCCTACTACTTCTATATCATCTCTCCCACTTGTCTCCCTTACATACTCTAATCTAGTTCAGTCCCTCATCACCTCCCACCTGAACTATTGCAATAGTCTCTGCCCTTCGGTCTCCAATCCAGCCTCCACTGGGCTGCCAAAGTGAGATTCCTAAACACATATCTGACTATATCACTCCCCACTCCTCCTCAAAAATCTTTATCCAGGATAAAATACATACCCTTTGTCTGGCAATTAAAGCATCCAAAGTTCGTCTCCCAGCTTTCTTCCTTTCTAGTATTCTAGTATTCCTTTCTAGTCACATCTTCTCTCTGTTTCTGTCAACCTGGCCTCCTAGCTGCTTGCTCCCCACCTTTCCTCAAATGGTTTGCTTCCCCTCCATCTCCCCCATGTCTCAAATTCAATTTAATTTAATCCGACAGACATTTATCAAGTACCTACTATGTGCCAGATGCTGGGGAATAAAACACAAAAATAAGACAGCTCCTGCCCTCAAGGAGCTCTAAAGGGGGAGGCAAAGAGGTACCCGTAAGTTATATACAGGGTAAGTAGGGAATAATCAACCAAAGAAAGGCCCTAGAATTAAGAGGTTGGGGAAGGCATTTTCCCATTAGAATATAAACCCCTTGAAGGCACGAGCTGTTTCATTTCTGTCTTTATGTCCCAGTATGGTGCCTGTTATGTGGGAGGGGCTTGATCCATGTTTATGTCATTGAATCATACAATCACGGTAAGAAGAGATCTTAGTGACCATTGACTCAATCTCCTCTTTTTACAGATAAGGAAGCTTAGAAAGTAAGAAAAGAGAGAGAGAGAAAAGGCCCCAAGAAATTAAAAAACATACTTAAACTATAGAGGGTGTAAATATCCAAGTCAGGATTTGCACCCAGCTCCTGTGACTTGAAATCTATTCCTCCATCCATTGCCCCAGTGACTTGCGACTCAAGAAGAGTTAGAGGATAAGAAATGTCCCAAGTGAGACAGCTGGGAGGCAAGGAGAGGATTCCAAAAGGAGATTTTTTTCCAGTTCCCCCATGAAACAAGAAATGGAGAAAGCAGGTCCCCACAGCCAAATCCACTAATCTCTCAGAGGAAACAAATGTTAATGGGCGCCACTTAAAATGGAAAGGGAGTCTATTTCTCCTTAACTGTCTCTGGCTGCACAAAATTCTGAGAAGCTATTGAAGGTAAATTGCTGGGTTTCCAATTTTAAAGCTGCACTTATCCAAGCACGATCAGTCTTCTCTGATAGTGGCAGAAAATAATAAGAGGCTGATTCTAACTTGCCGGAGTGCCCAATAATGCTGGGGCTATCACATCCCCATTTCATTATGGCAAGACAAAGTGCCCTTTAAACAAGTTTATTGATATGAGAAATTGCCCCAATCACTTTCCTTTGTGTGAATCCCCTCCTAGATCCAGCTCTGACTGGTGATGCTGCATCCTGAAGGGTGTTACCCAGATGGATGGCAGGGTGGCAAGGGGCACGGAATTCCAATTGTGATGACCCAATATTTCAGCGAGGGCTTGGCTAGGTACTAGCTGGGTGACCTTGGGCAAGCTGCTTGACTTCTCTAGATTTCAGTTTCCCTAACTGGCAAGTGAGGGATTGGGGGGAAGGTTTGAATCAGATAATCCTCAAGGTCCCTTCTAACTCTATCATATCAGAATCTGAAAGTTGGAAGGGACCTCACTCAATGGTCATCTGTTCCAACCCATATCTCCCAAAAGAATAGCCACTGTCACATACTGGACAAGTGGGCATCTAACCTTAGCTTGAATAACTCCAGGGAGGGGGAACTCACTACCTCCCAAGGCAGTCAATTCCATTACGGGACAGTTAGAAATCAGACTAAATTTTCTTTACCTTAAGCCTAAATGTCTCTTTCCAACTATCGCTCATTACTCCCAGTTTTACTTATGAACTATGCCATGTTACAAGGACATGGCTGTTCCTTAGGGAAAAAAGACTATTCTGAAATGCATAGTTAGTTGTCTCTGCAATTTACAGGTATCTAGACTTACTGAGTGACAACTTTTGTGAATGGAACCTCAGTTTCCAATGTTCTCCAGCCCCTTGGGATCTGGAGGGTGGGGACAGTAAAGTGCTTGCTATGGTAGGAAAGATGTCTCCATGGCAAGGGGGCAGCTTCAGATGAGACATGCCTGGTATTCATGAAAGTTGGCTTGCCCAGAGGTCAGGATGGGGAGCAATGGATGGAAACCATAGAAAGGCAGATTTTCAACCTAATGAAAAACATCCTGATCGTCTGAGCTGTCTGAAAGTGGAATGAGTTGATCTGGAACTAAGTGGGGTTTTTGCGTCTGACTCTGGAAGTTTCTTCAGGTAAGAGGCTGGCCACGTCCACTTGTGGGAGATATTGTTGATGGGATGTCTGTTCAAATACAAGTTGGATTCAATGGCCTCTGAGGTCCCTTGAAGACCAGAGACTCAGTGATCCAGGGTTAGAGGAACGTCAAGCTAGGGAGAGGTGGCTGCCATTAGGGGAAGCAGTATGGGATATAGGGGAAGGAACACTGACTCTCAAGTCAGAAGACCTGGGTTCGAATTTACCTCTGACACTTGCTATCACTGAGAGGTTGGGCAAGCTAATTTACCTTGAGCTTTTAATTTCTTTGTCTATAAAATTAGGGGGTTAGAGTAGATGACCCCTGAGGTCCCTCCTAGCTTGAGTTCTATGATCTAAGTTACTCCAGGTCTCTAGGCCTCAGTTTCCCCATCTGTAAAATGAGGAGGATGGACTAGATTGCCCCTGAGGTCCTTTCCAACTTGGGATCTATGAGCTTATGACTCTGAGGCCTACATTAGGGCATCAACCTGATTTTGAGGGGGAAGAAAAGCATTTGAAAGCCGGCCCTCCTCTGCTCCATATCCCTACGGAGGTTTCTTTGCTTCCTCAAGAGGCTCCCACAGCCCTGAGTGAAGAGGACCATGAACTAAGCCTGGAGGAGCTTGTAGAGGTGGAAGGGGTAGCTACTGGGTCCCAGGACAGGAGCTAGAGAGAGGATCTGGGGACAGGGTGTGGGTGTATATGTGTGTATACATGTATATGTATATGTGCATGCATGTGTGCATGTGTATATAAGTGTGCACGGTGTATGTGTGTTTATATGTGTATATGTGTGTGTGCGTGTGTATGTGTGCATGCATGTGTGTATGTGTATATATGTGTGCGTGTGTATGTGTGCATGCATGTGTGTATGTGTATACATGTGTGCACTGTGTGTGTGTTGTTTATGTGTTTATGTATATATGCATGTGCATGCACACGTATATGTGCAAACGTGTATGTGCATGTGTGTATGTGTGCGTGCATGTGTGTATGCATATATGTGTATGTGTATGTGTGCCTGTGTGTGTTTGTGTCTGTGTGTGTAGTGGGGAGGGGAGGCTAGGTCTCTAATGCATTGGAGGTTTTCATCACTCAACACTTAATGCAAAGATAAATGGAATGGAAAGGAGCATTCCTCCCCCCCTCAACCATGTAAACACAAAACTGCTGCAGACACGTAAGTAACATTAGGTCTGACACAGGGAAGGTGCGAGGCATTACTCACCCTGATAAGTTTAATCTATAATTTAGAAACGTATCATCAGAAAAAGAAATGAGAGGAGAGTCTCTTAAATAACGCTGAAAGAGATTCTGCTCTGAAATCACGGATACTCAGAGCTTAAGGTGGGCTGCTCATCCAAGGGCAGAAATTTATCCCACACTTTTAATAATTTGATTTAGACAGATCTCAGCGCCAGAGCACTTTAGGGAGAATAGACTCATCTTCTTATCAGCCAAGCAGGGATTTTGAGGGGAGGGGAAAAGGGAGGGGAGAGGGATCTGCCATTTAATCACATCTGGAGAGGCACTGAGGTGTGTGCCTGTGTGTGTGTGCAGGTGGGTTTCTGTGTGTGTGCTTCTGTGTGTATGTGTGTGTGTTTGGAGGAGGGTTGTTAGCCCCCTCCCTCACTCTGGCAGCTGCTATGGACATGGTGGTGGATGATGGAATGGGCACAATCATGATACTTTGGAAGCTTGGACAAGAAAGAATCTTTTAAGGTCACGGTACCATAGATTGAGAGTTGGAAGAGACCTTGAAAGTCATCTGGTTCTGGGTGGCTTGATGGCACAGTGGATAGAGTAGCAGCCCTTGGGGAGGACCCGAGTTCAAATCCAACCTCAGACACTTGAAATTGACTAGCTGTGTTATCTTGGGCAAGTCACTTTACCATGTTTGCCTCAGTTTCCTCATTCATAAAATGAGCTGGAGAAGGAAATGGCAAACCACTTGTGTCTGCCAAAAAAACCCAAATCCAAATGGGGTTAGGAAGAGTTAGATGTGACTGAAAGATGACAGAACAACCACAACAACATGATGGGCTTTAAAGAGGGAAGATAATGAGGTCAGCATTGGACATGCTGAACTTGGCGTGCTGAGCAGGCATCTCGCTTGAGATGCTGGGGCTATACCGCAGACTGGGAGAAAGAAGAGGACTGAATATATAGGTTTGCGAAAATCTCTCAATCTCCCCAGACTTCAGTTTTCACACCTGTAAAATGGGCTGGTTGGACTAGATTAGGGGTTCCTCAGCCTGTTTTATCTGGTGAAATCTATGGACCTTTTTTTCAAAATCATGTTTTCAAATGGTCCAACTAAAATATATAGGATTACAAAGGAAAACAATTATAGTGAAACGGTTATCAAAATATATTAAAACCAAAATCAAGTTCCCAGTCCTTTGGTTAAGAAGTCCCGGACCAGATGGTCTCTATGGTTCTTTCTAGTTTTACCTTGTTTCTGTTCCTTGTATGAACCTTTTCTGGGGCATCAAAGAGGCACAGGGGACAGAGCCTAGACTTAGAGACAAGAAGACCTGAATTAAAAATTTGGCTTCAGGTATTCACTGTGTGACCCTGGCCAAGTCATTTAAAACCATCCTGTGTCTCAATTTCCCCATTCATAAAATAGGAATAGTGATAGCACCCACCTCACAGGGTTGTTGTGAGGAAAGAATGAATTAGCCTACACAAAGCATTTCTCAGATCTTCAAGTGCTACGTGGGATCTATAATAATTATTACCTGTAAAATGGGAAGTTTGGGATGATGGTCTTAGAGGCTTCTTTTAGCTCTAGAGTCATTTCTGCAGGATGTCATGGTAGCATTGACAATAACAAAGAAAGACCTGTTGAATGAGGACTCAGGTCTGTCTGTAAGTGATGTCCAACCTAGGACGGGTAAAACTTGAGTCTGTTGACAGACATTCTCCCTGCTCCCTCAGAGTTTTGATGGGAAGGGGGAGAGGAGGGATTTCTGAAGATGGAAGGGTAAGATTTTCTGGTCTTGGCCCACATCCTTCATCCTTATTCTTTGTCCTCCATCCCTGACTAGGATCTAGAGGAGTGATTTTCTTGATTCCCTCTTGGATGCGGCTTTATCACCATCCCAAAGCCAGAAGTTTTTATCACATATATTTTGAGAAATTCAGATAAGGTCCCTTCTCTGATAAGGTGCGCAGGAGGGATCTGACCGAGAGACCAATATTTGGCCATTATCTTCAGAGTGTCAATAGCTCCTGGCCTTTCTCTTGGAACGCTGCTAACAATAACTTCTCAGACCTGAGGTGTTATCTATGGGAATAAGTTCCAATGACTCCTGCTCTTATCAGGTGGGAGACTTCACTGGTGACTTGGGTGCCAAAGCTTTTTTGGCAGGCCCCTGATGAAGAGTAGGAGCCTGTGGGTGGCCAAGGGCAGCAGCTTTGGTTGCAGATGCTGGTTCTTCAAGAGCATCAATATATCCACTAATCCAGGAGTATTTGTAAATGCCCAGTTATGTACCAGACACTGTCCTTGGTGCTGGGATACAAACATGAAATTGTCTTTACCTTCAAAGAACTTACAGTCTTTTCTAGGGAACAACATGTATACAGAAATAAATAATAGATATTAAATATGAGACTCCCACAAAGTCACATAATCTCTAATCTACAAGGGATATCAGAGGCCATCTAACCCAACCCACACCTGAACTGGAATCTCCAGGCCCCAAAGGAGGTCATCTAACTTTGACTAGGAGCCTTGGCACAGTGGAAAGAGGGGAAGACCTGGAATTGGGGACCTGGGTTCAAATCTCACCTCTGATGCTAAATCTATGATCTTATGATGCTATAGAGATCCTAGTACCACATTATCTCATCTAACCCTCTCAGTGACCCTGTCATATAGGGCTATTATTGACCCTATTATAAATAAGGAAACCAAGGCTCAGGGCTACGCAAGTAATGTCTGAGACAGGATTTGAACTTTGGCTTTTCTGACTCCCAAGTCCGGCACTTTAGCCCCTTTAACTCTCCCTTGCTGGCATTATTACTGTCACGCTCCTCTTAGGGACATGTGACACGGTATCCTTGGGGCATCAGACACCAGAGTGGACAGCCTGGTTGGTAAAGGCAAGGTCATGGTCAGTTGTCCTTACTCTGTTCCAAGGCCACAATAATGTCACCATCCTGGTTGGTTGTCTTAGAAGTACATTCCATTGGGATGAGGTCAGGAAGATGAAGAGAAAGACTGAGGAAGGCTCAACATAACCCATTCCACCCTGGGATAAACACACAAACTCATGCTCTGGTGAGAGGAGGCACAAGGGCTGGTCCATATAAGCTTTCAAGGTCTGAGCTGTTGCACCCAGGATCCTCTCTCTGTTTTGTATCATCATCATCACCACAACCACCACCATCATCATGACCTTCATTATTATTAACGGCAACAAAAATAATTCATTCGGAAGGGGGTGGGGGAGGGGCTTTGAGGAATGAAGCCTGGGCATTTTCCTTAAAATGAAAATTCTTGTAGGAACAGATCAATCAAAGAAAAAGATCATGGAGGAGGAGTCTGCTGGGTCATGAAAAAACCTTTCTTGTTGCTCAGTCATGTCTGACTCTTCATGACCCTAGCTGGGGTTTTCTTGGCAGAGAAACTGGAATAGTTTGCCATTTCCTTGTCCAGCTAGGAAAGGGTAAATTAGACTGATTATAGAGGACCTGGGTTAGAGAATCCCAATTTTTCTCCTCAATGACAATGGAAGAGTGGGCAGAATTTTGAACTTGAATTCAAATCTCACCTTTGATTCTTGTGCAAGTCACTTCATCTCCCCCTGGCCTCAGTTTCCTCATCTGTAAAATGAGGGAATTTGGATTGATGGTTTCTGAGGTCTCTGTTAGCTATAGATTGATGTCCCTAGGAATTACATCATTTCCCAGGTTGTCAGTTTTCTGTAAAACGATGAGGATGAAGTGATGACCTATCCCATGTCCTTTGAAATGCTATATTCTTATTGGCTCTTGTCTTATACCCACACAGGTGATTGCCTCTTCCCTCCCAGCAGAGACAGAGGTAGAAAGAGTGGGGCTCTGGGAAATTCAATCCTCAACCCCATACCCCAGAAGCTCTGCATCTCTGGAAAATAAGAAGGTTGAAAGTATCTAGAGGCCAATTAAAAGATCATTTAACAAAGAAAGACAGACCACATGGCATTTGCATCTTGAAGCTTTCACCAAATCAATACCAAAAAAAGCTTCCTTTTCCCCTAAGTTTTCTAATTCAACAAAAGGCTAGACTGGCCTTTCTCTGTAAAAATCTCCAATTGTTCTCAAAGGAGGGGCTCTGATTCCTCTGGGGATGAGGGTCTAGAACTAGGTTTCCCAGACTTTGGGGCAGCTCTCCAGACCCCATCACTAGTGATCTGATTCTGCAACATTCCTCTCTGCTCCCCCTTCTCTGTCCCCAAACAATGCCAGCTGACACGTGTTTACCTCTTTAAATGAAAGTACATTGAATTTAATTTTGGTTGGAGACTTTCAGCTGCCTCCCCCGCCACCCCCTGAAACTGCTGGAGATATAAACTGGGGAGTGAGTCACCGCTCCGGACTTGATCCTCCTCCTCATGCAATCCAATCCAGCATGAGTCCCACAGAGATGGGGCTGGAGCAGGTGCTGTGCCCGAAAGCAAAGAGCCAGAGTCTCCTAGCTAAGAGATTATTGACTTTAGGGGGAGGCAATCTCCGCTTTGGGTCCAGTCTGAGAAAGAAAGGCATGGGAAAATTCACTCCCTTACATTCCTAGCGCAAGGCACTTGCTTTCCAAAACACTTTCTCCTATTTGAATTTCACAGCAACCCTCTGAAGGAGGTTAAGCAGGGATATGTGATAGAAAAAAGAAACTGAGACCTGAAGAGGTTGCTACTTACTCAATGTTGCTCATTACCGGCCTGCCCCAGTCCTAGAGCTGCTGGGTGGCCCTGCAGATAAAAGGGCTGGCCTGGGGCTAGGAGTCAGAAAGACTTGGGTTTATAATCCTACCTCAGGCACCGGCTAATTGTATGACCTTGTGCATGTTCCTCAGCTCTTCTCCCTCTCACTTTTCTTTAGGGCACTTTAATCTCTAGCTCTAGGACTTTCGCCTTCCATACTACAAATCTGGGGATAATGGATGCCTTCGATACCTAGACTCTAGCTCGTCACAGCCTAGCCCATCTCGTTGACTGTTTGGAGGAGCATCTGAGAGTATGGCAGTTGAGGTCTAGAGGGCTGAATTTAACTTCTTCCTCCTACACTTAGGAAACTGTTTTTGCTGTTCAGCCTTCATTCTCATAGCAGACCAATGACATCATGAGACTGACTGTATGGCTTTGGGTAAGTCACGGAACCCTTTTGAGTATCAATTTCTTTGTAAAAGGGGGATGATAACACCTGTGCTCACTGCAGAAACATGAGCAAAGGACAAAAGAAGGTCAAATGACTTCTGCTCTTGTATCTAAACTTTATTGTTTTTTCCCTTGCCTCAATAAGTGCTCTGGATATAGTCAATCCTTAATCAATTAACTCTGAATGTAAAAAAAATGTATTGACATCTTTTGTTTTTATATCATTTTCATTTTGGAAGACATTTATGCTTCCTTTTTCTATACCAGCTGGATGGTTCAGTAAGTGGAACAAAGAGTTTAGAGTCAAGAAAATATGACGTCAATTCCTGACTGAGATGTTTACTAGTTGTGTGACCCTGAGCAAGTCACTGAACTTTAGGCTGCTTCAGTTTGACTATCTGTAAAATGGGCAAACTAATAGCTACTATTTCCTAGGATTATTACAAAGATCAAATGAATTAACATGCGTAAGGTGCTTTATGAACTTTAAAAGGCACTATAAATGCCATTGTAGTTATTATTAATGATAAAAAGAAAGAAAGCATAGTAGTTTAAGAAAACCAACCAACACATCAACTGTGTCTGACAAGGTATGTAATATTCCACATCAATGGTCTTCTACCAGGGAGATGAATGGAAGTAGGTACATCTTTTTTCCCCTCCTCATTCAAAAATACTTTTACTGATACATTTTGTTTTTGTTTTTACCCTACAGACCCTCAGACAAATCCCTACTGAGTAGATTCTCCCCAAACAGGTAAGCAAAACCACATCATAATAGACTTCTGTGACTGACGGCACGTAACACTTTCTTTTTATATAGTTAACCGCTTGTTGCTTTAAATAAACTGTTATTGATATCTTTTATTTTCCTGTCACCTACATTTCTAATTTACCCACTCACTGCTCCTCCTGGAAAGCCAGCCCTCATGACACAGAATAAAAGAAAGGGGGGATAAACCATTTCAACGAAACTAACCAACATTTTGAAAATGTCTGACCCTCTGTATCATGCTCAGTACCCATAGACCCCCACCTCACCAAAGAAGCAGAGGGAGGAAACTTTTCATATTTAATAATAAAAATAACTAGCATTTATATTGTGTCTACTATGTGCTAGGCTCTGTGCTAAGCATTTCTTTTCTGGGACCCAGCTTGGTCATTGCAATTATACAACTTCCAATTTCAACTTTTGTTGTTTGTTCCATTTATAGAAATTGTTTTCCTGGTTCTACTTACTTCACTGAATTGTTCAGTTTTTGAGGCTGAGTTTATAAAAAGTCCTTACTTGGAATTAGAAAGGACATCTAGCCTGCACCTCTCATTTTACAGAGGAGGAAACTGAGACTCAGACAAGTGCAGAGACCCAACAAAGATTGTACAGGATCTCAGGACAATAGATTTGGAGCTGGAAGGGATCTTAGAGGCATCTACTCCATTTAAAAGATGAGAAAACTGAGGTCCATTGGGGTGAAGTAACCTTTCCCAAATCAAAGAAGTTGTAATTCTAAATTATAGTTCTAGAGCTTGAAGGGGCCACCAAGTCCCGCACACTCATTTTATAGATAAGGAAACGCATCTGGAGAAATGAACAGACTTGCCCATGGTCACACAGGTAGTGACAGAGGGGAGATTCAAACCTAGGGTTTGAACCCAAGCTGACTTTCAACCTAAAGCTTTCTCCACTATATGACATTTCATGAGGCCCTTCTATACCACCCAGCCCGGCCCAGAATTGCAGTGACTCCACATTGCTGGCTCTCTCCACCACATGGGCAACCCAGACAGATAAAGGTCACTGTTTTCTGTATTCTCTCTAAATTAAAAACAAATCCTTGCCCATTCCTAGGTAAAAAGAGTTAATTTTCAATTCAAGTGTGTGGGAGGGCATCCCTGGGGAACACAGTAATGAAGCTGCTAGTGCTAGTCGCAAAACAAATAGATAAATCAATGTTTCAATTTGCCTCATGTGAGAGAATGGGTTACTGTTGCTTAGCAATTCAAAGAGCATTATAACAGGCTCCGGGAACGAATGAACTGGGCCATGGGCACTCCCAAAGTGACTGGATCTTGGGTCACAGTAGGATGACACTGGCAGGTCCAGATTAGGGAATGCTTCCTTTTCCACAATGAGTTGAGGCAATGGAACCTCAGTTTCCTTACCTATAGAATGAGGACAGTGACAACAGTGGGTATTTCTACGGTACTTTAAGGTTTATAAAGCTCTTTTTACAAGTGAGATCTCATATGATCCTCATTACATCACTGAAGAGTAATGGTTACAGTGATTCCCATTTTATATATGAGAAAGGTGAGGTTCCATCATCTGAACTTACTGTTGAGGAAACTAGTGCAATGCTAGGATTGGAGTCAGGAAGACCTGAGTTAAAATCCAGCCTCAGACATTTAGTAGCTGTGTGACCCTGGGGAAGTCACTTAACCTGTTTGCCTTAATCCACTGGAAAAGGAAATAGTAAACTACTCCAGTATCTTTGCTAGGAAAACCCCATAGATAGTATAGTAATAATGTGGTCCATGGTATCATGAAGGGTCAGACACAACTGAAAATGACTGAACAGTTACTATGTGCAGAGCCCTAGAGAATGGGTAGAATCCAGATGAATGGAAAGGAAGGGAGGTTAATTTTCTTAATCAATTTGAGCCTGTTGTTTTTATCTAGGTTGGACTAGGTGATTCCCAAATGCTATGATACTATGAAATAGAATGGAATAGAAGAGGATAAAACAAAAGGGGGTCACAGTCTGTACTTCTTACTCCAAGCTCTAGTTTACCCAGGGACCAGGGAAGATGGTAAGGTATTTTCAAGATGGGCTGAAGATCATTAAGAAGAGGAGAGAAGGGGCAGGAATTTGTCCTGAATGCTCTCCTGAAATCCTGTCCTCCTTCCTAAATCTCTTCTGAGGCTATATGGCTGACTTCCTTAGGGGGGGCAGGGTGGTGCATTATATTCCAAGGATGCCAACCCACCAACCTTAGTCTCCAGGGATTCGGGCCCTTGATGCCTCCATATCTTTGGCAGAGTACAGAGCATGGAAGAGTCCTTCAGTTAGGCTCAATTTCCTCCTAGGGACATCCTCTCCTAGCTTTTGGTCTCTATACCTTAGTTATGCCTTTCCCTTCCCAGGCACTATCTGCATCTGGGGCTCTCCCATGGGAGAAGATTCACCTGTCAATTTCTCAACATACTCCTTTTTTCCCTTTAAACCAAGGCTGTACCAAGACCATATAGAAGTTGGTTATTAGGGCTGGACTTAAAATGTGCTGATTTTAGTTGGGGGGAGATCAGGAATAATTGGGGGGGTGAGTGTGCATTGAGGACTATCCATTATGGGAATGGGCTAGAAAGGCCTTTGCCCCATTTCCGGGTGCTCTGACAGTTTCCATGGAAACAGGGACCGAGCAAGCAGCTGAATTGTTAGCTTGCTTGTAAATTTCAATGGCCATGTCCTTGGAGCCCAGTGAGGGCATCTCTCTAGCAGTAGCATGAAGACACTCGTCCTGGCACCATGTGAGGAGGAGAGGAATCACCTCAAGATTCAAGAAGTCACAGATGCTTTAAGGGGAAACCTGGCTCTATATTTTCTGACATGTTACTTTAGTAGATCAGAGAAGTCATGAAGCTAGAAGTGGGAGGGGGTTTCAGAGGTCATCAAATCCAACCCCCTCATTTTACAGATGGGGAAACTGAGACCCATGGATTGTAAATGACTTGGCTAAGATCACACCCATAACAAATAGGACCTGGTAGGGTATGTGCTATACTGAACCAGGTTTCCAGAACCCAAAGCCACTTCCATGTCATGCTCTGCAATACTGAACTTGCCAAATTAGTATTAATATTATCAAAGCACAAGTTTGATCATATGACTCCCTCACTTCCTATACTCTCTAGGACAGAATACTAACTTCTCAGTCTGATCTTTAAACAATCTGGCTCCCCACCTTTCAAGTCCTATTTCCTATTTCTCCTCTTCATGTACTCTCTATCCTAGTCAGACTGGTCTTGTTATTCACATGACATTCCATTTCTTACCTCCTTGCCTTTGCCTAGGTTATTTTCCCACCATGCTAGGAATGCACTTCTGCCTTACCTGTGCCTCTTAGACTCTCTAACTTCTTTCAAAGCAGAGCTAGTGGCCTCCTATGTAAGAATCCTTTCTCCCTCTTGAAATGACTTAATAATATTTTGTATACACCTTGAGCTGATTTCTTCGTCTATAAGATGGCATTTTCCCCCAGTGCAGTGGACATAAACATAAGGGTAGGCAGAATCTTTTTGGTTTTTCTTTGTTTTCCTGTTACTTTATACAATGCCCTGCACATACTGGGCACAGAACAGATGTTTATGGAACATGGAGAGATAGAATAAATACTTATTAATGATCTCAAGCTTCTAGAGAGGTGACTGTCCTATTGCCCTGTTCAGACATCTCAGTTCTGGGGATCACCATGTAGGAAGGACATTGGAGGACTAGAGAGCACTCACAGGAAAGGTGAAGGACCTTCATACCAGGCCCCATGAGTGGCTGTTGAAGGATCTGGGGAGGGAATGCACAGAGAAGAGAACACGGGAGAAGGGGAAATGAGAGGGAAGATTTGGTAGCTTTGTTCAGGCATTTGCAAGGTTGTTGCATGGGAAAAGTGATTGGCCTTGTTTTACTCGACTCCAGACAACACAACCAGGAGTAAGGGATGGAAGCTGCTAAAAGAAAAATGTAGTTTTGATATAGAACAAGCTTCTCACCATTTAGATCTGTCCCAGGTAAAATGGGCTATGATAGGAGGTAGGTTCTTCATTGCTGGAGATCTTAAAGCAAAGGCTACATGTCCACTTTCAGGGCATGGTATAGGGGTGGGTGGGTGGAATTCGTTTGGGGTATGATTTGGACTAGATGGCTCTGAGGTTCCTTCCAATTTCTGATCCTACCCAGCTACAAAAGAAAATCATCCTTGCCCATAAGGAGTTTATAGACTACTGGGGTAAGAGGGGAGGAGGTGTTACTGCAACCTTTACACAGATAAGTAAGTACAAGATAATGGAGGTGGGAGAGAATACTAATACCTTGGGGGACTGGGAAAAGCTTCCTATAGGAGGTGGCAGATGAGCCTTGAAGGCAGTTAAGGATGTTGACCCCCAAAGTGGGTGGAGGAATGCTGGGGATGCTGAGTTTGAGCTTCCTGGGGGAGAATCATCAAAGTGCAGAGGACCGAGTAAACAGCATTCCCTCACCAGAAAACCCACCTGCCCGATCATCCTGGAGTTAAAAATAGAGCTCTGCTATTGATTGGTGGGCTGCCCAGGGAGCCAAGTTATCAGCACTCCGTTGGCAAAATGACTAGGCTCCAGTCAATCCCCGAGGTAATTTATTTTTCCATTCAGCCAGCCAGTCTGATGAGCAGGCCCTGCTGAAGGAGTGAGATGGACTTCAAGCATCTTTCTGCTCTGGCCTGTGCCAGGCAAGGGAGCCAAGGCTGCATGGGAGCCCAGTGTGTTCCATCTTGTCATCTCTTACCTGCCAATCAGACCCTCACCCTCCAATCAGCTGACCAATCCCACTGGGTTCTGGTAAAACACCATACTGTTCCAGAAATGCTTAAAAATGTATGCAAATGAGTCTCCTTGGAAGGAATGTTATTGGTTTGCCTGACAAGGTCTGAATCCTACTCATAGCCCTGTTCTGCCCTGTCCCTACCCCCAGGCTGATAATTAGAATGGAATCTAGTCCAGTCCGTCCCTTGATTTTACAAATGAAGAAACAGACAGACAGAGGTCATGGGACCAAAGAGACCAGCTAGTCCAATCCTCTCATTTTAAAGTTGAGGAAACTGAGACCCAACTAAGTTAAGTAACTTGACTTAACAAAATCATATAGATATTAACAGAGGCAGGATTTGAATCCAAATCCTCTGAGTTCAGAACTAATACATTTCCATTGGTGAGAATCACTCAGCTAATAAGGATCTTCAAACTCGGATCATTCTGACTTAAGCCCCATGTGGCCCCTAGAGTCAAATGAGATGAAAAGAATTCAATGTTGTCAATTCAGTGTAAATTAATGAGATCTCAGGTTACATTGAGAAGTACAGCAAGGACTAGGAAGGTTATAATTCTGCTGCATATTGCCTGAGTCAGACCAAGGATTTCTGGGCATTACAGTTTAGGATGGACATCGATGAGTTGGAGAACATCTGGGGCAGAGGGGACTAAAATGGTGGAAGATATTAGGATTGACTTGGATAAGGATCAACTAAAGGATTTGGGGATGTTTGGCTTGGAAAAGAGATTAAGGAGAAATGGAAATGTCATTGTCTTTAAGGGCTGTCACATGGGAAAGACTTGGGCTTATTCCTTTCGGTCATAAAAGTCAGAACCAAGAGTGTTGGATGGGCATTAGAGAGTGGCAGGTTTAGGTTTGATGGAAGGAAAATCTTACTGATGATTGGAGCTGTCAGAAAGTAGTGTAGTAGGCTGCCTGGGGTGGGAGTAGGAGGAAATAAGTGACCCATTCTTAGCGGTCTGCAAGTAGAGGCTTCTCTGGGATGTTGTAGTAGAGAATTCTTGACTTCTCCGGCTTCCTTCTGTTGTGGTTGGTCCATTTTGAGAAAGAAGGACAAAGCACAACACACACATGCACGCACATGCGCACACACACACACACACACACACACACACACACACACAAACACACCACAAGTTAAAACCCCTATCTTTTTCTAGAAGGCTTTCCTGATCCCTCTTATTTTCAGTGCTTTCCCTTGGAGATTACCCCCACTTTAGCCTATCTATCTTGTTTGAGTATAGTTGTTTACAAATTATCTTCCCCATTATGAGTTTCTTGAGGGCTGGGACTCTGGGTTTATGTTCTCCAAGCTCAGGATGGTGTCTGATATCTGTTATTTGGTTGTTGTTCAATCTTTTCTGACTCTTGGTGATCCCATTTGGGGTTTTCTTGTCAAAGATACTGGAGTAATTTGCCATTTTCTTCATTTTACAGATGAGGAAACTGAGGCAAACAGGGTTAAGTGACTTGCTAATCACAGCTAGTAAGGTCTGAGGTTGGATTTGAACTCATGTCCTCCTGATTCGAGGACCAGCACTCTATCCATTGTGCCATCTAGCTGCTATTTGACACATAGTAGATTCTTAATAAATGCTTTAAAAAAAACTTAACTTGTTTAGGTCTGAATTAGACCACTGATGTCTCTTTTAATTCTGAGATTCTGTCATTCTGAGGTCTAGTAAAGGCTTAGATAAAGCACTGACCCTTTTCCCTTCTCTCTCTAACTGGAAGTGTTCTTTTCTATCTTTAAATTTCTTCTAATTCTTTATCTGCAGAGAGTCAGTATGATGTGGTAAATAGAGAACCATCCTCAGAGTCAGGAAGACCTGAGCTCCAATACAACCTCTGTCACATTCTTGCTGTATGACCCTGAGCAAGCCACTCAACTTCTTAATATTCTAGGCAATTCTCTAAAATTTTAAGTTTCAGAGAAAGTGCTGACCTGCAATGGGGGTGTGGGGGTGGGTAAAGACCTGGGAGCTTCTTACACCCATCAAGTTACAGATCTAGTTCCTATCCTTGTGTGTGAGGCACTGTGCTGACTCAGACAAAGGAACTTAAAACATGCACACAGAAACATCACTTAAAAGGGAATGAATCTTAAAAGGAGTCAGTGCTTCTAGCCCAGTGCCTTCAGCTCCCCTCCATACCTATGGAGGCACAGCATGGTGACTGCCAAGGGGGCTACAATCAGAACTGATGAAGAAGGTCTAGTTCTTAACTTGGCACTTTCAAATGGTTTAGCCTGGGAAACAGACATGATTTTCAGTGGAAAGGACATTGAAGAAAAGGCATCAGTACCTGCTAGGGCCATGGGACTTCTCCATCTGACTAGGGCCATGGGACTTCCCATCTGACTTGCAGCTAAAACCTTCCACATGAGTTGTCTCCTTCATTAGAATGTGAGCTCCTTAAGATTAGGTACTATCTTGTTTTTTCTGTTTCTATCTCCAGAGTTTCACACAGAGTAAGTGCTTAATAAATAATTCATTCATACATTCATTTATTCATCAAGAAATATCATCACCCAAATCCAAGTCAACTGCAAGCCATGTCATCATTCCCTGATGTCATGGTCCTCTTCAAGAATGAAGGACAAACACAAAATCTTATTTTGGAAGTGACACCTGAGCTGAGCTTTGAAGGTTAGGTATTCTAAAGAGTGAAAATCAGAAGGGAATATCTTGAAGTCATGGAAGATAGATTGGACAAAGGCATGGAGGTAGGAGATTAATGCAGTTCATTAGTATAATAGCAGGCTAGCTTAACTGGAAGACAAAGTGTGCAAAGGGAGTGATGGACTATAAACTTGGTAAGGTAGGTGGGAGTTGGGTTCTGGAGGTCTCTGAGGGTCAAGCTATGGGGTTTGTGTTTTATCCTAGAGGCAAGAGAGAGTCATTGAAGATTTTTGAGTAAGAGAGTGATGTGGTCACACCTTTGCTTTAAGACCATCAATTGTGCAGTTGCATGGAGCATGGATTGGAGAGGGGAGAGACTGAAAGGGGGAAGACCAATCAGGAAGCTACTTCAATAGGCCCAGGGAGAGATGAGGAAGGTTTGAACTGGGGTCAATGTTGTGTAAGGGGAAAGAAGGGAATAGATGGGAGCCATTAGATTGTCTGTATCCTATCTATCTTCATATCTCCAGTGTCTAGCTCGGTATCTTGCTCAGAACATATATAACAAGAAATACATATTTCTTGAATTGAATAAGTGTGGTTGACAGCTCCATAACAGGCTATTACTGGAACAAAAAAATGTTTCATTCAATTCAGCACCCACTATGTGCAAAAAAGACTAGAACCTAACTTAGTACCACATACTATGTTACTAAGCTTAGGATATCTGTAGTAAGAGGTGAGGTGGGACAAGGAACAACTCATTTATTTGAAGGTAGGGGGAAGGATTGGTATCCTTCCAGTTCTCTGAGTTAATCTCATTCTTCTAAATCATAACATCCTAACAAACTTTAATCACACTGGGCCTCAGTTTTACTCATCTGTAAAACAAACGGTTTGGTCTTGGTAGCATCTACGACCACTTCTAGCTCTGAATTTATGATCCTATATTTCTCTGGTTAGATTTCCTAGCTTGGATAGGATTTAGGTCGGTCCTCTGAGGACAGAGACCTCACCCTTCCATTGAAGAGAAAAGGGCTTCTCAGAGCATGGGCAGGAGAGTGTGTGAGGGTAGGCTGGTTCTCTGGGAACTCATTTTTAGGATGGAGCACTCTTACCTGGTGCATGAAGGATGATAGGATCATAACTAGGACTGAAAGTGATCTCAAAGGTTGTCTAGTCCAACTCCCTTTTTTTTTTACAGATGAGGAAAGTGAGGCCCAGAGAGGAAGTGATTTTCCCAAGCACACTCAGGTCATAGGAACCAGAAGTTGAATTTGAAGCCAGGTTCCTCTGACTCTTTTCAACATACCATCTTGATAGCCATCATGACCCTGATCATAGCAGCCAAGGATCCACTATATTGGGCTACACTAAAGCTTGCGCTATGGCCTGGGAAACTGATTGATGATTCTCTAGCTGGCATCCTCACTTAGCTGAGTTTCTACCTTGCATGACATTTTCTGGACCAAGAGAGAAATCTTTTGAAGTTAGAAAGACTTAAAGTCAAATCTTGCCTCTGATAACGATTGGGGATCTAATCCTAGTTCCCAAAGTCCAAAATATTCTTAGAACATTCTACTCATGTGATCTTGGGTAAGTCACTTAACCTCTATGTGCCTCATTTTCCTCAACTGTAAAATGAAGGAACTAGACTGGATGGCTTCTGAGGTCCCTTCTACCTCAAGATCTCTGTTCCTAAGTTAATATTTGTTGTAACTCTTCAGTCATGATTCAGTTGTATCTGATTCTTCATGACTCCATTTGGGGGTTTCTTGGCAAAGATACTGAGTGGCTTGCCATTTCCTTTATTTTACAGATGAGGAAACTGAGGCAAACAAGGTGAAGTGATTTGCCCAGGGTCATACAGCTAGGAAGGGTCTGAGGCCAGATTTGAACTCAGGAAGATGAGTGTGTCTGACTTCAAGTCTGGTGCTCTATCCACTTTCATACCTACCTGTCCATTAATATTAAAGATTACCAAAGAAAAGAATAACTAATAGATGATTCTGATTTGCCAAGTATTGTTTAAACATGATCTCATTCATGTCTCACAATAACCCTGTGAGACACATACTATAGATATTTTTAATCCTATTTGCAGATGAGGAAAATAAGGCTTAGCTAGTATTTGAGGCAGGATTTAAACTCAGGTTTCCTGACCCCAAGTCTGGAACTCTGGCCACTATGCTTGGGATGACTCCCAAGTTCTCAGCTGCTAGGTTAGAACCTGAGGTTAACATAGCTACACCATCTACATTGAGAGATCTCACCAATATATAATCTTGGAAGCTGTGCCTCTTTTAATGTGGCAGATTGAATTAGCTTTCTTTGCTTCCATGTTACCTGATGCCTTGTGTTCCCTGAAGACTTGGATTAATTGAAGTCTGATTGGCCATAGGGATTGGAACATTCATTGTCTTTGGCACCCAAACAGTTCTTGTAATACTGGATGACATGCCCTATACACTGGCTGGTAGCAAGATGAGGTAGAACTCAACAGAAGAGGAGCTGATCCAGGAGTTAAGTCAATTCCTTCATACAATCGACAGTAGGGTCAATCTGTACACAGGCAAGTTGAAGTTAACTTTACTCTCACACCATATACACTTGGATTTAAGATTAGTTCATTAACATATACACCTTCTCCACCTCTTCCCACCCCATCCCAGACTCCTCTCTCATCACAGAATCACAGAATGCCAGGAATTCAGAGGTAGTCCTCAGGGATCATCCCTCATTTGACAGATGAGAATACTGAGGCACTGAGAGGGCAAGTAATTAGTTCAAGGTCACACAGCTACTTCAGGAGAAAGATCTTGAACTCAAATGTCTTGATTTCCCCTTCCAGTGCCCTGTATATTAGTCTAGCTTTCCTGAAGGCACATTTGTCTTCTTTAGTGATAACTGTGGCATCATTGATGGATGACTTTAGGGAGAACTCCAGTGACTCAATATTTGGCTGCTAAGGTGACATGCCTGCATTTTGGCAGTAGCTAATCAGCAGAGGAGGAGACAGATGAGACAGGGGTTTCTCTTTAGTGGCTTAAGGAAAGAGCCTCTTTGTCTATTCTGAATGGTGCTTGGAACTCTGTGGGTGCCTAATAAATGTTTATAGTTAATAATAAAAATAACTGGTATTTACTCTAGTTTTGTCTCTGAAGAGTACTTTACATATTTAAAAGAAAACTGAATTATCCCTCCCAATATCCTTTTGAGGTAGGGGGACTATGCTTTCTGGTTTATAAATAGGAAGCAGGCCCAGAGAGGAGAGCTGACTTTCTGTAGGTCACACAGTAGGTTATCAGCACTGCTGTGATTAGAACCGAGGACACCTGTCTCTACTGTGCTTCAAAAAGAAGGGGGTAGAGGGAGAAATATGGCTTCTAACCCCATATCTTGCACTATGGAAAAACAAAATATCAGCAAAAACACACATATAAACCTGTCTTCCTGAGATACTTCCCAACATAGAACTCAGTAAGATTGGCCTGTTGGACTGAGCAATTGGCAAGGACCTCCCTGCTGGGAGGCATAGATTAACGGCATCCCTCTGCAGGCCAGGCATGTGCAGACCAAAGGAAAAGGAAGACCTGGAAGAGATTGGCTTTTTATCTGGTACCATGTGTAGGGAGGAAAGTGCCTTGAGAACTGCCTGTTCTCTTTTCCATTGGCATTAGGATTTTAGTCCCTATGCCCTGACTGTCAGCCAGCCAGAAGGCAGAGACCATGGACAGCTGCCCGGGCTGTAGCCTCAGCTTTTCAGACAGACAATCTGCAACGGTCAGGCTATACCCTGCTCCCCTTCTGCTCTCTTCTCCTTACAATAGGCTGACTTGTTTCAAACTGGGGAGAGGGGATAACTCCTCAGGAACAACCCTGAGTTTAACCGATCTGTTTTTAAAAGGAGAATTCAGCTCCTAATTTTCTCTCCTCTTGAATTTATATGAAAAAGAAGGGGGACAAAAGGTAGAAAGGCCTTGGGTTTAAGCTGTTTGAAGTATTGATGGAGCTGTGGTCAGCCTAGCTAGGAGCCTACCTCATGTTTCCTGTCTTATTAGGCAAGAGTCATTGAGGCAAAAAGCTAAAAGCAGCAGTCTGTATTCTCCATCTCTATGTCCATTCACATCCCTCATTTCCTGTTCTTCCGATCTGAGAATGAACGGGATTCCCTTCTCATGTGGTTCTTCCAGGTAATACCACCAGAGGGCACTGTACCTTCTGGTACGGCTCAGAGAAAGCTAAAACAACCAACGAAAAGGATGGTCCATTTTTTATTTTATTTTTGGGACCCATCAAAACATCCCTTTCCTCCACTCCCTAGCTTCCTAGAGTTAGAACATTCAGAAAGAACTCCCTTCCAGAGGCCCTCAAAAACCTGTAAATGGGAGTGGGCTCTTACTGGCATCTGGCAGGTAGGGGGGTCACCTTGAAGGGGAGATATGGATACAGATGCTCACGTTTGTTTTTCTTAGGCTCCTAACTTCCTCCAAAAACACCTGGGTCTTTTTCCTCTCCCCTCCATCTCTTTTCTGTTTCTTTTCCCTCCCTCCATCCTTCCCTTCCTGCCATCCTTTCCTCCTTCCTCACTCCCTTCCTTCTTTCCTTTCTTTCTTTTTTTTTCTCTCTCTATTCTTTCCTTACTTTTTTCATTCCTTCTCTCCTCCTGCCTTTACCCTCCCTAACACCCTCCTCTGGCTTATATCTCCACTTTTATCTGTTTCCATCACTCTTCCTTTCTTTCTCATTATTCCCCCTTTCCATATCTCTCAATTACAGTCTTTATTCTTTCCCATGTTTCTCTCTGTTTTATTTTTTAATCTCCCTATTCCCTCTCCTTACTTTTCTTGGCCCCTTCCCTCCCTCACCTCTTAGTGGTTCTCCCACTAAAGAATTAGAGGTCAAAAAAATCAAAGGAGGTTTCTAGACCAATGAATAGCCTTGGGGACCTGTCTATTTCTTGTATTTGCTCAGACCACTAGGTGCATTTGATTGTACTGAAAATTAGAAAGGGATGAAGAGTGATTACTTAAAATATTTTTAAAAGACCACCTATGAATAAATGAACACCTAGTTGTTGGCCAGGGAAAGACCCTGGTCCTGACTAATTAATTTGCACAGTTTGCTATAAGGCACAGGGAAGGGAACCCTAATGAAAAGTCAGCTGCCTCCCCAGCCTCTGGGTCCCCCTGCAATATTATATTAGCGCAATAATCCCAGCAACGTGCCATCTTCAGGAATGAGAAGATTACCATTAATTTAGCACTCACTGCTAGATGAGAATGCTTGTGCTATGCATTTGCAGAGAAGCAATGACAAGTGGCTTTGTGGAGAATTAGGAGGCTAGTCTGCGGCCCCTCCCTCCACGATCCCAAAGGTTTGACCTATCTTTGGAGCCCTCCTATCTTCCTTTTCTAATGAATCATGGAGACCAAGGGAGAGGGGGACTCTGGTTGGAGGGAATGAAGTCCATCATCGATCTGGCTGTAGGTGGCCTGATACGATGGATGGAGCATAGGACTTGAAGCCAGAAGATCTGTCTGGGTTCTGATTCCACCACTTACTAACTGCATGAATTCAGAGAAGTTATGGTCCCTTTTGTGTCTCACTTACCTTATTTTTAAGATGGGGATAGTAACAATTTCACAGGGTTATTGTGAAGATCAAATTGGATAATGCATATTGTAAATTGTAAAATATTCAGCTCAGTGTTGGACTTGGGATGAGGAAGACCTGAGTTTGAATTCCTTTTCAGACAGTAGCTGAGTGACTCTTGGCAAGTCACCCAACATTTCCCAGACTCACCTTTCTCATCTGCAAAATGGGAACCTTAATACCATCTACCTCACGGTTTTGAGGAGCAAAAAAAAAAAACCCACAGGTGAAGTGTTTTGCTAATCTTAAAGCACCACATAACTGCTATCTCCTGTCAGATGGTTGAAATAATACCCACTCTAACATATAGATATCCCTCTATGGTAGTTGGCTTTGTGTCAGTCTCAAGGCTTGAGGATTAGGAGAAAACTAGACCCTAATAGCTCAAACTGTCCTGTTGATGAAGGCTTAGTACAGATCAAAGGACTCTAAAGGGTAGTGAATAGCAGTCAATAAGGATGGACTTGCTCCTCACCTCTCTTGTGTTTAGACTGTGGGTACATGTCAGAATCCCAAAGCCAGAGGAATGCCTGGAGATGATCAAGAGGAGTAGCTCTCAAAACCACACAAGTTAGGGTCAGACTCAGTTCCTGGGTTTGGTCTGAAGGTGAAAGCCTTTCATTGCACAAACCTTTAATAAATGCCTCTTATGAGCAAGACATTGTGCTATGCTTTGGGGATACAAAGAAAGACAAGATGAAAAAGAATGTTATTGCCTTCAAGGAGCTTACTTTCTACTGGGGGATATGCATGTACACAAAGGAGAAAATATAAAATTAATTGGAGAAGGGTAAGAGTACAGCTAGGTTTGGGAGGAATAAGAAAGGCTTCCTGGAGGAGGTTAAAGCAACTTGGTTGAACCTTAAAGGAAGCTAAGAATTCTAGATGACCATAGGTGAGGACAAAGTGTATTCCAGGCTTAGGGAGGCAAGGGATGGAAAGGTGAATCTAGAAACAGTAAGGAGACTAGGTTAGCTGGAATTTTATGTACAAGTTCTGGGAAAGGAGATGAGTGAGGTCATGTGTTATAATGGAAAAAACTCAGTTTTGTGACTCAGAAAAAAATGCCTTTTAGTTCTGGCTACATTAATAAACTATGTGAACTCAGGTAAGTCACAAATCTCTTGATGCCTCAGTTTCCTCATCTTTAAAAAGAAGACTAGATTTCAAATAAGAGAATTCAGAATTGGAGGAACTTAGGCATATCCCAATCAATTCTGCAACTTCCTGCTTGTGTCACCTTGGGCAGTTGAAGAAGTAGGTCTGGAGTTAGAAAGCCTGGGTTCAAATGTTACCGCTAATGCTTACTCTCTGTGTAAGTCATGTGGGCAAGTTACTTCCCCTTCTTTGGCCTCAGTTTTCTCCTCTCTAAGAAGAAAGGATTATGAACTAGATGACCTCTAACTCCCTTCCACCTCTAAGGCTACGATCCCACGATTTTTTAAGGGAAGACAATAATCTTGTCCCAAGGTTGCCAATCTCTGGTTCATTGGAGAAACTAAAGTGGGCAGATCACTTCGGGCAATGGGCCAGAACCTTGGGGGTTAATGGCAAAAAAAAGCACCCAAATCAAACACTGCCTCCACATGCATGGAGTCTCTCTGCCAACATGAGTTAGATAAGACGTGGATGTAACCGAGTCGAACAACTCGGGTATCTCTCCGAATGGCTGCGGGTGACATCCGAGCGAGGGAGTAGATAACATTTCGGGGAAGAGCAGGTAACATGACAGAGGAATTACAGCCACTTGTCAGGCAGCATCCAGGTAGCTGTCAGGCAGGAGCAGGGTTGCTTGCTGTCTGGGAGAGGTAGGCAGAGCAGGCAGCAGGCAGGCTGGGCCCTGGCCAGCCATGAGAAGGCTCACTTGTTAGCTGATCATCGGCAGAAACCGAAGCTGAAATTTCCCAACCTGCCACCGAGTCTCTACTTTCTGGCGATAGGCGGGCTGAAATCAAACTGAGTTATGCCTCAGAACTATGCTAAAAAATGTTGAATCCAACAGCTTAGTGGCTTTACATATTCAAACCAGGGCAAAATACCATAAAATATGCTGGGTAACAGTTGTCTACTATATATTCTTTAAAAAAAACCAAAACCTTACAATAGCAACAAAAACTCGGAGTTTTTTTTTCTTCTAAAGGAACAAATCTAAGACGAGCCAAAAGTCAAAGGTTTCAGTGTGGTGCAATGGAAAGAATGCTGTTTTGGGAGTTGGAGAACCTGAGTTTAAATCCCATATCTGCTAATTGCTTCCTACATGACCTTAGGCAGTTGGATTGTCTATAAAGTTAGAGTTGTGAACCAGATGGTTTTTGAAGCTCCTGTTTCTAGATCCACAACCCTATGATCTAGGTTTTAATTCCTGCTCTATAACTTGCTATTTATGTGACCTTGGGAAAGTCACCTCATTTCTCTGGGCCTCAGTTTCCCCATCTGCCAAATGAGGGGGCTGGACCAAATGACTCTTAAGATTCCTTCCTGGCTGAATGAGTAAATTCAATTTGCAGGGCTCTAGCAAGCTCTTTAAGACTATAAATTTCATTGAGGGGATGGCCATCAATTGGAGAATGGTTGAACAAGTTAGGGTACATGAATGTAATGGAATATTATTGTTCCATAAGAAATGGTGAGCAGTCAGACTTCAGAAAAACCTGGAGCTTGCATGCACTGATGCTGAGTAAAGTGATCAGAACCAGGAGAACACAGTACATAGTAACAACCACACTGTTGGATGACCGTCTTTGTTAGACTTAGCTCTTCTGAGCAAGTCAATGATCTAAGACAATTCTAAAGGACTCATTTTGAAAAATGCTGAAACACTCTATTTTCTCCTTCTTTTGTTGTGCTGTTTTTTTCTTTCTTATAGTTTTTCCCTTTTGCTCTGATTCATCTTTCACAACATGATTAATTTGGAAACATGTTTAATATGACTATACATGTATAGACTATATCAGACAGTTGATGACTATATTAGCTGCCTTGGGGAGGGGGGAATGGAGGATGGGGAGAAATTTAGAACTCAAAATCTTATAAAGATTGCAAAGTAAAAATAAATAAATAAATCTATATTTTTCAAAGACTATATATTTCAGAGAAGATGTTGGCTGGCATTGGTAGAGGGAAGTTTGTTACCTGGTAGTTTCCAATACCAATGAAATCACAGGTTCAGTCATTATCCCTCTTGTGAGAGATGACTTTCTTCAAGGAGCTGAGGGAGGGTGCAGGAATACAGTGGAAAATGTAGGTGATGTAAAAACAAAATATAGCAATACAATTTATTTTTAATAAGAGTATTGCAGGATTATAGTTCTTTGGACAGTGTTCCAACAGGAGGTCTGAGCTGAATTCCTCCAATCCTGTTGCCAGTTCTCTCCCCATGCTTCAGAAAGAGTCTGCTCCCCTAGTAGAGAGATGTATTCTTTTCTGGGGCAGCACCCCCTGCCAACAATGCTTAAAGCCCTTTTCTGCCAGGGAGATCAGTCATCACAAGTCAGCTCCCTCTCTGCCTTTCCTTCTCCCAATAAATCACACCTTTCCCAGGGCCCAACAGATGAGTTATCATGCAAGGGATGTATTTCTTTCTTTTTTTTCTCCCTTCCTTTCCCTGATGCTTGCTATTATCTTGAAAGATTCAGAATGTATTAATGCTGTTTTTACACCCCCTGCAGGTGCATAGAGCCCCCCTCCCCAGCATCTGAATGCCCAATGACTCCCAGAAGAGGTTCCTCTCTGTTGCTGAAAGGTCCTGCTCCCAGGCATCCCCACTTGGCTATTCCTTGCCTTTCCTTTTCCAAAGAAAGGATTTTTGGGAGTCCTTCAGCTTCTGGGATCCTTGGGGAAAATCTTCGAAGTTGCCTGACCCAACAGCCTCAAGGCTAAGCAGATGGTGGAATTAACCAAGGTAATCAATTACAATATAATAGCTAATAATTAGTGTATATATGTATATATCTATATATACCTCACCTACTCTATGCTAGGCACTGGGCTAAGTGCTTTATAAATATTTTCTCATTTGATCTTCCCAATAACCCTGGGAAGTAGGTGCTAAATGCAGAGCTGCTTAGGATGCTCAGAAGCTGGGCTTTCCCTGGCTGGGATGGATGAGTGGGTGGTAGATCAGATAGGTTGGAAAACTGCAGGGAAAGCCAGGTCTTTCTCCAAAACCTTATCATTCTAACAAATAAGTCTCACTTGTCTCCCCCTCTCCCCTCTTGCTTAGTTCCCCTAACATTCTCATTCCATCACCGTACCACATAGGATATCTGGGCAGGGGCTAGACCATAGGTATACTCTCTGTTGTACCTGCCCAGTATGCTGGGATGTGGTGGGGGTCCTGAGTGGCTCCTGTTCAATAAATATTAAATGCTAATACACAAATCAGAGACTCTTACACATGCTTTCCCACCTAGGGGGGCATACACATAAGCCCATCTCTGCAGTTTCATGGGCACACACATTTATTATGGGAGATACTGGGGTACATTAAAGAGAGTACTGTCTTTGGTATCAGAGGTTGAAATTTTGGCTCTGCCACTTACTACCTATGTGAATATGATTTACTCACTTACCATTTCTGGGACTCGCTTCCTCATCTGTAAAATAAGGGAGTAGGACAAGATGACCCCTAAAGCTTCTTCCAGCTCTAAGTCTGTGATTGGATTAGCCTCGCACAGACCTCAGGCCATACAAGTCATTTAATAAATACATGTTGAATTGAATTGCACCCATTGGCCTCCAAGATCTCTTCCAACTGTAAATCACTGATCCTGTATAATTCCATCTCTCCATCTAAGCAGACTCATTTTCACACCAAGACACAAATTCTGCTATAGCTACCCCAGTCTAGGTTCCATTCAAAGTTTGGGGAATAATATTCTGCTTTTGAAAAAGTGAATTCCCTAGCTGGTGGTAAGAGAGGTGAGCCTAATAATCTTAGATTGGGGGTGGCTGATGGGAACATGGAGGGGTTGGGGCAGGGTAGAGGAGGAGCTTGAATGTACAGCGACAGTCAATACAGATATCTGCGACTTTTGTTTGATTGCTTTAATTATTTTCTGTAATAGTGAAACAAATAACCAGTGGGATGCATTCCCTGGCTGGCCCAAGAAGAGGCATCATCCTTTACCCCTAAGACAGAGCACTGGAACCATGGCTCTTTCCCCTCTATAACCTGTGATAAGGTCCTCAATGAAAAGGTTTGATGGAGGCTCAACCTAGTCTCCCCACGTAGCCCAGTGACCTTGCTTGTCACCCAAACTCCAGGCAAGCAGGGGGGCCCAGACAGCCTGCGGCATCCAGCAGGGAGCCCCCTAGCTCCTCTGCTAGCTTGCTGCTCAGAGAGCTCTTCCTACAGCAGGGGGTAGGGAACTGCCAGCCTGGATGGGTCCCCTGTGAACTGTATCTAAATGAATTTGTGGATTACAGATGTGATATTTAAATTGTCTTGTGGGATGCCTAGAGCTGGGGATGCTAAGGCTGCCAGGGAAATGGGTGACTTGGGAAGTTAACAGGGTGATCAGTTGTAGAGAGGCTGAGGGGCTGCTGAGGGCTAGTCCTTGCTCCTCCACTGAGGGACCTATGGTGGGAGGGAGGGATAGAAGCAAGAAGGCAAGATGCAAGATGGCAATGCTGGGCTGACTGCAAGACCTGAGACTGGCTCTTTGGGCCATGGGGCAGGCTGAAGGGAGAGAAAAATCTTCAAACTTCCTGAAACCTAAATTTTTATGGCCCATTGATGGCCAACTTTCATAAAGGTATCCCAAGTTAAATCCTCATATAATTGTTTCTGTTGTTTGTAGGCCTTTGGTGTCAGAGGTTAAATGTGTTGTGTGTGTGTGTGTGTGTGTGTGTGTGTGTGTGTGTGTGTGAGAGAGAGAGAGAGATAGAGACAGAGAGAGAAACAAGAGAAGAGAGAGGAGAAGAGAGGAGGGAGAGAAAGAAAAGGAAGAGGGACAGAGGGGAGAGGGAGATGGAGAGGGAGAGAGGGAAAGAGAGAGGTGGGGAGAGAGAGCTTTTTCCTATTAGTCTTTATTCTTTTCAACCACCTTGCCCTCTTAGCCCTACTTCCCTGCCAGGATCTTAGTACTTCCTGTCTAATAACCCCTAAATTCCTTCACTGATCACCTCTTCCCCATAAGTGTCTTCTGTTCCTACATTTCCCTATTTTTTTCCTCCCATGTGACCTTAGGACTTGGATCTCAGTTAGTCCTGATGAGTTAATAAGCTTAGAGAATCTGAGTTCTGAAGTCAAAGGGACCCTGGAGATCATAGTATAAATTTAGAATTGCAAGAGATCTCAGAGACCATCTAAGATAACTCCTTTATTTTATAGGAATCTGGGGCCCAAGGAAAAGAAATGACTTATCCAAAGTCACACATGTAGGAAACAGTATCTAAAGCCAAATCCATTGGTTCCAAATCTGTTGCTCTTCAGAACCTTGGAGAGCTATTATAACTTGAAGAGCTCTACCTAATGTTTGCTAGGCACTGTGCTAATTGCTTTCCAAATATTTCATTTCCTAATGTGAATACGGTGTAGTTAAGTGACTTACCAAGGGTCACAAAGCCAATATGCTGCAATCAAGATTTTTGGACTGCATACAGGATTACAGATTTAGAACTAGCAGAAACTTTAGTGGTCTCCATTCTAACCTAATCATTTTACAAAGAAGAAAACTGAGGCACAAAGTAGTTGAATGACTTTCTAAGCACTCAGAGATCAGAATTAGAACACCAAGCCAAGTTTCTGCTCTTTCTATTATACCACACCATCTCCTTAGACAAGCTAATCTTTACCAACTCCCCCATGCATATAATAGATTAGCTCTCTAAGATGCCTTTACTAGTTTGTTTGTTTTTTAAATGTACATGGCACATGCTTCATAGCACGCTAAAATTGGATAGAATCTTCAAGATTATTTGGTTCAGCTCCCTCAGTTTACAGGAGAGGAAACTGAGGCTCAGAGAGATTCATAAAGTTTAAAGATTTTAAAAGAGATATAAATGCTAAAAAAAAAAAACCCAACCCAAACCCAACCCAAACCAAATCAAACCAAAAAACCTTCTGGATCTTAATGACAATCTCAGTATAATCTTTTAGATACTTTTTTTGGAACTTGGACTCTCCTATTCAAACCAAATATTTCCTTTATAATATATTCCTTCACCTTGAGACTGATTGACAGGTAAAATTATTTATCTATCTCTATGGCTAGTGAGCTCCCAATAATCCAATACTGGAGAGTCCTAAGTGGACTTTATAGAGATTATGATAGACTGGTGAGGAAGTCATTTTGGACCCCAAAGACCCTTGAAGTACTCTCAGATCACATACATTCTTAGCCTTCTACTTCTTTTTCCTAAAGGGTGGGACTGAACCTATGATTTCATTGATTATAGGGAATTCTTGTTGAGAAGATTCTATCAATGAAGATCAGCACCTTGGATATAACTTGAAGAGCTCTACCTGCTGGGGAAGGAAAGGAAAGGGACACTTACAATGTCTAATGCTTGCTAGGCACTGTGCTAATTGCTTTCCAAATATTTCATTTCCTAATGTGAATATGGTGTAGTTAAATGACTTACCAAGGGTCACAAAGCTGCAATCAAGATTTGAACCCTAATCATACTGACTCGGAGACACAGTTTTCTATCCTTCATGCCAGGCTGCTAATATCAAGTTAGGATAAAATAAATACTTCCTAAACGTATAAAATATTTTAATATTGGGACAAGATTATAATCTTAAATTCCAAGGGATATATGGACATTGGGGGAAGTTGTCAGTGGAAAGTATTTTGAACAAATCAATTAGCAATTATTTATTTGACAATAGGTAATAAACATTAACTGGATGACAATAAATGTTTATTGCAAGACTATCCAGAATAGTCTATCCTGGATGAGTGGTATGCTTCAATTGGTTAAAACACTGGTTACTTTTCTAAAGGAAAATCTGAATCTAAGACCCCAGTATAAAGAACTGATTCTCATCAGGACAAACTGAGACAAAGATGGGTGAGGAAAGAGAAAGGCCAGGGGAGGGGTCCCTGGGTTTATTTAGGTGTGGTATTCAATACCCAGTAGCCTTTTGCAAAGTCTTCAGTCCACTCCTTCCTTTAGGGCATGAGGGTGACAATATACAAGCGATGAGTGAAACTACATCAGATATTAACATCATAAAGCATATATTTACTTTGTACCTTTTTATACATTTCCCTTTAAGAGAGAAGCCAGAGCTAACTGCTCATGTCTAAGGTTAGCCCCACTTGTATCCTCTCTAGCTTAGGGCTGAGAGGGAACAGTAATAGACTGAACGGTAGAGTTCAAGATTCAAAAGAATCTTGATGGGTTAGAGCATTGGGACATATCCCATAAAATAAAATTTAATAACAATAAATGTAAAGTTTTACACTTATGGTCAAAAAATCAATGCTTCAAGAACACACAAGGAAAGCAAGGCTAGATTGCAGTTCAGGTGAGAAAGATCTGTTGTTTTTATGGGACTGAATGCTCAATGTGATTCAGTAGTGTGCTATAGTAGACAAGAAAAACAATGCTTTCTTAGGTTCCATAAAGAGAGTCAGAGTGACTAGGCCTAGAGAGGCAATGGACCTGTATTCTGCCCTGATCAGATCCCAGTGGAATTTGGGGCTCATTCCTAAGTGCTATGTGTTAGGAAGGGCATTAATAGGCAGAATAGCTCTCCAAAGAAGGTCAGCCAGGATGTGGAAGAGCCTGGAATTCATATCATATGAGGCCTGGTTGAATGAAATGGAGATATTTAGCTTGCAGAAGAAAAGACTTAGGGGGTTCTCATAGTGATATTTAAGAACTGGAAGGGATATCACAGGAAAGGGGATTTGATTCATTCTGCTTGGCCCCACAGGGCAGAAATTGGAAGAATGGGAGAAATTGGAAGAGGCAGCTTCTATATCAGGACAAAAACCAAAACCCCAAACCCCGACTCTAACAATCAGGGCTATTCCAGAATAGAACAGGCTGCTTCTGGGGTTAATGGGGTCCTCTATTAAGAAAGATTAGAGGACCACTTGGGAATGCTAGAGAGGGTGTTGTTGTTCAGATATAGGTTGGACTCAATGATAACTGAGATCTCTTCCCACTTGGAGGTTCAATAAGTTCTGCTCTTCACATTGACTGAGTTTAGAGCCCTTTGAAAGCTCACTTAATATTTGATGACTCCCTCAAAGTTCAAAACAGTGTTTCTCTCACTGATTGGGTCTCTTTCCTCACATGTATTCAAGTAGAGAGGCAGCCTTGGCACTCGAGTTGAACTCAAGACCCTCCTTCAACCCTTGCTAGCTGTTTGACCTTCATAAAGTCACTTTATTTCTCTGAGCCTCTGTTTCCTCATCAGAAAAATGGAGATATTTCCTGTAGTTCAGGTTGCCAAATGAGAAGGTATGTAAACTGACTTGCAATGCTTAAAATGCTAGAGAAATTTTAGTTATTAATAAGAATACTGTTGAATTTAATCCATACTGTATTCCCATCTTGAATCTCCCTTTCCCAAAGTGGATTGAGTCATAGTTGCAGGTAAAGATCATCAGTTTGGAGTTGGAAGGAACTTTAGAGGCAATAGGACTCAACCCCTTCATTGTACATTTGAAATGACTTGCCCAGGGGTAGAGAGCTAGAAGTATCTCCCCTGGCCAACTCATCTCCACACACACCAAGGCTCCAGGGATGATGTTTCAGGCTGCATTTGAGAAAAGGGCAGCTCAGAACCAAGAAGAGCACCCTTGTTAGGAGTCAGAGAGACTTGTGAGGTTCCTGGGTTCAATTGGTGGCAACCCAGAGATATGAATGTAGGGGATGCCTCACACAAGACCTTAAAATAACCATGGAACAAGTCTTTTCCTACCTTTGCTTTGGCCCATAATGTCAACCCTTACAATCTCCAAGAAGAAGAGTTAGCCTCTCTAGCTGTTGCTGTCCAGCTGCTAGGTCTCATGAGTTTCATTTAAATCCAAACTCTGGGTAAGCTTTCTGTTCTCAGGGTCATAGTCTATTTTAGTGGGAGTGAGTGGGGTGGGGGTGGGGTGAAAAATTTTTTAAATTTAAAATTTTTTTTAAAATCTCCCAAATGACAGCAAAATCACATCTTCCAAAGAACTGTGGAGAATTAATCTCTCCACCAAGATCCCAGGCATGCTCCCTCACAGCGTGACCAGATCGTTATTTAGTTGACACAAACCTATGTTCTAAGTTATTCTTCTGTAACACCCTTAAGGTAGGGCTAAAAGTTTTGATCCATTTCCAGAGCCAGGAGTGAGAGGAGCAATCATCTGAGTCAGGTCAGTCCAGAAGCTTGCTCTTCTCTAGTTTGGGTTTCATTGGCACACACATCTGCCACTTGAAATGTCTTACAGGATTATGAGATCACAAACTTAGAGCTCAAAGGGATCTTGGAAACCACCAAGCTCCACCTTCTCCTTTTACAGATAAGGAAACTGAGGCACAGAGGAGGGAAATGATCACACAGCTAGCTAGTAGATTAGGTAGGATTTAAACCCAGGTCTCAGTGGTTACACCAAGTATTCACTATGCCATGTTGTCTCCATTGTCCTTTTTTTCAGCAAACTTAGAGCTCAAAGGGATCTTGGAAACAACCAAGCTCCACCTTCTCCTTTTACAGATAAGGAAACTGAGGCACAGAGGAGGGAAATGATCACACAGCTAGCTAGTAGATTAGGTAGGATTTAAGCCCAAGTCTCAATGGTTACACCAAGTATTCACTATGCCATGTTGTCTCCATTGTCCTTTTCTCAGCCATGACACTAAACTCACAAGTCTCTTTTCTCTAGAATAACGGGATTATAACCACATTGCAGATGAGGAAACTGAGGCCCATAGATGTCACTACAATCCCTCAAGTCACCCAGGTTTGTAACCCTGGAGACATCTTTGACTATTCTCTTTCCTTTGACTTCCATATTCAGTCAGTTGCCCTGCTTTGCCCAATTCCGCAAAATCTCTCCCATCCACCCCCATCTCTCCAGTCACAAAGCTCCTACCCTGGTTCAGGCCCTCATCTTTTTCCTTGGATTGTTGCAATAGCCTTGTAATTGATGTCCCTGTCTCTGGCTTGAACCATTCTCCACACAGCTGCCAAACTGATATTGCTAGAACTCAGATTTGACCATGTCTCCCCTCTGCTCAAAAAATTTGGGGGCTCCCTATTGCCTCTAGAATAAAGTACAAAATCCTCAGCCTGGCATTTAAAGCCATCTTCAGTCTGGTTCCCACTTAACTTTCCAGTTTCATTTCATATTATCCCCTTTTATGCACTTATTGATTCAGCCAAATTGGACGACTAGCTATTTCCATAGATGCTAGTTATGGCTTGCACATGATATCCCATTTCTGGCTGTATCCTGTGACAGGAATGCCCTGCCTCCTCAGCTTCCTTCTGTAGAACCCTCAGATTTCTTTAAAGTGCAGATCAAAGGCTGCATCCTCCAGGAAGCCTTTTCTGATTCCCCAAGGGAGTAGTCCTCTCTCCCTCTTGAAATATTTTTGTATTTATTTATTTTTGTGTATACATCATATCTTCCTGGTAGGAGGTAAGCTCCTTGAGGTCAGGGACTATTTTTTTTTCTGTCAATCCATTAGTTCATAAGCATTTATTAAGTACCTACTTGGTGCCAGGCTAAAGATACAAAGAGAGGCAAAAGACAGTCCTGGCCCCAAGGAGCTCATATTCTAATGGGAGAGCAAAATGAAAACAACTATGTGCAAATAAGCTGTATATGGGAAAAATTGGAGATAATTAACAGAAGGCAGAAAGTAACATTATGGGGAATGGGATGGGGAAAAGCTTCTTGTAGAAGGTAAAGTTTTAGCTGGGACCTGAAGGAAGACAAGGAAGTCACAGTTCCTTGAATATATATAAAGGAGTCCTAAATAAGCTCGTTGAACTGGATTGAAGGTCACACAGGTAGTAAATGGTAGAGTTGGGATTTGAACACAAATCCCCTGGCTCCAGATTCATCACTCTTTTTGCCTGATCCCAGAACTCTTGATAAATGGCAGTATGCTTGAAAGAATGGAAAATCATTCCTATCTTCTTTTTTATAGATGAAGATAGAGCTGGAACCAGGGGCTGCCATTTAAATGGCTGTCCAATGCCAAGGGGCCTGACTCAGACCCCCTGATGCTGCTTTTCTGTGGTTTTAATGGGCTCCAGTCTTACATATTGCTATACATCCTCAGTCTTCACTATGCGCAAAAATTTGAATGCCAGAGGACAGGTTTCTTGCTCTTCTTAGCTCTCTGATCCTTTAATCTGAGCCTATTAAAACTTCATTCCACTCCTATTGGTAAACCATCAATCACCTTCACCAAGAAGCCCTCCTGTTGAAAAGGGACTGACAGAAATGGACAGGGGAGGGAGGAAGGGAAGAGAAGAAGCTGATAGCAGTGGATCTGAGAGAGGCAGAGGCCGATTTAACCCGATCTTTCCCCACCCCTGGGATAGAATTGTGGGGAACGGCAGCAAGTGATGGGGGGCAAAGCATCAATGCTGGAATTCAGAGGGCTGGATTGACTTCCTAGAGCTGTCCTGCCCAGCTGGAGTGAGTGGGAATCACAGACTGTGGGTGGGGGTAAATCTGCCAGGGCTCTTTCTAAGAGACAAGCATCCTCATTGAGTTCAGAAGCCTAAACTGTTCAAGTGGACTGGTGTGGAGCAGGAGGGTGAGCAGCTTACTAATGGTGACTCTTATGAACAGGAGATGAGCTTATGAAATGGCTTGCCTTGATCCCCCTAGTTGCCAGTGCCATCTTCTCTCCTCTATTTAATTTTCTATATTTTTGTATTTACTTATTGGTGTTCATGATCTCTCTTCTCCAGTAGAATGTAAGTCCCTTGAGGATGGGACTGTTTTATTTTTGTTTTTATATTATCAGCATCTATTGTAGCACCTGGCACATAGTCGGTACTTAATACATGCTCCTTGAATGAAATGAATGAATAAATAGTCCCTCAGACCAGGGGTACCACATGCTTGGTGTGGAGGGTCAGGCAATAATGAGCCGGAGATGAGCAAAATTTCCAACGGTGGAATCAGAGGAAATAACTCTCTTCCTCAATTCCACAAACATAAGAACAAGTTTCTGACTTCTCTTGTTTCCCTTTACTGCCACCCCAATCCCCTTTCAAGCACTGGTCCATCTCTTAGAATCCTAAACTTCCTTCAAAGCACAACTCAAATGTCAACTCCTACATGAGGCATCTCCTGATTTCCCCAATCAGTGGTGATATCAGCCCAACCTCTGGGATTCTTTTGTATTTTGTATTATGTCACTCCCACTCAGCAAAGTCCATTGGCTCCTTGACACCTCCAAGATGCAGTAGAAAGCCTTCTGCATTTACAGCCTGGTCCCTTCCTAACTCTCCAGTCTTACTTTACTTTCCCCTCCACTCACTCTGGGATCCAATTACATTGGCCTCCTTTCTGTTTTTCATGCAAGACCCTCTGTCTCCTGCCTCCTTGCCTTTGGAATGCCCTCCCACCTCATTCCCAACTTTTAATTCAAGACTCATCTCAAATACTGCCTTTAGATTAGGGTTAGGCTTATGCGGCCTTTTGCAGGCCGTTCTTGGTCCCTTGGGTTGCTACTGCCTTCCCCTCTGAGAGTACCTTCAATCAACTTTGTAATATATCTTGTAAATGCTTAGTTATTTATATGTGACCTCCCCCTTGGAATATAAGCTCCTTAGAGGCAGGGATTGGTTGTGCCTTTCTTTGTATCCCAGAACATAGCACAGTACCTGGCATGCAACATGCTTATTACATAATACATGTTTATTAATTGATATTCATTTTATATGTGTAATTTTTATTTACTTATCTGTAGATAGCTTGTATTCTCTCATTAGAATTTCACTACAATGCTTCCTGAGGGCAGGGGCTGTTTCAATTTTGTCTTTGTATCCCTAATGCCTATTATGGCACCTAGCACATAGTAGGTGCTTAATACATGTTTACTGAGTTAAACTGAAATGTCATTTTACTGTTCTTTCTAATTGAGTCTCTATGGTCTCATAGATTTATAGCTAGAAAAGTCCTAAGAGGTAAATTATCAATCACCTTAATTTTCATTATTTTACTGATATTAAAATCGAGGTCTAGCAAGGTTAAGTGGCTTTCCCAAGATCACTTCACCTAAGTGTAAAGTGCCAATGACAAGATTCATTAAATGTCCATTTTCCCCCTGTAGGATTATATTCAGTTTTTCTGGGTGATTATTCTGGGTTATAATTTTAGCTTCTTTGCCTTCCATAATATCATATTCCAAGCCCTCTGCTCCTTTAAAATAACAGCTGCTAAATCTTGTGTAATCTTGACATGGTTCCATGGTATCTGAATTATTTCTTTCTGGCTATGTTTAATACTTTCTCCTTGATCTAAGAGCTCTGGATTTTGACTATAATATTCCTAGGAGTTTTTATCTGGGGATTTCTTTCAAGAGGTGACCAGTGGATTCTCTCAATTTCTACTTTGCCCTGTGGTTCTACAGTGACAGAATTCAAACCCAAGCCTATCACACTCCAAATCCAAATCTTTCCACTTCCCTGCAAGGAAGGTCTTCTCTCCAGCTTTCAGCACAAGCCTCTTTAAGGTTAGCATAAGAAAACCAGAGCTGAGCTGTTGTTTGTAGGATTATGGTTCTTTCTCTTAATTAAAAAAAATCCAATTAAATTAAGATATCAGAATGAAATAACACTCCAGTCATTAGTGCGACTTTTATCTTAATGACTACAGCTGCTAAAATTCTTGCTTAATTCTGATGGCACTGTTTTTGCTGCCTCTCCCTTCACTGAGGGATAGTTCCTTTTGACTGGTGATGAAGAAGACCTCCTCCTTCCTGGTCTGGGGTATCACAGAATTAGAGATCCAAAACTGGAAGGGACCTTCAAAACTATTTGTAAAAATCATTTTACAAATGAGGAAACTGAAGCTAGAACCGTGAAGGGATCCTAGGTCATAAACACCCTTTGGCTAAGGATTGATCCTGATCCTGGGCCCCCCTCAAGGCAGGGATCACCCAATGGAACACCAATTCTCTATAAGGCTGTTTTATAATCTGTAAAATAGGTATAATAATACTCACACTGCTCAGTTCACAGGGAATTGTGAAGAGTGTACTCGATACCCTTTAAAGTGCTATGAAAATGTGAAATGTTATCCAAAGGCGATCCGATGGAAGAGGAAGGAGCAGCTAGGTGGCACCTTAGTTCACAGAGAGCTGGAACTGAAGTCAGGAAGACTTGTGTTCAGATTTGGCCTCAGACACTTACTAGCTGTGTGACCCTGAGCAAGTCACCTTTGCCTGCTTCAGTTTCCTCATCTGTAAAAATGGGGGTAATCACAACACCTCCCTTCAAAGGTTGCTGTGAGGATATAATATTTATAAAGTGCTTTGCAGACTTTAACATGCTAGATAAATGCTAGCTAGCATTGTCCTCAGAGGACAGTACTAGGAGTAGTTAAGTTGTAGAGGGGCAAATGGTGATTCAATGCAAGAAAAAAACTGCCTAAAAATGTGAGCTACTCAAAAATGGGGGGGAGGTGCTCCTTGGGGTGAGGGTGGGGAGGTGGCTTCCCCTTACTGGAAGCCTTCAGGCAAAGGGTGGATAAATACTTTTTTAGGAGATTTTATGCTTCCTAGACCTTACAAAGAGAGAGGGGAAACTGAGCCTTGGTTGAAGTAATTCCTGAATCTTCCTCCTTTCTCATCAGTCTCTTTTAGGGCAACATGGAAGCGATGCATCATGTCTGTCCCTCTGCTCTGATGGAGGCAATGCTTTGGGCAAGTTTTAGTTCAACAGCAAACACTGATCAACTACTACCTGCAATATATATCTATATCTATATATCTATAGATATATAGATATATATATATCTATATATATATATATGTATGTATGTATGTATGTATGTCTGTATGTATATATGTATAACCCTGGGCAGATGACTTTACTTTTCCAGGCCTCCCTTTCCTTCTGTCTAAAATGAAGGGAATTGAAAAGAATTATCAATATGGTTCCCTTGTTTGGAACATTCCCATATGAGCCCTGGGTAGGGTAACCTCTGACCTTTAAAATTCCTTCCAGCCCTATTTCTATGATCAATGATCTTCTGAAAGAGTCCATACTCTTAAGTGGTTTATAGTCTATTGGAGGAAACATTATCTACTTAAATCAGTAAATAGATATAGAATATACAAAGTTATTTCAGAGAGGAGAAAGGGTTAATCACTGGCATGGGTGGGAAGGGGGACCTGTAGGGTCTTGTATCAGGAAGGGTATCTGAGTTATATTCTGAAGGACCAGCACTTAAGAAGGTCTCAAAGGATTGAGATGGCAGGATGAAAATGTTTATTTCAAAGGAAAATCATATCTGGTAGGCTCCTTCCCTACTGCCCACACACATAACTCTTTTCCCCACTCTTCCAATCCTCCTAACTACTGTCCTATATCTCTTTTGCCCTCTTTGGCTAAATTCCCCGAAAAAATTCATTTTCAACAGGTACCTCTACTTTCTCTCCTCTAACTCTATTTGAGGTTTAGTTGCTTTTCAGTTATATCTGGCTCTTTATGATCCCATTTGGAGTTTTCTTGGCAAAGATACTGAAATAGTTTGCCATTTCTTTCTTCAGATTCTTTTACAAATGAGGAAACTGAGACAGACAGGGTTAAGTGACTTGCCCAAAGTTATACAGATAGTGTCTGAGGTCAAATTTGAATTCATGAAGATGAATCTTCCTGATTCTAGACCTGTTGTTCTATCTACTGCACCACCTAGCTGTCTTCACTCTTTTCTTACAGTCTAGTTTCAGTCTCATCATTATACCAAAACTGCTCTCTCCAAAGTTACCAATGTTTTCCCAACTGTCAAATCCAAAAGGCTTTTCTCAATAATCATTCTTCTTGCTCTCTTTGTTGCCTTTGACACTTGTGGTCATCTTATGCTCCTTGATCCTGTCTTCTCTTTAGGTTTTTGGAACATCAGTCTCTCCTGGATCTTCTATGTATCTGACTCTCCTTCTCTTATCTCCTTTGCTGATTCCTCAACCAGAACGTGCCCTCTACTGTAGGGCTCTATCCTGGGTTCTTCTTGATTCTCCCTCTCTACTACTTCACTTGGTGATCTCATCAACTCCCATGGATTTAATGATCTCTATGCTAATGATTCTTAAATCTATGTATCTTGCCCTTAATCTCTCTGCTGACCTCCGACTTTATATGTCCAACTGATTTCTAGACATCTCGAATAGGAAGTCCAGGATACTTAGACTCAACAAGTCCAACATGGAACTCACTATCTTTCCCCCTAAATCCTTCCCCCTCCCAACTTCCCTATTACTGTTGAAGGCAACACCATCCTCCCATTCCTTCAGGCTTAACAACCCAAGTGTCATCTTTGACTCAGATACTATCTTTCACCCCTGCCTCCATATTCATTGTGTTAACAAAGTCTGTTGATTTTACCTTTGCAACATCTCTCAGACATGCTTCTCTTCTCTGAGAAGACCCTGTGCAGACCCTTATCACCTCACAATTAAACTATTACAATATCTTGTTGGTGGGTCTGCTACCTTAAGTCTCTCCTCACTCCACTAGATCCTGTTCAACCACTAAAGTGATTTTCCCTAAAGCCCAGGTGTGACACTCTACTCTCTACCCCCTAAATAAACACTGTGGCTCCCTATGAAAGGATCAAATACAAAATCCTCTGACCTTCAAAGCCCTTCAAGGTCCTTTCTACCTTTCCAGTTTCTTATACATTACTCCCTCCTTACCTCCTGGATGTTACATGAACAAGACACAACATCTCTCAAGTCCAGACATTTTCTCTGGCTGCTCTCCATGCCTGAAGTACCCTCCATCTTCATCTCTACCAATTGGCTTCCATCAAGTCCCAACTAAAATTCCATCTTTTATTGCAGTCTTTCCCAAACCTTCTTAATTCTAGGATATTCCCTCTTTTAATAACTTCCTATTTATCCTGAATATAGTTTGTTTATACATACGTGTTAGGCTTGAAGGCAGAGACTACCCTTTGCCTCTTTTTATATTTTCAATGTTTAGCACAATCCTTGGCACATACTAGGGGCTTAATAAATAATTATTGAGGGGAAGCTAGGTAGATCACTGGCCCTGGACTCAGCAGAACCTGAGTTCAAATCTAGTCTCAGACACTCACTAGCTGTGTGACCCTGGGCAAGTCACTTAATCCCAATTGCCTCCAAAAATGTTTATTGACTGAATGACTGGCTTGTAATTATTTGTATTTAAAGTACATTTTTACTGATAGGAGAAATAATAATAAAATTATAGGGCAAATTGTGCCAGTTGGCCAGCCTGGTCCTTTTAGTCTTAAAGAAAGCTGGGATTCTTTGAGGAATAAATGTCCCTAACTGCATTTTAAAGAGGTTTCTTAGAGGAAAAGGATCACTAAAATGATACTAGGGGAAACCTTCTGTCCCTTGCTCTGGGTGGGATCTTCTCTCTCTCCTGGAAAGAGGAAGGAAAGGATTAAATGCTGCTAGATCCCCAAAGCTGAGCTTCCTTCCTTCCTTCATTGTAGACCGTAACACCCCAGCTATAAAAGTGGAGTGATTTCTGCTCCTCAACCTGGGGACTTAAATAATCAGTGAGCTGGGTCCCTGGCTTGTTTGAAACATGCCCATCTGAGCCTGGAAGCAGAGCTGCCCAGGGTAAGAGAGGGGATCTGGAAAGCAAGTGATAAGGAGCTGCCTTGGCCTAAAGGGCCTGCTGAGAATTTGGGTGGCGTGAGGTTGGCTGGGTTAGAAATAGAGGGAACTGAGCAGGGAGGCAGGTCCCCCTTCCTACCCCTCCTCATCCTGGTTATCACTTCATTTCAGGATTAATCACATGGAGAGAGAAACAGAAAGATACCAAAATCCAGAGGCATTGTCAACAGACACGAAGGTACTTCGTGAGAGAAATCACAATTAGGAGTGAGAGGAGAAAGCACTATGGTTGGCTCTGGCCTCAACCCCATCCTTCTCTTTCTTCCCTCATCTTTATCTCTAAGGAGATCTTTCAATTGTACAGAGAGAGTTGAGTTTGAATCCTACCATGGATACCCAGTGTGTAACCAAGGACAAGTTACTACATTTCTCAATCTTTGGGTTTTTTTCCTCTGCAAAATAGGGATGTTCCTTTCAAAAATAGTAGTTCCGATTTCTATAAGCTTTCAAATGGGAAAAGCACTTCACGTATATCATCTCATTTGAGTTTCACAGCAATCCTGTGAGGTAGGTGTTATTTATTCCCATTTTATAGATGGTAATGCTGAGGCTCAGAAAGGTTAAGTGATTTATCCATATTCACACAGCAAGCAAAGTGTCAGGGGTGAGATTTGAACTCAGGTTTTCCTGACTTTGGGTCCAGAATTCTTGCCATTTCATCAAGCCTGCTTCTCCATTGCCTGGGTTATAAGGAAAATACTCTGTATTCTTTGATGGATGATTGTTAGTGCTATAAAAAAAGTGGAATAGTTTTTCTATTACTATTTGTGGAACTGGATGTCAATCAAAGATTTTCATTCCCCCATTCCTACCCTACCAATTCTAAATAAAAAAGAGCCCTGTTGATTACTTTAGAAGTGGAAAGCAAAATTAAAGAGCTAGCCTGCATCCCAGAACAGATGCTCTGCCCCATGGCAGGTCTAGCAGGGGCTTCTGAATCACAATTCTATTATTTGTGGAAAGGGAGACACAAGCTGGCTTGCGGCTGGGAGCCTTCTCAAAGGTTCACAGTTTATCGTGGGGTGTGATTTTCCCCACATCATTACCCAATGTTGACAGAGGCAGTTGATAATTCTGCAGTCCTTATTCTCACCTCCTGTTAGCAGATTATTTGAGCATCCAAAAAAAATAAAATAAAAATAAATCTGAAAACCCAGCTTGGCAGTTCTGGTGGAGAAAGTCTGGCTTTCTCTCTGGCTTGGTGTTCTCTCTAGAGAAGGAAGCCAGAGGACCCTGGGGTAATGACAAAATCAATGTGCCTATGAGGAGTATGGAAGTGTGTGTGTATGTGTATGTGTGTGTGTGTGTGTGTGTGTGTGTGTGTGTGTGTGTGTATGAAAGAGAGAGAGAGAGAGACACTGAGAGACATGGAGAGACAGAGAGAGAGAGAGAGGGAGGGAGAGCAAGTGAGGGGGGAGGAGACAGAGAGAAAGAGAGGGGGGGGGGAATGGAGAGATGTGAGGCAGTTTCCATTGGAGGGTTGTGAAAGATCATACATTTATAGGTGGAAGAAGCCCTGGAAGTCATTGAGTCCAGTGCCTAGATGCAGTCCAAATACCACTTTCAACAGATGCAGAGCCCTGTCCCGCCCCCACAATCACTAGTGCTCTTCCTCTCTGACCATCTTGTATTTATTTTGTATTTCTTCTATATATGTTCATATATGTCCATGCTACCTCCTTGGTTAGAATGGATCAAATAAGACATATGAACCACTTTGCAAATCTCAAAATGCTTTATAAACGTTAGCTAGGATTAGAACAGAAGAATCTTGAGAGCAAGAATTATTTGATTCTTTAGGTATTGACAGCATAGTGCCTGGCATATCATAGGTGATTAATAAATGCTTGTTTGAACATCTTGATTTTTCAGAAGAAGAAACCAAGAGACTGCATGGCCCTGGGAATGGAGAGTTGAACTTGGTCTCAGAAAATCCCCTCTCAGATGCTTGCTAGCTCTGTAACTCCTGACAAATCACCTAATCTCTCTGCCTCGGTTTCCTTATCTGTAAAATGTAAATTAGACTTGATAATCTCTAAAGTTCCTTCCAGAACTGATTCTGTGGTACTGTCATGGTCTGAGATGGGAACTGACTTGCCTAGGGATACACAGGTACAAAGAGGAAGAACCTGGAATTTGAACCCTGTTCTTCTGACTTCAAATCTGGTTCGTTCTATTGAATTATGCTGTTTCCTTATACTCCTGGGAAACACCATTCTGGTAGAAGGCTCCCTGATGGGGAGCCCTCTTTGTTGTCAGGGTAACTTTCTCCAGGATTGGAGAAATTCTTCAGTAGCCTAGGCTCATGGTTCACTTCTCTTGTAGGATGTCACCCAGAGTCCTCTACCCTGTGATCTGTGTCCAGTTAGCCCTTCAGAGCACACAGACTACTTATTCGAGAGGATGTGCTGGGACATTCCCAGGTGAGTTCCCTTGCCTGTATCAGCTTGGTACCTTTCCTTCAGACATAAATCAAACCTTTTGTTTCAGTTGTTCTCACTCTCAGACATCTCCACACCGACAAAGCCCAGGGCTTTAGCTGCATTCCTATCTTCCTAATGGAAAGGGAAATAGTCCTTTTCTCAGATTCTCGAGTCCATATTCTACAGCTTTCTAGATTCTGCTCCCAGAAAGGTCCCCAAAGACCCACATCTCCCCTTGAGAGAATATAACCCTTTTGAACACAGGGCATTTTTTTGTCCTTGTATTTCCAGTGCCTGGTATCATGGGTAACTGTCATGATTTTGTCTGGACTTGAGATTTACTTGATGAAGAAAGCTCCCTGGTGAGGAAGATGTGTCTACCAATGCAAACTGACACTTCTCTCTGCAGTTTATAGTCTTAGAAAAGTGCCTGGGACACTGAGAGGTTAAAAGTCAAACTAGTAAGCATTGGAGGCTGTCTTCTTGCTCTGTCCAGCGCTCTATCCGTTACACCCTCTTAACTGCCCCTTCTAGTCCAATTTGTACCTGAGGGCAGGGATTGGTTTTTTTTATGTCTGGCACACAATAGGTATTTAATACATACAGAATGAATAATAATTAATACATACTGAAACGAATAAACAAGAACCTCTCCCCCCATGTCTATCCAGTTGGTCATCTAACCTTTGCTTGAAGACAGTTCATCTGAGGGAGAAGCCATTATCTCCCAAGGCAGCCTCAAATGTGCTGTCCTCAGTTTCTCCCAAAGTCTTCAATCTCTTCCTATTTCTGTTCTACCCTAGCATTGCCAGTCCCACCTCAGTGGCACTGAGCTCATGGGCACATGGTTACAATGCCTCAGATAAGATAGAATTTGAGACCATTTCCTCAGAAATTCAATTTGGTTTTTACTGTGGTGAAGCATTCCCATACGATCCTCCACCACACATCTCCATCTCTTCTCAGTTCTAGCTCCCTTCCAAGCTCAGCTCAAGCACTGTCTCATCTACGAAGCCTTTTTGGGTCTCCCCAGGTACTGGAACATGCCCCCCCCATGACCTTGCATTTATTTGGCATTAATTTTGCACATGTTCACATGCTGTCTCCTGTAATAGAAAGTTAGCTCCCTGAGGGCAGGGATGGCTGTGCTTTTGACTTCCAATTCCCAGCCTCCAGCAGAGTGCCTGGAATCTAGCAGATGCTTCAATAAATGTTGATTGACTAATCTGAAGAATGAAGAATTCCATCCTGGTATCTAAGAACTGTGCGGGCAGCTAGATGGTGCTGTGAATCAAAAGCTAGGGCCTGGAGTTAGGAAGATTCAGTCTCCTGAGTTCAAATCCAGCCTTAGACACTTACTAGTTGTGTGATCCTGGGCAAGTCATTTAATCCTGTTTGCCTCAAATTCCTCATTTGTAAAATGAGCCCAGGAAGGAAAAGGTAAATCACTTTAGTATCTTTCACAAGAAAACACCAAAAGGGGTCACAAAGAGTCAGACATGACTGAAATGACGAAATAACAAAAAGATAAGAGCCGGCTGTATCCCTGGCATAGGTCTTGGGGGGATGAACAGAGAGATTTGGTTGGGCTTCTGGCTAAGCTTGGGTTTCTCTCTTGTAAGACCAGTCTTTATTTTCCTTGCTCCATATTTATGATCCATATCAAGATTTAGACCATTGCCTAAAGGACAATATGGTGAAGAGATTCAATATAGGATTTGGTTAGGAACACCTTGCCTGGAATCCTACCTTATCTACTTAATGGTAGTATGATCCTGAGCAAGTCATTTCACTGATCTATAAAATGCAGATCAATTGATTATTGTTTATTAAGTGCCTACTGTGTGCTAGAAATTATGGTAGGCACTATCCTGAGGGAGTTTACATTCTAAGAAGGAGATGCCATACACCTATATGTGTATATAGAATATCAGACAACAAGAAACTTCAGAGAAGTTACCAGGAGCTGTAGAGGACCAGGAGACACCTCATGTAGAAGGCAGAGCTTAAGCTGAGGTTTGAAGGAAACCAGGGATTCCCAGAGGCCAAGCAAGGAAAGGAAAGCATTCTAGGTGTGGGGCAAAGTCAATGCAAAAAATATAGAGGTGAGAAGTAGAGCATCATGTCAAAGGCAGCAGGGTGGTGCAGTGGGTAGAGTAACTGGGTCCAAAGTCAAGTTCAAATCTGGCTTCAGACCCTTATTGTGTGACCAAGACAAAACACTTAACATTTGCCTGCCTCAATTTTCTCTACTGTAAAATGGGGATAATAAGAGTATCTACTTCCCAAGGTTGCTGTGAGACTTGAAAGAGATAATCTATGCAGAGTGCTTGGCAAACCTTAAGGCTATATAGAAATGTCAGCTTTTACGATGGTAGTTCAGGCGGTGTTAATTTTGCAGCAGGTAAGTCCTGAGCCAGCTGTACTGCACCAAAGAACATTAATAGTCTTTCCTAAGCTGATCACAGTCTTCAGCTTCACAGAGGCAAGGCTGGTGGGGGTGGGGGACCAGCACCATCCCTGCCTTCCCTTTTCTTAAAGGGTCAGCCTCCTGAGAGACTGCAGAGGCTACCCTGAGTGGACCAGAAAAGGCCATTTGGAGAAGATGGCCTTAGAGGGGCCTATCCGCCTCATTTCCTTTAGGACTGCATGGGCAAGGCCCTGGAGGGGCAGTTTTGAGGATGGATGAGTCAGGCTGTGGCTCTGACCCGATGGTTGGTTTCCTGGGCTCATTTTTCCATTTCTCACCTTGCTGCCTACGGCCCAGTTAGTTCTGTGTGTCTCTCTCCTCCAGAGGTGTCAGACTGCCCCACATGGGCCACTCCATCAAAAGTGGTATTTCTGTCCCCTGGCCTGACTGGAACAACCACACTCCATAGAAATTATTGACTGTTTCAAGTGACAAATACTGGAAGCTTCTCTCTGGAGGATTGGGGAAATTGGGCCATTATTTGCCCGACTCTCTTTGATGGACACTCTGTGTGATTTATTTCGCCTTTCAGAGGATTCTGAGGTGGGGCTGAGTGGGGACAGTGAAGGCTAGTCATTACCTTCCATCCTCTCCCAAGCCCAGGGAATCGTCTGTCAGGAGCCCTGGGAGGGTGAGGGTCCGACTGCAGTCATTTGTCTAAAGGAATCAAAAACAAGCCTTCTGACCTCATTCCCATTGCCGGGGCTAGTTAACTAGGAGGTCCCCGCCATCTGTAAGCCTTAGCTGTGCCTGGTACATTTTGGTCTTTCAGTGTTTATTTCCTTCAAGAGTCAATCACTTATCCAATCAATGAAGCTTTTTTTTGAGCACCCAATAGTCAATGGACACTGTGCTTAATATTATTGTACCTTGGGGCATGGGGTGGGAGAGGGAGATACAGAACAGGATGGAATCCCTGTCCTCAAGGAATTGATAATTGGGGACAATAAAGTCATGGATTTGGAGCCAGATAAGAGACCTGAATGACCATCTAATCGAAACTTGGGATGGGGAAACTGAGTCCTGGAGAAATTAAATAACTTGACTAAAGTCATAGAGGTCCTAAGTTTCAAAGGCAGGATTTGAACCTAGGTACTCTGATTCCACACTCTTTAGGAAACAAGACTTCTGCATGAACCTGTAGAACCCCGACTGCATAATGAATAATGATGGCTGACATGTACACAGCATGGAGAGGTTTACAAAGCACTTGATTGATATCATCTCAATGGTGCTTTATCACAGCTTCAGCTTTTTTGTGATTTCATTGGCAAAGGGGAATCCTCAATGGAGAAACTTTCTGGGCAAATTCAGGTCAGGTACTGCTCAGCGACTGGGAATTCCAGAGGGTCTGGGGACACTGAGAGGGAGGTCAAGTGAATTTTCCAGGGTCACATATGTGTTAGAGGAAAGATTTTCTTCCTGAACCCAAGGCTCCATGAACTATGCAAAGCTATCTCTGAAGTATCTACTATAGGTATAATTATTCCTACTTTAATAGACAGGGAAACTGAGGCAACTCAGAAAGATTAAATGACTGTTCAATGTCATACAGGATTAGAACCCAGGTCTTCTTGACTCCAAAGTCTATTCCTTTAACAGGTTGGCTCCTATGACTGATCTACTATACAACATTATTATACAACAAACAAGAAAGTGATGTGTGTTTAATAAATGGACATTTTTGTATAGAGTATCTCACTGGATCTTTCCTGTGAGATAGAGGGGGCAGATATTATTATGCCTATTTTACAGATGGGAAAATTGAGACTCATAGAAATAAAAGTGAACTCACACCCAAGACTACACAGCTGGGATATGAAAGAATGGGGAAACTACCTCATATCTTCTGGCAAGAACCTTTCCTACTTCCTGTTACACTGTTACTCCAATGATAATACTAGCTAGCGTTTTCGTTGTAAAGTTTGCAAACCTTTTCTCATTTTGCCTTCACAACAACCTTGCGATGGATGTGCTATTAGTATTCTCATTTTAGAGATGAGGAAATTGAGGCATAGATAGGAGAAATGATTTGCCCAGTGTCATGGAAAACTAGAATGTATCTGAGGCTAGATTTGAATGAAGGTTCAGCATCAATCCACCCCAATTCCTGGCTGGCTTCATTATTCTACAAGACAGGCCAGGAAAGCACCATGGGAATTCGGGGTCCAAGGCTCCCTTGCTCAGGCTTCTTCCACTCTTTGATGGTCAGTCTACTAAGGAAGGTCACATGGTGTTCTTGGCAAAGCAATGGGATTCTAGCTCTTACATCAGAAGGGACTTCCATGGCCTTCCAGTCCAACCTCTTCATTTCACAGAGGAAGAAACTGAAACCCAGAGAGCTTCAATGACTTGCATAGGATCATCCAGCTAGGAAATATCCAAGGTAAGATTCAAATCCAGGTCATCTTGAGTCCAATTCCAGTGGTCTATCCATTACTCTGCACTGCCTTTTCCTGGCATGGGGTTGTGATTGCAGGAATGCACACAGGCTGAAGATGAAAGGTTAAGTTCAGGGAATCCTGTGTATTCCAGTTTGGCTGTACTGAGTCAAAGTTCAAGGAGAAGAACACATGTAGGGCAATTAATACCTTGGCAATAACTGTCTTAACCTACATGTTTGGAGCACAGGAATGGATGTCAACTGATTTAGAAAGTATCAAAATAAAATCTTGTAGGATATTAATGAAACCCAGGATTCATCATTCTAAGAAAGGGATAGAAAGATAAATACTTCCTTGTCAAAAAAAGTGAAAATGATTGAAAGCTATTTGTAGGGCACATGATAAATGAAGTTTAAAAACTTAAGGCAACACTTTTGAAATAGACAACCCTTCTCTGGCTTCCTTCAGGTCCTAGCTCAGTCCTACCTTCTCTAATCTCTTTTAATTTCAGTGCCTTTCCTTTGTCCAATTTAGCCCTACTCTAATTTGTTCATGATCGTCTTCATGTTATTTTCCTCATTAGACCATGAGCATCTTGAAGGCAAGGACTTTCCTTCTTTATATCATCAATGCTTCATACCATGCCTTGCACATAGTAGGTGCTTAATAAATGTTTATCAGCTGACTAACTGACCAAACTAGGAATAGCTAACAATAGGTATATTCTTTGGAGTCATCAAAAGGTGGAAAAATTCAACAGAGCATAAGATCTCAGATCTAAGAGGAAAATCCAATGACCTGCATGGCTAGAGGTACAGGATGAAACTTACAATTTTGAATGTGGCCAATGAATGAAATTGCTTTGTTTGACAATGCTTATTTGCTACAAAAGGAAGTTTCTTTACTAACGATTTTTTTAGAAGAAAGAGAGGACCTTCTGATAGTGATGTCAGAAAAAAAGAAGGAAAAACATTAATGAAGCATTTAAAAATGCACAGAAGAGAACAGAATGAAGTTAAAGGGGGAGATACACAAAAGTGGGTCCTATTTGGAACTAATGTGTTGAATTTATTCCATACTTTTAACAAAATGAGCTGCAGTAATTGAGATCTGAAGTTTCATTTACAGTTGTCTTTGTGTTCCTCTTTGTATATGTGGAAATATCTGTGTTTGTGGGTATCTGTCAATTTTGGGATGGCAAAACAAAAGAGACACTCCCCCAGGGGCAACATCCCCATGGACTTGGTCAACGCTCTGTTGACAAAGATGTCTCAAACACATGGCTGAGTCAATCAGTCAATGAGCATTATTAAGTACCTGCTATAGTGCCAGGCACTGGGCTGAGTGCTAGAGGAGAGAGAGTTGAGGAAAGTGGCATGAGATTAGGTTGTTGTCACTAGAAATTACAGACGAGGTCTCCTTTAGGAACCCAGACTTATTGATTGATACAGATGTTGTTGGGAGATGGCAGAAACTATGTCACACTTCACTTTGGGTTGCTGAAATTGAGCTCTTACTGGATACCTAGAAAGACACAATCAGGTGGCCAGAATTACACACCAGAACCTGCCTATCTTTTGCTACCACCTAACAAATCCCTGTATTACCAACATAAATGCCAAACAAGCCTTGAGAATTTAAATGCATCAGAACGGGAGCGGCTGATCACCAACAAAACTGTTATCCACAATTGTCTGGACACAATATGGGTCTGGCATCACCCTCTCCCACATTTAAGAACTCTATTTTTTGTAGGTGCAGCTATATCAAATAAAGGTAGCTAGGTGATGGAGTAGATAGAATGCTGAGCCTGGAGTCAGAAAGATTCATTTTCTTGAATTCAAATTCAATCTCAGACACTTATTAGCCGGAAAACCTTAGGCAAGTCACTTCAACTTACTGTTTGCCTCAGTTTCCTCATCTGCAAAATGAACTAGAGAAGGAAATGGCAAATCACTCCAGTATCTCTGCCAAGAAAACCTCAAATGGGGTCATGGAGAATGGAACATGAAATGACTAAAAACCAGTTATACCAAATACTCATAATCTCTTAGCTAAATGCCATGGAAAGCTTCCAAAATACAGAGATCTAGAAATCAAAACCATGTGGGAAAAGGACGAGGGACATATCCTTCTCATCATACCGTCTGTTACTGGAGTGGCTCTAAAGATGTTTTCAGAAATAGTGAAACATATTATAATAATCAAAATTTTTTTCTGGTAAAAAAAAGCAGTTGTTTTTATCCACCTATGCTAGAATCCACAGAGTATTAAATATAAAAGGAAGCTATCAGGGTTGACTTCTCCAAGGTTTCTTTTTATCTGAACTTCATTGAAATGGGTGAGAAAATGAAAAAAAAATGATGACAATCCTAGAGGATAGGGGCTGGATTTGGGATTTTAATAGTAGAGGGAACTCCCAGACAAGGACAGTCCTGATCCCAATGTAAGTTAGCACCTTCTCTGAATTTGTAGGCTTAATTCTTATCTAGGGATATGAGGTAAATGACTTGGTCAGGGTCACACAGCCAGGATGGTATCTGAAGTGAGATTTGAACCCAGGTCTTCCTGGATTCAGGGCCAACTCTTTGTCCTACTAGGCTGGGGCCAACCTCTTGAAAATGACAATGATTATAACAGAGCAACTGCCATTTTTACATGTCTCTAAAGTTTTCAAAGCTTTTTACATACATCATCTCATCTGATTCCTAGGTAGGGACTTTACGATCTTTATTTTACAAAGGAAGGGACTGAAGGAAACTCAGAGGGGTCAGGGGACTTACCCAAGGCCACACAGTGATAGTAGTAGGGTTCAACCCCAGGGCCCTCTGGGCAGTATGTTAAGCTCTCATTCCCTCCACCCCAATCCCTTTTATATCGAATGTCTCTGAACAGCAAAGTGTTTTAAGGAGGAGTAATGGAAAATCAGGTTGGAAGTATGGATAGAAGCTACATTGTAAAGTGAAGAGGACCCAGTGGGACTGATAAAAAAATGAGTCCATTCAGGAAGGACCCCTTACAAATAATGTCTCAGTGTTTTTAAAGATTCAGGATTTGAGTCACCACTGGCATTTCCAAATTAATCCTGTTCATTATGGGAGACCTTTAAATGAAATATTCCAGCTCTGACAAAGCTTGCATTTATTCTGATTAGTAATTTGACAAGAATCCATTAAAATGAACTGGGGGTTGTTCTACCCCATAGGGATTTCCTTAGTCCAAAGAATATTGTTTTTCTCTTTCTCGGGTGGCTACATTCGAAAGGAAACTGAAGGTAAACCCATTTAAGAGGGTGTAGTATATTAGGGATGAGTCTTCCTTCTGTCTCCCCCTCCTTCCATGAATGCTAATCACAAGCAATGGGAATGGGCCCGGACTTCATTAGGCACTACCTGCTGGGCTCTCTGAAGGGAGCCAGCCTTGTAATAACAATAGCTGGGCTCCGGCATTTAGGGCTCTTGGCTGGAGTTGGCGCTCTGGAGGGTGATGGAGGAAGCAGTGACAAGTAGAATCAGCATGAGAAGGTATGGTATAGGGATTAGAAAGCTGGGCCACCTGGGCGCCAGGTATGGGGGTCATGGGGGGATCACCTCTATCTCTGAATCCAGGGACTGCATTCTATTCTACCCCACTCTTTATAGAGTCCTGACTCTTCAGATCAGGCCTTAGCTTTAACAAATGCAGGCAGCTAGGTGATGCAGCACATAGAGCCTTGGCCTTGGAGATAGGAAATCCTGAGTTCAAATTCAACCTTAGACACTTAGAAGCAGTGTAATCCTGAACTAGGGCCTCAGTTTCCTCATCTATGAAATGGGAGTAATAATCCTACACCTCCCCCACCCTTACTCCCTTACTCCCCCTGCCCCCGGGTTGTTATGAGAATACCATGAGATAATATGTGTAAAGTGCTGTGCAATTTTTGATGTTGTTTAGTGGTTTCCAACTCTTTGTGGCCCCATTTGGGTTTTCTTAGCAGACACTAGAGTGGTTTGCCATTTTCTTCTTTAGTGCATTTTACAGATGAAGAAACTGAGGCAAACAGGATTAAATGACTTGCCCAGGGTCACACAGCTAGTAAATGTCTGAGGCCACATTAGAACTCAGGTCTTCCTGGCTCCAGGCCTGGTGCACTCAATGCACTCTATGCATTATGGCACCACTTCGCTACTCATAGTCACTGGTTCAATACAATTCTATTCTAGGCTGGCTTCTTTTGTCTTGAATTCAGAGGGGTGAAACCTCCATTAGAGCCAGGGAAGAAGATCCCTTAGGAGTGGAGGATAGTGAATTATAATAACCACCCTCTGGCCAGAGTTCTGACCTGCATAGTCCTGCAGAACACAAAATCTAGCCGAGAAGGAAGTCAACAAAAGTCCCAAGGGCCTGAAACTACTGCCTCAAAACGCTCGAGCCAAACTCATGCCCTTTACCCCTTAGATCCTCACTGAGACCCTCAGACGTTGTTATTTGATGAGCAGTTTTAAAAAAAATTAATATTTTTATTTTCAGTTCCAAATTCTCTCCCTTCTCCCATTGAGAAGACAAGACATATGGTACTCATTCTACTATTGTGCAATTCTTAACAAACTTGCTTTTCTCCTTGTCACCCCCCCCCCCCCGCCCCATTCCATCCCTACAAAAGAGAGGAATGACATGGAGTGTGGGGAGGGTAGAAAAATGGGATGGAAAAAGTTGGCATGATAGAAGTGATGGAAAAACTCAAAAACAGAGAATGTCATTACCAAACAGTACCATCAGCAGTCAACATGCACTTATTAAGTGCTTACTGGTTACTTTAAGATACATTATGAAGGACAAGCCAAGGAGCTGCTAGAAATAATGGAAAATGGTACTATGTTCTGGGGATGTTAAAAAAAGAGAGAGAAACAATCCCTGTCCTCAAAAAGCTTATGTTGTAATTAGGGAGATAATATGTACAAAAATAGTCATGTATAGAAAAGTCAAAATATACTTGGTGACGTGTATGTGAGTAAGCGTATATTTTATAAAACTACATGTTCACCATGCTAACTCTAAAATGGTCAGAACATGTTAAATTAACCTGGGTATCCTCTGCTTAGGAAGGCAGAGAACAATCTAATATACTTTAGAAAGTCTTCTATCTGAAATGTTAAAATCACGTCCAAAGCCATGGTGCATGAAGAAGTAAGCTTCTGTAATTTGGGGGATTTACTTATGTGGAACAGCTTTTTCTCATGATGCCAGATAAATGAGGTGTCCCTGGATTAGATTTGGTCTTCCTTTCCACTCCAAAGGAAGGGCATCTATTGTACAAAAGGCCCATCCCTGGCCCCATAGAGCCCCCTACTCTCCTTAGTCTATTAATCAGTTAATACTGCTCTGGAAGATTGGGGTGGTGCCAGCAAAGCGCCTGGTTTAGAATCTTGGCACTTCCTCATAACTACCTGTGTGACCTTAGGCAAGTCACCTCTCCCTCTGGGCTTCAGTTTCCTTATGTGTCCAATGAAGAGATTGGGCTAGATGCACCTGAAGGTCCCATCCAGCTTGACCTCTTGGTAGTGTTTATCATTGGCTCCTGCTGGAAGTCAGCCCTTCCTAGACTTCTTAAGAGACTGGATTAATTTCCCTGCTCAGCTAGGATCTTATGCCTGAGCCTTGTGCACTTGGCCTCGGGAGGGAAATGGCTTGGGTCCATGGGAAGACTGCAGTAGTAATGTGTCTATGTAACTTCTCTCTTGTTTCGATGGTGTGGAAAGTGGAAAATATTTGTTAAACGGATACCCCATTAATAACCTATAACTTAAAAAGCAATGACAGGTTCTGTGTAATCAATAACACATTGTAATAATTTCAAGCAAACGGGAATTTATATTCTGTACACCTCGAACTGCAATTACTTCACTCTTCCAACACACTTGCGAACGCTGCTTTATTTTCACTTAAACCAATTTGCTTTATTGACCAAATCAAGTCCTGTGGCCATAATATCAACCCTTCTCCCATCCTCCAACTCAGCAACTCCCAGTCCACATCAATAATTATGACAAGCTGGGCCATTCCTTCCTCAGAGCAACGATGGTTATTGATAAGGTCTGGCTGGAGGACTGCCTCTTTGTTCTTAGGGATATCATTCAGGGGACCATGGAATTACAGACAGGGGACTCTAACCTGCTTAATGATGGTCCAAAGGGCCAGATGGGGAATGCTACAATCATAATTGCTATCATTTGTTTGCTATCAAAGTGACTTTCCTGAAGTACAGATCTGGCTAGGTCACTCTTACACTCAATAAACCCCTTTGGCTCACTATTGCCTCTAGGGTTACATAGAAACTCCTCTTATTTGAACACCAAAAGGACAGGTATTTGGCTTGGAAATAGCAATTTTCCACAGAGTCACTGAATGTTTGCCTCAAATGTTTGCCTTTACAACCTGGTTCTGTCTTACCTTTCCAGTCTCATTATATATTGTCCCCTTTCTCGCACTGTACCAGATGGCCAAACTGCCTGGCACATAATAGATCATAATAAATGCTGACTGACTGATTCCCACCCCCTTTCTAATTCTAGCTGTATGTGTGGTCTCCCACAATGAGAACGTAAGAGCCTTGAAGGTAGGGGCTATCTTGTTTGCTTATTGACCTTTAATACAATGCCTGGTACACAGTAAGCACTAAATAAATGCTTTTTTAAATTCATTGGAATAAAATATTAATAAAAAAGATCACAAATTCTTAGATGTACAGTTAGAAGAAACCTTGTTAAAAATATCAGCCCTAGAACTGGCTACATTATCCTAGTTGAGTTCTGACAAAGGCAGAGTAGAGCCGGTCTGTCACCTCCAGGATTCCTAAACACAATGCCCATTCAAATGTGCCCCAAGATCCCATTTACTTCTCTGGTGACAACATCCCACTGCTGGCTCAGATGGAGTGTTCGTAGTGCTACATCCTACCAATATTTTTTTCAGAACAGTAACTATCTAACCATGTCTCCCCTCCCCTGTCCTGTTTTGGTGACATTGAATTTTTAGACCCAAGTACAGGAGATAAGTCCCAGTGAGCTGTCAGAGTGGAACAGGGCAGAGTCATTCAGAATCCCACAGGTCGTGATATCAAATAGGAATGAGGTCAGAAGTCGGGTTTTTCTCATCCTAAGATCAGACCTCTTCACTACCCCAGGCTGTCTGGATAACACAGTCTATGTTACATTATATTCTGTGACTTCCTACTGAAGAATCAATACTTAACAATGGATCAGATTCTCATCTCTATAACTAAACTCATTTAACATTTATTAAACACCTGCAAAATGTTTTAAGGTTGAACCATGTGCTTTATTAAGATGATCTCATTTAAACCTTATAACCCTGAAAGGAATATACTACAGATACAACTGTTTTCATTATATTGATGAGGAAACAGGCCCAGAGAGAAATGGCTTACCATTTCTCATCAGTGTGAGAGGAGGGATGCAAAGCTGACTTTCTCCTGATTCTAAAACCCACTTACTTTTTCCTCCTTCTCTGAGTTCCAATCATACACACAGATACTATCCATGAAACACTGGGAAAATCACTTCATATCAGGGTTGCTAGGTGGTGCAGTGGAAAGAGTGCTGATTCTGTAGCCAGAAAGATTCATTTTTACTAGCTCAAATCTGGCCTCAGACATTTACTAGCTGTGTGACCCTGGGCAAGCCACCTAACCATATTTGCCTCACTTCCTTACCTGTCAAATAAGCTAGAGAAGGAAATGGCAAACCACTCCAGTATCTTTGCCAAGAGAGCCCCAAATGGGGTCAAAAGAGTCAGATATGATTGAAAAACGACTCAACAACACATTTTTGATTCAAATTATTTCATGTCTCTGGGTTGTGGTTTCCTTGTGGTTGGGACAGAAGACCTGAGAAGGAAAGTGGGATGCTGGAGCTCTCTGCTGAGCTTTAGAAAGGAATGTTGGATGGACACAATGCCTTCTGGCTGTAGGGAGTAGCAAGTGAGAGAGAAATCCTAGCTGAAGAAAGCTTGTGCGGAGATGGCCAAGGTCAAATGGCTCTGATGACAGCTACATTCACATCCTTCTCTTTGGCCTGACCTGACCTATGGAGGGGTGGGGTTGAGGGGGAGCTCCTTGGCCTCCTCCCTCACCTCATTCCAGGCTTTATGAGTCTGCAGCCTGTGTCTTCTAAAGCAGCCCAACCATTTGCTGGGGCGTGCTGTTTTCTCCAGACCAATGACCTTCTTCCTACTTTAGGAGGGAAGCAACTTGATGCAACTAATCAACTAATTCATTAAACTTCCAAGAGGTAGGTCAGAGCCTCGATGATTTTGTCAATTAATCACGCTCTCTGGTTCCACTTGGTACTCGGGTTCCAGCAATAGTTTTCTTGACCTTTTTGGACTCTCTAACTATCCCTCTGCAGCCTTTAACCTGTTTGCATTATTCATTTGCAACTGGCCCACTGGTTCCCACCTGCACAGTGGGAAAGGGCTGGCAATTAGATGGAGACATTCGAGTCAGTTCCAGGGAGGAGGCATCTCTCCAGCTGGGACTCAGAGGGGAAGTGGCACAATTTCCCCGCATCATTTCCACCTGCCCCCAAGAAATGGAAAGCTATAGGACCCACGGGTCAGTGGTTGGATTAGTGCTTGGGACAGAAGACCTAGGGAGGAAGGTAGGACTCTGGGCCTCTCTGCTGAGCTCTGGAAGGGAATGTTGCCAATATAACAGAATGTTAGCTCCCAAGGCCTGGGAGAGTAGATCTTCAATTGCAGCTGAGAATGGTTTGTGAATCACCCCACTTTGCATCTGCTGCTTGTCTTGTATCAACTACAAGATGCCCACTATGTCAAGTACACCCTGGCTTCCCCCTCTCCTTTCCTGCCTCCTTGTCTGTGTTATCTTGTAAGCTCCTTGAGGGAGCTCAAGGAAAGCTATCTTTCCTTTCAATTATTGTATCCCAGTATCTTGCACACTGCCTGGCACACAGTAGGTGCTTAATAAATGTTGATTGGATTGGAGAACCCCATCTACTGATCAGTCAGAAGAGATCATGGATTTCAGATTGAAAGAACCTTCTGAGGTCATGGAGTTCATGCCCCTCATTCTATTCAATCAATCAAACAAGGAACAAATCTATTATGTGCCTATCTGGTAACAAACACTGCTGTTTGTCCTTCGACCATGACACCAGGAAGGTGATGCCATGACATGTAAGTGAATTAGATTTAAGTGAGGCAGGGTTATGCAGTCACCAACTTCACTTCCTCCTGTGGAGCCATCTGGGCCAGATACAGATCAGGATGACTAGAGATGGCCCAGGATGCAATGGGGAACCTTGGCCTTTTCAAGCTAGGGTCTTTAATAGATCTCAGTTTGACTGAGGCAATGCCCATTCAGTGATTAAGGCTTAATAAGAAATAAAGAATGACCTTTTTAAAAATAATTTAAAAAAAGATCTAGGAGGGGAAGCCTGTCAGTATTTGTGGTCAAAACAGAAACAATTGCTATTTACATTCATTTTGAGTCAATCAGGTCCCAAACAATGAGCAAGAAGGGCTTGACCTGGATCTATTGCTGACCAATCAATGAAAGACAGAGTGATTTGGGGTTAAGGCTGACCTTTAAGAGAAAAAAACAAAAGCAAAAGTTTCAGAGATTAACATTTTTCTGGTGAGAAACACTGAGCTGGGTTCTAGAGATACTAAGACCCAAACTCAAACAGTCCCAGTCCTCAAAGAGCTTACATTTACTCTGATGAAGAATCCAAGGTTCCCAGAGGTCATATAGATTATAAATAAAAGAATCAGGGTTTAGGGAACTCCAAATTTAGTTCTCTTTCCCTTTTACTCTTGAAAGGATTTTACTGTAAGACTTGATTTAACTGTTTCTTGACTCCCACCTTTTATGATGGGAATGAGACTTTACAGAATCAAATTTCATGGATTTCAAGCTAGAATGCATCTTTAGATGCCATTGAGTTCAACCCTCTAGTTTTAATTAATATAATTAATAATATAATTATTCAGGAAACTGAGGTTCTCGGAGGACATTGTCGTGTCCAACAAGGTCACGCAGAAGATTCAGGATTCAAACCTGATCCCCAGATCTTGATGCATGGTATGGTATGGCACGGTAACTTTCATATAATTACACAATCAGCAGACCATTTAGTCTATATATCCTCCTCCCCTAATCTTACAGAGAGCAGACCCAGAGAGGGGATGTGGCAGATCTTTGGTCTCAAAGTCATCGTCAGTGCTGGGACTCGAAGCCCAGGTCAACAGACTATATACATTTCCTTCCTACTTACGTTACTCGTGACTGTCATGGTCTCTCGGAGTCTCAGTAAATAGGGATAATGGTTTGGACTTTTAATTTCATTGATGTAAGGAACTCCTCTGCAGTTTAAAGAGTTGTCACTCTTAAAATGACATCTCAAAACGATATCAACACATCACTAAAAGGTTAAGTATTTCTACTTCTATGACATTTCTTGCTAGGGTAGATAGGTAGTACAATGCACAGAGTACTGGGCCTGGAGTCAGGAAGACCTGAGTTCCAACCTAATCTCATACACTTACTAGCTGGACAAGCCCTTTAACCTTAGTCTACCTCAGTTTCCTCATGTGTCAAACAGAGATGATAAAAGCACCTACCCGGCATGTCTGTCATGAGAATAAGAGGAGATAAAATTTGTAAATTCTTAGCACAATGCCTGGAATATTGTAGATGCTATGTAAATGCTTATTTCCTTCCCTACATCCTTTTCTCTTGACTCACTCTGCCACCAACCTAGTTCAACACCTCTCACCCCAAAAATAGCCTTTTAAATAGTGTCTCTCCCTCAAATCTCTTCAACTCAGTTGATCCTCTGTTCAACTGCCAAAAGTGATTTTTCTCAAGTATAGACCTGATCATGTCTCCCCCCACCCTCCACCCCTGCCCCCAAAAGGAGCTTCAGTATCTCTTTATTATCTCCAGGATCAATTAGGTTCTTTAGTTTGCACTTAAAGCTCATCATAAATTGACCTATTCTAGCCTTCTCTAAGTGCCAGGTACATAGTAGGTGCTAAATAAATGCATGTTGACTCAATGCTATGATTCAGCCTGGTTTGCTTTCAGTCCCTCAAAACTTATGCTTTGTCTTCTGTCTCTGGATCTTTTCCCTATATTTAGAATGCTCAGTGCCCTCACTCCACCTCCTGGCTTCCCTTTCTTCCTTCTCAGCTCAAAAGGCACTCTCTTCAAGAGGACTTTCTTGGTCCCCACTTCCCCCCAGATCCTAATGCCTGTCCCTCTGAGATTATCTCCAGCCACTCTGCATACATCTTATATGTATCTAGCTATTTGCCTGTGATCTCTTCCATTAGAATGTAAGCTTTTTAAGGACAGAGACTGTTTTCTGTTTTCTCTGTATCTCTAAAGTTTAGCACAATGCTTAGCACACAGTAGGTACTTAATAAATGCTTATTGACTGACTGACTGACCTCAACATACAACTGTCTTTGTCCATAAGGAGGTTGATGAAGTTCCACTTTGTTGCAAAGCTCCCAATGCTTTGATCTTTGTTTTTTTAAATATAGGATAATAGCTTGAAGGAATTGTAAGGTCTAGAGAAGGGGTTTTTTTAAGGATGGGGGACACTTGGGTATGAACATGGTGCATTAGGCAGGAATTTCAGATGAGTTATTGAGGGACAGATCTGAGCATTGGGAAGCAATATAGGAAGCAATCTTGGATAGCAGGACCAGGTAATGGATTGTATTGAATGACTGGAAGAGTAGAATCATGCTGGATGAAAACCCAGGATGAACACTAGCTCTAATATCTCACCTCTCTCCCCTGATGGACCCAACACTCGAAGAATCTTAGGTTTACAGCTAGAAGCAATCTTAGAGGCCACTGAATCCAACCTCTTCTTTTACAGATGAGGAAACTGAGAACTAACGTGATGTTCAGCATCCCACAGCTAGCAAGCGTTCAGCTGATGGGGTGAGTTAGTTGAGGGCAGGCACTATCATTTACTTCTCTTTTTATCCCTGGCACTTGGCACAATGCCTGGTACACAATAAGTGCTCAAACAATGCATGTTGATTGGTTAATATGGAAATATGTTTTCCATGACTTCACATGTATAATTTATACCATACTGCTTGCCTTCCTAAAGGGAATGGGAGGAAGATAATTTAGAACTCAAAATTTAAAAAAAATCAATATTAAAAAAATTTTGACATGTAAAATTGGGAAATATTTAATAAAATAAACAAAAATCTATTTAAACTAAAGCAATGCATGTTGATAGACTGATAGTCCCTTCCTGAATTATCCTGGTACCTAAAGCTGAGAGGAACTGAGAGATTGATTCTGGACTCCTTGAGTCAGAGACCTATCCCTAAAAGTTTCAAAGGAACGGTCAATGGAGAGGTCCTGTGCCCCAACTCAGGCTGGCATTGTAAAGCGAGTATACCCCTTCTCTGACAGATACATCAGCTGCCTCAGCCACTTGTAGGTATGAGAGTCCATCCCCCTTTCTGGGGGGAAACAGCATCCTAGCTATTGGCGTCATAAATAAACCACTACCATGTCATGATGCTAAATTAATCAGGCAGGACTCTACTGTAGGGCAGAGGGGGGAAATGGAACTGGTATATCAAAGCAAGAGAAAATGATCTTCTGTGCCCCGGATATGGAAAAGGGCTTCTTTGGAAAACATAAGAATTTTTATGATATTTCTAGGCTTTTTGTTGTCGTTCACAATTTGAGATAGGATGGTGAAGTGGGGAGAAAAAAAAGGTTTTTCTACATTTCTCAAAGGTTAGAGCAAATGTGCAGTTTCCTTATGAAAAATACAATATTCTGGGACATTTACAACAGAAAAACAATTCAGATTCATAAGATCACAGGTACACAGCCAGAAGGGACTTTAGAGACCTCTTCATTTTACAGAAGAGGAAAATGAGGCACAAAATAAATATAAGATAAATGACTTGCCCAGGGTAACAAAGCAGGTTATAGTTTGAGGCAGAATTTGAAATCAGGTTTTCTTGACTCCAAACCCAGCACTCTATCTACACCACCACCTTGCTGCTTCCAAAGGGCTAAAAGAGCATTTCTTTCATGGGACCAGGGAATATATTTACTTGTCTGTGTCAAAAGCATTTAAATTCATTCAAAGGGATGAAATTTACTAGTGAGGAGAGGATGAAAAGATTCAGTACAGAAAATGGGGCTTCTTGGTGCTGGTCAGAGGCTGAGCTGGCAAGGTGGGACCCACGTGTCTCTGTGGCAGCATTGGGGGCCAGACAGTCTGGGCCGGAAAGAGATCAGCTCCACCCTAAGGGCTTGGTGATGCTTAGAACTTTGACATTTCCTCCCCAGAGATGTCTGGCTTTTCCAATCCAATTCTATGCCAAAAGGATTAGGAAGCCCTTCCCACATAGCTGCTACCAGACCAAGCCTGACCTTGCCAGTATCGGAGGGTTGGGGTTGGAAAAATAGAAATAATTACCCTGGAGTTTATAAACTCAATCTGGGAAAATGTCTCTCCAAACTTCTCTTGTGTTGATGTCTATATTAGTGTCCAAAGGCATAAAAAAGGAAGATGGGCACAGGGAGGAGGTCAGCCTTGCCAAATTACAGAGTGACTTGGCCAACTGGGAGACTCAAAACTGGATAGGCAGAGCTGAGGATTCTGGGAAATGTTCCACTCCACCTGTCAGCTGGGTAAGGGGAGGAGAAGAAGAGAAGGCTCCTCCCTTATCCTAAATAAGAGGTATAGTGGGATGGGCAGGTTTAGAAGAGAGTTAGAGGAGAGGAAGAGAAAGCACTGAACACAGATGACTTCCTTAGAGAGTGGTAGTAGAGAAAGTGGGGAGAAATACAGGATGATAGCTACATCAGTTATCATTGCTGTTTCCCTGACAGCAGAGGGTCATGACAGCTGATCTCCAAGATCCCTTCTAGTGCTAGGATTCCATCCATTTACAAGAAAGAATGAGGCAACCTCTTTCTGTCCTGTTTGTATTTAGAAGAGGTCACACCTGGGATTGGGTTCTGCCATAAATATTAGTTGGGTGACTTTAGAAAAGTTGATTAACTTTGCTGAGTCTTAATTACCTCACCAGTGAAACTAGATAATAAACAAGTGTGTAGCTGTGAAAAGTATCGAGATTGGTCTTGTCAAGGAAAGAAGGGAATAAGTATTTATTAAGTGCCTACTATGTGCCAGGCACTGTGCCCTAATTGCTTTACAACAACCCTGGGAGGTAGAAGCTATAATTGTTCCCATTTTACAAGTGAAGAAACAGTTAATTGACATGGCCAGGGTCACATAGCTGGTAAGTGAAGGTGGAATTTGAATTCAGGTCTGACTCAAGGCACTATGGTGCCCCCAGCTGTCAATGTCAAGTGTATTAAAAACCTTAAAATGCCATTAAAGTGGCAATTGTCAACATTTCTGAGGTCCCATTTATGGCATACTGCCCATTAAAAAAAGCTTTATTGATATCTTTTGTTTTTATAGCACAATTACCTTCTGTTGAGGAATGAGCATTCAGTTAGCACTTACTGTATGCTTGGACAAGTAAATGGTACAGTACATAGAGTGCTAGGCCTAGAGTCAGGCCTCAGACACTCACTTAACACTCTGTGCCTGAGTTTTTCATCTCTAAAATGAGCTAGAGAAAGAAATAGCAAACCATTTTAGTATCTCTGCCAAAAAAAATGAGGTCATGAAGAGTTGGACATGACTGAGATGACTGAATGACAATGCTGTATAGTTGCATGTCACAATAGATGATAATCTGGCCACAGAGTCAAGACAACCTTGAGTCTCACCCCCGAAATATATCATCTATGTGACTCTGGGTAAGTCATTAAACTTAGTGCTCTAGAGGCATCTAGGTGACACACACACACAGAACACTGGGAGTAAATAAGACCTGAGTTCAAATCCTGCCTCAGACACTATGACACCAGGCAAGTCATTTAACCTCTGCCTACCTCAGTTTCCTCAACTGTAAAATGGAGATAACAACAGCAGCTACCTTGTAGGATTGTTGTGAGCATCAAGTTAGATAATATTTGTCAAGTGCTTAGCACAGTTACCCAGCACATTTTAATTGTTGTTCAGTTGTGTCCAGCTCTTGGTGACCCCATTTGGGGTTTTCTTGGCAAAGATACCGGAATGGTTGGCCATTTCCTTCTCCAGCTCATTTTACAGATGAGGAAACTGAGGCAAACAAGGTAAAGTGACTTGCCCAGGGTTACACAGCTACTAAGTAACTGAGAGCAGATTTGAATTCAGGAAAAGGAGTCTTCCAGACTGCAGACCCAGTACTCTATCCACTGTACCATCTACCTGTCCCATGTAGGGGCTATATAAATACTTAGTATTGTGCCTGGTACATAGTTAGCACTATATAAAAGCTCATTCTCTTCCCTGCTTCCCTCCCTAAGTGATTCTCTAAGTACTTAGCTCAGTGCCGGGCACATAGTAGGCTCTCTATTAATGCTTATTCCTTTCCCCACGCCCTCACTAAGTCTTTTAGTTGCAAAGGAGGTACTGATCTGTGTTGGTAGAGGGAGTTCCTTTACTGGGATTTTCCTCTATTGAACAAATCATAGGTCTAATTCTGATTCCCTGTCCCTTGGATACAAGGTCCTAAACTAGGTACAAGGGATATAAAGACCAAAAAAAAAATTCCTCCCCTCAGGGAGCTTACCATGTAATGTTGTGTACTATGGAAATCAGGAAAAACAGCACACGTTTTAAAAGCAAATATAAAGAAACACAAAGTCATTTCAGCATAGAAAGTGCTCAATATATTTTGGCCACTGAATTTTCCAGATTTCCTACCTTCTCCTGCCTCAGTGGTTTTATTTAACACCACACAGAGTCTGTGACAGCCAAGGTCTATAAATAAAGGATTTACAATTAAAGTTAGTACCATCAGATGGAGCCTGGCTTTCCATATCCCCTACTCTCAGAGAGGATTCGCTGATTGAGGGCTTTCTCTTTCTTACTCCCTTTGAAAGAAAGAAAAAAACCCGTTGATTTGGGTAAATTTAAAGCCTCACCACAGAGGTAAAGTAATGAGTCCCTATCAACCTGGAGGGGTCTTTAAAAAAAGTAGCTGTCAGTGGGTCTCCCATAATTAATTACTTATTGTGGCATCTCTAGCCCCACACTTGGGCATGTTCAGTCTGGAGAGATCGGAAACCACAGGATAATTAAGGGATGAAACTGGCATCAATCTTTGCACCCTGAAACTTGGCATCTTCAGCAGGAGCAGCCTCTGTTGACTCAGGTTCATTAGGTATTGTCTAGAGCCCCAACCCTCATTTGTTGGCATCAATAATGCATTCGGAGGACTTATCTCACTTGCAAATATAAAGGAATTCATTTACTGGTTCCCCTCCCCAAGAAAGCTCTGTGACCAGAGAAGCGTTTCAAGGTCCAGGTTGGCTGGTGAACTGGGGATGGGCTGACTCAGATCTGGACAATTAAACACTCTCACATGCACTTATATTGGCAGGATTTCATTAAGCATGCCATGTTTTCCATAAATTTAGTTGTAGAAATCATTCCGTGCCCTCAAAACAACATATTTCCTTGTACAAATGATGGGTGTATGAATGCATGGAGAATTCCTGTTCTCTAGAATCCAAATTTCAGAGGCCTTCCTTCGGCACTGTTCTTTGTTCCTGGGGTACTGAACCATTTGAACTCAAAACTATGGCTGCTTATCTTAAATACATAGCCTAGGGTATCACAGCACCTAAAGAGCCCAGAACTGAGAGGGACTCAAAGGGTGATCTAGTCCAAACCATTCCTCAATCGATAAGCATTTGTTGACCTCAGAGACTGGAAGACCTGAGTTCAAACCCTGCTTCTGAACCATACCAGCTGTGTGACCTTGGGCAATTCACTTAACCTTTCTGTGGCTTAGGAAACTCTCAAAGATGCTAAATTTCAGAAAAGAGGCTGACCTGCACCAAAAGAGTGAGTTTCTCACCTGATAGTACCCTATGCCAATGAAATCCCAGGTCTATCTCATCTCTATCCCTACTATGAACCAGGTACTTTGTTGGCATGCTTTAACAATAATACTCCCTATGACATACCCAAACAACAAAATTAACCAGCTTTTAATTGAAGATTTCAAGCAGTGACTGGTTGCCCACACCTTGAGTATGCTATATTATAATATCATAGAAGTGTTGAAATAACAACTACATAACAATAACAATACATTTTAAAGATTGCCACATACTTCACAAATATCATCTCATTTTATCCCCACAATAAACTCAAGAGAGAGGTGAATTTATTATCTTCATTTTACAGATGAGGAAACAGAGGCAGATAAAGGTTAAGTGACTCACTTAGGGTCACACAGCTAGTTTCTATGGGTTAGCAATTCAGATCTTCCTGATTCCAAATCTATTTCACCACACCACTTAGCTGAGTAGTTGGAGAGAGTTCAGAGGCATGTAGTCTAACCTCCTAATTTTATAGAGGAAGTAACTGAGGACCATAGAAGTTAGGCATGCCTCGAATTCCATGACCTTTGATCTCTATAGTATTTAAATGGACATGTAATGAGTTAGACTCAGTTTCCTTAAGAGACCTGGTGTATCTGTGATGACTGTGACCTATATGGGAGATGGGGCTTGTTTGCCCACCAGACCTGGGCCTAGTAACCTTTCTCAGAGTTGACAACAAAATAGTTAATAGAATCATGCATTGTGAAAAAGCCTGGATGACTTGTGATCTGAGTTCATGGAAGGCATGTCCATCTGGATGAAGGCATGCATATTGAATTAGATCCAATTGACCAAGGGATTAGGGAGCAAATTTTCTTTGACTCCATTTTATAAAGGACATTCAAAACCTACCCAAGACACTACTGGGTGACTCTAAACATGAAAGACTTTACCTTTCTGAGCCTCAATGGCTTCACCCGTGAAATGGGATAGCAAACTACTTCATTGGATTGTTGGGAGGAACTTCTGAGATGATGTATGTCATGTACTATGGAAATCTTTAAAGTGCTTTCTAAAATGTATTTATTTCTAAATGTATATATGTCTTTTTCCATCTGGCTTCATGATAGCCAGATTAGCCTATTTGATATTCTCTGTATTCCACATTCCATTTCCCACCTCCAGGCCTTTGTACAGTTTGTACAGGCTGTCTCCTCCCCCCCCCTTAACCCCCTAATTCTTGGAATGCTTTTCTTCCTTATCTCTGCCTCTAGGAGACTCTTTCCTATATTTAGACAGATAGTTGATAGATAGGTGGATAGACAAACAGATTGATAAATGATGGACAGACAGACAGATAGATAGACGTAGATGTATATATAGGTGTGTGGGAATATAAGCTCCTTGAGGGTAGTAACTCCTTGATTTTGGTCTTTGTATCCTCAACATCTAGCACATCACAGGATACATCATAGATATAGAGCTGGAAGAGGTGCCAGAAGCCATCAGTCCAATACCCTCATTTTACAAATGAAGAAACTGAGGTCCAGGATGATATATTGAGTTGCCCAAAGACATCTAGCAACAAGGTATTAAGAGTTGAAAACTAAACCTGGGTGATCATCTGATCACTGAGCTAGAGCTAAAAGGGACATTAAAGTCCATGCCCTTTTTCGCCCTCTCTTTCCTCTTTTCTCTCCCCCATACCCATTTTACAGATGGGGAGATTAGAGCTATGGGGCTGGCAGGTATCTGAGATTGAGCTTTGAACCCAGACCCCTGGAATTCAGTCAGTGATATTTCTAATGCACCCTAGGGGTCCCTACTAAGTAAATGCTTGTTGATTGAATTGGATTGAATTCTCTTTTCTCTAGCTTTTTTCTAACATCACCCCGAGCACACCCTGGGGGCTGGAATGTGGGTGGCGTTCCAATGTTTAGCCAGGCCCTTCTTCTCAGCCCTAGATTCAAAGCTGACTCCAACAGACTATGATGCATCCTCTGCAGAGAGGCTCCGCTCTCCTCCCCACGTCTGCTCCCCACAGAGCTGCTGTTTACCGCTGAAGAAAAAGCAGCAGGCAGCCACTAATTCCCTTCTCCGGGACTCAGAATCTTCCCCAAGTTTCTGACTAATCAGAGAAGCTGAAGGGTTTGAAAAGTCCCCACTGGAGACCTGCCAAAGTGGAGTCAGTGTGGGGATGTGGTGCTGGGCCACTTGATCAGACCCAGGAGAACAAGCCAGCAATGGGGGCTGGGTGAAGATGGAGTGCCAGTGAAAGATGACCCTCACTAGGCTGATGCTCAGCAACAAAATTCATTCTAGAACAGAGACCACAGTGCCTGTGATGTAATGGGCTTAGAGAACTTCCAGTTGAGGAAACTCTCCCCTAAGGCTGGTTGACACCTCTGCAACCTATATGCAAATCATTAAAAGGTTAAGCGACTTGCCCAGGGTCACACAACTTTTGTCACACTCAGACCCAGATCTTCCTGACAGCAAGACCAGTCAGTGGTCTATCCATTTATTGGAGGCTGCTTCTAAAGGGATCTGAATGATTATACAGCCGTTCTCATTTTACAGAGAAGGAAACTGAGGCTCAGAAAGGGGATGAAACTTACCCAAGGACATGCCGAATGAGAACCCTGCTCCTGACTTCTAGCCCTGTTGTTTTTAGACTACATCACCTATGATGGGAGACTGTGTATGTATATGTATATATCTGTATGTATGTAGGAATACAGATACATAAATACACAAATATATACAATCATACATATACATATATATATATATATATATAACTCTTGAAAATCAAGACAACTATTTATGATGGCTTGAAGCAAACCTAATTAACTCCTCACCTCCCCCCTGCTCCATGTCATACCAGGGAATTTCCACAGCTTTAATGTCATTATCTGCTGGCCTTTTGTAGCAATCTCTTTAGCCCATCTCTAATGACAAAGTTTCCCAATGATGACATCACAGTGCTGGGAAATGCAGTGCAGCAGAATCAAAATGACAAGAAATCCAAAGGGCATGGTGATGCCAGCAGGCCAAAGCATGGTACCAGCTCTCTGGAGAGACATGGCATAAAAGATCCAGAAGATGCCCACAACAGGGAAAAAAATTCAGCCTGGTTATGTCGTGAGCATGGAAGACAACAGATGCGCAGAGTGAGTCGTGTGCTAGGTCCACCAAAGTATGAACAGAATGAGAGGAAGTCCTCTGACTCAGTGGGGAGACCTCTATGAAGAGAGGATTTATGGGTTAACAGCTTACTTCCTGATTAAATGTTCCTCTGGTGATGCCCTGTTGCCACATGTCATAGGATTCCACCATCTTGGAAGAATTAAAGTCATGCGTACCAGGAAGGACAATACCAGAAAGTAGTCATGTTTCCAACAAAGAATTATTCAAGAGAAGTAGTATAAAAGATTTTATCTGAGAGATGTATAAGTAGAAGAGAAGCTGAGTCAGTCATGTAGTGAGAGCAAGAGATAAAAAGCCACGTATTCCCCTTATCCCCTCATTCTCCTTCCCTCAAACGGGAGGACATGGACCTGTGTCCTGTAGGACGAGAAGGCATGTTTTCTCTGTATTAGAGGAAGAAACAGCCACATTGATGAAATAATGAGTGAATCAGCCTAAGTTATTTGCTATCCTTTCTGTAGGGTTTCTCTCAAAGGTGTCAGATTTATGGAGGGACGAAGACAAAAAGTACACATTGGATGGGAAAACATGGGGGCTGGGGGTGGTGACTGGCATGGGTGGGGCAATCCCTCCATTCAAGGAATCCCAAATCTACTGTAGCAACAGAATCTTTGGATGCCTTACGAGCATGGTTAGACACACATGTAATGGATACCAAAGCGCCCTCCAACTTGCTCTTGTCCACCCATTTTGCCAGTCCTGGCATTTTTAGGTCCAGAATACAGACTGCCACAGATACACTGCCTCTTTGATGGCAGTAACCATCAAGTGATGTTACTCTGGGCAGATGCTGACATTTAGTGGGGACCCGAGAGCCCTTTGCCTTGGACGTGAAGTTTAAATGAGGATGGAGGACCATAAATTAGCAGAGGGAAGGGCTGGGAGGTTTCTTCCTGGAAAGGTGGGGAGGGGAGGGGAGGAGAGTGGGCCAGTGCTACTCCCCCTGCTCCCCCCACCCACCCAAAGGCAGTCAAGCCACAACACTGCTTAGCTGGTTAGGAGGGTGATGACTGGAACCTGGCTAAGAGAAAATGGATTTTGCTTGAAACGTGACACAAATTCATTCTGACAATTAATATACCATTTTCAGACTCTTTCCCGCCCCCCCCCCCACCCGGCCCCAGTCTGTAGCACTTGGTCTTTCTCTGACTCTGTGGAGAAGGCACTTGGGGGGCATCGAAGACGATTCAATTTCTCCCTCTCTCAAATGAATGCTCAGAGTTGGATGGGGATGAGTGCTAAAAATAGCCTGGAGCCCACAGCCTCTCGGCCCCTAGCCAGCTCCAGTTTTGCAGAATATTATAATTATTCGCACGTAAAGGAAAGACTAATGGATTTCTTCCTTGAGGCAATTAAAAAGTGATTTGTCACACACCAAGATATACGGCTTTGTATTGGCAGATATTACTCTGTTGGAAGGAGGGTGCTGGGGAGTGCGGGATGGAAGTTGGTGGGAGGGGTGGATAGAGGGAGGCCAGGTCTGGTAAGAAGAGAGGGTGGGAACCTTAGGGGCCTTGTGGGGCAGAAGAAACTCAGATTATAGCAGGCTCTGCACACAATCCTCCAGCATCTCCTTCTCTTTGAAGGTAGGGAGTCTGGGTTCCACATAGAAGCTCTACAGAGAGACCCAGGAGAAGGAGAAGGTAAATGGGGGCAAAGGTGATGGTCAGGAGACCTAGCTTCTAGTCCCATCTCTGCCCTTAGCCAGCTAGTTGACCTTGGACAAATCTTTTCCCCTGATTCAATTTCCTCTTTATAAATGAGGGGTTTGTTTGGTTCCAGAAGTAGGAACCAGGAAGAAGCAGAGTCAGATTTAGGTTTGCTGTCAAGGAAAAAGCTTCCTAATTATTAAAATCAATCATAAGTAGAGTGGGTTGCCTCCAGAAATAATGGACTCTCTCTCATGATGCCTTTAAGAGAGGCAGTGTGGGGTAGTGGATATAGATCTGGCCTTGGAGTCCACCATTCATTGGTCGTATGACTTTGTGCAAGATACTTCAGCTCAGCTACAGTTTTCTCATCTACAAAATGGGAATGATGAGAGCACTTGACTCCCAGAGCGATTGTGAGGAGCAGGGAGGTAAAGTCTACAAAATACTTTGCAGCCTTAAAGTCCTGGAGAAATGTCAAGTATTATTCTTAGTGGTTTCCCCTCATTGGCAGTCTTCCAGAAAAGTCACATATGTCAGGGATGTCGGAAGGGGAACACTGGTTGGGAGGCAAAATGATGAAATAGAAATCATATCAGCCTTGGGGTCAGAGGATATGGGTTCGAATCATCTGAGTGATAGTCACTATGATTGCTCTGGAACTCAGTTTTCTCATCTGCAAAACTAGACTGGATGGCCCCTCATGTCCCTCCCAGTTCTGCATCTATGGGTCTGTGACGGGAGGCTACTAAAGTCCCTTCCAACTCGGAGATTCTGCAGTTTGGTGATGAAATAATCAAGCATGTTCCTTTCTGTTTGGAAATTCCAGTATTCTGATTTCCCCATGCTCCTACACAAATACTCTTGGATCCACCCAGACTGCTCTACTTTCTCACTGTTTTCACCCAATTTGTCCTACACCTTTTCTCTTTCTTTCTTTCTTTTCTTTCTTCCTCCCTCCCTCCCTCCCTCCTCCTTCCTTCCTTCCTTCCTTCCTTCCCTCCCTTCTCTCTCTCCTCTCTTTCTCCCTCTCCTCTCTCTCCCTCTCTCTCTCTCTCCCTCTCTCTCTCTCTCTGTATATATATCTCCTACCCACTTCCCCATCCCCCCTCTCTTTATCTTTCTTTCTTGATAATTGGGTTAAGTGAGTTGTCCAGGGTCACATAGGTAGTGCATAAGGTTACATTTGAACTCAGGACTTCCTGGCTATAGGATTGGTGATCTATCCACCATCCTATGCTTTTCCACTCTCCATAATGTCTCATGTTAGTCCCTTGCCTACAATGCCCTCCCATGATCCTCTCCTTATTTATCTGCCTTCTACCTCTTTCATGAGGCCAGCCCCAAGGAGCACAATGATCTTTCCCTTTTTTCACCACCGAATCTGTACATCCTAATCTGTACCACTCTCTGCAACTGGTGGTATCAACATTCTTCTTGTCTGTGCCACAACTTCTCTCTCTGATGGGCAGGAACTTGGTCTGAGGTTTCTTTGAATAGGCATGCTCTTTGGTGGAACAACGTGGCCTAGTATTGGACCTGAAATCAGGAGGTCCTGGCTTCAAATTCCATTTCTAACCCTTAATAGCTATGCTATCATACTCAAGTAATTTAATCTCTCTGAGTTTTCTTCCAGAGTCCCAGATCTGTGTACTGGGTGACCTTGGACAAATCCTTCTCTTTGGGTCTCAGTTTCCTTATTTGAAAAATGAGGATGGTCTCATTGACCTCAAGGTCCCTTCTCACTGTCTTTCCCTCACTGGATCTCAGTTTCTTCTTATATAGAAGAAGGGAATTTGTCTTGATGATCTCTGAAGTACGTTCTTCAGAATCCTGTGGTTCTGTCATATTCCTTCTTTGGATGTAAGTTTCCTGCTCAGTAAAATGAAGAAATTGGATTGGATGACCTCTTAAGTCTCTGCTAGCATCCCATGATCCCTACCCATGTGGAGATTGAGAGATAACTCAAGTTTCCTTGAATTATAGAATAGAGATGAAAGGATAGAAAAACAAATGAACTCGAGAATCACAGGGTCCTAGATTTGAAGCTGGAAGGGGCCTCAGAGGTCATTTGGTCCAATCCCCATATTTCACAGATGAGGAAACTAGAACTCACTTCAATTCAATTCCAAATGACATTTATTCATCTTCAGGCACTGTGTGCCAGACATTGTGCTAAGTGCAGGCGATACAAAGAAAGACAAAAGACATTTCTCCACCCTCACTGCCTGAAGTCATCCAAGGAGGATGCCTCCAGGGCACAAAGGGCACACTTCCCTTATGCTCATTAAAGGTGCAGGGGCTTGGGGAAGGACCTAAGCAGCTGCCACAAGCCTCTTACCTCATTCTTCACAGTAACATCACAATGAGAAACTTAAAGCCACCCCATGGCTTCCAGGGGAGTCTAGGGAGTGAGTATTTCTCTTTGAATGACCCAAAGTTCCTTTGTGCTCCCTCGTAGATACCTAGAGTCTCCCCTTCCTCCTCTCATTTTTTTCTTCAGCCTTTGATTACAGCCAAGCTCTCAATGCATCAAACATTCATAAGGCCAGAGTTTTTGGAACCCACAAAAGTACGAGTAGTTCATGACATTTCATAGACAGACTAAAAAAAAAAAGTCCAAACAACCAAGAAGAGCCCACAAAACTCTTCATCTGTCCTGCCGCCCAAGTCCATCCCTAATCATTCTATGAGCTGGCCCAGTTAGTCATTCAGGCAGACATAACAAAGACTTTTCTAGGCTACTGTCTTTGGATGCCCTTTTTGGTTCCCCTCCCCTACTCTTCTTCCGATGTCTCTAGATGCAGCAGAAGTGGGATGAAAGGGTTTTGTTTATTCCATGGGGTTGTGTCATAAAGGTTTCTCCTTTCACAGGCAGCTCAACTTCAAAAAACACTTTCAGAAACAAAGCTAGGTAGGCATGGCTCTACCTGACCTTGCCAAAGGCAGCATGGTATGGTGGGAAGATGGCCAGATTAAGAGTCAGGAAAATGACTTCAAATTTTTGATTCTGCTGCTTATCTCCTGGGTGACCTTGGGTGAATACCTCCTCACTTGGAAAGAGGTCTCTAGTAGAGTGCCTCAGGGATTTTTAGACTTGGTCACGTAAGAAAATAGCCTCCCCCAGTGTACTTCCCCACTCAAATTGTATAGCTTGGAACTTTGTGATCAGTTCTAGGAACCACATTTCAGGAAGAAAATTCATAAACATTGACTATGCAGAGAAGTTGCAGAGGAGCAGAGCTAGGTTTG
>CM053771.1:34035870-34119148 GCA_028658325.1 Potorous gilbertii | reverse complement strand
CAAACCTAGCTCTGCTCCTCTGCAACTTCTCTGCATAGTCAATGTTTATGAATTTTCTTCCTGAAATGTGGTTCCTAGAACTGATCACAAAGTTCCAAGCTATACAATTTGAGTGGGGAAGTACACTGGGGGAGGCTATTTTCTTACGTGACCAAGTCTAAAAATCCCTGAGGCACTCTACTAGAGACCTCTTTCCAAGCTGGCATTGAAACCCTCATGATTTCCTTTTGGGTCTGGCTCTTCTATTTCCTGAATATGTCTAGTTATTTCATCTTCCATCTCACATCTCTTCATCTTGTCTACAAGAAGAGCAGGAGGATTTTTGTCCCAAAATCACAGAAAGGATCTTAGGAATGATGTAAAACCATTTTTTTCTTTACAAGAATTCCTTCCATAAGGTACCTGACAAGTGATCATCCATCCTCTGCTTGAAGACCAAAAGTGAAGGGAAATCTCTGGAAGGAGCCCTGCTCCATTTCTGAAGAGCTCTACTTGTGAAAAAGTTTTCCATAATTTGAGGGGATTCCCATCAATTGGGGAGTAGGTGAACAAGTTGTGGTATATGATTATAATGGAATATTACTGTGTTGGATGAAATGATGAGCAGGTGGGTTTCAGAAAAATCTGAAAAGACTTATATGAACTGATGCAAAGTGAAGTGAGCAGAACCAGGAGAACACTGTACACAGGAACAGCAACATTGTACAGTGATCAACTATGATAGACTTAGCTCTTCTCAGCAATACAATGATCCAAGACAATTCCAAAGGACACAAGATGAAAAATTCTATCCACCACCAGAAAAATAACTGAAGGTATCTTAATGCAGGTTAAAGCATAATAGTTTTCACTTTCTTCATTTTCCTTCATGTTTTTTTTCTACTTTTGGTCTGTGCCTTCTATTCACAACAAGACTAATATGGCAATATGTTTTGCATGATTGAACATGTATAACCTATATCAAATTGCTTACTGTGTCTCAGGGACAGGGGACTGGAGGGAGGGGGAGAGGAAATTTTGAACTCAAAATTAAAAAAAAATCAATGTTACAAATTGTCTTTACATGTAAAGGGGAAAATAAAATATTATTAAAAAAAAAGTTTTCCATTACATTTCACCTAAATTTATCCTTTGACAACTCGTTCCTAGGTCTGCCCTCTGAGGCTAACCAGAACTAGTCATTAGTTTCTCTCTTCCACAACTCATTAAGGACAGGTAAGTGCTCTCTTGCTTAGCTTGGGCATTAGCTTCCTATTAGCCATTTTTATTCTGTCCTTTCCAAGCCAAAGAGCATTCACTTTATCAGAGAAAAGAGAAATTACCTAGGTTAAGTTGCTGTGCTCTCTCTCTCTCCACTGTTAATAGTCAACAATGACTTCCATTGATAAAAGCAGTGTGGTAAAGTGGGTAGAGAGTTGACCTTGAAGCCAGGAATTCGAACCTTGCTTCTGACACTGACTGTGTGACCCTGGGTGAGTTACTTAGCCTCTCCATGCTTTAGCCACAAGGTAGATACTTGCATTTGTATAGGAAATTCTCTCACCTGAGATTTTTCTATCTGTTGTTGTTTAGTCATTTCAGTCATCTCTAACTCTTTGTGACCCCATTTGGGGTTTCCTTGGCAGAGATACTGGGTGGTTTGCCATTTCCTTCTCCAGCTCATTTTATGGATGAGGAAACTGAGGCAAATAGACTTAAATGACTTGCCCCAGGTCACATAGCTAATAAGGTCTGAGGTCAGATTTGAACTCAACAAGGTAAATCTTCCTGGCTCAAGCACTCCATCCACTATTGCACCACCTAGCAGTAAAATGAAATTAAATAAAAAGTCCCATCCCTTTTCTATCCCTCTTGTCCCATATAGTAGTTCATCCCTTCTTTGATCCCCATCTTTCCCCTAGTATAAACACTTGTATTTTGTTTAGTGTTCTTAATATTCATCACCAGCCTCAGCTCATTATACACCATTATTATAGATCATGCTTTTGTGTTCATCCTCTACTGTTTAAATCAAAGTTGGTGGGTGAATTCCTTGTACATTTGCACTGGTCTCTATGGAAGATTCCTCTTTGTTCTCATGTTTTCTGAATTTCATTTTTGAGAGCTTCTCGTCCCTCCTGGGTGAACCTTGGCAGATGTTTCAGTCATGGGTTCCTATTCATCTTTTCTCCAAAGTCCCTAAAATCAGCTCTCCAAAATCTAAGGTACACACCAGATTATTCCCAGATCTTTCCCCCTTATCCATTACAACCTCCACAGTTCTCATCATTTCTACTTCAGCAGCCAGTTCCTTCTTGTTGGTGAGAATTAGATGCAAAACAAAATCCCCAGAGTTGATTCCTCTACTTTTTGAAGGATCATCCTTATGACAAGTCAAGAAAGTATTAGGTATCCTGTTTTTTGGGGGGAGGGTCAATGAAAGAAAAACAGAGGATCAGAGAGAAGAAGAGAAGAGAAGGGAAGGGGAGAGAAGAAAAAGAGAAGGAAAAGAAAGGGAAAGGATGGGATGGGAAAGGAAAGGTAAGGTAAAGGATGAGATAGGATAGGATGGGAAGGGAAGGGAAAGAAAAGGAAGGTAAATGATAGGAAAGATAGAGATGGGAAGGGGTGGGGTGGGAAAGGAAGGGAAGGGAGGAGAGGGAAAGAAAGGGAGGGTAAAGGGAAGAGAAGTGAAGGGAAGGAGGAGGGAAGTGAAGGGAAGGGATAGGGAAGAAAGAGATGAAAAGGGAAGGAGGATGAAAGAGAAGGGAAGGAAGGGAAAATGAGGGAAGAAAAGAGAAGGGAAGAGAAAACAAGAAAGATCTAATAGATGTCTGGATTATTTAAGTCCCCTAGCACTACTATATCACCACTATACAATACCTCTATGACTGACTTGTAATCTGTTTTCTGAACTCCCTCATTTATTTCCTTTCTCTGTCTAGATGGTCTATAGTAAATTTTGATAACAATTTTGCTTTGGCTTCTGTTGCCATTGATTTTCATCCAAAAGTCCTCTCTGCTAGTTCCCAGATTCCCTCACATAAGTAATAACTATCCTGTTAGTTCTGAACAAGCTTATGTCCCTCCAGGGCCATGTTTCAGCAGTTCAGATCTGATTATGTCACCCTTTCCCCCAAACTTCTGCAGCTCCTTTACCTCTAGGATTAAACATAAAGTCCTCAGTTTACCACTTAACACTTCACAGGCTGCCTTGTTCTGACCTTTCCAGGCTTACTCTTTACTCTCTTTCACTAATCCTATGATTCCAAGCCACTGGTCTACTTGCTGATTTTTGCACATGGAACACCATGTCTTCTCTCCTTTCATCTACACTGGCTTCCCACACCCCATGCCTAGAATGCTTCCTTACCTCCTTCTTTGTCTCCCCAGCTTCCTTCAAAATTCCACTCAAACCCCACATTGGGCAGGAGGCCTATCACAGTCCCCAGGCTGCTAGCACCTTCTGTCCGAGATATTTCCCATCTACTCTCTATAATTTGTAATGGACCCAGTAATTTCAATGTTGTCTCCTCCATTAGAACATGAGATTCTTGAGGGCTGGTTTTTTTTTTTTTACCTCTCTTTGTATCCCTAGCCCATAGCACACGGTCTGTCACACAGTAGGCACTTATTAACTGTTTATTGACTTACTTATGAGGTCAAATTTGCCTTTTTTCAGGAGGCTTTCTAACTCATTTTGCTGCTTATCCAGTCTTCGCGCATTTGTGTATAGACATGAGAGACCAGGTTTTGCTAAAAATTTGAATGAGCAATATCAAAAGCACTTTCCTGATCTATCAATCTAATAATCCTGTCAAAAAACAAACAGAGGGGAGCCACTGGCCTCTCATTTTCCTGGGATGCTAGAAGAGACAGGATTGCCTTGAAATGGACAGAGTGACTTGGCAAAGCCTTCCTTTCCATATATCACTGCAACAAACAGGCCTCCTCTGCTGTCAGGAATCAGAACACCTCCTCGCATCAAATCAATATCGTTAATATAAAATAATAATCTGCCAAGAGGCACTTTGGTCCGTCCAACGCATCAGTGCAACCCTAATAACAAATTACTTCTTAAATCTGGGCCTTTCAAAATACCCTGGTTAAGCTTATAATGAGGAAGAGTTTCAGGTCATGGCCTTGAGGCTGCATTCTGGAGGGAAGTCATTTGGAATCTGTAGTTTAGCTGGCCAGCCCCTTGCCCAACAGGGGCAACTTCCTTTGGACTTGCTCAAGAGCCAAGCCATGATCCAGAGATTTCAAGAGAAGTGACTGTTTTAAGAGACTGGAGGAGAGAAGCATATTAGAACCTGAGCTGCTGACTTTAATCTACCTGGGGAATAGACGTCATCTTTGTGCCCCCCAACTAAGAGAAGGTCTTGTCCTCTGAGGAGAAGCCTTGGCTGCTTCCTTTGATGACAAGAGAAATTTGAGGGGCAAGAGGTAGGGACCAGACCTAACTGGTATGTAGAGCTTGGAAAAGCTTTCCTTATTTGTCATCCAGGTCAGTGAACTCGGGGAGTTAGGAAGACCTAGCTAGGTTCAAATCTTTCCTCTGACACTTGATCTAGAGCTGAGGATTTGAGTAAATTACTTCCAAGGTCCCTTCTCACTCTAAATCTATGATCCTGCAAACCTCCTGGCTTTGTCACTTTGGGCAAGTCATTTCATATTCTGGGCCTCAGTTTCCCCATTTGTAAAATGAGGTGACATTAGATGGCTTGTGAGGTGACTCTAAATCTATGACTCTATGCCCAAGTATTTGAAGGGCAAAGAGGAATTTACTTTGTTCTACTTTTCCCCAGAGGACAAAACCAGTTGGAAGTTGCAAAGAAGAAGACTTGGGCTGGATGTCAGGAACCATACTCTAATAATTAGAGGTAGATAAGGAGGGGAATGAGCTGCCTTTGGAAGAGTGGAGTTTCCCTTCATCATTGGTCTTCAAGCCAATGATGAAGGAATACTTATCTGCATGAAGTTGTGGGGACCCTTGGCTAGGAACTAGTGAGACTGAATGATCCTTGTCTGACACTTGACAGTCTCTGACATGAGAAGGACATAGAGTCACAGAAAGGTGGTGTCAGTTATCCACAGTAAGGGAGGGACAGAGCTGAGAGTAGATGTCTGCATTAGAGTCTAACTTGAAGAAGAGACTGCAGGTAAATGAAATTTCCACAGACAAGGAATCTGACTTCTATTTCACAGCTGCTCTGTGATCTCAGGCAAATACTAATACTGTGACCTTTCTGGGCTTCAGTTTCCCCACTGCTTAGATAGTAGTACCCACATTTTTCTACCATGTTGAACAAGAGGGGAGACACTTGTATAACTGACATCCTCTGGGGCTTTAATCATAAAATAATCCCTTACCCTGAATGGTGTTTTAACCTGTTCAAATTGCATTACATTCTATTCAATTCAACAAATATTGACTAAATGCCTATTAGGTGCAACCCACCCAGCTAGAGACTTGAGGATGCAGAAATGGAGAATTCAATGTTACTGTAAGAGAGGACTGAAACTCAAAGTAGCCTTCTGGAGGCAGCCTTCTACTCCATAATCTGGATGGCTTATCTCATCCTTACCACAGTCCCATGAAACTGAGAGGTGATGATTACCACCCTCTCACTAAGTAAGTAGTAATAGTTTGTTTTTGTCCAGACTTGTGATTTCACTGGTATACACAACTGCAATGACGAAACTCCCACTACAAACAGAGAATCTAGACCACCAACTCTATTGTTATTAACACTCTTAGAGAGTTGCCTAGGGAATTGAGAGGTTACACACATTGCCCAGGGTACTACATGCATTATACTTGATACTTATCAATCAACCAATTTGGTGCTTGTCATAGGAGACTCTTGCCATCGTGACCAGGCTGGAAGCATAAGGGTGATTTGGGTCCAAACTCACTACTGTTTGGCTTGGGAGTTTTGACCTATTCTGTTTCAAATTCATCAAGTTTACTTTCCCTAAGTCAACCTGATAGACTTCCTTCCAATTCCTGGACGTTCACCATATTAATGACAAACTTAGTTTTTAGATTGCTACAGCTCAGAAATACCATTCTCAAGAGTTTTGCCAGCCTCAGTTTTTCTGGTAGCTGGGATTACAGGCAAGCACTGTCATACTTGGTGGTGGCTGTTATCCAGTCATGTTCAACTCTCCATGATCCCATGTGGGGTTTCTTGGCAGAGATACTGGAGTAGTTTTCCTTTTCCTTCTCTAGCTTGTTTTATCGATGAGGAAACTGAGACAAACATGGTTGAATGACTTGCCCAGAGTCACACAGCTAGTAAGTGTCTGAGGCTGGATTTGAACTCAGGAATCTGAGTCTTCCTGACTCCAGGCACAGCACTTTATCCACTGTGCCACCTAGCTGCCCCATACATAGTGCTCAATCAATGCTTTTTCATTCATTCATTCACTTACTCATTTCTCAGTTATGCCAGGCACAATTTTCAGAGCATCTTAAAATTGGCAAAAGCACTTTACACACATTATCTTTATTTTTTTTCATTCAGATCTGTGATTTCTTCATTGCTATAAGGAATTCCCAGTGAGGAAACTCCCTTAACCAGATGCAAATGGCAGACTGTTCTACCACTGATAGAATAGAGAGCTTTCTAGGCACCCAAGAGTTAAATGACTAGCCTAGGGTCACACACCTAGTATGAATCAGAGGTGGAGAATGACCCCAGGCCTACACTATGGTTCCTACAAAACAGATGCAGGACAAATACCAAGTAAGCCTTGGTCTGGGATATACTCCATCCTCACCTCAGCCTCTGACTATCCCTAGTTGCCTTTAGAGTACAGCTCAGATGCCAACTGGCACATGAGACCTTCCCCTATGCCACTGGGTATTGGTCCTTTTTTCTCCTGAAATTACTTTATGTAGCTTTGTGATTACTTTAAAGTTTACTCATCCTATGTTTACATGGGGTAAGTTTACAATTTACATGTCAGATCTCTTCACCCCTCAGTAGAACACAAGCTCCTTGAGGGTAAAGATTGTTTGGTTTTGTATCCCTAGCTCTACTGCAATGTTTCGCATATAGTAAATTGTGAACTCCTCAAGGGCAGGGACTGTCTTTTGCCTTTCTAAATATTTCCAGAATTTAGCACACTGCTTGGCACACAGTAGGTGCTTAACAAATATTCATTGACTGATTAGGTAGGCATTTAATAAGTGTGTATTGGGTTGAATCAAATTGAATTAATGGCCAGGACCAGACAAGACCATAGCTTTTGGATATAATGAATGATCTCTTGGGTGGTATTGTTCCACTGTTAGGATATTGTCCTGAGTATGCAGCTTGTTTGAAAGTACCATGTTTTGTTATACTCTAGAAACTACTAGAGTAGCTTAGTGAAGGATGATAAGGGCCTAGGTCATTCCCCTGTGAAAGGAGGATGTATAAATAGGTCTTGGTCACAAGGCTGGCTCTGCTGGAGAATATGCCAAGGTTGTCCTATCTCACGTGGTTAAGTCCTGAGGCAAGAGCACCAGGTGGGATGTTTCTAAGGAAACACAGCAGGGAAATGAATGGGGATGCTCAGTCATTTATTTTGATCCTGGGGTGTCAGATGCTTTTGGCAAGTTCATGAAGCAATAGAGTAATTCTCTGGTGGACTTGAGTGGAGAGAAGACGCACTTTGTTGTTGCCATGGGGATGGATGCTAGAGTCTCCAATATTGTGTCAATGGTCCTTCAGAGGTGTATTTACCAGTCTTATTTCTCCTTTCTATCTTTCCTCCTTGGTCAATGTCCTTTCTGTTTTCACTAAATCACGTATGTAGTGGACTATCCAAAGCCCTTGACAAATATCCAAAAAAACATAATGCAAAGACACTTATACATTGTTAGTGGACCTATGAATTGGTTCAATTACTACAGAGAATTATTTGGAATTATATAAGAAAATGATCCTCTGTAAAAATGGGTATAATAATATGCAGATAATTTATTTCTCAGGGTTGTTGTGAGATTCAAATCATGTGAACTATTCATATTCTCTTTTATCTGGCAAACCCACAAAAATAAATTTACATAGTGCTTTGAGGCTGCAAAGTGTTTTACAAATACTATCTCATTTTATCTTCACAACAACTCTGGGGAGGTAAGTACTATTGTTATCCCTATTTTGTAGGTGAGAAAATGATTTGGAGAAAGCTAGTAAAATGCAGGATTTGAATTCAAGTCTTCCTAACTCCAAGTTCAACACTCTACCAACTACCAGACTTAGATGCCATGTATACACCATATAATAGGAGACATATACCCCCAAGGAAGTCAAAGGCAAAAGGAAAGGTTCCATATGTATCAAAATATCTAGAGAAACACTTTTTGTGGGAGCAAAATTACCAGTGGAGTGGAGAGGGTACTAGATTTGGAGTCAGGAAGTATTCAAATCCTTTCTCATATACCAGCCTTATGACCTATATATAACACTTCACTTTTCTCTGCCTCTCTTTCTCACATGCTAAATAAAGAGGTTAGTCTTGATGGTTATTTCCAGCTCTAAATCTATAATCCTGTTATTGGGGAATGACTGAACAAATTGTGATCAGTGAATGAGAAGAAATATTAGTGGGCTGTAAGAAAAGACACATATGAGGATGTCAAAGGGTGATTGCCTTCTAGGCACACTGGCTTCCTGGCTGTTTCTTACAAAGGATGCTCCAGCTCCTAATTCCATGCATTTTCATGACTGTCTCCAATGCTTAGCATGCTTTTTCTTCCTCACCTCTGCCTCTTTATGGTTTTCGTCAAATCTTAACTAAAATCCCATTTTCCACAAGAAGTCTTGCTCAGTTCCCATTAATGTTAGGGTTTTCCCTTTGGGATTTTCTCCAATTTATCTATTGTATGTCTTATATGTAGGCAGCTAGATGGTGAAGTGAATAAAGTGCCAGACCCAGAATCTGGAAGACCTGAGTTCCAATTCAGCCTCAGAAACTTCCTAGCTTGTGTGACCCTGGGCAAGTCACTTCACTCAGTTTGCCTCAGTTTTCTAATCTGTAAAATAAGCTGGAGAAGGATATGACAACTCACTCCAGTATCTTTGCCAAGAAAACCCCAAATGGGGTCATGAAGAGTCAGATATGATTGAAATGACTGAGCAACAATAAATGTTTTATATCTTATGTACCTAATGGTTTGCATGTTATCTCTTCCATTAGACTCCTTGAAGGTAAGGATTGTCTTTTGCCTCTTTGTATCCCTAGCACTCGGCACAGTGCCTGGTACATAGTAAGCATTTAATAAATGCGTTTTGACCTGACTTCAGAGAATAACACATACAACACTTCAGTGAGAATATAAAAAAGGATCAAGTCTCTGAGTAACTCAAATGCCTCATTTTAGTCCTGGATCTGAGGACACCTGCTTCCTTTCCACAGAGAGACAGAAAGGAGTTAAAATCCATATGCCGAATTGAAAATAGGGCTGAGTGCCTTTATAATTTTAGGCTCCCCATTAAAATACAAGAATCCCCGTAAGAGCTCTGCGGCATGAAGCATATGGTTCAGGGAGTAAACCTCCTTAAGGCCCAGGACATATGCTGAGTGGCTTGCCAGCCCACTTTTTAAATGGCTGTAGTAGGAAGGGGGTGGGGGGTATAGTGGCCCTGGGCATAGCATGGAACATCACACTCCAGAGCTCAATCATAAGCCACTAGATAATGGGATGGGAATTCACCAATGCAGGGAAACCTGGGCTGGTGCTGAGCTCTCTTCTCAGCCAAAGGCAGCCAGCCACTCTAATGGACAGCCATCTCCAAGGGATCTTTGGGGATTTCCAATTGCATTCAATTCATTTGGAATGTTGACCCTTGAATCACGGTACAGATGGAAGAAAACAGCTAAGGTTCTGCTTTCTCCTGATAATTTAGTTTCAGGACCATGGTTTTGTCACTTAACCCCACTGTGCCTGAGAGACTTCATCTATAAAATGGGAATGATTTTTCTTTACGTGTCTGAAGACACAGGGATAGATCACATTATAAGAAGCAAAAGGTACAACGGGAAGAACACTTCATTTGGAGTCAGATGCCTTGAGTTAAAATCTCATCTCTCTCAGTTGCTACTTGTGTGACCCTGGGTCAGGAAGGGACACCCCTTTCTGTGCCTCAGTTTCCTTACCTAGAAAATGAGGGGATTAGATTAGATTTAAAATCCCTTATAGCTCCCAAGCTATTATCCTACAATTTCTTATAGTCCCTTTTAGCTCTAAATTCAATGATCCTTTGAATAATCATAATTTCTTGTGTTGTGATAGAATTTCACAGTTTTCAAACTATGTTCACATCCTTTACCCCATTTGAATATTGTATTATTCTATTTAACAGATGAGAAGTGATATGGCTTACCCAAGGTCATCTAGACAGAAAGTGACAGACACTGGGGATAGGATCCAGGTCTCTGGACTCTAAACTCAAAATTAGCTAATCTGATGAATTAATCTGTGCTAAAATGATAATGACTGATCATGGGTCAATGTGCTACTGCTCCCAGAAATACTGACACTATTAAACCAGAGCCTCCTGGCGACATAATGTTTTAACCTAAAGAAGTGATTCCATAAAGGTTGGAATAGTGGAGCTAATAGAGGGCATTTGGGGGCATTATTCTCCAAAGCATACCACCCCTCCCTTATTATGCCAGACCAGGAACTAATTTCCTTCCTCAATTCAACTCAGCAAACATTCAGTAAGCCACAATTCCATGGCAGGCACTATATTGGGGTGGGGTAGGGAGGTTGAAGATGCAAAGCCAGAAATGAAGCAATCCCTGCCCTCAAGGAGCTTATAACCTTGGTCCTATTAGAACTTCTCATTCACAGAAATTCACTAAGAGAGAGAGATAAAAAGCATACCTTAGACTCAGGTTTGCGATCTGAGTGCTATCCTTGACTCTTCAGTCCCTCTTCCTCTCTCCGTATCCAATCAGTTTGCTCCCTTCTCTCTACTCCTACAGGCATTGACCCTGTTCAGGTCCTCAACACCTATTGTTCAGGCTATCTCAAGAGTCCCCAGCTGGGCTCCCTGCCTCAAGGCTCTCCATTCCACTCAGTCCTCCACATAAGCTGCCAAATTCATATCCCTCAAATTCAATGGTTCTGCTTCTTGTGTTTTGCTTTAAAGAACCCTTCATGATATGGCCCCAGTCTATCTTCCCAAACACATTCTTCCTCCTCTCACAGTCTAGGCTGGCTGGCTTTCTAGGGGTTAGTCTCACAGAATAGTCTCTCTCTCACCTCTGTAACTTTGTACAGCTTATTCCCCACTGTTGAAAGGCACTCCTTCCTAACTGCTGCCTCTAAGAAGCCTTTACTTATTTCCTTCTAAACCTTGCTCATGTGTTATTGACTACACAAAGTCTTTTCAGATCCCCTCAGGTATTAAGATCCCTTCCCCCAGGCCAGTTACCTTGACTCTATTTCATAAATACTCATATGGGCATGTTGTCTTCCCCAGTAGAATACAAGCTCATTGAAGGCAGGAACTTTAACTTAAAAACAAACAAGAAAAAAAACTCCAACATCTTGCATGAACTAATATTATGTGGCTAAATAGATGCTTAATAAACATTTGTATTGACTGAATTATAGAACTGGAAAGGATATCAGAACTCAACTGGTCACTTTACAGAGTTGTAAATGGAATTCTGGAGTGGAGAAAGTCATCCACAGCCAGTTAAGCAGCTAAAGTAGACCAGAGCTTGGAGGCATTGAACTAATGCTCCCATTTTAGAGATGAGTTAAAGAAATGAAAGACTTTCCCAGAAGCACTCAGCAGAGTGGCAAAGCTGGTATTTGAACCCCATCTTTTGCCTCTTAGTCACTTTCCATTGGAGAAGGAAATGGCAAAACAATCCAGTATTTTTGCCAAGAAAACACCAAATGGGGTCATGAAGAATTGGACACGACTGAAATGACCGAACAACAAACTCTTTCCATTATGCCATGCTGCCTCTTGGAAGGAATGCTGGCTATCAGGAGTAGAGAGAACCATGGTGGTAATAGGAGAGTGTGGGGGGGAGAGGCAGGCTTTCCTGGCACTTGAATCTCATGTTTAAGAGGCTTGATTTCTGGGAAACCCAGGCCCAGGTGGCCAAGAAGGAAGGGAAATGGCTTCATGCTCTATGTTATAAATTAAGCATATTATTCAGAAATGGTTCCTGGTGGAAAACAGCCAGGACCCAGGGGACCTCTGCCAAAACCCTGCTCATGTCAGGTGCCAGGAGAGCAAGGCCAAGACTGGTCTTATGGAGGGATGAGCTCAGATTGTGTATGAGGGTCAGTTCTCCCAGACATTTCCTCTGCTGTCCCTGGTGCCTCTTTGGACTCATCTTTCAGTATCTCTGTCTCCAAGCCCTGGACTTCTGGGGCTCATAGAATGACCCTCTGCCCAGCCATCACCACTCACGGAATCCCCAAGAAGATAACCTTCTTTGTATACATTTTTATGGATATCTCTTGTTTTTCTATCTTTTTTTGTTTCCCAATAGATCCCTCCCCTTCTCCTACCTAGAGGATACACCCAAAAGATAAAAAAAGAAAAGAGAAAAACAGAGCAGGTCACCAAAACTAACATATCAACTGGGTCTAAAAATAAATGCAGCATTCCACACCCATAGCCCCCAACAAATGCAATGAAGAGAGGGAGGTTGACGATCTTCTTCTAAACAGTGAGCTCTCTGACCCTTCTCAATGAAACCAACCAGCCTGCATTGCTGAGACTTAACTTCAGATTTCTTGGGTTGAGGGAATTCTAGAGGTCATCTAACCCACAGACTTCTCTTGGCACAGGGAAATCTAATAACAATCATAGCTATCTTTTACATAGTACCTACTATGTGCTAAGCATTGTGCTTTACAATGCTATGCGCTTTACAGACATTATCTCATCTGATCCTTACCACTTTGTCCCTCTTTTACAAATGGGAAACTGAGGCAGACAGAAGTTAAATGACTTGTCTGGAGTCACACAGCTAGTTAATGTCTGAGGCTGGAGTTGAATTCAAGTCTTCCTGATGCCAAATATAGCACTCCATCCACTGTGCCGGCTAGCTTTCCCCCTCTGAAAAAAACCTTCAGGGAAGGAGTCTTCTTCAAGCATGAATCCTAGAATGTCAGGATTTTCTAATAAGCCAGTCTTAATCAGCATGCATCTGTAAACCACCTACTGTGTGTTGGGCACCATATTAGGTACCAGACATACAAATAATAAAAGTGAAAAAATTCTTGCCCTTCATGGAATCATGAATGTGACTCACAACTGAAATAAATTCCTTCTATAAAATGCCTGACAAATGGTCATCCAGTTTTGCTCAAAGACCTCCAGTTTGGAGGCTAGGTGGCCTCACTGGAGGTGATAACACTGCATGTAGCTGAAAACTGAGATTTTGACATCATTCCTATCATGCAGCAGTCCATTCATTCATTCATAGACTTTTAAAGCTATATGAGCCCTCAGAGATGATCTAAATCAATCCATTTCATGGATAAAGAGGACCACAAAGGATAAATGACTTCTCCAAGGTCACCCAGCATAGAGTGTTCTCCATGTACCATATTGCACCCACTACCTCCATGCCTTTTCATGTTGCATGTCTGGAATGCTCTCCATCCTCATCTCTGCTTTTTAGAATTCTTTGCTTCTTTCAAGGCTCAGCTCAGGAGCAGATTCTATGGGAAACCTTTTGTGATTCATCTCATGGTTAGGTCTCTCCTGCCAAATTACTTTGCATTTACTTTCTATGTATGAGGCAGTTTTTGGGTGCAGTGGCTAGAGAGCTGAACTTGGAGTCAAGAAGAGTCTGGGGTTTCAGATATATGCTAACTGTGTGACTTTGGGCAAGTCACTTAACCTTTATCTGCCTCAGTTTCCTCAACTATAAAATGTGAATAGTAATAGGATCTACCTCCCAAGGTTATTGTGAGGATGAAGTGAGATAATGTTTGTAAAGTGCTTAACACAGTTCCTGTCATGCAGTGGGTGTTTAATAGATACTTGTTCTAGCCCCATCCCTTCCCTATATACTTTAAATTATTTCTTGGTGTGGGTCATTGTGGATAGGAGCTATCAGTGGATAGCTCCTAAAGGGTAGAGCCTGTTTGGTGCCTGTCATTTAATACAGAATTGGTACTTAATTAATGCTTATTGAATGAATAAATAAAAGAGATGTGCTCAGTGTCTTGAGGTAAGAGCAAGTGAGAAGAGAGAAACAGAGAGAGGGAGAGGGAGATGGAGAAGAGACAAGATGAGAGAGACAGAAAGGGGGAGAGAGAAAGAGAGAGAAGGAGAGGAAGATGGAGAAGAGACAGGATGAGAGAGACAGACAGAGACACAGAGAGACAGAGAGAGACGCGGAGAGAGAGGAACAAGGCAAACATCTCCTTCAAGCAGAAAGTAGTTGCTGGGAGCTCTCTGCTTACAGGGTGAATTATGCCCAGAACATGATATAGTGGAATGCCAGCCCTGTGTCTCATAGGGGCCCTTTTACACCAGCAGTTAAGGGGCTTTGTTTCCCACAGGGACTCAGGGTCTGTTAGCACAATGTTTCCCTGTTTCCTTCCACTCCTCCATTTCCCTGATATGGAAGGCAGGGGGCCATCCCAAGATGGGTGAAGAGTTATGAATCCCAGAGGTATGATTTCCCCTGTGACCTTAGGGTGCTTGAGGTCTGATTTCCCCCTTGTCCAATTAGGAGGTAGCTAGGTGGTGCCTTAGTGTGCAGAGCACTGGACCTGGGGGTCAGGAAGACCTGAGTTAAAAGATGACATCAGATACTTGCCAGCTGTGTGACCCTGGGCAAGTCACTTAATCTCTGTTTGCCTGAGTTTTCACCTCTACAAAAATGAGACTAATAATAGCACCTACCTCACACTGTTGTTATGAGAATCAAATGAGATAATGACCGTAAAGCACCTAGCACTGTGCCTGGCACATAGTAGGTGCTTGTTGGAGAAATAATTATGATTGCTATTACTAGAAGGCTCCGTGTGTGGTGGGGGACCGATGAAGGCCCCAACAAAATAAGGCAGTTGATAGAAGATAACTTAAAAGATCTGTAAATATTAGTGGATAGCAGATCTATAAAAAATAATTTCTCCAACTTAAAGTCTGTAAGCTGCTTTTTACATGTCAACCCAACTGAATGGTCATGATACCCCTGGCTGGTAAGGGCTATTTTTATACCATTTTTACAGATGAAAAAACTGAGACTCAGACAGGTTTGTATCAATAACATCTAGCATTTAAATAGCCCCCTGACCCTCCCAACAATTCTGGGAGGTGGGTGCCATTTTTATGTGAAGGAACTGAAGGAAGTATAGGTAAAGTGATTTACCCAAGGATGCCAGATCTGAGACCAGATTTGAACTCATGTCTACCTGACTCCAGGTCCAGCTGCCTCAAGGTTGAATGAGTTTGAGTTCCTCCAGCCAATGTGCTCATTTGATAGATGAAGAAACTGAGGGAGAAGGGAAGTGACTCACCCCAAGGTCACACAGGTATTAAGTGGTAGAACTGGGATTTGAACCCAGATCCTTGGGTTCCATATTCAATGCCTTTTTATGCTGTCCCCAGTTTCTAGAATGGGGCAGCTAGGGGGTGCAGTGGATAAAGCCCCAGGGTCTGGGGTCAGGAAGACCTGAGTTCAAATCTAGCCTCAGATACTCACTAACTGTGTGACCCTGGGCAAGTCACTAAATCCTGTTTGCCTCATTTTCTTAATATGCACACACAAAAAAGTCAAGAAAACCCCAAATGGGATCACAAAGAGTCAAATACGACAGTTTCTCGAGGACCCATCCATTATCCATTCTGTCCCATGTGGCCTGTAAGTCTTTACCTAAGGCAGGGCTGTATAGACAGAAAAGCTAGAGAGCTGGACTGTATTCACAGAATCAGAGTATTCAGAGATGGAAGGGACGTCAGAGGTCAACTGGTGCAACTCCCTTGTTTTACAGATAAAGATATGGAGAGGGGAAATTACTTGCTCAAGATCACATGGGTAGGTAGAAACAAAGCTAGGATTCGAACTCAGGCCTTTTGCCTCCAAATCTCCTGCTAGCTGCTAATGAAGGGAGAGGAAGAATGAATGCATTACAGATGGCAAATCTGTCAAAGGAAGGCTGCCCAAAGGCTGAGATTGCACATTTTCTTCTGGTAACAGAACAAAAGGTCTCTTGTCCCTGAGGAGGAGAATCTTGCCTTGAGAGTCAGGAGATGTGATCTGGCCTGGTGATGGACTGGGCCCCTGTCCTGTGCATGCACACACATGCACACACATGTACATACACGTACATACACACACACACACACACACACACGCCCGTGCATTTTGGAGGCCATAAAGGAGCTCAGCTTACACTCTTATGGTCAGTCCCTGCCCATCTCCACACAGAGCTCCTAAGCTGGGAGAGATGAGAGGTCTTCAGTGAGCTTTTCACAGAAGCACTTAAATAAATAAAAGTCCATTTCAATTTAACTTGAGAGTCACCGCAGGCAAATAACCCTGAGTCACACCCAGCTAGGGGACAAGGAAGACCGTGGGGACAGCAATGACCATAAGCAAGCACACTGACCTCTTTAGCAAAAGCCCAGGTTTGCTGCACCTTTCATCAAGTGTCTGAAGGGGTCCCCACTGAGCACAGGGTTCCAGGAGTTTATTTTGTGGTAGCTTTCAGAGCCACTGAATTTAACTCAACAAACATTTATTAAATGCCTGCTATATTCTAGGCACTGCAGTAGGCCCTAGGGGTATGAAGACAAAGAAGAAACAGTTTGTGTTCTCAAGAAGCTTATAGTCTAAAAGGGAGATGAGAGGCCACTGTGGCCAGGACAAGCAAGATTACCCCAGCAGTGTAGTTGATAGAGAGCCCCAGAGTCAGGGAAGAGAGGAAGAAAGGGAGGAAGGAAGGAAAGAAGGAAAAAAGAGAAAAGGAGAGAGGGAGAAAAGAAAGGAAAAAGAGGGAGGAAGGAAGGGAAAAAGGAAAGAGGAAGGGAGGGAGAGAGGGAGGGAGGAAAGAAAGAAAGAGGAGGGAAGGAAGAAGGGAGGAAGGAAAAGAGGAAAAAAGGAAGGAAAGAAGAAAGGGAAGGAGGAAGGGAAGAAAGAAGGGAGGAAAGAAAGGAAAAAAGAGGCAGGGAGGAAAGAAGGAAGGAAATAAGCATTCAGTAAGTGACTATTATGTGCCAGGCATCATAAAGAAACAAATGCCAGCATAAAGAAAGATAGGCCCCACCCTCAAGAAGCTTACCTTCTAATGGAGGAAAGCGCTGGAGGGAACTGAAAAGGAGGAAGGGGAGGGAAATGGAACAATGAAAGTCCCCAGCCCTGAGGCACAATTTTGAAGGCTTACAGACTGATATTCCCTGTGAAGAAGGCAGCAGGAGTGATTGGATGTTCCAGGGTGAGATTCAAGTCCTACTACTGAATAGTTGTATGACCTTGGGCAAGTCCCTAAACTCTTGATGCCTCAGGTAGCTTTCTAATACTCCAATCAGAATGCTCTGATGGAGGGAGTTTCCTCATTTGAGTGTTCCTTATACCAATGAAATGACAGGTTCAGTTTCTAACACAGGAGGATAAATAATAGAGCTGACATGGACCTTAGAATCATGGAGTACAACCCTCTTATTTTACAGAAGAGGAAACTGAGGCTCAAAGAGGGTAAGTGGATTGCCCCTTGTCATAGAGATAAAAAATGGCAGAGATGAAAATTGAACCCAGGTCCTCCATCTCCAAATCCCACACATGGATTGCCTCTCCAGTGGGAGAGTGGGACAAAAACGCAGAGAGGTCCAGGTGAAATTCTGTGAGAGATCTGAGGAGGAAGAGATGACTTTCTGTTGAGAATGGGGAGAGGAGGATCAATGACTGGAAGGGGTGCTTCAAGGAAGGCTCCATGGAAGATGAATTTCACCAAAATGGGCTGTGGGAAGAGTCCATTCTAGGTATGGGAAAGTAGTGAAGTGACAATGTCTGAGGGATGAAAAATGATCCAGTTGGGTCAGAATGTTGAAGATGTGAAGGCGAGTACTGTGACATAAGACTGGAGAAGTAGGCTGGAGCCAGATAATGAGGGCTTTGAAGGCCAGGAAAAGATTCTCATTTATCAGAAGTCCCTGAAAGTCTTTGAGGACATGAAGGATCAGGGCAGTGAATTAGGTTTATCCAAGGAGCAATATGGAGGATGGATTGGAGAGAAGATAGTATAACAGTAGTAATACTAAAACATACAATTTTAGAACCATCTTCATACCTAATCCTCCTTGTTCTACTATGGATGTCATCCTCCTACCAAATTTGATGCGAAGACAGGCTCAGGTCAAAACAAGTCTTAACTCTTGAGGCAGTCACGTGGAAGAGGGATAGCTTAGTTCTTCTTGATTCCAAAACAATGAGTGGGAGTTTTGAAGACAAAAATTTGAAGATAGAAAGAGAGACAGAGAGGCTTGAAGTCAGGGAAAATTCCTGAATGATGTAAGCAGCCCCAAAGCAAAATATTCTTCCTGGGAAGTTGGTGGGGTCCCCCTTCTTGGAGGTCTTCAAGCAGAGGATGGATGGTACTTTGTCAAGGAATTTCTAGAGGGAATTCCTCTTCTATATGGGTTGGATTAGTTGGCCTTTCAACTCTTAAATGATGGGATTCTGTGATATAGAAAGTAAACTCAAGAGAGTGCTAATTAGGTGAATCACGCATGGCCTCCCATGGCGGCACCGAGCTGAGCGTTGGCCTAACTTACTTTATAAAAAGCTCTAGGATGGAACCACCCAAAGTCTTGCCTCACTGACCCTCTAACATGGGTTTGGCCCTGTCTGGAGCTGATCTCATGATTGCCTGTACCAAGCCAGTCAGCATAGAGGGGCAGAAGGCTAAGTAGCATTAACAGAGAGAGACCGATAAATACAGAGAAGAGAAAGGCCAGGTTGAAGGGGGTCAGCTCATTTATGTGGAGGGCACAGCAGTGGATATGGCCAGCTTGAGATGAAAATAGAGAAAAGCTCAATGACTTTCCTGGGCTCTGCTGAGGGCTATGAACAGAGAACAGAACCTGACAGATTTAACGAGCTGGATTCAGGTTTCCCTTCAAAGAGACTTTATAATGTAAGACAGGCAGAGTCCTGGGAGGTGGCCTCCTAATTGAGAAATAAGTGACTGGGTTATTCCATGACTCAATGGTACCTTCAATTCATTTACACTAGAAACTCTCGCCAGCTCTTCTTACTTCATTGCCAGAGGCAGGTCAGCCGGGCCCAAAGGGAGGCAGATATGGAGGTAGACTTTCTAATCATTGGAGATTTCTAAAAATAGAGTAGGCAGCCTTGGGAGATGGAAGGATGGGCTTCTCCATAAATATAGACCCTAAGTAGAGGCAGGATGACCACATGGAAGGGGAGAAGACTATTTAAATAGCCCCTGCTTTGTGATAGACATTGTGCTAAGTTACAAGCGGATGAAGTTACACTGGATTTTCACCACAACCTTGTGAGATAAATGCTCTTATTATCCCCATTTTACAGCTGAGAAAACTGAGGCAAGCAGAGGTTTAAGTAACTTGACCAGGATCGAACAACAAGTAAGTGCCTGAGGCAGGATTTGACCTCAGGTCTTCCTGACTCCAGATGTGACTCTCTACTCCCTGTGGAACCACCAACAGCAGGGATGATGTGGACTCACTTTGGGGGTAGGTACTGGACTAATTCCCTTTCAGAATTCCTTAGATTCTGTAGTGGTTCATACTGAGAGATATTTCTAGGGAATTTTTATAGCTGGATACTCCAGGAAGGGCCTGAGACACTGGTTCTGGGTGGATCTGGGGAAGATTTTGGAAAGAATCCTGGAAGTGGCTTCTAGTCCAAGCTAATGATATACATGTCTTTGGATCAACCAGGGAAACTGAGGTCCCTCAATCTCTCTGGGGTTCCTCTTTAATATAAACTAAGAGTGTTAGAGTAGTGAATGAACCACTTCCCCTCCCCCAGCCCCTTTTTTCATCTCTAAATGGGGGGGGGGAGGGTGGGCTAGAAGATTCTAAGATCACTTTTCAAGCCTCAATCCTAAAATAGAAAGACAACAACAACAAAATGTCAGTCTCTAAGGTCCCACTTGGCTAGCTCCATGCCTGGCATGTAGTAAATTTCCTATCTCACATGGAAATCACTTGTATTCATGGAATTGTCAAAGATGGAGGAGTTCTTTGGATTTTGTTGTTCTCCAATTCATTATGTGGTTTAAATAAGTTCTCTAGGAAAGAGAAGAGAGGAGAGAGAGAGAGAGAAAGAGACAGAGAGACAGAGAGAAAGAGAGACAGAGAGAGAGAGGAGAGAGAGAAACAGAGAGAGAGAGACAGAGAGACAGAGGGAGAGGAGAGACAGAGAGACAGAGAGACAGAGGGAGAGGAGAGACAGAGAGACAGAGAGAGAGAGACAGAGAGAGAGACAGAGGGAGAGGAGAGAGAGACAGAGAGACAGAGAGAGAGACAGAGAGAGAGGAGAGAGAGAGAGGAGAGACAGAGACAGACAGAGACAGAGACAGAGAGACAGAGAGAGAGAAAGTGAGTGAGTGAGTCTTGTCTCGGTGGATCTCTGTTATCCAGCTTTGTGTCTTGTTTTATGCTCATTATAAACTAATCTAGACATGCCACTATTATTTCACATTCCTCTTTACATTCCTCTTTCCTAGTACAAGTTTAATTAGAATGTAACTTAGACTAATGCATCCTCCGGAGGGATGGGGTCAGCGTGTGCGCGAATGGAATTTACGATGGTCTGATGAAGGAGGAAAGAATTCTTTGCTGGGTTGGGAGAGAGAAACATGACTTGTTCCTGATCATCTCAAAAGAGAAGGAAAGATAGCAGATGCTTTAGAGAGGCTGGGATCCAGAATCTTCACTAATCCTTATTTCTGGATAAAAATGGGAAAGAAATTGTTTGGGTTGGACTTGAAGTCGAGAAGACCTGGGTCTCAACTAAGTGTTGATGGGCTACACATTGAGATCAATGTCTTCATCGTTTACCAGTGCGGAGGTTGAAGCCAAGGGAGGTAAAGGGATTTGCACAGTCAGATTCTTCAAGTATTCTTAGGACTGTGGGCTTAGAACTAGAGGACTGGAGAGAACTAGACAGAAGTTCTTCTTCTACCTGAGATAGTGTTCTATTTTCCAAATAGTGTACTCAGTGATTTGCTCTCCCTCGTTAGCAGCATGAAGCACCGCAAAGAGTTCTGTCTGATGTTTCTAAGTCATAGAACCTCACACTGAGTCCAACTTGTCCCTTCCCAAAATTCTCTGTGCAATTCATAACCACTGATAGGTCAAGACTTCCAGTAAAGAGGGAACCTACCACCTCCTGGGCAGTCTCTTCCACTTCCAGCTCCAGGTCTCATGGTTAGGAAGTCTTTTTTATGACATTTTTATGACGTTTATAACATTAAGCTCAAGCATCAGGCTTTGTAGCATTCTCTTTGAAACTTCTATCCCTCACCTGGAATACTGCCCTGGGACCAAGTAGACCAAAGGGAATCCTTCTTCCCAGTGACAATCCTTCAGATACTTGGAGAGAACAGATGTGCCCCAGGTTCACAGATTTAGAGCTGGGAGGTCCCTTCCAGGGGGCCAATATCCTAATTTTATAGACAAAGAATGCAAGGGCACATGGGAGCAAGTAAATCAGCTGCGCTATGAAGACAGGGCTTCTACTCCCAAATCAAGTGTGTTGGTATAGCCCATTCCTCTCCAGGAGATTTGGTAGGCACAGATCAGAGCTTGGGTATAGATGGAGGCCTCAGGTACCTCAAGTGGCTGTAGGGACATTTCCTTGACCTGGGATGTAGGGAGTGTGAGAGAGAGAAGGTGGGGAAGAGAACAGGGGAGGGGGATTGGCCCATTTTTTGTTGTTGGTATTTGTTTGGGAGAGGGAAAAACGGCCTGTTCTGAATCTCTGAGGAATCTGGGCTCAATTGAGGCTACTGGGTAGGAGTGGACCATCCTTGACCATGACCTCCTGGGCCTCTGCAACTACAGTCTGGGCTCAGTCAGGCCTGCATGGATGGGAAGGGACCAACCTTGACCATGACCTTTGCCTGGTGGAGAAGGCAGGAGGAAGGAGAGAGGGAGGGAGCTTATTCTCCTAGGCATTCAGATTAGTGCAAACTTCAGTAGCTTGTTGTTACTGGGTTTGGATTGTTCAAGGGAAAAAGAGTCTCCCTTTCCCTCCTTAGAGCTGGTACTGATGAAGCTTGACATCATTAAACTGGAAACCATAAACTCAGCTTTCTCCAATTCTGCGGGACTGCGCCTGAAGCCACACTGATAACCTCGTTATTATTATTGAAGGCATTTGCATATGGAGGAATTGTTCCTTTGATTAAAAAAAGAAGAAAAGGACTTTCAATCTTTTGTCCTCTCCTGGAAGTACAGACTGGTCCAGGATTCTGCAGATGCCCCAGCATCCAAGATTGATGCCCTGAGCACTGGCGGGGAGAGGGCAGAGGTAGCAAGATGGAGATTCCAATAGCAAAGAACCCAGGAAAGGAAGGGGAGATCACAGGCTGGCTGTTCACACTTAATGCCTGCCAGGGACCTCAGGACACTCAGGGACAGCAGTTATTCCTGAAGCCTACCTGAGAGCTCACAAGGTGAGAAGTCATTAAGACATGTCCACTTAGTATTGAGGTCTGGTTTACCCTCTGTCTTGTGGCCCTGTTTGCCCTAGGACGACCCACGTTCCATTTCTTTGGGTCAGAGGATCATGGGATCATGGACCTAGAGTGAAAGGGATTATCAAGGCCATCTAGTCCAACTGTAATTTTACATGTAGAGGAAACTGAGTCCCAATGAGGAGAAATGGTTTGCTCAAGGGGGTAAAGATCAAAGGTGGAATTTGAATCCAGATCCTTTCCCATTTTACAGAGGGTGAAACTGAGACCCAGAGACTTACCCCAAACCAACTCCTTTGGGTAGTTAAGTACCACAGGTATTACTATTCCCATTTTACAGATGAGCAAATGGAGACTCAAAGACCATCGGTCCTTCTGACTTCAAGCCTAGCACTCTATGCACTACACCAGGCTCCCTGGGAACAACAGAGAAGGTCACCATATTCTAGAAGGCTCTCCTAGGGCCAAATGGAACATGAGGGCCTAGAGATAAGAGAGCCGGGAGAGGCTTACACCTTTGAATGTCACCTGATAATATTTACCAGGCTCCATGTCCTCATACTGCCAAGGGTGTGAAAAGGGACTTGGAGATGTCTGTTTCCCAGTTTTGCCACCTGCATACCCTAAATTAATGGTTACCTCTTGAGAGGACAAAAGCTTGGGAAGGAAGAAGAGGGGTCATGGTTTGACCTCAAGGGATATATGGCCAACCAATCAGAGGGTGGGAAGATAGGCCACTTTCCCATTCTTGCTGTGAAAGCCAATTGTGAGGGTTTTCCACAAAACAACCATATCTACTTACTCTTCTCCCTTCCCCCCCAACACTTTACCAATCTTCTCTTTGTCATTATTGTAAGGTCCCAAACTCTCTCTTTTCTCAGTGTCTTAGGGCAGAAATAAGGTAAATTAACTGCAGGTGCTAATGGGACAATTTCAATCTCTCTCTTCCATCCCACCATGAGGCTGTGGCAGCCACTCGTTAGAAGGCAGGTAATGCTTCTGGTGGTAACAATGACATTTCAGATCATTTTTATTTTGAGATGGATGGAGTCATGCTGGGAGGGACGACATGGATGAATTGTGATTTGAATCACAGAAATCCTTCTATTAGCTTTCCCTCCAAACCCCTTCTTCCTCCAGACCTCTTGATATCATCCTTGATTCCTCCCTCTCCTTTATCCCACCTAGGCAAATTGATGCCAAGTCTTGGCATTTCTAACTCTACAGCAGCTGCCCTAGTCACTCCTCTTCTTCACTGGCCCTTCCTTCTAGCCAAGACCCTCATTGCCTCTTCTCTGAACTCTTGTAGCAGCCTTCCAAGCGATCTCTCTACCTCAAGTTTCTCCTTCCTCCAATCCATTCTCTCCCTGCTAAAGGGATTCTTCTTAAGAGCAGATCTGACCACATCACCCAAAACATTCCAATGGCTCTCTATCGATTTAAAAATCAAGTTTTATCTCATTCTCATCTCTTGCTTTTTCATCTAAGTTTTATTACAGTATAGTAGCATATATGCATGCTTTATCAATAAATCAATATACACAAATTGAAGGCATATGAACAAAACAATTTTATTGATAGGAGTTTGTTGTTGTTTAGTTGTTTCAGTTGCGTCTGACCCTTCATGACCCCATTTGGGGTTTTCTTGGCAGAGATACTGGAATGGTTTGCCATTTCCTTCTCCAGCCCATTTTATGAATGAGGAAACTGAGGCAAAGAGGGTGAAGTGACTTGCTCAGGGGTCATCCAGCTAGTTAGTGTTTGAGGCTGGATTTGCATTCTCATCCTAACTCCAGGACCTAAGTGGGGCTCTATCCGTTGTACCACCTAGCTGCCCTATTGATAGGGGTTCGTAATCAAAAAAGTTTTTATACCACTGTTCAAAATAATCAGCAAAGTCCCATATGTCCTGTGATCTTCTGTGGTTTGTCCTGACTCCGAAGGACAACTGATGGCATTCCTACTGTGCTTTAACATATTGAAGATGTTTCCCTTATATTATCTCATATGAGACTGACAGCAACCCTGTGAAGGAAATGACTCTCATTCCCATTTTACGATGAGAAAACCGAGTCTGAGAGAGGTGAAGTGAGTTTCCCAGAGACACAGAGCCAGTAAATATTATCAGGTGATATTCAAACCTAGGTCTCCTTGACTTCAAATCTAGCACTCTATCCAGTATGCCTTGAAGCTTCTCATTTAAATGTCTGTATACTGCACATATATACTTCTATATATACATGTTGTCTTCCCTGCTAGAATGTAAGCTCCTTGAGGGTAGGAAGTATTTCATTTTCAGTCTTTGTATCTCTAGCACCTAATCTAGCACTTGGAACTAGAGTAAACATTCAACAAATATTTGTTGATTGATTTCAAAAGAACACAATAAAACAACCAACTTTTCCCCAGACCTAAACCCTAGTAGAAGATGGTAGAGAGGTGTATGTGAATTCCTGGAGAACTAAGGGCATTCCCTCAGGGGACTACTGTCCTTGCCCTACCCAGTTACTTCCACTCATTGGCCCTGATTTGAATCAGGTAGACCCCCAGGGCTAGGGGCCAGTTGTGTGGTTTGAGATTTTTCTTCACTGTGCCCTTTTGCCATCTCCTGTGCTTTCTAGAAGGTTTCCTTTCAAGTGTGTCTGGAAGGTGACAGCATCCCTCTCCTGTTCTTCTGGTGATTAATGGCTTTATTTGATTGAAAACATGGTGCTGTGCCCTGTCCTCTCCAACCTCCCTGTCAAGAAGTCCTTATTTGGCTCTTTGGAGAGGGGCTTCACCTTGGTGCCCCAGTCTTTAATTGAATAACTCTCAGCTCCAATTTATTCCATTTGGCTAGGAATTAGATTTTGCCTGGCTATTTCTAGGCTCCATTTCAACAGAACCTCATCAAAGAGGGTCCCTCAGCTGGCGACACTTGTCAACCTGCATCTGCTGCTGGTGTACCTAAAGACAACAGCGCCAGAAAGCCGATGGCCGCCATGTTGAATGCAGCATACAGTAGCAATTCTTGGCTCTTTTCGAGGTGACGACTTTTTCCTAAAGGAGAGCCAGGTTAGTTGTTGAGTTGGCTAAAGTTGGTGGCCTTTCTAATCCTTGCCAGTCACATGAATACAGATGGGTAGTAGAGGAGGTAGCACAGGGGTCCTGGTTCCCCTGGAACCTTATGACATAGAGGTTAGTAATGTCAAGGAGAGTGCTTTTACTCTTCTTTTTCTCAGTGATGATAAATGTGCTTGAACAGGTCTTGAATCCCAAATGGCAGAACCCGGTAGACTCTTTGATTCTAATGAGAATTCTGACAATCTAAGTTCCTTGGGAACAAGAACTGTTTCATTTTTGTCTTTTTATCTCCAGCACATTTTGTGATTAAATGACTGAAAAAAGAATTTCTAAGGTACTTAGTATATGTCAGGCACTCAACTAAGCTACTGAGGATACAAATACAGGGTGTGAGTGAACAAGACGGTCCTGCCCTCATGGAGTATACATCTAATGAAGGAAGACAACACTTAAAGGAGCTAGAAAGTGGTGGATGAGAAGGGTTGGTATGGTTTGGAAATGGTCAGTGGTGTATTTTCCAGGCTCACAAATCAGAGCTCAGCGTGTATTTAATTGAACTGAGTTATTAAAAAAGAGATGAATATATCAACTCTATCATTCATTCATCAAACATTTATAAGCTCCTACTATGTGCAAGATATAGATGCTGGGGATACTGCAGTGAAAAGCAACACAGTCCTTGCCTTTATGAGCTTATAAAATAAAGGGAGGGGGCATAGACTATATGCACACATATGTATATATATGCACATGCATACATATAAAGAACATGCACACAAGATAGGCATATATCACACATATAGGGTGTGTACATTATATATATATACACACATAGCACATGTACACAATATATGTATATACACATATATAGGATATACACATACATGTATATTTTACACACATATGTAGGCTATGTACACAATATATGCATATGTAAACAATGATACGTATATAATATGTGTATATACATATATACACATAAGTCTCTCCTGTTTCCATCCTTTTGCTTTGTAAGTAATCTGAGATGCCTCAGTTGTCTAAGGTGAAGGAGTGGATGTAGGAAGCAGGCCCCAGGCAATAGTGTAGCCAGCAGCCAGGTCCCCAAAGCCTCAGAGGCCTACTTCTTCTGCTCCAGAAGTGACCAGGCCACCTTCCTCACTCACTGCAGGATGTTGAATAGAGCCCAGAGTTGTCCTACCTTCACTGGTTTCCAATTCACAAGGAGTAGAGCACAGCTCTGCCGTCAGAGCACCCCTGGCATATCACCTTTTAAACAAGCTTTTGATGATACAGGGAAGACTTTTAATTAAAGCATCTGTTTATTATCTCAACTTTAATTACATATTAACATTTTTTCTTCATTTTCTTTTTTTTCATTTTGCACAAAGCCAAGCTGGGGCCATGGATTGGGCAAGGAAAAGCAAAGCCTAATTTCTTTATAGAGAACTGCCCTGCCCTCCATCCCCTTCCCAACCCCAGGCTGCTAAAGGGGTATGTATGGGGGGAGTGGAATATAATAAGGTAGGCAAATGAGGTTACAGTAGAAACCATACTGGATTTCAAGTTAGTAGGTTCAAATTCTACCTCTGTGACTCATTTTCCTCAACTGTAAAATGAGGGAGTTGGAGTAGATTGCCTCTAAGCTTGCTTCTACCTCCAAATCTATGATTCTATGGCTTCACTTAAACTTTCTGGGTCTCAGTTTCCTCATCTGTAAAATGAGAGAGTTGAGGTAGATGGTCTTCTCTAAGATACCTGCCAGCTCTCAGGGCTATGGCTACTGAGATTCTAAGTGGGCCCAGGCTGACCCAAAGAAGATCTGCTTCCACACACTAGGCAAAGTGAAGATGGTCCCCAACTTGGGCACCGTCCACAGGGACATCACTGAGAGATTTCCCTCTGCTGCTGCTGAGACTTTTGTGGCTGACGACAGCAAAAGGCAAACTGGCATCCCCTGGGTCTCCCAACCTGGCAGAATGCTCTGTTTTTCATGCATTGTTTTAAATGACATTTGGCTGACAAAGAGTTCTAGACAAAGAGGAATGGTGGCTGTAGCTTTCTGTTTGAGGGAGGCTGGGCTGTTTGCTTGGCAAGTCTGGTTAGCTGCCTTCCTCCCCTCATTTTACAGAGAAAAACTGAGACTTAGAGACATGATTGCTCAAGGTAAGAACTGACAGTGCAGGGATTTGAACCCAATCCTCAGATTCTCAATCTATGGCAGCAAAGCTTATCAAGCTTCAGATGCAAGTCTCCATAAGAGGGATAGCACATTGACATATATATTCAATAAAAGTATATAGAGCTAAGAGTTTCTCCTTTCCTAACCCTAAGCCCAAACTTAAACCCAAAGCCTCTTTCTTCCCTCCCTTCCAGAACACAGGGCTTTGCTGCTCTCTCTCCCACCTCACTCTTACCCTTTGCACAAACCCTCCCATCTCCAACATTCTGTGTTCTAAAGATCCTCCCAGGTCCGACATCTGCTGTTCTAAGGGCCTTCCCAACTCTGACATTCTGTGTTCTAAGGCCCAGTTCTTCTATTCCTTGATTCTGTGGTTTTTTTCTCCCCATTTCTAGCTCCTGCACTGCTGGCACCACCATCTGACAGGCTCCTTTCTTGGCATCCATTAAGACTCAAAGGCTCCATTTCACAGGTAAAGGAGAGAGGCAAAGCAGGCTAAGGAAGCAGTCTGGGACAGCTGTGGCCGCTGGCCAGAAAGCCCAGGCCCAGGCCCGAGGGCCAGCTGCTGGGGTTCCTGCCGCACCCCCCAGCTCCGGCCCCCACTGTTGGGCTCCACCAGGAGCCTCTGCGACAGTGGAACAATTTAATTCCGATTACAGTATAAAAATTAATAACATTAAAATGTCATGATCATCCCACACTAATTAAGCATCTAATGAATAATTAGCTGTGGACACATCTGACATTTTTGGTCATTAATTTGAGCAAGTGTTTTAAGCTCCAAACAAAACTCCTCAGTGGCGGTGCCTACAACTTTGTGTTAAATAGCAGACTTACACAATTGCCACATGTCCATTCTCCAGACCTGTCAGGAGACTGTGGCTGAATACATGAGTGTGTGAGGTGGGTGTGCAGGCTGGTCTCCGGGGGAGGTGACAATCAGGAGCATTCTAGAAGTCACCAGAAACTCTGCATACACCCTCCCTTCTGAGCAAACCCATTGGGAATGGCCAAAGACAATGCAAATGCTGTTGTCTTAATAGCAGAGGGAGCCCCGGGGTCTCCCAAGCTGCTCCGTTCATCTCTGGATGAATGGCTCCCTTTAAGTTGTCATAACAACTGGAAACATCTCTGTTCTGGCTGAGCCTGCTACCTTTTTTGCTTACATCTGGGGGTGGTGTTTGATTGGGAGGGAAACCTTTAGTTTAAGTGTTAATCATGGGGGTGGCTTCCCTGCTGTTCAAAGCAAGAGTTAATTCTAAGGCTAATCTCCATCTCCTCACCCACCCCACTTTTATCTAGATCAATTAGTCAATCAATCAATAAACACTTATTAAGCCCTTACTATGGATCAAGCCCTGTGCTAAGAATCCTTAGCACAAAGAAAAAGGAAAAAACAATCCAAACACTGACATAGTAATTAAAACCATTGTACCATTGCTTCTGGAAAGGGCCAGCTCACCATCCCAGGGAGTTCTCTAAGCAAAATCCCTTTCCCTGATCAGTACTCCCCTCCATATATTGTCTTTCCTTATTAGCACTTCGAGAATGGGGACTTTCTTACTGGTATTTATATTTCCAGTGTTTACTATAGTACCTGGCACATAGGGCTTAGTAAACACTATTCATTCATTCATTCATTCACTGACTCATTCACTCACCCCTCCATCCCCCAACCCTCTATCTTTATTGTTGCAGAAGAGTAAAAGCTGAACATGGGCATCTAGGTGGTGCAGTGGATGGAGGATTGGGCTTGGAACCAGGAAGACTCATCATCATGACTTCAAATCCAGCCTTAGTCACTAACTAGCTTTGTGACCCTGGGCAAGTCACTCAACCCTGCTTACTTCAGTTTCCTCATCTGTAAAATGAGCTAGAGAAGGAAATGGCAAATCACCTCAGTGTCTTTGCCAAGAAAACCCTGCAAAGAGTCAGACATGACTGAACAACAACACCCCCACATCTACATAAAACGTAATTAGGACAATAAATCTGCCACCAGAAAAAAGGAAGACCAAGGTACAGAATACAGTTTAAAGTCAATGGGAGATAATTTTTGCTGGTCCATTGCTGTGGATTATCTGGATGGTGACTTTTCATGAGTTTGGATGACCAAGAGCTGATGTCTATTAACTACTGCATTGAAAATCATGTCTAAGATCCCCATTTTCTGGCTTTCTCATGTGCTGAGGTTTGGGAGAATACTCAGAAGTGAGGGATATGCAGACCACTGCTTCAGGATGAAGGGGACCGGAACTCGGTGTTTCTTCCTTTCTGGATGAGGCTGCCTTTTTGGAAACAGTGACTGCTCAAGCCAATCAGAATGCAGAGAACAAACTCATCTTTCTTGGAAGACAAAGGTCATCTCTGAGCCAACCCAGCCAGAAGGTTGCAACATATTAGCCGTTAATGAATAAAATCCTCCTAATATTTAGGATGAAGGAACACACAGAGAGGTTGGACGGGCCACAATTAGTTCCAGATTGAGCACTCAAACCAAGACAGAAAGCAACACATATTCTATTCCTCCTTTTCTCCTTTGGGATTTTCTCCAGATAAGAGACAAAACAGGCCCATGAATGAAGCATTTACTTACATCTTGCTCTACAGTTGGTGAATAAGCAACCTCTCCCCTCTCCGCCCCCCACCCCCAATCTCCACCCCAAGGTTGAAGCATAGGCTGACTGGGTGCGCCTGCTCTGCTACTTGAAATTGTCCCCACAGAATGTCAGCAAAAGTCACAAACCCTGTGCCACATAGCCCTGACCCATACCACTCAGCCCATGTTCTCCATCTCTATATAGGTTCATCCCCCATTGCTCTCTAACAGTTTATTGACTGAACACAGAGGTGCTCCAGAACCTGCTTGAACCAGCTTACAAAAGCCAATTGTTAAATTTTCAGTGTGAGCATTCACACCTTGGAAATTGGTACATACTAAAAATTAGGGCTTGATTTATTGTTGTAGAGTCTGGTCTTATGTTGTTCAGTTATTTTAATTATGTCCGACTTGTTATTGGATCCCCAAATGGGTTTTTTTTTTTGGCAAAGATATGGGGGCAGATTGCCATTTCCTTCTCCAGTTCATTTTACAGATAAGGAAACTAAAGCAGAGTTAAGTGACTTACCCAGGGTCATACAGCTAATAAGTATCTGAGGCTAGTGTCTTCCTGACTCCAGGCCCTGCCTTCCATCCATTGCATCATCTTACTGCTCTATTTGACTAGTCCTAAGAAAGTGTTAATAATGCAGGCTAATCTTAAAAGTATGTCCTGATTTTCTTCAATGAGCCAGCTGTTAAATATAGACTAGTAGCATATGCTTAGTTGAATCTGACATCTCCCATCTCATCTGGATTTGGTAGAAGGTCTAAGGACAGATGACTATCTTTAAATATCTAAAGAATTATTATATCAACGAGTGATTAGATGAGTTCTTCTTGACCTCAAAAGGCAGAACTGATAGCAACAGGTAGGTTGCAAAGTGGCATGTTCAATGAGTCCAGCCTCCACACCACCCCCATATTGCCTTGTTCATTTCTGACCTTAAGCCTAGACTCAGGTAATTTTATAAATGGGAAAACCCTTTCCTCTGCCTTCCTTTGTGATGCATCCAAAGCCCATATATGCATCTTCCAAGCACTACCTCTCTCCTGAAGTCTTTCTAGCCTATTCTGGGCTGCAGTGATCTGCCTGTTCATTGAAGCTCAATGAAGTACTTGTATTATTTAAATCTGATCCAGTCCAGTTCAAGGCAAGGCAATGTCATGCCATACAATCCCATAACTGTTCATTGAATACTAAGTGTGAGGTGCTATGCCTCACAAAAATGGACAAAAATGAAAAACCAAACAAGCAAACAGCTGCTCCCCTCAGCAAGCTTTTGCTCTATCCATTTTTAAGCAATCACTCACTGCCTTCTAGGTTTGCATGCTTCTTACATAAGTCTTGTATTTCCAGCTAGATTTAGGAGCTCTTTGGAGTCAGGGCAGGTGTTTTCCATTCCTTCTCCATTTCTCGCATTGCCTAGCATAGTACCTCCACACAGTCATGACTGGATGGAGCAAATGAACCCAGGGACCATGCTGACTTGACAGCATCCATATCATCCTTTGTTGTTTTCCTCCAACCCACCAAAAAGTCATGGAATTGCATGTTCAGAAGAGAACTCTGAGATGATCTAGTCCAACATGTGGGTGACTACGAATCCCCTCTACAACTTTGCACAGCCCTCCCTCCCTCAAATCCAAGTCACTTGTAAGTCATGACATCACCTTCCTCATGACATGAGGACCTTGGAGAATGAAGGATAAACAACACAAGAGAGTAGGTTGTCTAACCTCTGTCTAAAGGCCTCCGATGATGGGAAAGCCTCTACCTCCTGCTCAGTGTTGGGTAGCTCTACTTGTAGGGAGTTTTCCTTGTACTAATACCAATATGCTGCTTTATAATTCCCAGACATTGTTATTAGTTTCATCCTCTGGGGCCAGGCAGCATGAATCTCTTCTTTCTTCCATGTGAAAGTCTTTAATTACTTGAAGACAATGACATCTATTCAGACTTTTGTATGAACCCTTTCCTGATCCCTGCCCCCTAACCAACTACTCTCCTAAACTCCCATACATTTCATTTTGTTGAATATATTTGTATGTATTCATTTCATTTATGCCCATTGGACACCTCAAGCTAGATGTCCAGTTGATATCTTAAATGCAGCACACCTAAAATTCAACTTATCTTTTCTTATAAAACCTCCCCTCTACTGCACTTCTCAATTACTCTGGAGGGCACTACCATCCTCCCAGTCCTCCAGGTTCACAAGTGAGGTGTCATCCTGGACTCCTCAGCCTCTCTCATCTCCCTTGTCCAATCAGTCGCTAAACCCTATTGTTTCTACCTTTGTAACATTTCTCCTTTTGTAGTTCCTTCTCTCCCTTGACATTGCTACCACCTTATCACCTCATGCCTAGACTACTGTAACAGCCTACTGATTGGCATCCTAGCCTCAAGTCTCTCCCTACTCCACTTCATCCTCCACTTAGCTGTTAAGTTGATCTTCCTAAAGCACAGGTCTGACCGTGGCACCCCTCTATTCAAGAAGCTCCACAGGAAGCCCATTATCTCTGGGATCAAATATAAAATCTTCTGTTTGGTTTGCATCCCCAGGCTGTCGCCAGTCATCCAGATTTTTGTCTTGCCACTGGATTTCAATAACTCTGGAGGAGAGAGTGCAGCTGATGCCTTTGCACAGCCCTGACTCACTGAAATCCAGTTCATGTACAAGTCATCCCCATTGTGATGTCATTGATCTTTTTCAAGAACAAAAGATAGTAAACAACAACAATGCCCAATATAACCTGGAAGGTAGCTAGTTGGTGCAGTGGGTCTGGAGTCAGGAAGACCCAAGTTCAAATATGACCTTAGACACCTACTGGCTGTGTGATTCTGGCAAGTCACTTAACTCTGCTTGCCTCAGTTGCCTTATTTGTGAAATGAGCTGGAGAAGGACATGGAATCTTTGCCAAGAACATTCCAAATGGGCTCACGAAGAGTTAGACATAATTGAAATAACTCAGCAACAACAGTAACAACAATGGCTAGGCAGAAGATACTGTTATTGAGATATTGACATAATTGAAACAACTCAGCAACAACAGTAACAACAATGGCTAGGCAGAAGATACTGTTATTGAGAGAGATCTAAAGATACATGAGACATGGTCCTCATCTACAACTTGCTTATAATCTAATAGACCACCAGCTTAGATTCTGGGAAGGGCAGCTTGGGGGCACAGGCAGTCTAGCATGGTAGAAGGAACACTCTGGGAGTTTAAGGAATTAAGTTCAAATTTTAACTTTGCTATTCCTAGCAACCTGGGTGACGTTGATCCTTTCTTTGCCTCTTTCATCTAGAAAATAAGGGGGTCTAGACCAAATGACCTTTAAGGTCCCTTCAAACTACAAATCTATGATTTTATGAAGTGATATGAATAAAACAGACTATGTCTTGCTATGAAAATCAAGGAAAACTGGTGCATATTGAAAAATAAGATGGGAAGGGGAGGAGAAGGGGAGGGGAAAACTAAGGAATTAATGAAAAGAGTACTAGATTCATAATCCAAGAACCTGGATTCAAATTCCATCTCTTCTATTTATTACTTGTGTGACCTTGGGGAAGTCAGTGAACATCTCTCAGCCTCAGTTTCCTTATTTGCAAAATGTTTGGATTGGATGACCTCTAAAGTCCCTCTTCTAAGGCTATTTGTATGGTCCTATGATCCTGATGCCTTAGAGAGAAGTCTACTTGGTGGATGACAGGCAGGGGCCTTTAGGGCTGGGGACACATTTGTCAGCAAATTGAAAGGTATGAGGATGGTATGGCCAGGTTTGCAATGTATTTCTGAAATCAAAATAAATGCCAGTGTCAGACATGATGCCTTTCCTAAAAATAATAAACAAAACAAAACAATACTCCAAACAGCAAATGAATCTTTTACAGAGAACTTCAAGGTCATAGTCTCTTTAATTAAGAGTTGTACACTGTACACTCCTCCTTCTTAGGTATCTGGTAACACAGAGCAGATCCCTGTCTTCCTGGACTCCAGGTTCCTCATTGGGGTAAATGACTAGAGGGTCTTGAATATTCTTTCTAGTTCTAAACTTCAATTCAGTCATAATAAGCATTTATAAAGTGCATACTATGTGCTAGACACTGTGACAGGGAATCCAAAGACAACAAAGAAACAGTTCCTAACCTCAAGCAACTTATAGTCTACTGGAGGAAATAGTATGTGCACAGATAAATAATAATTAACATACATTCAGTTATTTTGAAAGAGACAGCACAAGAGAAGGAAAGAGTGAGGAGAGAAAAGGGGAGAAAAAAGAGAAAAGAGAGGAGAGGGTGAGAGAGAAAGGAGAGAAGAAGGGAGGAGGGAAGGATGAGGGGAAGGAGAAAGAGAGGGAGGGAGGGAGAGAAGAAGAGAGAGAGAAAGACAGAGAGAGAGAGAAAGAAGAGAATGAGTCAATAACTGGGAGCAGAAAAGTCCTCTTACACAGGGTCCTGGCTCTAGATACCCCCTCCATGAGGATGCTGGCTCCTTTAGGCATGACTGGCATCAGGAGTGCCATTGGTCCAGAGCCCCAGAGGAGAGGCATATCCAGGAAGCATAAAGCAGTCAGAGCAGGCTGTCACCCAGGGATACCTAGCAATGAGAAATGCCAGGTAGGAGTGGGGACAGGGAATGCAGGAAGCCTTCTGTTCCCTGAAGGCCACAATTCACTTTAGCTTGTAAAACAAAGCCTATTTCTTATGCATTTGAGTCACTGCAGCACCTGAGAAAAAGTTTTATTGGGCACTTCCTTCCATGACAGAGAGCAGGTGGGGAACAGCAGAGAAGTGGTGGGAGCAGGAGCTGGTCCTGATGAAGTTACCAGCTGTCTCCCCGATGGGCCGCACATTTGGGCCCTGGGATATGACTCTGGGCAGGCTCCAGAGGCCACAGCCATGAGACAAGAGGGCTTTAGTCAAGAATTCCAGATATTTAGACCAGCCCTTAATCAGATATCTGGATGTAGGCATGGACTTACTTCTCTTTACCCTGGTATCCTACACAGAGCTAACCCATGAGTATGCACGCAGTCAGTCAATGAGTGCTTATTAAGGACCTATGTTACCAGGCAGTGTGCTAAGTGTTGGGATACAAATATAGGCAAAGACAAACAGTTCCTTCTCTCAAGAAACTAAAGAATATCACATTCCTTGGACATTTTTCCTTGGACAGAAGCTTGTCTACCTGTGGATTTGCTTTGGAGTACAAGGACCTGGGTTCCAGCCTTGCCTTTGATTCTTAGTTCCCACTTGATTCTGGGCCAGTCACTTACCTACCATTCTTTCCCACACTCTCTCTTTCCTTCCCTCCCCCCATGTCATTTCCCAGAATGCTTCAGGATTTCCTGATTTCCTACACATTTCATGTCACCTCATAGGACCATAAATTTAAAATTCAAAGGCACCTTAAAGGTCGTCCCATTTATTTCATTCCTACACATTTTCCATTTGCTGAGGCCCAAAGAATCATATAAGTAGCAAATAGTAAAGTCAACTTATAGCAAAGTAAACCTAGCTCTTCAGTTCCAATTCATCACATCTAAGCTATTGTTCTAGCCCATGGTAAGTCCTTTGAGGGCAGCAAGTGTGTCTCATTTCTCTTTGTATCTTGAGTAAAAATGGCCTCTGGGTCCCATTCCAGCTCTAAACCTAGTCTCCTATTATGAGATTACCCCTCTTTCAGCTCTAAGCTTATCATGGTACCATCAGTGAATACACTTCAGATTCCTGGGGAAGATCATGGAAAAATACTTCTTTATAAAGTAAAACACCCCCTTGGAAATGTATTCCTTCTTCCCCAGTCTCCTATGGCCTACTTGCAAATTTGTGTCCAGTGAGCTTGCTTAAATGGAGTGCCCAGAACTTGGAAGTATTTTCTGATTACTGAAATGACTGTCCCTAGGATTTAGAGTCAGAATTTGTAGGCAAGAGGGGCTCATTTGAGGCAAGACCAGAGTGGCTCCCAAATGATCATCTTTGGTTATATGCACACCGCAGGGTATCTTGGTTATGTCAACTTTTAAGAATCTATTACAGAAAGTAATCTGGACCCACCAAACTAGCCATCTATGGGGAGATTCCTCTTCTGCAAGACTTCCTCACTCCAGGATAGGCAGGGGGAGTCAGGTTGTTTTTCTCCCCTCAAGCAAGAGGGCATGTGTGTTTGGACACCTCGGTCCCAGGTCTGGGAGCCTTGATCATTTCCCCTTCCAGCAGCTGCTTGTGTATAGTCCAAATCTCAGCCCCTAGTACATTTTTTACAGCAGAATCATAAACCTCTAAGAAATGGGGTTTATAATAGAAACTCTGACACCAGCTAAAATGCAGTCACACTGTGGGGTGCTCTTGTAACACAGCCCTAATTTATAAACCACTCAGGAATCCAGGGTTGTTTTTGAAACTTATAGACAATAATCCAGATATAGAGTAAACCAGGAGGGGAAAAAAGAGTAGAATGAGTGTCCACAGGCTATAAAATCGGGTCTATCTGAGAGTTCAGAAATCACTCTGGATGGCACAATGTTCTATCTTCTCCCTGAATCCTGGGGCCCCTGTGACACACAATCTCTAGCACCAGGAAGGACGTGCCCATTTTTCAGAGGACTGGGTGTCATGCGATCTTCCTTGTAGCTGTATTTTTAGAGGGAAGGTTTGATATAGGAACACAGTGGAAAGGGAAGGGGGAAAAAACCCTCTTATTTCATTTGACATAATAGATGCTTTTGTAAGAAAGAGCCAATGTACTCTGGTCTAAATTGGGGAAAAAAAGAGGGACTCAGAAAGGAAATTGTTTACTCACCAGAGACAAAAGTTTATCACTAAATGTTGGTGAAAGGCTTTCAGTGAATGCAGCCTCTAGCTCTGTTAAGATGTATTGAAAAGACAATAATTCATGGGAGCAGCCCTCCATAGCTGCCCAGAATCATATTACTGCTGGGAGCCACACGATCCATTTTTTTTCCCTCCTCCAATCCTGGCTGAGAAATGAATCGCAAATGGAAAATAAGATGTGAGCCACATGTGTGTGTGTGAGTGTAAGTGTGTACATATGATCCATGCATGCACAAGTGTGCATACACATACAGGTATGTGTGCAGACAAACTAGAAATTCTGCACCTTGTGTTCTCATCTCTCTCTAATGAGAGATGGCACTGAGCGTAACTATCCGTTGACCTCTCTTAGCAGCATATTTTTGCTCCATTATTTAGTAGTGTTTTTGAATGTCTAAAATCAGGAATCTGAACTGGCTAAGAAGACCTGAATCTGAATCCTACTTCTGACACTTAATGACCTTGGGTAAGTCACTGAAACCTCTCTAGATCTCGGTTTTCTCATTTGTAAAATAAATGGGTTGGACCACATGGCACCTGAGATCCCCTTTCAGATCTGTGAACTCATGATCCTGGAGATTGGAACTACTTCTCTTGTTCCTTGAGAGTGGGTATATTTCCTTCTTTGGATTTATATCCTTACTGCCCAACCCTATACCAGGCATACAGCAAGTTTTTAATCTGGGGATGGGGAACCCTCAGCCTGGAGGCCACATGTGACCCTCTAGGTCCTTGGGCGCAGTCTTTTGACTGAATCCAAGTTTTATAGAAGAGATCCTTTTATTAAGGGGATTTGTTCTGTGAAGTTTGGATTCAGTCAAAGGGCTGCACTAACATACGGCCTTGAGGTTGCAGGTTCTCCACCTGTGGTTTAATCAATGCTTGTTGATTGATGGGAACAGAATTATTACACTAGGTAAGAAAAATAGAACCTTGTGCCTCTTCTTGCTAGGGTAAGTAGATTCATGTATTCTTCACCAATCGTTAATAACAAGTATTATTAATTGTTAATTAACTGCTAGGTGGCATAATAGATAGGGTACTGGGCCTGAAGTTAGGAAGACTCATCTTCCTGAGTTCAAATCCTGACTAGCTGTGTGACCCTGGGCAAATCACTACACCTTGTTTGCCTCAGTTTCTTCATCTGTAAAATGAACTGGAGAAGAAAACTACAACCACCCCAGTATCTTGGTCAAGAAAACCCTAGATGGGGGTTGTCAAGAGTTGGACATGACTGAAACAATTCAACAACTTAATTAATTAATGACAAGTATTATTAAGTACCTTCTGTGTACTAGACACTTTATCAGATGCTAGGAATGAAAAGAATGAAACAAACAGTTCCTACCCTCAAGGAGTTTATATTTGACTGTGTTCAAGGCCCTGCTCTAGTAGGAGAGAGCCCTGGATCAGCTTCTCATCTAGGTAATAATTTTGTGGAATGTGGAATCACAGAGACCAGTCTCCCTGCTGGTGTGCATGCTCTTTGTTTCCTAAGTGGGTAGGATTTTATACACACAAACATATACTAATACACACACATACACACACAGATATGACTTGCCAGTCTTTCCTTCCCACTCTTGTCTTTTTCTACTTGAAAAATTCCATTGAACAAGCTGCTTTTGTTGAGAGTGTTTAGAGACATAACTAGGAATTACTGTGCCCAGGGCAAGGACCCACAAACCACATCCCAGGACATGTGACATAAAGAACATGCCCTCCTAAGAGGATGGAAGGCAGCAGACCAGGACAGGGGAGAAGAATCATAATTCCCGTCTGATTATAACTAAATATAACTAATAACTATTATTAGATAATTATCATTATATATGTAATAATATATACAACAAAATATTGTGATATATATAACTAATAGCTAATTAGTTATATATTAGTTGGGTGCTAGGGGCAGTGTGGTATAGTGGAGACAGGGAGGGCCTTGGATCGAGGAAGACCCGGGTTTAAATCTCACTTCTGACATATACTGGCTATTTGACCCTAGGCAAGCCACAACCTCTCAGTGCCCTTCCCAGTTCTTCAAGACTATCAGTTACAGAGGAGTCCCTGATCTATACTGATCAAGGAAGTTCTTCTCATAGATCTGGTTAAAAGAGAAATGAACAGCAACACAATTCCCAAACAAGGGGTTAAGCTCTGTAGTCTCAATGATACTGAAGAACTCCAAGTGCTCTCAGCGCCCTCAAAATGTGGTGCCTAGGGACAAAGCTCAGATCACCGTGCCCTAAATAGAACTCTGAGGCCCATGCGGTGCTCCAGATGTGTGTTTGTGTGTGTGTGTGTGTGTGTGTATGTGTGTCTATTTTCACTTGTGGGATATTCCTGAAGCAAAAGGAAAAGGGGAAAATGAAACCTGTTTAAGCAGACTGTACCTCCTCCCATTCTGGGACAGTGCTCTCTACCTGGGGCCTGTACTTTACCCTGAAAAAGGAATGAATAAAGAAAGAAATTTAGGGAACATGAAGCTTGGAGAGACCAAAAAAAGATGCAGAAAGAGGGAGAGCCCTGTGTTCCCAAGGCCAACTGGGGTAGGGTGGGGATGAGGAGCAAGCTGTGGTTCCTGCTTGGTCAGAAGGGCTGTGGAAGGTGGGTCTATACTGGTCATCTGGGCCTAGAGCTGGACTTCTGAGCATGATCTGGGTTTCCTGAGAAGGAGGCACTGAGGCCTAAGTCCAATGGGGGCCAGGGAGCCTGGACTAACTGATGAATGAGAAGGTATCCCCTTCACTTGGTATCCCCTTCACTTACTCCCTGCCTTTGGCAAGAAAATCACTTTTCCCACCCACCATCCTCATTCTTGATGGCCTGGTGAACTTCCTGGGGGGTAGATGCCCATGGAGCAAAGGCCAATGCCAGGTGCCACCTGGAGCAAGCACCTTTATCCCGCTCATTCTCTCTCCTTTCATTCATTTTTCTTCTTTTCTCCTGCCTTATCTTTTTGTTTCCATATTTCACTTTCCTCTACCTGTGACGGTGGTAACCATGTATAATTTCTGAATTTCTGATCTAGGAAACATAGTACATGAATCACAGGATGGAAAGCTAGCACGGACCTTAGAGATCAAATTTAATCCCTTCATTTTGAACAGAGGAGGAAATTGATGACAAGAAAACATCCATGACTTACCCAAGGTCACATAGTAGATTGAGAATTCCAACTGAGACTTACTACTTGTTTGGCATGATGGAAAGAGCCCTGCTACTGGGTTCAAATCTCACTTTAGCCAAGGTCAGTTACCTTCTTTGGGCCTCAGTTTCCTCAACTGTAAAATAAGGATGTTGGTCTAGATGGCTTCAAAGGTGTCTTCCATCCCTAGATCTATGATTTATTTATGAGCCTATGACTAAGCTTGGATCAAGTCTCATTCTCCCTTTTCTATACTTCTATTTTCTATTAAAATGTTATTCCTGCTCAGTAGGTTCAAGATACCTTGATAGCTTATGTTGTCACCAAGAGCATCCGAAGGTCCTGGAAAACATCATCCTGTATAACTAATGGTGACCTTTACCTTAGGCAACTTTGACCTTCCACTTGGACTTTCTTCTTTGGGCTTAGATTCTGAGATCTTTCTTTGCTCTATTCAGCAGGGAGTCAAGTCAGAGAAAGGCTGGTGCTGGTCTCCAGCTGAGCTCTCCTTATCAGCCTGGAGATTACAGATGAACCAGGGGAGAAAGCCCTGTGGGAGCAGGAGGCAGGAGGGTTGCCTGAGCCTGAACCTGGGGCCGGAGGCCAAGAAGAAAAGACCAGCACTCTCGGGACTGGAGAGCTCTTATATAATAAATGTAAGCCTGAGAGGACCCTCAGAGATGATTGAGCCAGGGGACTGCAGATCTAGGGCTGGGAGGGCCCTTAGGGGTCCCTCATTTTAGAGATGAAGACATGGAGGTCAAGGGAACAGGCCAGGATGGGGGAGAAATTCCCTCTAGACTTCCATCTGATATTTTCTGATTTTCACAAATTTAGTGGAGGCCCAGAGAAATCAAGTGAATTGGCTAAGGTCACAGAACCTTAGTGGTAGAGCAGGAATGCAAACCCAGGTCCTTAGCTTAAAATCTAACCCTCTTCCCACTCAGTTCATCCATATACTGATAGCAAATCAGATATATCCAAGAAGAGATGTTGTTGTTTGACTGTGTCCAACTCTTCACGATCCCATTTGGGGTTTTCCTGGCAAAAATACTGCAGCAATTGGCCATTTCCTTCTCCAGTTCATCTTACAAATGAGGAAACTGAGGCAAACAGGGTTAAATGACTTATCCAGGGTCACACAGCCAGTCAGTGTCTGAGGTCGGATTTGAACACAAGATGATGAATCTTCCTGACTCCAGGCCCAGCTCTCTACCTACTTGCATTGTTCAAATGCAAAATGTATGCTTGCCAAAAAGACTATTTTATGGAGAACTTGCATGGTGGCCAGAAGAAACGATACAAGGACACTCTCAAGGTCTCTCTGAAGAACTTTGGATTTGACTGTGGGACATGGGAGACACCAGCATAGGACCGCTCAGCATGGCATGCCCACATAAGAAAAGGTGCTGTGCTCTTTGAGCAAAGCAGAATTGCAAAGAAAATGCAGGATGCACAAATTTGGAGTATTCACCCCAAATATTCATATGGTATGGACTATCTGTGCCCAACCTGTGGTAGAGCATTCTGAGCTTGTATTGGTCTGATCAGCCACAGTCAGATGCACTGAAATTTCACTTTACAATGGTGATGTCATTTTGGCCCTCTACAAAGGACAACCACCACCTAGGGTCCTGAGAGAATTTCCGAGCCATAGGAGCTCAGCCTTGGGAAGGGACCTCAGAGGTCTCCATCCAAAATCCCTTCCCACAACATCCTATGCTCAGGAAACATAAGGGAGGGGCCCTCACTGCCTCCTGAGGCAGCCTATTACACTTTTGGCCCATTCCAACGGTTAGAAAGTTTTTCCTTATTTCAAACTAACCTAAATATGCCCTTTTCATAAATTCCACCCATTAGACCTTGTTCAACCCTCAGGGGGCCAAGCAGAGCAAGGCTAATCTCTCTTCCGCAACACAATCCTTCAAATACCTGAGTAACCCCCACCCCACCCCCACTCTTTCTCTTCTGCAGCTGCAAAGCCCTGATTTCTCCAATGAATCTTCATAAGGCATGGACTCAAGGTCTTGCTCCATCCTGGTAGACTTCCCTATGGAAGATTTTGAACTTATCAATGTCTTTCCACTGAAGTGAATTGGGATCCCAGCATGACCTCCAGCATGGGTTCACTCATGAGGGTGAGAAGGGGGAGAAGTTTGTGTATGAATGTCTGTGTGTGTGTGTGTGTGTGTGTGTGTGTGTGCATATGAAAGAAACAGAGACAAAGAGAAAAGGACAAAGACTGAGAGATGGAGAGAGGGGGAGGCAGAGACAGAGAGACACAGTCATGGGATTAGGATTCATAGTTTTTAGAGCATGAAGCGACCTCAGAGAACATCTAACACAGTCTCCTTGTATTGCAGCACAATTCCTGGCATGTGACATTCATTCTTTCATTCTAGATTGCACAAAGATGAAGAAATTGAAGGGACTTGCCTAAGGTCAGCCAAGGTTTAGACTCAAGTCTTCTGAAATGTATTTGAGAGGACCTGCATTCAAATCTCACTTTTATCCTCAAGTCTCTACATGACCTTGGACAAAGGTAAAATAATCTGGAGAAGGAAATCACAAACCACTCCAGTATCTCTGCCAAGAAAACCCTAAATGGGGTCGCCAAGAGTCAGACATAACTGGAACAACTCAACAACAAAGCGTTAATAAAGCACTTTAAAGTTTGCAAAGGACTTGGCATATGTTAACTCATTTGATCCTCACAAGAACTCTGGGAGATAGGTGCTATTATTAACCCCATTTTACAGAGGAAGAAACTGAGTCATGGGGGGAGGGGTGTCACCCAGTTAAAGAGTATATGAAGCAGGAGGCCTTTAACCCCAAATGAAGAGCTCGTGGCACTTAGCTGACTACATGATAGGCATTTAATCAATTTTTGTTATTGATTTGATAATTGATTGATACCCCTACCTCACAAGGTCTATATATAAGATCACAGATTTAGAGCTGGAAAGGATGTTAGAGACCATCTAGACCAAGCTTCTTATTTTACAGGTGAGGAAACTGAGGTCCAGGTGAGGAAAATGAGAAACAACTGACCTAAGATCATGCAAGCAGTAAGTAGCCAAACCAGGATTTGAAACCAGTTTCTCAGACTTTGAATGCAGGACTCTAACCCCTGCACCACTCTGAGGAAAGTGCTTCAGGAATCCCATGATTGCCACATCCATGCGAGCTATGATCATTGTGACTGGACACCAGTATAGGGGAAACCAAAGAGCCTATGAGGAGAATGAGAAAAAAACCCTTGGCCAGCTTGCTGCGTGAGACTAAGGAAGCTGGGAGACATCCATCACCTCCCAGTCTTCTTTGGAACAGTATGGCCAAATTCAACCCCACTTTGGCTAGGACAATGAGGGAGAGTGATCACTGGAAGCAGTAACTCTCTTGGAGGTCTTTGGTTATCTGGTAGGTACACCTGGTGGTTTCCCAGGGTTAAAGGGACTGGAAAGGAAGTCCATGCTCAGAGCAGATCAATACTCTAATTTATTTCCCAGATCTCCACAGAGCTGCCAAACCTAAGGAGCCAGGCCTCACTGCAACCCAGTAAGCTAATTAAGGGCCAGGGCAGCAGGAGCTCATGGCCTAGGGCGCCCCCAGCCCGGTGGGATCTGCCTCTCTCCAGTTGAAGCTAAGTAGGGGCTGAACCCCATCTCATTGCTGTTATCCACAACTTTGTTTCCCCTCTAACTCACTCCCACCTTGCTGACTTTTCTTCTAGAGGGGTGGTGGTGGGTGGGAAAAGGAGAGGGAGGAATGTTTTCATATGGTATCAGAAGAAGCCAGTAAAAGACAGAGGAAAAGCCTTGAGGATAGAGCCAATGTGGATCTGCTGTGTCCTGACTCATCGCAGAAACGTGTTACTGTTTCCAGTCAGTATCCAGAAACCTCCAGCCTCCAGAGCACTGGGAAATAGCCTGGTCATAGGCTTTGGGAAAAGCCCTCTGGGACTTTCTCTCATCACTCCAACTTTCTCCTTCAAAAACTCATAACCCCAGACCCCTTCCCACTTCCCAACAGGTCTCTTTCTCAGCCCAAACAAAACACTAAGTGTTAATATGGTCGAGGATGTGTAAAGGAAAGGGGTGTGGTACTCTTCCTAAGGGGATGAGGAGCTCCATGAAGTGCCAAATACAGTCAACTCTCCATTATCCATATGTGCCTTATTTACCTTTCAGGTTATCTAGGGCCAGCCTGGACCAGTTTCACTCTCTCTGCCAGCCAGCACATTCCTGGCTATCTCCCCAAATGCCTGGTGGGTTCACTACTAGGAAACTGCAAACTCATTTTAATATTAGCCCAAACAGAACATAGTTAGGAAGGTAGGCCTATAGAAGAGAGGGGTGAGGGATATTATTTTAAAGCCCCCAAAGAAATGCCTTTCACATCCTCTGCTGCTTGGGATAATTATCAGGCTGGTTAGAGGAGAGTCAGCCAGACCTGCATAGGAGAATCTAGAGGGGCAGTTGTGACATTAGTATTGCCTCCACGTTGAAGGGGCCAGGCCTCTGGAATCTAGGAGTGGAGGCCCCCCCCTCTAGAGTGCTAGGATATCTCATTTTGCTGTCAGTCTGAGGTGGGATGGGGGAGATCCAGGGAAATACAATTTGCCTCTGCATCTGTTGAATGATTTCTCCACGATGAAAGGTTTGCCAGTGCGAGGAAATCACTCTGTGCATTGGGACCTGAAAAGCCATTTTGTAAGCACACCCTTTGGTTTAATATTTTCTCCCCCCTCCTTCTATATCTATATTGTTCTTCAAACAAGGGCTTGGGCAGGCACAGCTGCTCATACTGAAGAGATTCCCTGGGCTTCCTTCCTCCCTGTCCCTTTCCTGATGGGGCTGGGGTGGAGCTCTGCAGTCTTCCAGAGCATTTCCCAAGGCAATTGATGTCATTACACCATGATAAATGTTGAGACCACTGGGCAGACATCAGACTGGGGCCGGCTGGCTACAGACTGCTCTGTGATTCAGGAACAGAGATGGAAGAACCATCCCAACCGTCAGCACTGCATTGTGTCTGCCAGGGAAGACCGCTCCTGGGGCTTTGAGACAGAAGGCAGTACCCAAGCTCCTTATGACTACCTGCTCACAGGAAAGGCTTAAATAAATGCTTGTTAATTGACTGATGGATGGCAACAGGGAGGAGGTGTGCTGAAGGGGAATCTGAAAAAATAGGGAGAAGCAAAGGGAAAGAGGAAGACTGGGAAGTCTTCCCAAGAGAGGAGAAAGCCCACTTAATGAAGGGCAAGGGAGACTTTGAATGTCTTTTTGATGCTAGGGCAAACTAAATGGTTACTTCTTCCTCTGCTTTGTGAGTCTCAGACCATAAGCCTTCAACCATGTACAAACTTCCATCTAACCACAAACCGTTCACCTAAACTCTTCATTTTACAAAGAAGGAAACCAAGGCCCTGAGATGTAGAGTCAACTGCCCAAGTAAGGCGTGAATTTGAATCCAGATCCTTTGACTTGAAAACTAATATGCCCAGACTTGGAAGTAACACACGGTCAAACAACAGGGTCCTCCTAGCAGGGAGCTTACGACCTTCTTAGAAGGAATGCATCATCGACAGAAACAAAATCAATACACACAAAATGCTAAGCTGTTGGAACACTTCAGTGGAAATAAGTTCCTTGAGGGCAGGAATACCTTATTTTGTTTTGTCTCTGTATTTCTTTCAGCACTTAGTAGGGTTTAATTTATATTTGCTGAATTGCATGGAGAGAAATCAAAGTAAATTGAATTAAGAGGAGGGTGGTCAGAGTTCAGAGCAGAGAGAGATCAGCACGTGCTGAAGTGATGAGGAAAGGCTCCACAGGAGATACTGGTATATGAGCTGGGCCCAGAAATATGGAAGAGGTTAGAATTAAGAGGCGTTAGAAGTCACCTGGTCTAACCCTGTCATGATCATAGCTAACATGATGTAGGTCGGTAAGGTCTGCCAAGTACCTTACACATGATATCTCATTTGATCCTCCTGTTATAGGGGCTATTATGATCTCTATTTTACCAATGTGGAAACTGAGGCTGAGAGAGGGTAAGGGATTTCCAGGGTGATGATACGGCTAGTTAGTATCTGAGTCAGGATTTGAACTCAGATCTTCTGACTCCAAGTCCAATACTCCATACATTGCACCCCCCAGCTTTTTGCTCAGGAGTCAGTGCTATTATTAATTTTTTTACAGATGAGGAAACTGAGGCCCAGAGAAATGAACTGACTTGTCCAAGGTCATACCTCTTCCTTCTCTCTAGGGGAGGACTATGAGCAAAGCCAGTGCCCTGGCATGCTGGGTCTATTTTATGGAATCTCATCATCTCCATCTGGGGCAACAGGAGAGATCTAACATTCTTTTCTGCCAGAGACAAGTCACAGAATCTTTGGGTATTGTCTGTTTTCCTCTGCTAAGAAAATATAAGCTCCTTGAGGGCAGAATTTGTCTTGGCCTTGGTGTGTGTATTCCCAGTGTTGTCAGACTCTCGATCAGGAATCCTGTCTACAACCAGCCTTGGAGCAGTCATCCAGACACTGCTTGAAGCCTTCCAATGGGAAAGTGTAATCCTGAGGCAGTTCATTCTAATTGTACACAGCAGTAATTGTTTAAAAGTTTGTCCTGACATCAAGCCTAATTTGACCTTTGCAATTTTGCAATTTCTGCCTGTCTCTCCAGTTTTGCCCACTGGGACCAAGAAAAACAAAATGAATCCTCCATCTAAAACTTGAAGAGGGTCCCTCTAAGTATATTTTTTGTTTAAGCTAATCCTATCTTCAGAACTGGGAGTAAATTGCTCTTCTTTCTCACCTCTATTTTTCCTTCAGTACTTAACTTAAGTACCACCCTGTAAATGAACCTCTCCCAGACCACTCATTCAGGAAAATTCCAGTCATCATGTTTTTTACTTCACTCCCTATTCTCTAGCCATTTATCCACAGTCTCCCTCCAACCAGGACAATGATCAAATCAAATCTGCCATTGTTCCTAGATGGGACAAGTCAATCTTGTCCCTAGCAGCCCCACTGTCCATCCTTTCTGGACATAACTATCGGAACTAAGGTGGCCCTCCTTGTCCATTGTTTGTGTGTTGTCTCCCCCATTCTAGAATATAAACTCCTTGAGGGTAGGGACTCTGTTTTTGTTTTTGTATCTCCAGCAATTCCCTGAGTTGTCACATAGTAAGCACTTAGCAAATGCTTTTTCATTCATTCATCTCCCTCCTGTTAGTACTTTCCCTCCCTAAATAATCCTGTATCTATTTCATATAAAGCTATAAATGTGCATGATAGAAGCACATTTTTCCCTCCTTCTGGAAAGCAAGAACTGTTTCATTTTTACCTTTTTATCCCCAATCCCAGTCACATTGTGTGGACTTAATAGTTAATCAGTGACTTTCCCAGCTCCAGCCACCAGAGGGCCAGAAACCCAAGGAAAACTCTGAATCCCAAGCATTGGCCTGGGGAGATTCCAGAGGCGATAGAATGGAGAAAGCCCAAAAAAGCTCTTTTCTGGGAGGATTCCCAAGCCCCGTGACACCCAATAAAGCTAGGATTGTGCCTTCTGGCTGGACAGAATGTCCTCTATCTCCCTTCCAACATTCAAAGAGAGCTGCTCAGTGTGGCCAGCAGCCGTCATGCTGGGCTGCCCCCTTTCCTAGGGCTCTCAATCCCACTGTTTGGGGCCCCCTGCAAAGTTTGGCCTCTCTATGCTGAATAAGGACAAAGCATCAAAGACTCATAAATCACAATTTATTACACTAACCTCATGGAAACTCAGTAAATTTATTCCTTTTCTTCAATAGACTTTACAACCTCATATAAATCATGTCCCACCAGGTTGGAAGTCCTCAGTACTTTTCTTCAATGCTCCCACTCCTTCCCAGGTGGCAAGCAGTTTATTCTCATCCTAATCCATCTAGCCCAATGGGCTTTGAGATCCCTGGATAATAGGGTTGGGGTCCAACCATCAGCTCCCTTTCCGAGTTGGGTTCCCTCCTCCCTGCCCCACGGAAGAGCATTTTACCAGCTTTGTGAAGGAGGTGAGGGACAGAGGGTGATTTACGGGGGTGGGCTACCTAGTCCTTCCTCGGCGGGATCCCGGGCTAAAAGAGGCAGTTTGCAGAGTGCAGGCATAATGCTGCCAAAGCCAGCAACCGAATAAACACTTGGAATTCTTAAGGAGATTCTGCTGAGCTGACAGAACCCATCAAATTTTTATTGAATACATTTCCTCCGGAGAACTTGTGTACTAAATCTAGCCCAGGATGAATTAGAGGAATAAAAATTCTGTGCACAGACTTGACTGCAAATGTACCTTTCCAGAGAAAAAGGACAAGCTTGTTCAAAAGTCATTCTCTTTCTCTCTTTGCACCAACTCCAGGTCTGTTTTTGGTTGGGAAACCCAAGACAGGGCACGCAATCAGGGGAACGGAGGGGCAAGGAGCTGACCCTCATTCTTGGTGGGGGAAGAATCCTTTGTGATGTGACCACTAGACCAGAAGGATGAAGACAGAAGTTACCATCATAGCAGCATTACCTTCCCTGGAGAAAAGAAGGAAGGCTGTCTTGGGCTAATGGGATAGTGACACCAAAGGAGGGGCCACCCTTGGACAGGTCCTGATCCCCTCTGACCTAGACTATTGTAATAAGCTCCTAACAGGCCTCTCTGCCTCAGCTTTCTTATTCCAATACATCCTCTGGATGCTCAAAGAGGACTGAAGCTACATCACTATGTTGGGGTCAAGATACAATGGATCAGACTAGTATGAGCTCAGAAGGTTGGTCACAATTCATCCTTTACACAACTCTCAATGCACACACCTATATCATTCCTCCACTCCATATACTTCAATGACTCCCTATTACCTTCCTCTGTTTGGCAAAAAGCCCTTTACAACCTAGCCCCAACCTAGCCTTATTACATATCATTCCCCTCTACATACTCCATGGTCCAGTCAAATCAGCCTTCTTCCTTTTCCTCATTCATATCACTCCATCATCTTTCATACATTAACCCTGGTTAGCCTCCACTTCTCCAACACTCAACTTTCTCCTCTTGGTCTCTCAGGTTTCCTAGTTTGCTTCAATGCTCCATCAAACAACACCATCTACAACAGAGGTGTCAAAACTTCAGAGTGCAGCCTGAACCAGATTATAATGGAATTAGGAAATGATTAACAAAATACGTATAATTATAATACAACATAAATAAAGTTAATTTGTGGTTTTCTAAGTCAACGTGCTTAAGTTGGTCTACAAAAAGCTGTTTCTGAGTCCTCAGCTGTTAGGTCATGCTCTGTCTCCCATATTAGCCTGAATCTCTTTTGTTTATAGTATCTATGGATATGGTGTCACACCAGGCTAGACTGAGAACTCCTCCAGGGTAGAGACTGCCTTACTTTGCTCCTTCTAACCCCACCACCTAATAAAATACCTGGCCCAAGTAAATCCTTAAAAAGATCTGTGGATGGACTGATTGTATGAGGCATGGGTCAGGAAGTCCACCATGGCTATAGAAATTCTCTAAGTCCATCTTCCTCATGGCTTATGGCCACTGATATAACACAGGACCTTTCTTAATCTCACTATTTAGAGCTGTGCTTATGCTTTTCCCTTTTCCCTCTGCTTCTAGAGGTATAGGCCATAAGGACCCAAGGGCCAAAGGTATCCTAGTGAAGGCCCCAGACTGGATGGGGCCTATATTGGATAGACCCAATCCAATTTGACAAGCATATATTAAGTGACTGCTATATACAAGGAGGTTAGCACAATGGATAGGGTGAAACTTGGAGTCAAGAAAACCTGAGTTCAAAGCCATCCTCAGATACTTACTAGATGTTTGACCTTGAGCAAGTCACTTAACTTTGCCTCAGTTTCTTCATCTGTAAAATGAGCTGGAGAAGGAAATGGCAAACTACTCCAGGATCTTTGCCAAAAAAACACCAAATGGAGTCATGGAGAGTTGGATACAATTGAAAACGACTGGATGACAACAACATATACAAAGAAGGACCTCAGCATATTGTATTGATCCTGTGTGTCAGCGTTGTGGGAGGTTATAGGATGAAAGAGAGTTGGGCAGGCACAGAAAGGTTCCAATACTGCATCTTGGAGGAGGAATGTACATGGGGGGCAATGTCAATGGCCATGTTGGACTATCTGAGAATGAAGAAGACCCTGTGCTAGGCACTGGGGCTAGAGATAAAGTCCAAAAGTCATTAACCTCGGAGCTCACATTTTCACTTTCTAGGACTGAAATATCCTCCTAATCTCTGGTTAGTAAGTCAACAAGCATTTATTAAGTACCTACTGTATGCCAGGAACTGGTGATACAAAAAAAAATTGAAATATCTCTCTCCTCAAGGGCCTTACTACCAGGGGAAGTAATAAATATACATATAAAATAGAAATATAGATATAGATAGATAGATATAGTGGGGGGAGGCACTAGCATATGAAGAATCAGGAAAGATTTCATGTAGAAATGGTAATTGAACTGAATTATGAAGGAAACAAAGAATTCTAAGAGATGGAAGTGAAGGAGGAGTAGCGTTCCAGGCAAGGGGATCAGCCAATGCAAAGGCCTGGAAGTGGAAAATGGGATGCCATGGATGAAGAACAGTGAGTAGGTCAGATTGACTCAAGGTCAGATTGAATCAAGAAGATGACAATCTGGGGAACGGTCCTCATAAATTATCAATCACAGACGGAAGAACCTTTATTAAGGTAACTCTCACAATTTACTTCTAAATGTGCCAATAACCATTGCTGTTTCCCAGTAAGATGACCTATTACATTGTGCCAACAAGAATTGGATGGGCCAGTGTTTAGCATTTGAGAAAGTGGGGGTGGATTTGGAAGCATTTTGAACTAGATGATGTGGGTGTGACTCCTATTTTTTCCATTTAGTGACTGTGTGACCTTGGGCAAGTCACCTCAAACCTCTCAGCCTCACTCATGTACAGCAAAGACAAACAACGACACATGTAACTGGTAGGAAGAGAGAGTGTGGGGTTGGATTAAAATATTGATCTAGAAGCAGGAGTAATGTTTAACAACTGGATCTCTGAAAAAAAATGTATTTTTGAATTTAGTTTGAATTTTGAACATTGTCTCCATCACTTTCTTAAGTCCAAAAATCAACAAAACAATAAATCAGTGTTGTATTTTGTAGTCTTTGTGTGTGTGTGTGTGTGTGTGTGTGTGTATAGCCTGATTGGAAGCATTTGCCAGTTTCTGGTGTGTTCAAATACCAGCTCTGCCACAATGCTATCCTTTTGACCTACAGCAAATCACACTTTGCTCTACTATAAAGTGTGAGTGTTGAATTGGACAAATGCCCCATGAGGATCTTTTTAGCTTTTTAGCTCAAATCTGGGAAAGTGATATTGCCCAATGGTTAGAGCCCTCAGCTTAGCATCAGGGAGACCCAAATTCAAATTTGGCTTGAACCACTGAATAGTTCTGTGACCCTGGGCAAGTCATTTAACCTCTGTCTACCTCAGTTTTCTCAATTATAAAATAGAGAAAGTGATAGGGACCACTTCCCAGGGTTGTAAAGATCCAATGAGATAATATTCGAAAAGAGCTTAGCACAGTGCTTAGCAGCACGTTAGACAGTAAGTGCTTCCTTCTCCAATTCCTTCCTCCCTCCTTCCTTCCTTCCCTCTCACCTCCTTACAACCTTAGTGTTTTCAAGTGACAGAACAAAACCCCCCAAACATCTGGAAAGGCACATCTGGTTCGACGATATTGGCAAGAAATCCCCAAGCCAAGGCCTTCCCCTTCATCATGTATTTCAGATATGGGGGCTCAGGCTTCTCATTTCCTTCACCAAACAAATTTGCTTGTTTTTCCTCCTCTGTTAACCTTTTATGAGATTGATGCTTGGTCTTGGAATTATTGCTGACTGGGAGGCTTGCATCCCAGGGAGAGCTTCCTCCCCACCCCATCCTCCCTGAGAAGGGTCTCAGAAGAGCACCCCGGGATCTGTTTATTCAGCTCCTTCTTTCTTGGCTAACAGCTCGGGCAGATAAACACGCCGACAGCAAGGACAAACAAAGACACATGTAAACAGGTGGGGAATCAATGGCTGCACGCGAGGCAGCTTCCTTATTCCCTCAACTGTCGATCTAGGCTGGGAATATCTAACTCCACATCAGGTCCCACTGGGGCCTCCTCTGGCTCCTAGAAACTTGGGCTCAGGGAATTGGCTCAAGACTTTTTGGGTATTTGCTACAAACAGGTGGCTTTCTTTGGTTGTGAGGAGGTGGAAAGAAGGCACACTGATTGGAGACGCCAAAGACAGTCAGTCCCAGATTATAAAATCCGAGTATGAGAGGTCATCAAAGTCCAACTATCTAGTCCAACCATTTTACAGATGAGGAAACTGAGGCCCAGAAAAGTGAAGTTGCTTCTTCAGTACTACACAGATAGTAAGTGGCCAAGGTGTGCCTTAGAACCCAGAGGACTCCATTCCAGTACTCCACCACCACTCTGTCTTGCTCTACTGTTCTGGATTCAAATTCTGCCTAAATGATCTTGGGCAAATCACTTTCCTACTCAAGGGATCATGGGATCATAGATTAATGGTAATAATTATTATGATGGTACTAAAGGTTAACATTTATATAGAACTTTATGTTTTATAAAGCTTTTCATAAATATCTCATTTGAGCCTCACCAAAAAACATGCCAAGCATTATTATCCAGGACCCCAGGGCAAGAGTCAACGAGTTGTTGTCTTGTCTTTCAGGTGTGTCTGACTCTCCGTGTCCTTATTTGGGGTTTTCTCAGCAAAGATACTGGAACGGTTTACCCGATCTTTTTTTAGCTTATTTTACACAGGAAGAAACTGAGGCCAACAGGGTTAAGTGGCTAGCCTAGGGTCACACAGCTGGTAAGTGTCTGAGGCTGGATTTGGACTCACAAAGAGGAGACATCTATCCACTGTGCTACCTAGCTCAGTGAGACTTGTGTTCAAATCCAGCCTCAGACACTTAAAAACTGGGTAACCTTGGGCAAGTCAGTTAACCTGTGTCTGCTTCAGTTTCCTCATCTGTAAAATGGGGACTATAATAGCACTTGCCTCCTGGTGTTGTTGTGAGAATCAAATGAGAAAATATATGTGAAATGCTTTGCAGACTTTAAAATGCTATATAACATCTCCTCCTCTTCCACTACTTCTATTCTTTGTTTTCTCCTTCTTCTCGTCCTCCATCAACCTCATCATCATTATCACATACAAATGAGGAAATGAGTTGCCTGAGGTCACACAGTTGGCAAATATCTGATACAGAATTTCCAATTTGGTTCTTCCTGACTCCAGGTTCACCATTCTACCAACTGGGTCACCTCACTGCCCTAAGATTTTGATTGTTTAAAAAGACATAGAAGAACAAAAGATGTGGCAGACACATCTGACCAGATGATCTCTGTAAATGAATCAATGAGTCTAGACCTCTCTTCATCTCTCACTCTAGACACAACAGATCAAGTTTTAGTGGCTATCTAGTTCCATCTCTCCATTTTACAGAGACCAGGGAGCTAAAATATCTAGTCCAAGGTCACCCAGGTAGTAAGGGACAGAGCAAAATCTGAATCTGGGTCCTTGGAATCCAAATCCTGTGCTTTTTTTGCCACACCAATCTCAGTCTCAATGAGGGTATTGGCTGGGATGATCTCAAATGTTCTTTCCCTCGCTATTATTACTAGTTAATATGTATCTAGTGCTTTAAGATGTACAAAACTTCTATTCAATCACCTCCAGTGGCTCCTTTATTGCCCCAGGATCAAATACTAAATCCTATTTGGCTTTCAAAGGCTTTCTAATCTTGTCCCTTCCTACTCTGCTAGTGTTCTTATAGCCTACCTGTCCCCTCTTCAGTGTACTCTGTGATCCAGTGACACTATCCTCCTTGGACAAGACACTTCATGTCCAGTCCTTGGGCACTTTGGCTGATTTGTCTCCATGCCTAGAAAATTCTCCCTACCTCTTCCCAAATTCTGGCTTTCCTGGCTTCCCCTCACCTTCCCTAAGATGCCTTTCGCAATCCTTATTTTTAGTGCTTGCCCTCTGAGATTACATCTAGTTGATCCCGTCCGTATCTTATGGGTACATTGTTGCTTGTATATTGTCTCCCTCATAAGACTGTCAGCTCCCTGAGAGTAGGGACCAGTTGTTTTTTCATTCTTTCTTTGTACCTCTAAGGCTTAGCACAGTGTCTGATACGTTGTAGAGTCTTAATAAAGACATGTTGGCTTAACTTGACTTCATGGGCAATATCTGAGCTTTCTAACAAATCTGTGAGGTGGATCCCATAGGTATTACTAGAGTATTATCCAACACTCTAGTTAGTAGAAAAGATGCCTCTCAAATCCTCTGATCCTACAATTCCCTGACATGTGACTCTGTAGCCTCAACCAGGGCTGCAGGTCAGTGTTTGACTACTGTCTTTTCCCATGTTACACAGGCTTAGAAGCAAATCTGGGAGAGAATAACTAAGTTGTGACCACTCAACCCAGGGTTGTGGATGACTTGCCCAATCTGCTTCTTTCTATTATTGTAGACTATGGGCCTGGAGCAAAGTGTCTGATCCTGGCCACTCAAGTTCCTGACCCAGTTCCAAGTCTGACCCATGGAGGTGGCTTCCTACCTCATGCAGGGGATACCTATCACTGGATGGGACCCAGTTCTTCTGAAAAAGAAGCCACATCTTTTGTTTCTCAGGGAGAATAGAAATCGTGTTGAGTGTTTCCCAAAGGATGTTTGAGCTTCTGTGATGACTTGGGTCACCACTCTAGCTTGACAAATCCAATGAGTTCCAGCCCCTTGAAGGGAACTGTTCAAGCAAGTGACCTGGAGAGATGTCACAGTCATTGTTCTTTCTGCATATGGCGGGTGATGGATTTACCATCCACTCAAGGAGAATGAAAGATGGTGGTGTAGGGGAGGCAGATGGGTGGGGCAGCTACCAGTAGCCTAATCTATTAGTCTAGGCCCTGAGTGCTCCTCCAAGAACTCTCTCCTCCCCTTGGCCTCCAAGCTACAATCATGGACTCTGTGTATCTCCTACGCTCAGTAGTTAGTTCCCTCTGGTTGGACCTGGCTTTAATCATTACATTGTCATAACTAGCACTTTGCACATGTTATCTCATTTGGGAGGGTTGTACTGTTATTACCCCTATTTTATAGATGAGGAGACTGAGTCTTAAAGGTTCAATGACTGTTCCAGGGTCACACAGCTAGTAAGTACCCTAACAGGGGTGGAAAACCTGTGGCCTCAAGACCACATGTAGCCTTCTAGGTCCTCAAGTGCATCCCAAAATCCAAACTGCACAGAATTCCGTGGCCTCGCAGTCACAGGTTCCTTACCCCTGACCCAAGACAAAATTTGAATTCAGGTCCTCCTGACTCCAATCAGTGCTCTATCCACTGTATCACCTTATATTCAACACTGTGCTGCTTCTCTCATATATACTTCTCCTTTAGACTGCAGGCTCTCACAGGGCAGGAATTATTTCATTCTTTATATGTGCATCTCCAGCACCAAGCAGAGTCCCTGGCACCGTAGGAGGTACCTTAATAAATACTTGTTAACTGATTGATTACTTTGTGTGTTCTTGGCATATACTTTTTCAGGTACATATACTTTTATCTCATCCTTTAAAATGTAACTTCATTTAGAACAAGGGGTGGTTTAAAAAATTTTTTTTCTTTGTTTCCCAGTGCCTAACAAAGTGCTTGGCAAATTGGGCATGTTTAACATTTTGGAGTATTTTTTGATCATTTGATGTTCCAGTAGGTTTCTTTCTCAATATCTCAGACCATGAGGTCAAGAGCTCCTAAACTAGCTAATCTACAGCCAGTGTTGTCCACGACTGGCACCCTGCTGGCCCATGGGCATGCCAGAAGGGCAACCTCTTTGCCCACTGTGCCCACGCAGATTGGACACTAATGGGATTTCTATTTAACCAAACAGCACCCTGGCAGCTGACAGCCAATAGCATAAATAAATAGGAAACTGGTGCCAGAGATAAAATGTGACTGGGAAGGGTTTCCACTTAATTAGGGCTCCCTGCACCCCCTCTACCAGCAACTTCTGCAATGCAATCGGCCCGCTGAACAACGAACCCAATCGCAGCGTCAGGCAAATCGTAATTGCAATTATCAGTGAATGGCATAGCCAAATGGGAAAAATGCTCAATAACACGTTTGCATTCTTCTCGATGCGAGGCATTCCCCACCCCACCCCAGCCCCATCCTCTGCCACTCACAAGGATGCGGATTTGCCATCTGGGTGGAAACAATTATTAGATTTTTCAATTATTTATGAGCTTGTATCTCTCACTTCTCTGCAGCAGCTTAATAAATGTCCAACAAGTTTTTCCCTGTCTTGCTCCCTGGGTGGGGGCAGTCATCGAGCTATAACACTGGGCTTGGTTGGAGGTGCAGGGTTTCTCTTTCCTTTGCAAATATAAACAGGGTTGTCTGGGACACAGGGTCTGCCTGAAGGCATAGGACATAGGATTCTGAGGGTTCAGGGGTTTCAGACATTAGCTAGTCCAACTGTGTCATTTCGCCAATAGGAAAACTGAGGTCTAGGGTAAGAAAGTAAACTGTCTAGGGTCATGCTCAATTCAATTCAGCTTGACAGGCATTTATTAAACACCAACTCTGTGCCAGGGGATGAAGACAAAGACAAAAATAAAAGAGTTCCTGCCTTCCTGGACCTTATATTCCATTGGGCAAAATACAGCAGAATCAGCATTTGAGTTCAAGTCTTCTAACTCCATTTTCCTACTGCTCTGCCTTCCTTTTTATATAATAAATACTTAGAGTTCTCAGACCCTCATGCCTATGTACATAAAATGCCTAGATTTTATGGTCAAAGATTCCAGGTCAAATTTAATGAGGAAATTTAATAGGATCATAAACCTAGGGATGGAAGGGAATTCAGAGGTCATCTGGTTCAGCCGCTTCGTTTTTACAGTTAAGGAAACTGAGGCTCAGGGAGGTTAATTGACTTGCCCATGGTCACCCAACAGTAAACAGGGGCAGGTTTTGAACTCAATTCTTCTAACACTGGAGCCTACACTCTCTCCACTATATTAAAGAAAACTCTCATGCTAGAAGATGAAAAACCAACTCCACAATTCTGAGACAGAAAAGAATCACAGTTAGATAGTAGCTTGTCAGAAGAAAAAGCTGTATGGATTTAATAGACAGCAAGACTACTATGTATTAACAGTGTATGATAGCAGTGAAGAAAGTTAATGAAATTTTAGACTACTGAATACAGGCATATAAGAGGTATGGTTTCCAGGACTACAGAAATCATAGTACCTCTGTATTCTGCCCTTATCAGATCATATTTAAAATATTTAGTTCTAGGTACCACATTAGGGGCAGCTAGGTGGCACAGTAGATAAAGCACTGGACCTGGAGACAAGAAGACTCATCTTTTTGAGTTCAAATCTGGCCTCGGACACTTACTAACTCTGTGATCCTGTGCAAGTCACTTAACCCTGCTTGCCTCAGTTTCCTCATCTGTGAAATGAGCTGGAGAAGGAAGTGGTAAACACTTCAGTATCTTTGCCAAGAAAACCCCAAATAGGATCACAAAGAGTCCAACATTACTGAAATGACTGAACAACATTTGAGAACACTCTAATAAACCAAAAACTGTCAACAGAAGTTGACCAAGAAGGTGAAAGGGCTTGAGTTCACATGATAGGGAAAGCAGTTGGAGGTGTTTAGCTTGGAAAAGAGAAGATTTCAAATACTTAGTGTTCTTAAATATTTAAAGGACTATCACATTGAGGAATGATTAGACTCTCTCTGTTTAGACCCAGAAAGAAGAACCAGGAAAAATGAGGGAACATTGAAGAGAAGCTTATCTGGACTCCATGTAAGGGAAAACTTATTAAGAATTAGCCCTGTCCCAAAATGGAATGGTCTACCTCTGGAAGTAACTGCTTGTCTGTCCCTAGAAGTCTTCAGACCAAGGCAGAATGGCTGCTTGTCTGCTATGCTGTAGAAGGCATTCATGTTCAGTACTAGGTTGGCCCAAATGGCCTCTGAGATTTCTCCCAGCTTTGCTATTCAGTAATATCAGCCACACTTGTCTTCAAGTCTCCTATTAGCCCTGCTATTTCTGACACTAATATGCAGGATTTTGGACCCTCTCTGGCTAGGCAATAGTGGGGATTCCCCAGGTTCTTTGACTAGGAAGATTCCCACATGGGAACAAAACACAGTGACAAAATCCCCTAATGAATTCCACAAGACTTTGGCTGAATTCACATTTATCCCAAGAACATCTATATATGTTTGAAAAATAGTAAGTACAACAATAACTGATGTTTATGTAGGGACTTAAATTTGTCAAAACACTTGTCTGGGATCACGGACTTAAAGGGCCTTAGAAGTCACCCAGCCCTTATTACAGGTGAGGAAATGGAAGTTTCTGAGAAGTTAAATGTGTCATCCATGGTCACAGAGCTAGTGCAGTGCTGGACAAGGAGCTAAAAGTCATATGATCTCCATTTAACACTGAAGAAACTGAGAGACAAGTTAAATGACCTGCTTCTAGATGCAGTGCTCTATTTATTTCAATGCATCTCTCTGTGTGTGTATATATATATATATGTATATATATACACATATGTATGTGTGTATTTCTCAGTCTTTATGTCTTTGTATCTCTGTCTCTGTTTTTGTTTCTATGTCTCTCTGTTCTGTCTCTGTCTCTCTTTGTGTCTCTGTCTGTTTGTATCTGTCTCTGTTTCTCTTTATCTCTCTGATCCATCTCTCTGTCTCTATCTAATTGTCTCTCCCTCCCTCCAGAAGGGAGGTTGGCTTGTTTAGGGAAGCATATAGAGATTTACGGCCTGCTAGCATGAACTCCATGAGCCCCCAGGAGTTCTCAGCCCATGGGTTGGGAACCAGTCACCAATGTATTTTGCCTAACCCTTCTTGCCTTAGTTGGAGCCTCAGGAACATGACCTCCTTCCTGCCAATTTGTGGTATCCATCTGATCCATCTGGGCCCTGTCTGTTCTCCTGGAGACTTAATCTCTTACCCACATGACCTACAGTACCTGCTAGATTCCAGTGGCTTAGCTGCCTTCCACTTCTGACTGCTCTTGTTGGCCAGACCTGTCCCATTGTATCTCAGCAGGGCACAGCATCACTTGCATAGTCCGTTGACTGGGAGGATTGAGTTAATTCATACTTTCAGGAGTGGACATTCAGATGAGGCTTTTCAATGGACCTCCTGCCTAGTAAGGAATACACATCTCTGAGCCGGAGCAAACATGTTCCCCCTCAGCTAACATCTTGGTAGGCAGGAAAGCCAATCTCCTAGGAAAGGTTTTACCCTGAGCAAATATAAATCTGGAGCTGCTTCTTTTTTTTGAAGTTTAAAAAAAAAAAGAAAGGGAAAGCACACTGGAAAAAAATCACAGTCCATTAAATCTGCATTTCTTGAAAGAAAAAGTCAGAAAGCTATCTCCCCATCAAAAGTCGATATTTATACAGAGTGGAAATTTTTAAAAAATATTCCATGGGAATACAAAACATCCTAGGGCTTGCTTTTGCTGGACACCTGCATAGACAAGTTGCAGAACAGAGTAGATGGAGCCTTGAATTTGGAGTTGAGAGAGACCTGGGTTTGCAGCCCAGTTCTGATGTATATGAGCTGTGTGACCCTGAGCAAGTCCCCTAACTTCCATAAGACTCACTTTTTTCATTTATACAATGGCACAATAATACTCACATTACCTCCCTCTAATCATAGAAATGGGATTTATTAAGTGGGGTGCATTTACACAGTATTCTGGGATCCCTTATCCTGGAGGGATAAGGTTTATAATAAGCATACAGGCAGTGTTTAATTAGTGAATATTTGTTAATCATCTAATGAAAGCTCATTTCTCAAACTGTGCTAAGTAACAATCAATCAACTAGCCTATGTTAAGCACCCATGGCCATCCACAAAGGTGAATACATACACACACAGTATATATGTATACACATACACATACATACATATATATTATACATATAGTTTACACATACAATATGTACAAGAAATATGTTATGTTGTTTATGTGTATATACACAATATATATATATATATATATATATATATATATATATAGGACACTATTTGGCATATTGAATAGAGTGCTGGGCCTGGAGTCAGGAAGATTTGGGTTCAAATTCAACCTTACACACTTACTAGCTGGGCAAGTGACCTTGGGAAAGTCATTTAACCCTTTTTGCCTCAGTTTTCTCATCTGTAAAATGAGCTGGAGAAGCAAATGGTAAAGCACTCCAGTATCTTTGCCAAGAAAACTATGAACAGGTTTACTACTGAAAATGATTAAAGAGCAATAAACATATATGCAATATGTGTTTACATATGTTATATATATATATGTATATGTATATACGCATACACAAATAGAAAGTGATTTTGAGAGGAAGGGCATTAACAGGTAGAAGGACGAGGGAAATCTTTGTGCAGATGATGCTGTTTGATTTGCATCGTAAAGGAAGAAGTCTATGAGGCAGAGGAGAGAAGGGAAGGCATTCCAGCCACGGTGGACAGGTCAGTAGGAAGGCACAGAGATGGCTGGCCCTGTGCTAGATGCTGGGGCTACAAATGGTCCCACCTTCCATGGGAAGGTTCCCCTGGTCTATGGGTTCTTCAATAAATGATTTACAAATCTATATTTTGATAACTACATTTCAATAGAATTGTTTCCTTTGAAATCATCTGCATTTTGTTTTATGCATTTCAAAATGTGTGTCTGAGAAGGGCTCCCAAGGCTTTTCCAGACTGACTGCCAAAGGGGTCCAGGACAAACACATGAAGACCCAATGAGAAAACAACAACAATAGCGCTCTATCTCCCTACCTGTCTGTCTCCAGATAGAAACAGCCTCAGCCTTTGAGTCAATCAGACCTTGGGGCTTCTGAAAGCTCCAAGAAAGGGAGAACATTGAGGCAGGTTCACTTGTCCTCCCTTATCAGCTTTCAGGAGCCTGGTGAGCTGCCATACAGGCTGGCAGGGGATGTCTGAGTCCGGACTTTAGACATTATCTTACTGACTAAGGCTCAGGTCACACACAGATAAACTCCTTTCTAGGTCCCTAAACAGAAAATCAACTGAAACATTATCTGGTTTGAATTAGGACAGATCAAATACCCATGGGCCTTTGCATCCAATCTTGCTTTCATCCCAGTTCATGAGGTAGAGTTGTATTCGCTCTCTCTTTTTTTTTAAACAGATAAAATTCTCCTTCTCAAAACCCCTACACCAGCTTCCATGCTCTCTTCCCAAAAGGATTACAGGTGTAGAGTTGGAAGGTAACCAAGAGGTCATCTAGTCCAACCAACCCCGTCACTGTCCTAATGTGAAGACCAGCACTTATTCCAATAAGTGAAGGGAAGGGAAAAGTGAAGGGAAAAGCCAGCCTGACTTACCACAAGAAAACTAGCTAAGCTTTACACTAAAATCAATAACCTCAAGGATTTCCAGAAGGAAAATACAACTTTATGAGTACAAGATGGGGGAGGTGTGTTTAAGCAGAAGTTCATATGGAAAAAGATTGTGGGGCAAGGCGTTACTGGTTCAAAATGAGTAAATCTCCCAGAAACCTAACTTGTTCTTAGACGATATAAAAGGAGTGGGGGCAATGATCAGAACCAGGTGTTTCCACTCACCCCAGGTCCAAATTACCCATGCCCATCACCTCAGCAGCGTCCTTGCCTCCCCACTCTCCCTCACTCCCACGTATCCAACCAGTTGGCAGATCTTACATTTCCGCATCCCCAATCTCTCTCAAATCAGACACTTTCTCTTTTCTCACCCTGGTTCAAGGTCTTCTCACTTCTCTCCTAGATTATAACAATATTCTCCTAACTGGTCTCCCTGCCTCTGGTCTCTTCCAGTTCATCCTCCACCTAGCTGTCAAAATGATTTTCCTGAGGCACTGATATGATCCTATCACTCTCCTACTCAGTGTACTCCAGTGTTTTCCCTTTTACCTCTAGGATCAAATGGGAATTCCTCCATTAAGCTTTTAAAACCCTTCACAACCTAGTCTCAACTTACCTTTTCCAGCCTCACTGGACATCACTTCCCCTCCTAGACAATTTGATCCAGCCTCTCTGTTCCTCACAAATGACACATCTCCCACCTTTGCATCTTGGCATCAGCACTCCTCCATCCCTTGAATGCTCACCCACCTCACCTCTACCTCGTGGAACCCCACTCTTCCTACAAAACACAGACCAAGAGTTACCTTCTCCATGAAACCTTTCCTGATTCCTATAAATGCTGGCTCCTTTACTCCCAAACTTGTTCATTTATTTATTTGTATTTATCCTCTTCATATTTATTCTGTGGCTGTATGGTCACTGGTTAAAGATACGGTAGAGAGGATCCTTGTTCAGATACAAACTGTACTAGGGGTAGCTAGGTGGCACAGTGGATAGACCTCAGGCCTCAGAGTCAGAAAGGCCTGAGTTTGAATCCAGCTCAGACACTACTTATGTGACTTAAGTCACTTAATTTCTCTCAGCTTCAGTTTTCTCAACTGCAAAATGGGAATAACTATAGCACTTCACAGGGTTATTAGCAGATCAAATGAAATAGTATATGCAAAGTGCTTTGAAAACCTTAATGCATAAGGGCTATGGCATTATTAGATGACTTCTGAAGTTCTTTTAGATTCTATGAAATAGGAAGAGCATTTCCTCTTCAGAACTGAGTCCTTCCACTCTGTTCCAGAACCCAATCATGACTCATGGTGGAAACCAAGTGAAGTGCCCATTCGATGGAAACAACATGGTGCCTGAGTTCCTTGGAAGGACTGCTGCAGAGGTGAAGGCATGGCAGGACCTCAAGGCCAAGGTGGCTTTATCTGAATGTCAATGGGCTCCTCCAGTAGGTTTGCATTGTCAATGTCAGAGCGAGCAAACAAAGCTAGCAGAAAGGCTGCCCATCACTGAGTTGGCTTTCCGACAGGAAATGTTAGGAGTGACTTCTTTTTTAAACATGATTATCCTCTCCAGAATGAAAGATAAAAGACAGCTTGAGCAGCCAAATTGTTTTGGCTCAGAGATTATTTTAAATATCATTTCCTTGAACAAGCTGACCAAACTGGCCGATGGCTCCGCAACTGTGCAGCTTAAGGAAAAAATAAAAAATACCACCCATCCAAACTGCGGAAATATTTGTCATCTTGTTTGTAGAGTTCTCCACCACTGAGCTTCCACCCCCGCTATACCTTAACTAATAACTAAAAGCAACACAACACCCAAGTAACATTTTAAATAATTGAAAATTCAATACCACTCACTGAAAATGTAATGAACCATTTTTTCCCCTTATGGGTTTATCATAAAACCTAGGCTTGGGATTCATTCAGTACACTTCTCAGCACTACCAAGGGTAGGTGGGGCACTACTACATTTGCTTCAATGCAAAGAAGAATTTCCCAACCATTGGAACCATATCAAAGAAGAATGTGATATCTTAGGAGAGCATGGGCTCTTTCCTTCTCAACTGGGGTCTTAAAAACACAGGCTGGATGCCCACTTATGGGTGTATTGTAGTGGGGATGCATTTTCAGAGACAGTTGGAGTGAATGTCTCTAAGGTTCCTTCTGTTTCTGAGATTCTGATGATAATTGGTAAAAAGGGAAATGTGTTGCCTTGGTAGATAGTTGACTGCCCATCACTACAAGTATTCAAGGAGGACAGCTAGGTGCCATAGCAGATTCAATGCTATGCCTGAAGTCAGGAAAACTGATTTCCCTGAGTTCAAGTCTGGCCTCAGACACTATCTGTCTGACCCTGAGCAAGTCACGTCACTCTTTGCCTCAGTTTCCTCATCTGTCAAAGGACTGGGTGTTCCAGAACACCATTGGATTCTATGGCTTTGTAGGTATGAGGGACCTTCAGATAATAATGTCCTTCAAAATGAATAAGCACTAAGGGTATCTCATTTTGGGGTGGTCTTTGTGGACAGAAAAGATACTGGGAATCCTGCATAGTGTTTACTTGGGGTGGGCTAAATGGAGGTTTGCTCAAAGGGTAGAGGGATGGACAAAGTAATCTTCCAGGCTTTCAGACTGAACTTCTGCTCTGATAGAGTTCTGCGTTATCTTTGCCTTGAAGGTCAGACACAAGAGCTCGGATACAAGGCAGTCAGTTGGTTAGCCTTTGATGGGTGCCACCCCTTTGTAGGAGATGGGGAAGAAGAACCTCTTACATTGGATGGATATCCATTAAAAAATATCCAGCCAGGTGAAATCATCTTGAAGAGGAACCAAAAATGAATGGGTCAGCGAAGGCACAGGACCAAGCATGTTACTCCTCTACTCAAGAACCTTCCATAGATCCCTCTTGTCACACAAAATACAGACTCTGCTGCCTTGTGTTTTCTGTTGCCTTTCACTTTCATCTGGCACCACCCTCCTTTACTCTTCTTCACCCTCCCCTGTGCCCCCACTAATCAACTTTCTGGACAAATTGGCCTAGCTGGTGTGCCATCCCTTCCATGGGCCATTGCGATGACTTCCTAATTGCTCTCTCTGCTTCAAGTTACCATCCTTGCCAAACCATCCTCTGCACAGCTGCCAAAGGGATCTTTCTCCAACCCAAGGTCTGATGATATCACTATCTCACTCAAAATGTTTCAGGGGCTTCCTTTTGCCTCTAGGATAAGACACAGATTCCTCTGTTGGCACCTCAATTCCTTCCTAATATGGATCCAACTTTTCTTTCCAGGCTGATTTCATATTTCTTCCCCTCCCGTACTCTACATTCCAGCCAAATTAGCTGATTTGATGCTCCCTTTATAGGATACTATACCTCCCGTCTCTGTGCTTTTATGGACTGTCTCTAGTGCCATGAAGGAAGCAAACATTTATTAAGTCCCTACTACATGCCACAGGTTGTTCTAAAGCTAGTAAGTATCTGGATTTGAACTCTGGGCTCCCTGATTCCAGTCCCAACACTGTATCTACTGTCTTCTTTTACCTCCGAAGGCTCTCTTTCCTCACTTCTCTTGGAATTCTGTAATTCCTTTCAAGGCTCAGCTCAAGTGTAACCTCCTACAGGAAGCCTTCTCTGATAACCAGTTATTTTTCTTGTTAAATTACTTTTTATATACTTTGTATTTGCTGATCTAGATACACGTTGTTTCTCTAGTAGGAATTAGACTCCCTGAGGGCAGGATGGATGCCCACTTGTTGGAGATGTTTTAGAGGGGACTGTTGCTCAAGGATTCATTAGACTAGGTCCAACTCTGAAGCTTGGACATTTTGTATTCCAGAAGACCATTGGATTCTATGACTTTGTGGGTTTGCATCTATCAAGTGCTGGCTAAACAGGACAAAATTGGATCCTGCGATGTTGGGTAGTGAAACCTCCAATTAATACATGGGCAAATGAAGCAAACGGAGAGTTGAAATGACTTGCACATAACCACACCCCTCAATGCCTATTGCCCATCCCTGTTGCCACTGCAGCCCACTGCCTATCAAATGTGCTACAAAAATACTCAGAACATTTCAGAAGGTGAAACAACTGCTTTCTTTTTGCTTTGGATAGACCACAAAAGAGCCTCCACCAGGCTTGAATGGGGATAATTGCAAGAAGCAACAATGACAAAGGAAAATACAAATTTCCCAGGTGAGTGGCAGCCAAAGACAAAGGCTAGATTTCTGGAAATAGAGTCTGAACCAGCTGGGGACAGCCCTAGCCAACTCCCCAGCATGGAGAGAAGCAAAAAAGGACTGAGGACAATTTCAGGTCAGGGTCTCAGTTTTGAAAATGAACGTGTTTCCCAGGAAAGAAGGGTTCCATCTAGAAGGCAGTCACTTCCCATCTCTGGATCATAAGAAGGTCATCTCTAAGGGGATTTGAGGGAAATGGGGTCTTATATTCAGGGACACTCTCTCCAGCAGTAGAGCCACTGAGGTCAGAAGTCAATAGGAAAGCTAAATCAGAACCCCAGAGTCATTCCTTTTTTCTGGGCGATATTGGCTGTCTGGCCAGGAAAAGACTGTATTTTAATTCCATTCTTGTTAATTTTGATTCTGTATGGGCCAGGCTAACTATTTCGCTGCCTGGGCAGATCAATTTCCCAGGTAGTGACCATGCATTTTTTACGGTAGTCTCTTATGACAACCTATGCTTGAAGCTGACCAAATGGCCATTTAAACTAGAGTTTAGTTTATAACACAAATTTAGGTTGAGAAAAGTGAAACACTTTCCCTCTAAGGCCTCTGGCTTTCTGGGATGGAGGAGAAGGCAGCCTCTCCCAAGCTTTAACTTTTGCAATTTCCTGGTAGTGAGATAGGGAAGCAACAGACCACTTCCCAGAGATCTAAATATCATCCAGGACTGGGACCCAATCGCATGAAAGAGACTGAAGGCAGGCACCATAGGCTCTCTGACTCTGGACATCTTTTGAGTCCCCCTCAAAAGAAAGATAGGATCTGTTGTGTGTGAGAAGATCCTAAACCCAAACATGGGGAGATTTTTCTGGGGGAGATTCTAAATCCTTGGGCCACTCAAAGTTGCTGCCATGATTTTATCGAATGTAATCCCCTTGAGGTCGGGGACTGCTTCATTTGTCCTTTGGCATCTAACTCAGTGCCTGGAACATGTTGTGCAGTCATTCAGCTGTACCTGATTCTTTGTGACCCTGTGAACCACACACACAGTAGTCTGTGGGGTTTTCTTGGCAATGATACTGGAGTAGTTTGCCATTTTCTTCTCCAGTGGATTAAGGCAAACAGAGATTATTGCCCAGGGTTACACAGTTAGTAAGTTTAGGATATCTAAACCCAGGTTGTCCTGACTCCAGGGTTGGCGCTCTATCCATTGGGTCACCTAGATGCCTCACCTGGCATGCAGTAGGCACTTAATTTACACCTCTGACATGAATTTGAGGTCCTTCACCACACTGGTTGCTTTCTATTGGACACCATCCAGTTTTTCAATGTCCTTTCTGTCATAGCTGAGAGTTGAATCTTCTGACTCCTAATTCATCACCTTCTGAAAATGGGGTTATAAGGACAAGTACCTGTGGCTAAAGGATAGGGAATGGTTAATGAGATAATTCATCTAGGGCTCAACTTAGCAGCCACTTTGGCCCTGGGAGCTCTGCTAAAAAGCTCTCCATATGTTATCCTCCAATGATGTTATCTCCCCAACACCTTGGAAGGCAGGGGAGTTCCCATGTCCAGTTTAGAACTCAGGAAGGTTCACTGCAGCATGACTTCCTGGCACTGAAGCAGGGTATGGAGTACTGGCTAGCAACCTCTATATCTGTCTCTCTAGAGCAGGAAACTCATGATGGCTATTTTCAGTCAAGTGGACAAATGCATTAGCAAGCCCAGAGCCACACTGAACACCATTGGCTCTACTCTGATTGGTCTTTAAAATGCAATTGGGCAACCCAGGTCATGACACCAGAGGGAGAGATTCTCCATTCTGCATGTCTTGGCAGTGGCATTGGGCAAAGTCAACGAGGCCTGGGCATTTAAAAAATTTGCTCCCCCCCAACCCCAAGGAAACAGTGTATTATCTATAGTCTTTGGAGATTCCTGACCTCTGGGATCTGAACATGGGCAATTGAGCCCTGTCCACTTATGGGGATCTCACATTTAGATAAATACTCAGCAGCCTTCTGAGCAACAGAACATGAAATAATCCACATTCAATTTTTAAAAGACTTTCCCATTTCTATAAAGGAAGCAGCAGGAGGAGATGGGGAGCAATTTGTAGCATGATAATGCAGAAGAGTCATTTAGGGAAACAAAAATGAATCTATCTTCCCATAGTCCAGGACCAGTAGGGGAGCTCAGCTCAGGCAACAAAGACGCCATCTTTCCATTCACTAATAGAACTATGGGTCTTCTTCCAGTGTGGAAGGGGAAAGAAGCACCCATGGTAAGACTTCCGAATTCAATCCAATCCAACAAAAAGCATTTAAGGGTCTATCATGTGAGTGTTGGACTTGACATTAGTGAGATTGGGGTTCAAATACTACTTCTGATACTCTGATGCAGGTTAGGTTGTTTTAACTCTCTGGTTCTCAGTTTCCACATCTCCAAAATGAGGAGGAACATTTCATGGGATTATAGATTTAGAGAGAAAGGGGGCATAGTTGATTATCTACTTAACCCCCCTTATCTGACAGATGAGGAAACTGAGACCAAGAGAAGTTAAGGGACTTGCCAAGGTGGTAGTGGTGGGACTTAGATGGTCCCTAAAGGCCCTTTCAATTTCAATCTGTGATTTGATGAAAAGTATTCCATGTTCTCAAGGCACTAGCATCCTGCCCAGAGGGTGTAACTCTTGATTTTAGCCTGAAAAGGTCAAAAGGTGATTTAGTAAAGGAAGGAGAAGAACACAAGCATTTGTTAAACACCTAGTACTATGTGCCTTCTACTACTGTGCTAAGCTCTTTACAAAAAGTATCACATTTGATCCTCATAACAACCCTGGGAGGGAGATGCTATTGCCATCTGTGTTTTACAGTTGAAGAAACAGAGGCAAAGTGGTGGCTTGCCCAGGGTCACATAGGTAGGAATTATCTAAAGCTGTATGTGGACTCTGTGCTCTATCTATACTCCTCTGCCTCTTGGTCAAGGTAACTCAGGTAGGCAAGTCAGCATTTGTACCCAGCTTCTCAGACTTTCTGAAAAGTGATTGGCTCACTTGGCTGGCTGAACTCGGGGGTGGCCTTGGAGTTGGGGGTACAGTCTACCCAACTCCCTAAATACCTGGATGATCTGAACAAATCACTTCACCTGTGTAAGCCTTATCTTTCCACCTCTAAGACAGCGATTTCTAGCTCTTCGGTCAGTTTGTGAGAATGAAAAATGAGATGTAAAAACGGAGCGTCAGAGATTTAGATTTCAGAGGAACCTCAGAGACCATTTAATCCACCCCCTTTATTTGACAGAAGAGAAAAGTGAAGGGCCAGAGATGAAATGACCTACCCAAGGTCACACTTGGTAGTGCCAACACTTTGAAAGGTGAAGCAGTAGAAGAGACATGGAAAAGGCTCTCATTCTCCTAAATGACGCTGCTTTTCTTTAGGGGGATTTCCAACTAGGCTACTTCACAACTGAAACCGGCTCCAGCCCAAGTAGGACTAATCCCATTTTCTTCAGTTGAAAAAGTGAAGAGTCCAGGTTGATGCTGCTTTGTGGGTTAGAGATAGAGTTGGGTCTATAACAAAAGTAACATTTATGTAGCGCTTTTAAGATCTGTACAGAGGTTTACAGAAATTTGATACACACACATTAAACTATTTGGGGCTAGGACTCTAGTTACTAGAGTATTGCTATCCCCATTTCACAGATGAGGAAACTGAAGCTCATATGGTTGAAGTGACCTTGACCCTGATATGCAGATGGTTAAAGGTGTGGCAATTGAAACCCAGTTCACATCTAATTCCAAATTCCTGACTCCAAGGTCAGCAGTCCATTCACTATGCCACCCAGCTGACTCTAGCTCTCACCTGTGTCCCAAAGTTAGATCCTTTGGTTACCTGAAACAGAAGTCTAGTAACTGGGCTTTTGGGGTGTGTGTGTGTGTGTGTGTGTGTGTGTGTGTGTGTGTGTATACTTATCTGAGTACATAATGTTTCTACCCAATATAATATACCCAAAAAAAATAAAATAAAATCAGTCCTGCAGTCAAAAGCACTTTGACTGCAGGACTGATTTTATTTTATTTTTTTTGTCAGATCCCCAAAGCCTGAGAGGTCATTCAGTTCAATCAAACAAGTGGATATTAATTTCCTCCTCTATAGAAGGGGAAAGGCAAGGTGGTGGAGTAAAAGAAGAGCTGGTCTCAGGAGGAGCTGAGTTCAAATCCTAATTCTGCCTTATACTGGTTTATGACCCTGGGCAAATCCCTTAACTGCTCAGTGCTCTAGAAACACTTTAAGCCTGTAAATGGTAGAGAAAGTGCCCACCTGCTTTGGAAGACCAAGCTTCCTCATCTGAGAATTCCCTGTACTTTAAAAATAACTTAAAATGCTTGCTGAATGAAGGGTTCCTCTTTTCTTTCCTGCCCCACACCAAACTGGCTGGGTTGACTATCCTTTGTACCCTTTAGCAATCCAGGGGATTCCTTCCTTCCCATCTTTCCTCTCTCCTTCCTTTCTGCTTTTCTTCCTCTATTCCTTTCCTTCCTCCCTTACTAGTCTTCCTTCCTTTCCTCCGTCACTTCCTTTTCTCCCTCCCTCCTTTTCTCTTCCCTCTCTCCCTCCTCCTTTCCTTTTTTCATTCTGCCTTTTCTTCCTTCCTTTTTCCCACCATTTCTTCTTCCTTCCCTTCTTTTTTCCTTCCTTCCCGAGCCCAGGCAGGGTCAAACTATGTTTTCCATTTCCCTCGTTAAATTTTGACCACAAATTTCTTCTATTTCCTTCCTTCCTTCCTTCCTTCCTTCCTTCCTTCCTTCCTTCCCTCCTTCCCTCCCTTCCAGAGCCCAGGTTGGGGGTCAAACTGTTCTTCCATTTCCCTTGTTAAATTTCAACACGAATTGTGCATGGTCTCTACAAAGGGTCAAGGACATTAAAACACTTCAATTTTGTACAGAGGGAATCCTCTGGACCCTTGGTCTTTGTGTGGATGGGTCGGCTTTGTTTGTTTTCGTTTTTTTAACCCTTTTGAAATCATATTTCCTCTCCATTGGGAAATCGCACATGTCTAGAAGCAGTCGGGCAAGTTTGCCTTCTTTCCTATGAACGATAGAGATGACTTCAGCCCCAGCAGAAGAGCCGACCAGTTTTTCGTTCCCATGAATGTTCATCTTCCTCTTGGAGTCACGAGGTGGATAGGGAGAGCTGGGAAGCTAGCCGAGAGCCCTGGTGTAAGGACACTTTCCATTTTCCATAGGGCTGGAACTTGTTTTACAATCCTCCCTCTAAACTTAGCAGGCCCCCTCCATACATTTTCGCTTTTCTGGCCAATTTCGGAGAAAAAATGCCTACCGAGTATTAATAAATAATTTATAAAAAAAACATTAGCCAAGATAAAGCACTTGCTTGGTGAAATGTTTCCAGTCTTGGAGGTAACGGTTCATTTGTAATCCTTTCTCTCTCCTCTTAGCTGGAAGATCAGGGGCAGTTATTGCTGCATTCCCCTGCAGTCCCCATTTCACTCATCCCAGAGGCGGCAGAACTCATCTGGTGCTTTGGAAGCATTGTGATTTATAAGGCAGGCAGGGGCGGAAGCGAGCTCAGCGCCTCCTGCCACCATCCTTGCCTGCTGGGCTGCTACCTTTTAGAAAAGAAGGCGATTGGTGGGTGCTGTTTAGTGGCTTGGGGGTGGTTGGAAGCTGCTCGCATCCTCAGACTCTCTCACGCAGAACTATAACTGGTCCAGGACAACGGGGACCTTGCCCCAGGGATCCGATAACAAGTGGGGGACGGCCATCTCTTCTCACTGAGTCGTGTGATCAACTCTTAATTATGTACAGTGACTGACATCACGGTCCTGTTGCCATAATACCTCTCACAGTTGCCCATCCACCAAGCCTTAAGAAGGGGGCTTCCTGGGGAAGAGATTGTCCCCTATTCCAACACCATAGCACCTGCCAGGTGCCTCAACTAAATTCTCCCCAGGTGAAATATTTCCCAGTTAAAAATCTGCCACAACAGAGCCTTGACTCTGTCATTTGAATCTTTCTTAAAATAGACACTAAGCTCAGACCAAGAAAACAGGGCACCAGTCATACTTTCCAAGTGGGCTGGGTGCATTTGTCACCTGGCAATGGGATGAGCCAAGTCTGAGTCTGGCAGAAGATTGTAGAGCGGGCCTTTACTTAAAGGGGACCAGTGTCCTACTGGTAACAGCACCTGATCTGGAGGTGAGATGCCTAGAATTGCATCTCAGATCTTCTGTGACTTTGGGCCAATCAGTTAACCTCTGGGCCCCTGGTTCCTCACCTGAAAACAAAGGAGGGGGTAGATCAGATGATACCTAAAGTTTCTTCCACCTTTAAAAGAACTTGGGTAACATTGAAGCTCCTTGAAATCCAGAACTATTTGAGTTTTGTCTTTGTACCTCTAGTGTTTAGCACCTGACCCAGCACACAGTAGGCACTTAATGAATGTTTGTTAAGTGTATGAATGAATAAATGGATATTGAGGATTGTAAAAAAAAAGAAGTGAAAAAGATATAAGCTAAAAGCTTAGCAGAAGGGTATCTTTGGAAAGCCAAAATCCAGATATGGCTCACATCCTCAGGGATCTGTTGCAGACTTCTGTCCCTGTGAAGGCCAGCAGTGGCAGGAACTTCTGACAGTCCTGGGCAGTGGGGCAGGCCTTGAAGAGCCTTGAACTGCCCTGGGGGTAGTCACTTTCCTCTCTGTGCCTCAATCTCTACCTCTGTAGTTACTGTACCCAAACTTCCTTCCAACCACCAAACTCTGCCTCCTTCTACACTCCCCTTACCACTGACTCAATTATACAGGTCAAGCAAAGGGAGCGGGGAACATGGAGAAACCTCAGAGAATGGAAAATCCCAAAAAGCAGATTATCTGCCAACCCTTTACCTCTAGGTTCAGAAACACACCTTGGGATTTTTGGCAGCAGTATTACTTTCCCAGAAGCCCTGAATTCTCCAGGTCCCCACCTCCACTCATCAGTCACACAATGAGGGAGAAGGTTTCGTGAGAGAAAGGGGAATTGTCAGGGTGTCAGACAGCTCTGTCACTCTGTGTGACTCCCACCCAGACATGTCAGGAGGGCTGGAGGAGACAGGTGTCTTCCCTCCCCTTCTTGCCTAGGGCGGTCCTTGGTGAGTGTGCTGACACCCCGTAGGGGGAAACAGGAGAGTGATGGGACCAGAGTGAAACAAAAGGCAAACTAGGTGCAAGAAAGGATTGGCCAGCCTTTGCCTTGGGAAGGGGGAACCATGACCGTAAATGGGAGGGAGTTTAAGATTATCTTTCCAAAGCATCAAAATCCCTGCAGTTGGATGGTAAGAGATAACATGCTGGATGGAGCCTGGTACAGCTGGCCAGCTTTGCCTGGTGGCTAACATCCTCCGTCCATCCATATCCTCGGTCCTAACAGTGACCTCTCACCAGTCACCTTCTGAGACAGCTGACAAGGAACAATGTCACACCAGGGATGTGTATGCTTTCTGTGTGTCATAGATCCTCTTTGGAAGGCTAGACCTCTTTTGAGAAGGAGATTTTTAAATAACTGAAGGAAATGCTCGATTCCAGGCGAAGTTTATTGAAAATGAAGATGTGACTTTTTCCCATTTAAGTTCCTTAACTTATCTCATGAACCTTGGGTCTTGAAGAGAAGACTACTTACTCTAGAAGAACAGAGAAGATGGACAGAGACCCACCTTTTAGGAAAGGAATTTTAAGCTGGAACGTATCTAGTTTGCCTTTTCTTTTATAGGAGGTTTATAAAGGGCCTGCAAAGACTTCAGCTTTGAGCCTTATCTTTCTCACCCTGTGAAATGGCAATCATAATTTACTATTATTGTTCAGTCTTGTCCATGAGCCCATTTGGGATTTTCTTGACAATGATACATTTCCTTTTCTAACTCATTTTACAGATGAGGAAAGTGAGGCAAACAGAGTTAAGTGAGTTACTGAGGGTCACAGAGTTAGTAAGTGTTTCAAGTTGGATTTGAACTCAGGAAAATGAGTCTTCCTCCACTCCAGGCCCAGCACTCTATCCACTATGCCACCTAGCTGCCTACTGGGGATTAATAATATTTGCCCATATCTTCAGGATATCTTGGAACTTTGAGATTACGCCATATGATGGCTGGTTGAAGAAACTCATGATGTTTAGCCGGAATCAATGAATGAAAAGCACACATTAAACAATAACTGTATGCAAAGCATTGTGCTTTGGGAAGAGAACACATATAGAAGGTTTCAGCTGCAAGTCAGATGGAGAGGTCCCCATGATCTTTAGAGTGGAGGGGCAAAGCAGATATCGATGCCTCTTTAGTGTTATTTCCACTTATCCACTTCCAATAACCCACATGCAATTCTAACGTAGAACTGTCTGTCAGAGCCACAGATGGAGTTAGGAACTAGTTTCAATCACGGTGGGGTTACATCACCTGCAGGAGAGTCTTCTTGACAGTTGATTCCCTGGATGATGGTTGCAGGAGCTGGGCTGGAAGCAGGGTCAGTGGTCCATTGATGCTAGAGTTCATGGCACTGGTCTCTTTCTATTGGGATCTGAGCCAATATCGTGGTAGAGATGGAGGTGTTTTAGTTTACCAGACACATACCATCTCCTGTCTTTCGAGCAGTATGCTTTGCTATTTCAACCTGGGGAAGAAAAGTCTCAAGGTGGATGATAAAAATTCTCCAGTTCTAGCACCTAAAGGCTATCATGTGTCTAAGGGCACTGGCTCTGCTTAGCCTAGGAAGGCAGGATGAGGAACAGTGGGGAGATTTACAGAGAGAAATATTTAGATTTGATGTAAGGGAAACAGTATCTCTACCATCAAAGTGGAGTAGGCTGCCTCTGAAGGTGGTGGTTTCCCATCATTGGAGCTTTTTGGGCAGAGGCTGATGATCATTTGTTGGGGATGTTGAAGAAGGTGTCTGTTGGACTACGTGGCCATGAGATCTCTTGTCACTTTAGAATTTGGTGAATAGGAGACTTTCCTAGGATGAAGATATGGAAATGGAGACAGTGTTTTCTTCTCTTCCTAAATGTCAATGGATCTGACCAGAGCACCCAAAGGTGTACCCAAAGGATCACTGTCAACATTCTTGCTAGCCTATCTGATACTGGAGAGTCAAACATCAAGGAAGAAGGTGGGCAGTCATACACTGGAGACTTATCAAGAATTGGAGGTGGGGAGAAGAAGAACTGAACACCCCCAAATTAAGAGTTCTTCCAAAGAGGCATAGGTTCCTCCAGGAAATAGTGGATTTCCTCTCATTGACTATCTACAAACAAAAGCTGGAGGACGCTTTTTCAAATACAGGTTGGACTAGATGCCCACGGAGGTCCTATCTAACTGATGAGCTGTGGTTCTGTAACTCATCTTTCTTCCCTGGCTCCTGGCACCTGCATGAGGCTTTGACCTCAGAGATACTGCTGCTGGATTAGAAAAAAAATGGGGCCAAACCCAAACTCGCCACTGCACCATGGGAGACAGCTGGAGCAAGCAAGGACAGTGGTGGGGGTGGGTGGGTGAAGAGGGGGCACTCGCTCCTACTGCAGACTGAGCTGTTAGCACAGCTGGGGAGGGCTCAGGGCCCGCAGCTGCACCTGAGCCGATGCAGGTGCGCCAGGCTAGGGGGTGGGGGAGACAGAGGGGGACTCTGGCTGCGGCTTTGGGTTGGCTGTGTAGAGCATACTGGTGATAAAAATCATTCTCTCACACGTTATCAGCAGCTTCAGCACGGCAGAGAATAGAGAGCGGTTTCTATTCAGATGAGAGTTCTCCAAATTATCTTTATCCCTTAATCTGCCTTTTGAGTGTAACTCATATTAGGGAATTGGAGAAGTTGACTGCACAATAGAACTCTCCTCCTATGCCTCCAGGGCCTGTCTCAGGTGCAGGGACCAAGGAAAAGCCCCCAAATGACATCTCATTGGATCCTGGCCATTTGGGAATTTCACAGAGCTACATTTACCTCTAGTACTGCCATCTGTTTCCTGGGAGATCTTGGGCAAGGCAGTTAACCCCATTAAAGTTCTAGACTCAGTTTCCTCATTGGTAAAATGGGAGCGATGACCCCTATCCTGCCTATCGCCCTCCCCCAAAAAGCATCTGTGTGCATCAAACTAAAGGAGGCATGCTTTGTAAACCATGAAGCTTCTGAGAAACGCAAGACATTTTGTCTCCTGGCATATCAACTGATGAGAACAATAACTTTTGTCATTCACACAGAGCACTCTGAGGTTTTCAAAGTACAATATGCATTTTAAGTGGTCAAAGGAGATTCCGGCTCCAATCCTGCCTCTCTCCTTTACTTTCTATGTGACCTTGAGGTAGCCTTTTAACTTTTCAGGTCCCTTATTTTTAAAACAGGGAGGTTAATGTCCATCAGACCACCCACACAGGGTAGTGGCAAGGACCAGAGGAAATTGTGTCTCTAAAATGCATGGCAAACTTTTCCATACTATATAAATGTCAGTTATTACTGCGCCGAGATGCTTCTGGTCATTTCATCATAGTCGACCGAAGGCCGACATAGACCAGCTTTGTCAGCGAGTCTGCAAAGAGAATACATTGGCTTCCCACGCTTGCAAAGTGATCTCCTCCCCAAGTGTGCAGATTAAAAAAAAATCATTCTATCACATTCCATCGGAATTTCATTCAGGGCACTTTGTATTTGCTTCAGAGGCAAAACAGAAAAGACGATTTCCTTCAGGCAAACTTGTCTTTTGCTCTGAAAACACCAGTATGTCCCCTTTGCTCCAGAGAAGATTATAATATTGAGGACACAGTGTCAGCAGATTACATGAAAAGGATAATTAAACCAAAGGCCTAAATTAGAAGGCCTTTAGTAGAGAGATGAAGTCTCTTTTTACCTTCAGTTTGTCTTTGAACGAGTGTAGGGTTTGAGGGGACCCGGCTTGGCTTGGCTTGATAAATACAAATATTCTCACCAATTGTTCTGCCTTTATATTAAAAGCCATTGTTTAGCAAAGCTGACAACACTCACCATCGGAGGCATGAAACCCTACCAGTGCCGAAGGATTAAGAGACTGACACGTTCTGGATAATAAGCCTAATTAATAACTTCCATCTCTAAGGAATGGCATCTCAGACAATACCATTTTTCTTTGAGTCTTTCTATTAGATTGGTGTCAGGGCTGGTAAGTGCTGGAGGATCCTAGGTATACAGATAGAAGGACCCTCAAAGGTCATTCTAGTCCAACCTCCTAATTTTAAAGATGAGGGTAGTGAGGCACAAGGAAGTGATTTGCTTGAGGTCACATGGATGGTCAAGTTCAGTCAAGAGGCATTTATTAAGTATTGACTATGTGCCAGGCACTGTGCTAAAGATCAGAGATACTTTGTTGTCCAGTTGTTTTCAGCTATGATGCCATTTGGAATTTTCTTGGCAAAGTTAGTGGAGTTGTTTGCCATTTATTTCTCCAGCTCATTTCGCAGATGAAAAAAATGAGGCAAATAGGGTTAAGTGACTTGCCCAGGGTCACACAGCTAAAGTAAGTGCAGGAAGTCAAATTGGAACTCAGGACTTTCTCACTCAAGGTCTGTTACTCGCACTATGGCTCCACCTAGCTTCCCTGTTGGGGATACAAAGAAAGGTAAAAACATTCCTTGCCCTCAATTAGCTCCCAATCAAATGGAAGCGACATCACACAAATGACTATGGACGTACAAGATGTATGCAAGTGAAAATAGAAAGTATTCTTAACACTAGAAGTGGGATTTGAACTCAGGCCCCCTGACTTCAAATCCAGTGCTCTTTCCCATTATCTATGAGGCCACCTATCCTGCCTGCCATTTTCCAGGGTGAGGCTAAAGTTTCAATGATGTGTATCTCAGGTAAACTGAATTGGATTCAGGTAGCCTAAGAATCTGCTTTGGCTCATCTGGATTGCTTCTAAATCAACTTTCTCAAAAATCATAGGATCATGGGCTCATCTAGAAGAAATCATCTCAATTGACTTCCTTCTTTTACAGAAAGGAAATTGAGGCAGAGGGAAGTTAAATCATTTGTCAGATAACATGCAAGTTATAAGATAAACCCAGCTTCTCTGACCCTGATACTTTCCCCACTAATCCCCCTCTACCCAGAATAGCTGTTCTGACCATGAGCCTTCTCCTTAACTTCAGGAAAACAGGGGAAAGTTTTTAGTTTTCAGCTTTTAAAATAGTTAATGTTAACACTTTTGGTTTTTACATCACCTTTGTTTCCAAATAGAATATTCCAAATGTAAATATTTCTCTTCCCTACCCAGGGAACTATCATTTGTGACAAAGAATAAAAGGGGAAAATAGTTTAGCAAAACTAATATCTCAACTGCATCAGACAGAATATGCAATATACCACACCCATCCCAGCCTCTGTAAGGAAAGGAAGGGATACAGCAGTCTCATCTCTCATTTCTGAGGCCACGATTGATCGATACAATCTCATAGCATCCAGTGTCATCTTTGTTCTCATTGCTATTTTGCACTTACATTACTGTAGTCATTGTGTATAAAGTCTTTCTGGTTTTGCTTAAGTGGGAGGGGGGGATTTTTAAAACATCTGGAGAAGGGAATCTTTCTGGAAAATGTCCACCCAATTTTCCTTAGAGAGAGAAGATGGCCTCCTTTGGGGGAGTGCCATGTTCCCTGAAGATTTCAGGTGGGCACAGCATCGCATGGTGGCCCTGGTATCGTAAATTGCAATCAAGCAAAGATGTCCAAGAAGGAAATAACAGCAGCTTGGCTGAGGGGAATTGGCAAGGGTCCTGAAATCTTAATGGAAATTGAACATTTTTTTTTTTGCATAGCCCCATAAATTCCTAGTGTCTACCTTATCTTCCCAACCTGTTTTTCAGAGGATGTTTAATGGGGAGAGATAGAGAAACTCCTAGAGTTAGGGAAAAACAAAAATGAAGGCAGCTTCCATCTAAATACTGTTTGTTCTTATAGTGATGCCGAGATATGCTTTTTTTGGTTTTCTTTTTTCCAAAATAGCCTCTCCTGACAAGTGGTGTGTGTTTGGGGGTGGGGGGAAGCAGGGCGGGGGATGGTCCCACAGTGAATCCTTGGCAAAGTTTACGGGCAGCTCAGATATCTGCAGCTCTTGGCCCCTTCCCGCGGCTAAACAATTCATCCATTCATTCTGGCTCTGACTTTCCTTTTCTGCTGGCAGGAAGATGATAGGATTTCAAGCTGGATATGACCTTAGAGCTGGTCTGGTCATGCTAATAGAGGAGAAAAATAAGGCCCAGGGAGAAGGGACTGAGGAACAGAGATTTAAAGGTGACAGGGGCCCCAGAGGTCCTCCAGTTCAATCTTTTCATTTTAGAGATGAAAAAATTGAATCTCAGAGAGGTAATGCTACTGACCCAAGGTCACATGGCTAGTAAGCATCCGAGCTGGCAATTTTTTTTAAATTTAAAATTTTCTTTTTATTATCATTTAGATATACAAAGAAGAAGAAGCAAGGTCTGCCTAGATTTTTCTCATTTATACTCCCAGAAATTAACATAGTGTTTGGCAAGTACTTCATAAATGCCATTTTATTCATTCATTGTCTAAGAAACTATGGTTTCCTATTATGTACAATTTGCGTTTTAAATTCAAAGCCTCTGTCTCCAACTCAATCAATAAGAATTTATTCCAGAACAAGCGTAAATTTGGGAAGAAGACCTGAGTTCAAATCCAGCATCAGACATTTACTAGCTGTGTGACCCTGGGCAACTCATTTCATCTCTGGTTGCCTCGGTTTCCTCAACTGTAAAATGGGGATAACAATAACACCTGCTTGGCAGAGTTGGGGTGAGGATCAAATAAGATATTTATGGTGTCCTTAGCATAGTGTCTGGCACACAGCAGGTGCTTAATAAATGCTTGTTTCCTTCCTTCCTTTCCTCCTTCCTCTATCCCTCCCTCCTTCCCTTCCTTCTTTCCTCTTCTCCTTCTTTCCTTCCAACTTTCTTTCCTTCACTCTCTTTTTTCCTTTCCTTTTTTCCTTTTTCCTTCCTTCCTTCCTTCCTGGTACCATGCTAGGCACTGGAAATACAGTTTTCCTGCTGTCCCATATTACCTCTCAAGTTCAAGAATGTACAGGATGCTGCCCAGCCTGGATTCAGACCTGGGTGGGCAAACAGGATGGCAAAGTGCCTTGGGCTCACGTCTTTTCAACATCTGTTGAATGAGCTGGGCCTGTTTAGCCTGGAGAAGAGAACTTAGAAGAATATGATAGCTGTCTTCTGGCATCTAAAGGGCTGTCACATAGAAGGAGGGTTAGATTTGATGTGTTTGGCCCCAAGGATGGGATTTACAGAGAGGCAGGTTTCAGAGAAATGCCAGGAAAATGTCTAAACAATGAAGAGTCACTAAGAAGTGGGCTGCTTTGGGAGGTGGGGGGAGGGGGTTCTTTTCCACTGGAGATTTTCAAGGAGAGCCCGGGAGACCCTTTGTCAGGGATCATGTGGTTTGGGCTGGATGACTCCTTGTTTCTTTTCAGCTCAGAAGTTCTGTGATACCAGGATTGATTCTTCTAAGTGTAAACTTAGGATCCTTTCCACCTGGCTGTCCCCTCACAATTGCCATGATCCCAAGTAAGACCATATAGGAACAAGGATGCTCAACTCCCAGTTGGTCAAGCTACACATTAAGGCTGGTAAGAGGAGCTCTGTGCCTTTCCTTCACCCTTCTGGGAAGATGTGCAGTATCATTTAATCATTAACCCTATTTCTGGCCTTTAGATAGTCACATCTATATTTTGGAGAGACAAATCTTAGGAATATGGTCAAGTAGGAACCATAGATCAAAGTAATCAACCAATCAATTGATTAATAAACACTTATTAAGCACATAATATACAATGAACACTGTTCTAGGCCCTTGAGTGCCAAGACAAAAGTGCAACATTACCTATTTTCAAAGAACTTTTCTACCAGGGAAAATGCACACACACATAAAATGCCTATTACTAGTAAGTATGATTAGATGAAAGGTGATTTTGAAGGGGAGGGCACTGGAAACTGGGGAGGGGGCTCAGCAAATCATTGATGTAGAAGGTTGTGATTGAGTTGGGTCTTGAGAAAAATAAGAGATTGTAGGAGAAGGTGGAAGTGAGTCAGGACTGTGTTCCAGGCATAGGGGACAACCCATACCAAAGAGATGGAAAGGTGCTGCCATGTTTGAGGAACAGTAAAAAGCAGTAGATCGTAGCATTTATGAAGGGAAACAATGTCTAATATGGATGGAAAGGTAGATTGGATCCAGTTTAAGAAGATCTGTCTTGGAGCTCAAACGGAGGATGGAGGGAAGAGTTATCCAAATCCAACCCATCTCTCAAGGGTTGACTCAAGTTTTTCCTTGGTGCCTTTCCAGAACATTCTAAACCCAGACAAAATTTTCCTTCTGTTCAATTCATAATATTTATTATCTGGATCACCCACCTAATCATAGATAACCTCGGGACTTATGTTGTATTCATGCATTAAATAAACTCTTTAATTGTTATTAACTTTCTACCTTTCTCTTCCTTGTCCTCACTCTGGAACATAACTGCACCCCTGGGCCCCCTTCTCCCACCAGTGAGCTCCTCTTGGAATTTCTATTTTGAAGAAGAGCCCAAGCCAGCTATTCTCCATCCTTCTCCCAGCTCTGCTTCTGACCCTCTGGACTTGACTTCCACAACCCTCTCCCCAGTTATCAGCCCCCTTGTAAGTGCTGTCTTCTCTCATTAAAAATATAAGCTCCTTGAGGTCAGGGGATTGCCTTTTTGCTTAGGTTTATATCCCCAGTGCTTAGCACAGTTCCTGGCACATAGTAAGAGCTTAATAAATACTTGCTGACTAATTGTCATCTCTCACTTCTCATTTCGCAGCTTGGACCACAGAGTAAGTGCTCCATCATCATTTGCCCATTTGATTTTGTCATGAATGAAGAAAGGGGATACTGGTGTGGCGAGAGCAGAGAAAGTTGTCAAGATAGGACCAGCAAAGAGTCTTGCCCACGGGTAAGCATCAACAGACTGAGGTGTGGCCAGGCCAAATTCACAGGCGCTTCTAATGCAATCCGTGGCTGGACTAGAATCCTCCCTACAATATCTCCCCAGAGTGGTCCACCAGCTTCTACTTGAAGACTGACCTCCAATGGCAGTTCATTCCTCTTTTCCACTGTTGTACTCCTGTTAGAAAGTTCTTTTATCCTGTCTTAATCTACCTTTTTAGCCAACTGCTCCAGCCTTCTCTTCTCCATGATGAACACACCCATTTTCTTTAATTTTCCCCCATATTTAGGAGAATGATAGCTGACAATTTATGGAGCTTTAAGGTTTTTAACTAACTTCACAAATGTTATCGCATTGTCAATGACCCCCATGACAACCGTAGGAGGAAGGTGCCATTATTCTGCCCATTTGAGGATACTATCATCAAGGCCCTTCCTTGCCCTGGCTGTCCTCCTCTGGACACTCTTATCATGCTCTTCCTTATAGCAGCTGATTGTGCAGTGTATAGGGTACTGGGCCGGGAGTCAGGAAGAACAGAGTTCAAATGCCACTTCAGAGGAGTTGGGCCACCAAGGGCAGAAGAATACCGGATGTGAGCAGGGTGTAGTTCTCTAGTCTGGCTGTGCCCCATGCCTGGGATGCTCTCTCTCCTTATGCCACTGGCTGGCTGCTCTAGCTGCCTTCAAGTCCTGGCTAAAATCTCACCTTCTGCAGAAGCGTTTCACAGACTGCTTTCATTCTAGAGACCATCCCTGTTTTATCCTGCAAAATCTGGTTAGTACATAATTGTTTCTCTCATTAGACTGAGAGCTCCTTAAAGGCAGGGACTGTCTATTGCCTTTCTTTGTATTTTCAGTGCTTAGTATAGTGTCTGATGTACAGTAGGAACTTAATAAACGCTAGTGAACTGACTCACCCACGATCACGCTGGTAATAAATTGGCAGAGCCAGGATTTGAATTCACATCTCTTGATCCCCAATCCAGCATTCTTTCCACTAGTCCTCCCCACCCCAAAAAATGGGAGCTCCTTGAGGGTCTATGTGACCTTGGGTTAGTCACTTAACTGTTAGCACCTA
>CM053771.1:33930870-34030870 GCA_028658325.1 Potorous gilbertii | reverse complement strand
TATTATCTCATTTGACCCTCACAACAATTGTGGGATACAATAGGTGCTACTATTATCCCCATTTTACATTTGAGGAAACTGAGGCAGGCAGCGATGAAGTGACTTGCTCATGGTCACACAGCTAGCCAAGTGTCTGAGGCTGAATTGAAACTCTTCCTGACTCTAAAGGTCGGGTCTTCCTGACTCTAAACCTAGTGTTTTATAAACTGAATGAAAGAATTCAGATGAGAATGATTGGGATGATTCAAGACTAGCTTTATTGTCTAGTGTCAGGCTTGGAGACAGGAAAACCTGGGTGAGGAGCCCAACTCAGACCCTCAACTGGAAGTATGACCCAAGCAAGTCCCTTCCCCTCTCTGGGCTTCAGTGGTTGGACTAAATTACCTCTAAGATCTATTACCGCTTTAGATTCTATAATCCTACTTGTGTAGGGTGCAGAAAGGGAGAGGAGGCTACAGCCTCTATGCTCATGGCTGGAGTAAGTAAGAGAGCCCTCTCTGCATTTATAGAATCTCATGGGATCATAGGCACAGAGCTAAAGACCTCAGAGACAAAATCGTATATGCCCTTCCTTTTAATAATGTGAAGGTGCAGCCAAATGGTGCATTGGACAGGACTAACCTTGGACTTAGAAAGATGGGAGTTCAAATCCTGCCTCAGATACTGGCTGTGCAACTCTGAAAGAATGTCTTCAACATTGTGAGCCTCAGTTTCCTCATCTGTAAAATATCCTAACCTCATAAAACACTGTGTTATTACCATTCATCCTGAGGTCGTACAAGTAATAAGTATCAGAAGTGGTATTTGAACCGAGCTCCATTGAATATTTCCACTGAACCACTCGACCCCCTCTGACAGTAGGGACACAGTTTGTCTTCACCAGTTTTATAAACTTTTGGTACTAGATCTACTTACCTTCTTGTCCTCAGGTAGAAAAGAAAGCAAGAGAAGCAACTAGCAAAAAACTATGAAGATGAGTGTGGAGAACTGAGCAAACTCAGGCTTACCTAGAGCATTGGGGGTGTCAAATTCAAATAGAAATGGGGGGACCATTAAACTGTACAGAAAGATCCCTCTGGGCTGCATATTCACTTAGAAAACCATGTGTGAACGTTATCTATGCTCTGTTGCATTTTAATTTTTGTCAAATATTTTTCTTTTTTAAAATTAATTTGTTTTCAGTTTTCTACAATCATTTCCATAAGTCTTAGATTTTCTCCCCCTCCTTTCCCCCTCCCTCCCCGAGATGGCATGCAACCATGTATGGGTTCTACACATACATTCTTATTATGCACATTTTCACATCAGTCATGTTGCATAGAAGAATTAGAATGAATAAGAGAAACCATGAGAAAAACGCAAACAAAACAAAACATAACACAAGAGAAAATATTCTGCTTCATTCTGACTTTCAATTCCATAGTTCTTTCTCTGGATGTGGATGACTTTTTGCCTCAAGAGTCCACTGTGAATTCCTTACACACTGTGGTTGTTATTGTACAATGATCTCCTGGTTCTGCTGCTTTCACTCAGCATCAGGTTATGTAAGTCCTTCCAGGCTTCTCTGAAATCTTCCTTTTCATCATTTCTTATAGCACAATAGTATTCCATTACATTTATAGATCACAATGTGCTCAGCCATTCCCCAATTGATGGGCATCCCCTCGATTTCCAGTTCTTGGCCACCACAAAGAGAGTTGCTATAAATATTTTTGTACACTGCCAAATATTTTTCAATTGCATTTTAATCTTGTTTGATTCATACTCTTTCACAATTAGAGTAACAGAATTTTCAAGTTGGAAGGGACCCCAGTCCAACATGAACCTGGCCAATGATCCCCTCTGCTTTAATCCTGATGAGGAGATACCCACCTCAATGGAGGCAGCTCACCCTGCTTTGGGCTTTGGGCTGGCTCTCCTTGGGAATCTATCCTGATATAAAGTCTAGATTCATCTCTGCATCTTCCATCTCTGTGGTCCCTGGTTCTATCCTCTGAGGCTGAGGAGAAATCTACATTTTAGCTAAAGAACTGTGACCCAAACACTTCCCTGAATTTCCCTGCTCCATGCATTTGCTCACACTATCTTCTGCTCCTGGAAAGCACTCCCTCCTCTCCTCCATCTTCTTCTCACAGAATCCTGGCCACTCTTCAAGATTCAACTCAAGTTTCAAAACTCCCCCAGGGGAGCTTTTCCTGATCCCCTAGTTGTTAGGACTTTCTCCTGCTTCAATTTTCCTCGTGCTAAATTTACTCATGCATTTATCACAGTCTCCTCCTCCTTGTAGAAATAAGCTCCCTAAGGGAAGTGATTTTTTTTCTAGGTGCTTGAATCAAATTCAGATCAAGGCTTTTCATTTCCCACTCCAGAGGCAGCTAGGTGGCACCATAGTGCACAGAGTGATGGGCATGGAGTTAGGAAGGTAGTTGTTTCAATTTCATTCATGTCCTACTCATTGTGACCTCAAAGACACTGGAGTGGTTTGCCATTTCCTTCCCCAGCTCATTTTACAAATGAGAAACTGAGTTAAGTGACTTGCCCAGGATCACACAACTAGTAAGTGTCTGAGGCTAGATTTGAACTCAAGTCTCCCTAACTTCAGGCAGGTACTCTATCCACTAAACTACTGTCTGCTTCAGTATCTTCAAGTATAAAATGGGGGGAGAAAATAATACCAGCATCTACTTCGCAAAAATCTTATGAAGATCAAATCGGATATTTGTGCTTAACACAGTTTCTGGCACAGAGTAGGTATTTAATAAATATTTACTTCAACTCATTGCCTGACAAATTCTAGCCCCATTCCAGAGGAATATACAAATAAGCCCTGCCTGGCAGCTAATGGTCACCTTTCAGGTTCATTAAAATGGGAGCACAGGCTAGTGCTATAATTTAGCCACGGGTAGGACAAGGACCCCTGGTAGCATTCATTCAGACTTCAGGCAAGTTCTCAGCTGTGCTGGTTTCCTTATTTAACTAAATGACAACAAAGAGGATTCTCTCACATTTTGTGAGCTGGTGGATATTGGGATGGTGATGGAAAAATTCTTTATGGTATAGGGGTTTGACATTCATGACTCCACAAAGCTACAAGGGGCCCTCCAAAGTCAAAGGGTGGTGTTATCTTGAAATAATAGGGTTTTCAAGTCCTCAAACTGACTTTCCTTTGAAATTCTGAATGAGGGAAGGTTTGGTTTTGCATCTTCAAAGAGTGATCCTAATGGTGTCTTAGAGTAGTCTGGGCTGAAATGGTCTTTGTTAGTAGAGAATTCTCAGTGTCAGTGGCCTTTTGGCACCTCTGGGTGATGATATCTCTCCCCTACTCTACTGCCTCCTCTGAAAGATGCCGTTTGGAGATCTCCCACAATAGCAAGCCAGAGGGCTCTCCAATGACTTTCCTGGACTGGTTGCCATTTTAAAATGTGCCTTCACATTGAAAGAGTTCAGGTGGAAAGGAGTCAGCTTCCCAGGCTACTGAATGCACCATGGGGCTGAGTGAGTATGAGATGGCTCTCTACAGACCGGCAACTTTTGACCATAAGGCAGAAGAATAAAGTCATCCTGGAAATAAGCAGGAAGAAGTCATCAACTGATTGACAACCATTGATGAAGAGCTAATTATGTGCTAGGAATCATGCCAGCTGCTAGGGAAAAGTACTTCCCTCTAGTAGCATGATTTCTACTGAGGGAGACCACACGCACATACATGGGTATATATAAGCAATACATAAACAAAACCTCATCATCTAAGAACAATACTCTATAGAAAGAAGAAACTTTAAAGCTGTTGCTAGGGATACCATATGGGGTTAGAAGGTTGGGTTGGGTACCTCCCCCAAAGCTTTATTCTTTCTAACTACTTTATCCAGATGTTTCAAATGCTGCCATCACCCTCTAAATTTTGACACCGTAAGTCAAAGCCTCATCTATCCTGCCTTAGTAATGGCTCAGCCTATAAGACACTCTTCTAACAGTATATGCTAGAGCAGATAGCATTGACTATGACCTCCTTTCTGCCTCCAAAGTGTCTATGATGATACATGCACAGTGCATATGACGGAAAATAATGCTTTCTTTGTTAAATAACACTGGCCAAACAGACTAGCAGCCCAGAGTCATGAACTGGCATACTAGTTTCATACCTAGGCCTAGGGTAAGATTGTGAAATTAGAGCATCAAACCTCTCTTTTCTGCATCCTTTTTCCTATTCAAGACCACCCTATTTCTATCTTACCCAACACAAAGGTATCTGAACTATTTGTCTTCTCCCTAAAATACAAGCTGTTAATAATTAATTTTCTAACGATGATAACCACATCAGTACTATCCACAAAGTGTTTTAGGTTCTCCAAAGTCCTTCATAACCATTGTCTCACTCTATCCTTTCTCAGGGAAAGATATAGATAAATTCTTCTGCAGGCAGGTAGGAGGCAGAATGATAGAGCTGGAGTCAGGAAAAATTGGTTTAAATCTGCCTCAGATACTTACTAGCTTTCTGACCCATAAGTCATAGGTCACTTAACCTCTGTCTTAGATGCCTCATTTGTAAAATGGGGATAATATTTGCACCTGCCTCTGGGCAAGTCAACTTCTCTCAGCCTGGGTTTCTTCATCTTCAAACTGATGATACTAACAGTCCCAACCTACCTCCCAGGGTTGTTGTGAGGACCACATGGGATAATATATGGACTATATTTTGCAAACTTTGAAGTGCCATTGAAATGCTAGTTATTCTTCTACCCTGAAGGGTAAATGGGTCACAATGGTTGAAGATGATATACCTCCCATGGGGTAATTGTATTTTATCAGAACAAAAATGGATAATTCTCTTAGAATTTCAGACATCAGTAACCATAGAGGAGAGTATTTTCACTGGGGGAAGGACAGGGCTGGTTTGGAGACTTTCCAGTATCCTTGAAATCACAATCTTCCCCTGTCTTGGAATGATGGTTCTATCCTGTCCACAAGCAAAATTCCAAGTTCAGTCAAGCTTTTAGGAAGGAGCTCTTAATTATGGATAGATTTCAGTAGGTCAATGAAGTTGGATGGGAAAAAATTATGTGTTTATTTTCACTAACCTCTGAAATTTAACATTTCCTTTCAATTACCTAACAAGACTTTTCTGAGAAGGGGCTTCATTGGATTGCCAAAGAAGGATCTATCACACACACACACAGTGACAGAGAGAGAGAGACAGAGACAGAGACAGAGACAGACAGAGAGAGACACACACAGACAGACAGACAGAGACAGAGAGACACAGAAAGAGTGTGTGTGTTAAGAATCTCTGTCTGAGCTTGGCCAATGATGAGTCAGGAACGAAGTTACAATCAGAACCTTGGAGAGTGGATAGGAGGCATGTTTCTGAGTCTTCCAGTCATTTTACCAGAAAATGAATCTAACAAGTTAACTGAAGGAGACTAGCCAAAGAACTGGAAACAAATAGACTGAGTAGGCGTCAGGCAGGCCCAGGCATGGGGTAGATGGTCACTTCCTCAGGCATGCTTGCAGGTCTGAAAACAGCAATTTAAAACCACAGCTCAGCCTAGGGGGCAATGCTACACTTCCACATTCATTATCTCCATGAATTTTGGCAATTTGCAGAAAGCAGTCTTCCCCTACTGAGGCTACTTTGTTTGTCCTTCTATTTTTTGGTGTTTGAGAGATGGAGAGAAGGAGGGAGAATGGAGTCAAGAAAAGGAGGAGAAGAGAAGAGGGGAGCGGGGAGACAGGAAGATATGATTCCAAGCGAACTGTTTAATGGCCAGCAATTTCAGGAGGCACAGGCAGCTGCTATCACATCTATTCTGGGCCGTTTTATAATAACAAGGCAGTTTTCCTCAAAATAACCAGGGACTGTATCTCCTGGGCAAACAGTAATGCTGAAAACATTTGTTAGGTGGAAACTGCTGGACTTGCTTGGGGAGGAAATGACCAGGAAGATGGAACAAACATGTTTGCTCTGATTTTCATGGGTTAAGCAGCGTTCATCTTGCCATCCACAATCTCTTGCTGCTTATCTAGCCAAGTACCACTGAGGAGGACATCTTCTGGAAGTATATGGGCACCTCCCTTCAAACTAGCAGCCCCTCCAGTGGATCATACCCTTCCCTTTTGCACCCCCTGACACCCAGAGCTGAGAGATTGAGGTCCAGACAAAGACCCTGATTCTTATGGCAAGATGTTTTCTTTTGTGGGGAGAGATGAAAACACACACATATACCCACAAACACACACACACACACGTACACCCATGCACATCTCTCTTCATAAAAAGACAGTGCAGTCCAGTGGAAAGAGTTAGTCAGAAGTTGTTGCTCAATCATTTCAGTCATGTCAAACTCTTTATGATCCCATTTGGGGTTTTCTTGGCAAAGATACTGTCCTTCTCCAGCTCATTTAATAGATGAGGAAACTGAGGCAAACAGAGTGAAGTGACTTGCTCAGGATCACATAGCTACTAAGTGTCTGGGATCAGACTTGAACCCAAGAAGATGAGTCTTCTTGACTTCAGACCTGGTACTATATCCACCGAATCACCTACCTGCCCACCTAAAGTCAGAACACATGGGTTCTAATCTTGTCTCTGTCACCTATTGCCTCTTTGTCTTTGGGAAATTAATTTCTCTTCTCTGGGCTTCAGTTTCCTCATCTGTTGAAAGAGGGGGTTGGACTAAAAGATGGAACACCAAGTTGCAGCCAGCTGATTCCGGGTGGTATTCCTGCCATAGAAAGAAATGAGTTTAATCTGGCATGACCTCTGCTTGATAAAGTCAGGCTGGCTTCTTTGCAATCACTGCTTCCCATTTGAGGTATTCACCAACCAGTTCTTGAATGATTTGCTCTAGAATTTTCCCAGGAATTGAAGCTAGATCAGTCAGAGAGCTGCCCAACAGTACTGTTTCTCAAACTATCCCTTAATCTTCCAAGAAAGTCCTTCCCTAAACACTTTGGAGGGCAAACATGGAAGCGAAACTGCTAAGGAAAAGTAGAATTTATTTTTAAATAAGTAGTAGCAAATCTATTAGGAAGCCTGGGAAGGGCAAGTATGTATATGTTTGAATGCATGTTTCCATACTTTGTGCATGTATGTGTGAGCATAGGTGTGTGTGTGTGTGTGTGTGTGTGTGTGTGTGTGAGCTCCTGAGGTCAGAAAGAAAAAAGAGAATTATTATACGTATATGTTTATATACTCAGAATAGTATATGCATACATACATGTATGTGTGTATGTGTGTACCTTTGACCCTGGAAGAATATAATCACCGGTTTTAGATGTGAAGGTGCACATTTGTGTACAGGGAAGGGATGGGCCATGAAAAAGTGTTAAAGAAAGAAGGGCTGGTTTATCTGATACCTTTCTGCATGCCAAGGATGTTGAGAGCTAAGGTAATGATTTGAGATGAAGCTTCTCTAGGCAACTCACTACACTAGAGGTTGTAGAAGTGTCCTCCAGCATTGACAGAGGCAGTTCCTTTATCTGAGAGTTCCCTAATAATAATAGCAATGGTTAATATTTATATAGAGCTGAAGATTTGCAAAGCACTTACTCAATATCATCTCATCTTATCTTCACAACAAGCCTGGGGGGTGGGTGCTATTACAATCTCCATCTTAGAGATGAGAAAGATGAGGCAGAAAGGTTAAATGATTTGCGGAAGGTCACACATCTAACAAATGCTTGAGGCAGAATTGGAACTCAGGTCATTATCCATCCAACTATCTATCTGTCAGCCATCCTTTTATCTATCCATCTTTTTATCTATCCATCCTTTAATTCATCTATCTCTATCCATTGATTCTATTTTATTTTATTCTATTTATTTATTGATCTATCCTTCTCTCTATCCATTCATCCAATCATCCATCTATCTATCTCTATCTAGCCATCCATCCATCCATCCATCCATCCATCATCCATCCATATATCCTTCCATTTATCTACCCACAGATACTTCTTTCTATCTATCCATTTATCATCAGTCCTTCTATCTATCCATTTATCCTTCAATCCATCTCAATCCATCTATCTATTCTTCTATTTATCTATCCATCCATTGACCTATCCTTCTATTTCTCTCTCTTTCTTTTTCCTCACCAGTCTAAATATAACTGTATAGAACTGCCAGACTCAGAGACATTAAATGACTTATATTTATCAGAGGGTAATCATAGCTTAGCAGGAACAGAATCTGAACCCAGACCTCATTTCCAAGTCTAGCCTTCCAGCCCCCATGTCATACTGAATCTTCAAAGATAAGTGGAGGGGAGCTGTACTAAATACTTCAAAAGACTGTTAAGATGAAATGGAAAAAAATCATGCAGAGTTCTTTGCAAACCTTAAAGTTTTATGTAAATATCAGCTAATATCATTATTTTGTGAGAAGGCTCATGGTTCAGTGGAAGGTGTCTTGGTCTTGCAGTCAAGGAACCAGGCTAAAAAAATTGCCTTGCCCATCAACTTGCTAGTGTAAGCTCAGGGAGAGAGGGAAAGAAATAAATATTTATTTATGTGGTGCCTACTCTGTGCCAAGCACTGTGTTAATTGCTTTTAAAAATGTTATCGAACACATAAAATGTAGTCTCCCCTCACAACAACCCTGTGAGATAGGTGCTGTTACCTTTTACCCATGGTTGTACAGGTAGTAAGCATCTGAAGCTGGATTTGATATCAGGTCTATCTTGACGCCAAGCCCAGTGCTCTATCCACTGTGCCACCAGCTACCTCCAAGCTCAGAAAAATCATTTCAACCCTCTGGGCTTTTTCCCGACATGGAACATGGGGAACGTATAGGCAGCTAGGTGAGTTAGTAGATAGAGTCCTGGACTTGGAATCAAGAAAACCTCAGTTTGTTTCCTGCCTTCAATACTTACTGGCTCTCGCATCCCCAGCAAGCCATTTCACCTCTCTTAGACTCAGTTTACTCATCTGTAAAATGAAATAATAGTAGCACATACCTTCCAGGGCTGCTGTGAGGATAAAAAGAGTTTTAATATCTATGTTAAGTGTTCAGCAAGTCTTAAAATGTTACAGTATTACCATTAATAACAATTACTATAATTCTATGGAATTGAACTGGAATGCTTCAGAGGTTCTTTCCAGTTCTTGATTCTATATGTGACTTTACTTCAGTCCCATGTTTATCCTCCAAAAGGAGGGGTGGGGTTGGACTATGACCTCTGAGGTGTTTTCCAAGTAATTGTAAAGCTATGATCCAGCATCTCTGTCAACACTGTATTTATTCCCTTTCTATCCTGAATGCTTTTCTGTGATAGGCTCTAGTTTGTCAATATCCTTCTTAAAATATGGATCCCTTAACTAAACTCAATACTAGAGGTGGGGTCTGATGATATTGTAGGACTCATGTAAAGAAAGGGATCTGTCTCCATGTACACATGAAGGAGTAAGGGATGCCTTCTAAAAAGCCAGGTGGGCAACCTTCCAGGTGAAACCAGGTGGAAGGTGACATGTCTACCTTCAATGGAAAAGTAGAAAAAGTAGTGATCACCTCATCTACCTCTCCTGACATGTGGCCTTTTGAGGGAGCTACAAACACACTCAAGTACCAGCAACTCAATGTTCTGTCTCATAGGACTTGGTCAAGAGGGTCCTAATCACAATAAAAATCATAAAGACGGCCCTTGTCAAGTCCTGACATTTACATATCACTTTTAAGTTTGTTTTTTCCTCCAAACCCATTATCTCAGCTGAGCCTACAACAACCTTGGGAGGTAGGAACTCTAAGTAGAACTTGAGACTCAGAGAAATAGATGACTTACTCTTGGTCACCCAACTAGAAAGTGTCAGAGGCACGCTTCACATCCAGGCCTTTTTGGCTCCAAATTCATAACTACCAACATGGCACCTGCATATTCTCAAGATATTTCCAAGGGGTCAAGTAGAAAGGACAATGATTTTGGAGTCAGATGACTTGCACTTAAGCCCTAGCCCTGGAATTTATATGAGCTTGGGCAAGATACTACCCTTTTGGGGCCTCAGTTTCCTTATTTTCAAAATGAAGGGGTTGAAGTCTTGGGTCTCTGAGGTCACTCCCAGTTTCACATCCTACGATTTGGTCATTTTCCAGCTCTAAATACTCCACTAGAAGGTTCCCATGTGGCTCTTGGCAGCACTTAAAGAAGCAAAGGAGTAACTCTTGCCCTCTGGCCACACCAGCTCCCACACCCTTCGTTCTGCTTCCTAAATCTCTTCTATGTATGTATCCTATTAAAATATTTATCAGCAGTAGGGAGAGAGTGCAGCAGTGCCCTCCACTGAAAACAAGATGACTTTGAAACTTTATGTATCAAATAAACTCAGACGCATTTTCCATCCAGAACCTTTAGCCCCGTGGTTTTGCTCACATAGTATTAGACCTGGAAGAGACCTTAGACATCATCTAGGCTGATGTCCCCCATACCCCATTTTAAAGATGGGAAAACTGAGGCTCAGGAAGGGTGAAGTGCTTTGCTCAAGGCCACAGAGCTGGTAGGGCAGAGACAGGAATGTAAGCTGTCTTTACACCAAATCCAGAGCTCTTTTCAGCATGCCATCTGTTATTTCAGGATTTTGATAGTCTGAGCCTGAGATACTGTAATGTCTAAGCATCAGTCCTTGGCCTGGGTCCCTGAAGGTGAAAGCCACCAGAATCTTTGGCTCTCCTGCAAACTACTTGGTTCCCTGGAGGTCATCTTGCTCAGTCAACCAGTCAATCAACCAACAAGCATTTATTACGTTCCTACTGTTTTCCAGGCATTATTTTAGGTTATGGGGACACAGGGACTGCAATGACACATTTCTGCCCTCAACAGATTTATGTTGTACTGCTTAATGAACATTTTCTGATTTAAATAGAATAAAAGCTCGCTGAGAACAGGGGCTACTTTTGTTATGTCTTTGTACCCTCTGTACCTTGGACAGTGCCTGGGACAACTTGAAAGTGCTGAAGAAATGCTTGTTCAGAAGAATCAAAACCTTCACAATGATTATTAAACCAATGATTTAGAGCTGGAGGGACTCTTAAGGACCATCTCTCTAGTCTAGATCCTTCAAAAATTTACTTAAAATGAATGTGAGACTCAGAGATGGTTTAATACTGATCTTCCAGGGTTGTTGTGGGGATCAAATGAGATAAGTGCTTAGCATAATACTTGGGACATAGTAGGCACCATATAAATGTTAGCTGTTGTTTTTGGTTGGTAGTGATGGTAGTTGTAGTGGTCCAAGGTCACATAAGATGTAAGTTATAGAGGGCAGATTTCAACACATCTGGATTTTACCCTGACACCTTCTGCATAACTCCATGCTGAATTTAATTGGGTTGAATGGCTGAATTTCTGACTCATGTATCTTCGTGCCAATCAATTATCCCCCTGAAACCCTCCAAGGATTCTTAAGAAATCTAGTTTGAATGTGAGAGGTGTATCATACCTCAGATATCATTGTGGTTACCAGGTCAATTTTTTTTCAATTTCCCCCAAAATGAATTCTCATTTAGTAGGCAGCCTTTTCATAATCTAAGGTGTCAGAGACAAATACCTGCCCATTTTCATCATAGCCATCATCTCACAGCTATTTAGTATCCTAAAAATGAACCTGACCATATGGTCATCACTTATGGGCAGTAATTAGCCTCCTAACAAACAGCAGCATCTGACCCTCTCATTCTTTTGTCTAGGTGTTCATGATACTGCTTTCTTCTGCAGAAGGAGAGTAGGTGGTTTTCCTCCTACTTATTTGGCCACTCCTCAATCTTCTTTGCTGGAACTTTATCTATGTCATACGCACTCTCTGTGAGTATCCCCCAAGAATCTGACTTGGGCTCATTTATATTTTTTCTCTATACTATCTCCCTTGGGGAAGTTCATCTCTTCCCATGGATTCAATTATTGTCTTGATGCAGGTGATTCTCAGATCTATTTATCCCTCCACTAGCCTCTCTTTTGAGCTCCTGAGCTCTATCACAAGTTGCTCTAATAGACATTTCAAATCAGATGATTCCTAAGTATGTCAAATTCAAAAGGTCCACTAGCTCTTACCATCTAACCTGGACTCCTGAATCTTACCCCAAGACCCTAAGGACTTCTAGATTTTTCCATCTACCCTGCAACTGAACTTTTGTTTATATGTTGCCTCCCACATTGGAGTGTGAGCCTAAAGTCATCAAATTCCTTGACTTTATTTTTATCTCAGTATTTAGCACTGTGTTTGGAACACAGTAAGCCCTTCCACCCTTCCTTCCTTCCTTCTCTTTCCTTCCCTCCTTCCTCTTTTCCTTTTTTCCTTCCATCCTTCTTTCTTTCTTGCCTTCCTTTCCTTTCCAAAACTAAATTCCTCATCTTTCACTCCAAATCTACCCCTTTTCTAAAAATCCCAATCCTCCCAGTCACCCAGACTCACAATCTTGATATCACACTCACTTCCTCACTCTCTCTCACCAATTATTTGCTAAATCTCCTCATTTCTACAGCCATATCTCACCTCTACTTCCCACCTTCTACACTCACCACTGAAGAACTAGAGTTCAGGCCATATCTCGCCTCTACTTCCCACCATCTACACTCACCACTCTAGTTCAGATCTCCATCACCTCTTCTTCAAATCACCATATTCTCCAAATATTTCAACAGCCCCCTAAATGGTCTCTTTCCCTCGAGGCTTTCCCCACTCCAATCCATCCTCTCTACACAGCTGCCAGTGATTTTCCTAAAGCATCGATTTGTGCTTTATGTCACTGCCTTGTTCAATAAACTTCAATGACTCCCTATTGCCTCTAGGAGCAAATATAAAATCATTGGTTTGACATATAAAGCACTTGACAATCTGCTCCCTTTGGATTATTCTGATATTCTTACATTTTGCTCCCTTCCGTGTACTCTATGGTCCATCCAGAATGGCTTTGCTATTTCTCACAGAGGGTGCTGTCTCCCATGCCTGGAATGCTCTCCCTCCTCACTGGTGCCTCTTGGAATTTCTGGCTTCCTTTGAGAATCAGCTCAAATGCCATCTTCTGCAGGAAGTCTCTACCAGTTATCTTAGTCAGTGCCTTCTGCTCTAAGGTTACCTTTTGTTTGCTCAATATATATCTTATCTATAACTAGATAAGTATATATTATTTTTTTTTCTATTAGAATGTGAGTTCCTTGAGGCCACAGCCTTTTCCTCCTTTTCCTTGTATCCTCAGGCTTGGTACCTAGTCAGTGCTTAATAAATGCCTGTTGATTAATTAATTACTGCCTCTCATGTTCTGCACTAAAGAAGAAGTAAACGGGCTTATTCTTGTAGCCTTTATTTCCTAATCCACAGCTGCTAGGAATGAGTAGGCTGGTTTGCGGAAAGAAGAGTAATGCTTGGGAAAAGTATATATACAAGTGTTGGGATAAGGTCGGGGGATGTGAAGGGGGGAAGTTATAAACCTTCCCCTACCACAACTGGTTAGGGAAAAAGAAAGGGACCTCATGCTAACTAACCAGAAGTTGTATCCTGTGATGCTGGCCTTTGGGAGGATTTTGCCTTCCAAGACAGCTGGTAGGGAACAAATCCAGAGAACTCTGAATCATGGAAGCAGGAGGAATTGGAACATCCAAACAGCAACAGAGGGGGTGTCCTGCTTCTCCTCCTTGCCCAGTCTGAGAAATGCAACCAGAAGGAAGAGACACATCCTGGAAAGCAATTTGGAATGGTGCCCCCAAAGTTACTAATCTGTGCATACCCTTTGACTTGGCCATACAAACCCTTCCTAAGTTAACAGCAACAATTATGGTGATAGCCCATACCCCAAAGGTACCAAAGGAAGAGGAAAAGGGACCATGTGTATAAAAATAGTTATAGTAGCTCTTTTTGTGGTGGAGGTGGCCATAAATCATTAGATTGTGGTCTTCTTAAGGGCAGTATGCATTTCTTGTATCCTCAGGACTTAGCACAATACTTGGCACATAGTGGGCATTTAATATATGCTTGTTGACTGACTGAAATGAGTGAACAAATTACAGGAAAATGCATATGAAAGTATGAAAATACTACTGTTCTAAGAAATGTTGAAGGGGATGGTTTAAGAAGAAGCTGGGAAGACTTTATATGAACTGATGCAGAGTGAAGTGAGCTGTACCAGAAGAATAATTTGTAGAGTGACAACAATACTGTAAAGGAATACAAATCTGAATAACTTAGGAACTCTGATCAATGTAATGACCAACCATGATTCCAGAGGACCAATTCTACCCGCTCCTGACAGAGAGGTGATGCATAACAAGACACACAATTTTTGGTATGACTATTAGGATGATCTGTTTTGTTTGATAATGCATATTTGCTACAATAATTTTTTTCCTTTTCTGTATATGTGTGGAGGAGGAGAGGATGGAGGGAGGAAAAAAAATAAATGTTTGATAATCAAGAAAGAATGAAGGGAGAGTCAGAGTGAGGGGGGCTCAAGTGATGAGAGAGTTAGAGGTACTCATTCAGTACAGCTTGGATGCCACAACAATGCAAACCTACCTCAGGAAAGGGCAGCCAGGTAGTACAGTGGATAGAGCACCAGTGCAGGACTCAGGAGGGCCTGAGTTCAAATCTCATCTCAGACACTTAACACTCACTAGCTGTGTGACCTTGGGCAAGTCACTTAACCCCAACTGCTTCATGCTGGGTCATCTCCAGTCATCCTGATGAATATCTGGTCACTGGATTCAGATGGCTCTGGAGGAGAAGTGAGGCTAGTGACTTGCACAGCTCTCATTCACTCAAAACAAAGTCAAGTGCAAGGCATGTCCTCATTTCTCTGATGGCATAGTCTTCTTCGGCAACGAAGGACAAACACACACCTCAGGAAAGCAAGTCTGATGGAATTAGAAACACAAGGAAGCCAGTGAAGTGAGAAGAGCCATTAAAAGCCACAAGAATTTGAGCAGCAGGAAGAAGGATGCATAATTTAATTGGAATAAGATGCAGACCACTAGAAAGAGTGGGGTCTGGCAAGCAGAAGCTAAGGGTTTGAGGGGGTAGTGAAAAGATGCTAAAACATGAGGGGGAAAGGAAATTTGGGGGTAATTGGAAGAGAAGGAGAAAATGGCAACAAGAAACCTAGAGTGTCTCTGACCAAGGTATAGAAGGAAATGGGAATCAGGCAAAGAAAAGTCAAATTTGAATTCAAGACAATGAGGGGAAAGGTTGGAGATAACAGACTCACAACCAATGAGGGAAACCAGGATGAGAAAAAGGATGTGAAATTTCCAGCTAGAAGGAACTTAAAGGAGGTTTCTAGTCCAATCTTCTCATTTTAGTCAAGCTAAAATTGAGCCCAAGTTTGGTCAGAAGTCTCTCTTTCTTTCCACAATACCACATTCCATTAAAACTAATCTGTAAAGTAAGGAGATTGGCCTCGATGACCTCTATGGTCCCCTCCAGCTCTAGACCTATGAAACCAAATCCCGTTATCTAATGAGTTGATGATCTCTGTGGTCCCTTCTAAGCTTGAAAGCTGGGATCCTATGGCCCTCTGGAATTGAATTCAACAAGCACCTACCATGCATGAGGTGAGAGTCATCATGGTATAGTTGATAAAAGTCAATCAACATGCCAAGAAGACTCTAGATTCAATTTCTGACTGACATATGCTAGCCCTGTATTCTTGTGGAAGTCATTTCCTTATCAGTGCTCTGGGTAGTTCTTTGATTTCATGTTACAGAGAAGGTGCCAACTTGCATTGGTAAAGGGAGTTTCCTTCCCTGAGAGTTCTCTATTCCAGCAAAATCAAAGGTCTAGTTTTTGTCACAGTGCTAGAGGCTAGAGAGACAAAGACCAAAATATGACAGTCATAGTATCATTGGTCATACATTTTGAGCTGGAAGGGGTCCAAGAGGCTATCAATTCCAACCCTATCAATTTACATAAATGGCCTAGAGAAATCACATGGTTTGCCCAAGGACATTCAGGTAGTGATGGACAGAGTTAAGATTTGCACTGAGTTCCTCTGATTGTAAAATCTAGCACTCTTTCCACCGTATCATTTAGTCCCTACCCTCCAGTGGCTTACAATCTACTACAGGGCTATGACATGCAAGGAGATAAGTAAACAAAAAGTGTGTGTATACATGCGTGTGTACAGGTATATACATATATGTGCACATGTGTATGTGTGTGCATGTACATATCCACGCATATACATAAGTACATTCGCATAAGTATATATATGTTACACATATATACATATATGCATGTAAGTAGATAAGTAAACAAAAAACATATACATACACACATATACTTTTCATTAATCTGCTTTGCATGTCATACCCCTCCAGTTGTAATCACTTTGAATTATAGGTATGCATGTGTGTGTATGTGTATATGATAAATAGACAGATAAAAAGACAGTAATAAAAAGTGATTTCAAGAGGGAATGCTAATAACTGAGTGGTCGGGGGAGAAAGAAAATCTGAAAATGTCTCATGCAGGTGGCAAAACCTGAGTTGTGTTTTGAAAGAAGCTAGGGATTTGCTGAGGCAGAGATGAGAAGGAAGAGCTACAAGGAACAATCTCTGCAAGGGATCTAAGGCAGGAGACAAATGTTGTGTACAGGGAACAGGCCAATTTCTATGCAATGAAAAAGTGTGAAGGGAAGTTACTAAGCCTGGAAAAGCAGATGGGAGCATGTCATCTTGCCTTGTTAACATATACTTGAAATTGCTTTGTACTATTTTTCATTTATTTTGGGTATACTTCTATCTATACATGTCATATTTCCCCTAATAGAGTGTAAAACACCTCTTCAATACCAATATAATTCTGGGACTGGCAGAAACGTGGAAGAGTGAGCATGGGATCTAGATGGAGATACAAACCCTCCATCTGCGGCATCAGAAAACAACAACAAATATAAAAACAAGCCCTTCCCAGACAAGCCAGAGACTAATATTTTCTTATGAATACATATACACACACATAGCACCTTTCACTTAGAAATCAGATGAGTAGTTAGAGAACCAGGTAATAAATACTATTCCAACTTCAAAGGGAAAAGGATTTTGGGCAACTGAGGATAGGGGTTACCCTAGGAGTTGGGGAAATGATACCTACCCATGGATCAGCTTGTCTTTGGACAGTTATAGACATAATTAGCTAATGAACTTGTTGAACCATTGACAATTATGTTTGGGAACTCTGGGGGAGATTGAAAGCACCAGGGAGGATGGAGGCTTTGCGGGGTTTGGTGGAGGCAAAGGAAACTGTGTGATGGCTATATCTAAGTGTCAGGGACTGAGTTCCATCCCTGGGAATTCTGGAAATAGCTCAGCTCCGAAATCTGCTCCCCACTCCCCACCCCTCCATCTCCCTAAGGTGGGCTAAGTCTTGGATTTCCCACTAGAATGGTTCTGGTTTGTGGGGAGTTATTCCAAAACACCTTCCCTGGGGCGATTCTGTTGTAATTCATTTCTCCTGTTTGATCTCCGAGTGCTAGAATAGCACTGGTTGGCTGTCTTTCCATCTGTCCAGGTGCTGTCACACTCCTCCCTCTGAAATTCCAGCTCAATAGAATTTTCTAATGTGAAGAAATCATGTCTCTGGTGAATCAGCTCAGGGCAACTGTGAATTAACTAGGTAATCAACCATTTATTAATCACCTACTATGAGCCAGGAACAATTCCAGGCATTAGAGATAGAAAACTAAAATAAAAGTAACTAACCCCTTCCCTTGATGAGTTTTCAATCTGTGGGGATTAGTGAGTGGGTGGAAATATGTACATATGACTTGGTGAACAGGTTACAGACCTTAGAGTCAGGAAGATGGGTTCAAATCCTGCCTCAGACACTTAGTAGCAATAAGCAACATTGAGGAAGTCACTTAACTACTCTGTGTCTAAGTTTTCTTATCCATGAAATGACATGGAACTTAATAGCTTCTAAGGTCCCTTCCAGCTCCAAATTTTTGCTACTATAGAAGTATATTGTATTCTGAAACAGTGAGGGTAATGATAGCACCTATTTCACAGGGTCGTCCTAAGGATCAAATGAGATAACATATGTAAGCTTTTTATAAAACTTAGGGTATTTTATTAATGCCAGCTATTATGAATGGTTAATAAGTAAATACAAACTATATATACAAAAATTAAACATACAAAGTAAAGATGAGGTAATTTAGTGGGGTAGACTTCATGGTTGGGAAGATCAGGGAAAGCCTTGGAAAGGAGGTAGTATATGAACTGAAAGTGATTCCCCTCCAAAATACAGCTCATATTTAGTTAAGTCAAAACAAAAAGAGGCCAGTGCTTCGTGGATAGGGAGGTCTGAATAAAGTCATAGAGGTAGAGAGGGGAAGGTCAAGAGAATGAGGTGAAGGGTCAGGGTCTCAAAACGCAAAACAGACCCAACGGTGATCTTTTATAGAGAAACCAGTACAAGCGACGGAACACATAGAGGGTACACATAGATTATCTCAGTTGTCTGGCACACACACACAGAAATCTCTGTCAATGTTCCATTGAACATGGAGATGGAAGGAATCCAGTCAACTGACAAGAAGAGATCAAGATGTTACATTTTGGGGACTATCCCTGTATCCCAAACAATCTAGGAAGCATACAGTCATACTGAAGGTCCTGCTCTCTATTCCAAACAGGACTGGATATTTATAGGCACAACAGGCACCACCCCCCTCTCCCTTCATCACGCAAATAAGATATGCATAGACACTCCCAGGATTTAACCCTCAAACTGCTGAAATATGGACACATGCCCAGAGTCCAAACACCCTTCATAGGCAATCTAGGACATGTGCAGATGCCCAGGACACCACTTCCCATCTCAAATAATCTTGGCTATGTACAGATACTCTCAGGTCTCAAAGCAGCACAGTAGAGACTCCCCCAAATTTTCTCTCCATCCCAAACAATCTATAAACTGTACACACATGTCCCCAGGAAAGTCCTTCATTCTGAACTTTTTGAAATATGTATAGATATACCCAGAGCCAAATCCCACCCATCCCACAACCAATTTCAAACAATATTAGATAGGCAGACATATTTAGGACCTATTGCAACATTCCCAGAGGAAGATACTTAGATTCTCTTAGTGGCTAGCCCTTTCTCACCAATAATATAGAACATACTTAGATACACACAGGACCTATCTATCAATAATCTATCCTCATCAATTTTGAATAAATACAGACATGGGCCAAGCCCTTCATCCCAATTCCAACTGAAGTACTCAAATCAAGAAAATCCCATAAGAAACACAACAGAAAAGATGAAGCCAAGACTTTAAAATTATAGAAACTGCCTTGCTCAAGTGACCTTCTAGTAGTCGATTCCTGTTGGAATTCTTCCCAGGTGGAGAATGAGGTTCAAAGGGGCAGTTGGTTCAAAAAGCCAGGATTTCTCCATCTGCTATGGCATTTCAATTACATGGGACATGTTGAGTCCCTTTTTCTCTTGGTGAACATATGCAAAGCACCAAATTGTGGGAAAATGTTTGAAGAGCCTCATTCTCTTCCAGGAATATTCATTTGGGAAACAGCAACAAAGTTAAGTTGGTCTCGATCCTGCTAATGTCACCCAGAGAAAATCAACTAAACCACACTTGAGTCTTTCCAAGCCAATCAAAGCATCCTCATGTGACAACCTTCCACAAAGTTCCCCATCCACTTTATCTCTACAGGCTTCCTGAAGCCAGGTACCTTCCAAACCCCAGAGACAGAAGGAGAAACCCAGCCACCTACCTGAAGGAGCCAGTAGCACCTCCGGTGGAAGGTGGGGATGATGGAGGAATGAACATAACAGCCGTACAAGCACTAGGGGAGAGAGGGAAAAAAAGATCGTTCAGTCAGATAAAGGGAGAATTGAAGAAATGAAAGAACTCACAAGACAGGGTGGTGAAACAGGCACACTAATACATTGTTGGTGGAACTGCAGGCTGGTACAAACATTTTGGAGAGAGATATGCAGTAAGAAAGACAAAACTGACCATACTTTTCAACCCAAAGATTCCAAAGTTTTTACTCTATCCCCAAAACATATATATATATTTTAAAAATAGACCTATCTGTACAAAATGTTCATAGCTGCTTGATTTCCAAAAGCAAGAAATTGGAAACAAACTGTACATTGAACAATTGGAGAATGGCTCAATATATTGTGCTATATTAATGTAATGGAATCTTATGGGGTTGTAAAAAACAAGAAATATGAAATGTACAAGAAAATACAGAAAGACACATATGAGGCAATGTAGAGGGAAATCAACACACCTGGAAATATATACACATTGAATAGAAATACATACTCATATACATACATATATATATATATATATATGTATATGTATATGTATACTTTAGAAGAAGAAGAAAGGAAAGGAAAGAGGAAAGAAAACAGGGCAAAACGGGGTGGAATTTCAGATTGACCTGGATGAGGACAAAGTATAAAATCACTGTATTTGCCTAGATAATGTCTGTTAAATTTGGTGCATTCCTACTCATTGGAGGCCTCCAAGTATAGGCTGAGGTAAACACTTGTCTGCTTGCCTATCGTCTTGTAGAAGAATTTCTCATTTGCTTTTCTTTGGACTATATCGCTACTGAGGTTCCTTCTAACTTGAGACCCTTGACTCTTTTTGGCCTTCCTTGTAAAAGGCCAAGGATTGGGGAAGCAGGAACTGAGGAACATTTCTTCCCCCTCTCCCACCACTTTACATGTTTATCTGATTGGCTTTTGGTTGGCAGTTTTCATGTTGTTTAGGTATTTGAGAGAACACTGGATTTAGAGTCAGAGAGACTGAGTTCTAATCCTATCTCAGCCAAATGCTAGCTGTGTGACCTCAGGCAAGATACTAAATATCTCTGGATCTCAGTTTTCTCATCTGAAAACAAAGATGTTAGACAGGCTTCCTGAAGCCAGGTCCCTTCCAAACCCCAGAGACGGAAGGAGAAACCCAGCCACCTACCTGAAGGAACCAGTAGCACCTCTGGTGGAAGGTGGGGATGATGGAGGAATGAACATTCCTCCATTTAGAGCTTCCAGCTCTAAAGTTATGAATTCTTTATAAATTACAAGACAGGGAGAGAAGTAGAATACATAATATGCAACCTCTGACAGTCTAGGTGCTTAATAGATGTAAATTGACTTGGCAAAGCAATGCTTTCCCCTCCCCCCAGTTCCATTTTATTCCATCTCATTCCATTAAATGTTAAGCTCCTACTATGTGTCCACTCCTGGGCTTCATGCTGTGGAAACAAAGAAGAGAAAATAGAAACAATCCTTTCCTCCAGAAGACCTCAAGTGAGTGGGAGCCCACTACTCTGTCATTTGGCAGGAATTTATATGGTGCATAACAAAGTCGCAGAAATATGAAAGCTTTTTCTCACTCAGGCACAAGTCTACTTCTCATGCGTGGGTTAAACACTCTCTTTGAAAGCATTTCCCATCATTGGGCATTTGAAGACCAGGAAACCCCGTTGGTTTGAATGCACCTCCCCCTCACTGGTGTCTTTTAGGGTCCTTCCATCTCGTGAAGGTTCAGGCAACTTGATGTTGGTGGAGGGAGCTCTGGAGGAAGGGTTTTCCCCCAAATAATCACCTTTCAAAACTGTACCTCACTAATAGTGGTGGACAGAATTTTAGGTCAAGTTATAGCTCAGGACACAAGATGTCCTGCTGAGATTGTCTCAGGATCTCAGAACTGGATGGCACTCCATGAGATGGGAGTGTGTAGGGACTCCTTACTTCCCTATCAACAGAGAAGCATGGATGAGATGTGGCTGCAAAGTTTATTCTTCTCCTAAGTCATAATTCTGTTTTTCTAACTCTGAAGTCAGTTCTTACTTCCAAACTTTTGAACAGGTCATCATGCACCCATACCTGGAATGAGCTCCCTCTTCATCTTTGCCTTTTAGGATCAAAGGTTCAGGCCAGGCTCTGCTGTCTGCAGGAAATCTTTCTTGAGCCCTCTACCTAAAAGTGACCTTCTACCTTCTCAAATTTTCTTAGACTATCTTGGCTGGAACAGCAAACTTCTCTGATCCCACAACATCACAGGAGATAGAGATGGAAGGAAACTTAGGGGTTCATCTAGTCTACCTCCTCTCACTTCACAGGTGGGAAACTGAGGCCCCCAAAAGTCAAACAGACTAGACTAATGCCACACAGATGGTGTCAGAGATGGGACCTTGAGTCTATGTTCTCTTCACTCTAAAGGGCTGCCCTGTGGGTGATGGACAAAAAGTTGCTCCCAGAGCCAGGAGGACCCAACCCTAATTCTCATCTCTGACACATACTGGCTGTGTGAGCCTGGGTACGTCACATAACCCCTTAGCATTCGAGGTTCCCTACACTGAGTATCAGGATAGGTAGAGGGAGTTTAATTCATGCAGGTAGGAGTTCCCTATACCTATGAAATCAAAGGTGCAGTTCCTACCCCAACCTCACCTTGTCTGCATATCCACTTTACTCCTGTGACAATGCTACCTTGTATTACACTTCTGATAAATGCCACATTCTTCTTTCCCCTAGCTGAATATCACCTTCTTGAGGGCAGGGATTTATTTCCCCCTTTTCATCTTTGCGTTCCCAGGGTTTAGTTCAGCACAGGCACTTTGTGACTGCATGTTGAATGTGAATCTGTCTTGAGTTGTTTGGATAAAGGAAAAGGTGCCGCTTCTCAAGGGGTCTGCCTTGAAAGACAGCCTAGATAATAAGCTTTGGTCTGGTGATTGACCTTTTTACTGTTGCTGCTTCTATTAAGCCCTGCATCTGACAGATCCTGTCTGTGTGACCCTGAGTAAGACATGGGATCAGAGACTCAGAGCTACAAGCCAAAATGGCTGGGGATGGGGTGGGATGTATGCACAATGTACATTTATATCTAATCTGTGTTATAAAGAGTTTTTCTATCATTTCTTAAAGGTTAGACAATCATCACAATGATAAATCCAACCCTAATTTGTAGTATTTAATTATTTCTGAAGTGTGAATACCATACAGAAAATTTAAGAAGCTAGCTCCTACAGACCCCTGGCAAGAAAGAACCTCAGAGACCATATGCTTCATTTTGCAGCAGAGGAAACTAAGATTTGGGGAAGTTGTAACTTGGTCCTAGATGAATATTTAGTGAATGAAAAGCATGACTCAAATCCATTTCCTCTGACTTCAGACCCAGTGCCTGGCACATAGTAGGCACTTTAAAATGTTTATTGATTGACTGATTGATGCCCAAAATGCCACACTGTCTTCCTAATTTCTCAGGGACCCGAGCAATCACCTAATATTACACATTATTACAGACAGGTTGCTGACCTATACAAGTGAAGAGAAAGCATCTGCTCTAGAAGTCCTCCTGCTTTATGTCATCACCGATATGACATTGCCCCTCTCAATATTATTTCACCTTTATCTAGTATAGGGGTTTTTAATCTGTGTGTGTGTGTGTGTGTGTGTGTGTGTGTGTGTGTGTGTGTGTGTGAGTGCATGCCATGATCCCTTCTCAAAATAATGTTTTAAAGTACATAAGGTAACTAGACATTAAGAGCAAAAAAAAAAATAAAAATTCACAGTATAAGAACTACAGATCTGGGAGATTTTACAACTTCCAAAGTTCTTTTTCTCATCATTAATTTATACTGACTCTTCTTACTGAGAATCTACTGTGCACTCTTCTGGATGCTGTAGGTGGGTGGGGAGGGTGAGGGATTTGTCTAGAATAAGAAGACATTGATCAGGCAATCTCTGCCTTCAGGGAGTTTCTAGTCTTGTTGGGGGAGAGAAAATATATACTCAAGAAATAACTTGGGATACAGTCATGTATCATCAGGGGCTTAAAAAGTTTGCTGTTGTTCAGTCATTTGAGTCATGTCTGACTCTTTGTGACCCCATTTGGAGTTGTCTTGACCAAGATTACTGGAGTGGTCTGCAATTTCCTTCTCTAGCTCATTGTACAGAGAAGGAAACTTAGGCAAAGAGGGTGAAGTGACTTGCCTAGACTCATGCAGCTAGTAAACGTCTGAGGTCAGATTTAAACTTAGGAAAATAAGTCTTCTTGACTCCAAGCCCAGAACTCTATCCACTGAGCCACTCAGTTGTCCCCTAGAAAGGGTTTAGATGGATAGATTTTTAGCCATTCTTGAGCCCTGCCTGTGGATGGGGCTGCCCCTCAGTGACGTGCCAAGGTCCTTAGCTGTTCCAAGCTCTACTCTCTTAATAGATAGACTATTCTAACAACCCAACATTTGTCAGGCAATACTCGATGCCCAGGCACATTTTTCCAGATTGCATTCCCTCCCCACTCTCCCTGGGTTTTAATTGTATGGCATTTGCCCTCAACTTTCCCAAGTCTCCAGAAGTAACTGCCCATTGGTTTTAGATTTAGAAGTTTGATTAAATATTATTTATGTCCTCCCCCTTCCCCAGCAAAAGAAAAAAGAAGTCTAAATGTGATTTGGTTAGAGGAGTCAATTGTAACCCTGCCTGTCTGATTAGCGAGGTTGAAAGAGAAATCATTTTGGGCTCAGGGATTTCAGCGGTAAGAAAATCAGATTTCCAATATGTTAGAACTTTTACAGACTGCTATCAGCTGGGACTTGAGGCTCCGTACAAACCAAACAAACAAAGCTGAAATTAATTTAAACGATTCCCCTGCAATTCCTGCCCCCGAAATGTATTTATTATTAAGAAGGCAATATTCTTTGCTGACTTCCTGGATTTTCAATATAGCATATGGGTGCCTCTTACCAAAGGAGATTCATGCTTGCTCATTTCCTCTAAGTGCAGGGCCGAGATGGATGAACAATGCTGGCCCCCAGTCATAATCAGCTGTTTGCCTCTGGAATTTGCATGCTCTCATTGGTAATCTCATTATTTCTAGCATCCTATTGAGCAAAATCCAAGGGATCATAAATTGTTTAAAATGGACATTTGTCAAGTTATTCTGGAAGAAAAAGAAAGAGCCCACTTGGCATCCTCCATTTCCTACTGTTTATTAAACCTTTTAAGACATTTGCCATGATTTCTCTCTCACAGGTATCTTGTCATATCCCTCTTCCCTCTTCACTCTTTGCCATTTCTTTCTCCTGAGATAAAAACAGAAGTGGCTGATTTTAGACCTTTACTTAGCAATCTAAAGACCAGGGACAAGTACCCCAAAATGCTGGGGGGCAAATAGATTCTGGGGCACCAGAAACTGCCATTGACAGATGAGGCAAACTGATGAGGCCAGGATGGGGAGGAAGTCAGCTGGGATGTAGCTGTGTACGTCTGCATAGGAAGATGGTAACTTCCTATTTTACCTTACTATTCTTGCTAAGCATGGCCAGTGTCCAATGCAACTGGGTGCCGTAGGACAAAGCTCCAGAGACTCTACCAAAGTTATAGCTCTGGATGGTTTTTAAAATCACTTTCAGCAAGGCACATACCCATTCTGGAAATGGGGTCTAAGAATATAAATCTACAGCTAGGTGGTGCAGTGGAGAGAGCACCTAGCCTGGGGACAGGAGTTCAAATTTGACCTCAGACAGTTGCTAGCTGTGTGACCCTGGGAAAATCACTTCACTTCTGTTTGCCTCAGTTTCCTCATCTGTAAATAGGAATAATGATGATACCTGTCTCCTGAGGTGATTGTGAAGATCAAAGGAGGAGATAAATGTAAAGTACACAGTTCCTGGCACATAGGAAGCACTATATAACTGTTAGTTAAATTAGCTAAAATATTATTATTCTGATGATGATGATGATAGACAAATATTTGTTTAGGAGCCGATACGTCCAGGACTCTGTTAGGATTATTGTCATTCAGTCACTTTTCAGTCATGTCTGACCCCATTTGGGTTTTTCTTGGCAAAAATACTACAGCAGTTTGCCATTTCCTTCTCTGCTCATATTTTTTACAGATGAGGAAACTGAGGCAAAACAAGGTTAAGTGACTTGCCCAGGGTCACACAGTTAGTAAGTATCAGATCAGATTTGAATTCAGGTCTTCCTGACTCTAGGCCCAGCACTCTACCCACTGTATTACTTGTGAGATTAAGAAAAATATAAAAAGCCCTTGTCCTAAAACTCATTTATTCAGAGACTACTTCCTTGGAAATTTCCATCTGCAACCCAACTGAGAGTCAGAAAGAGTATAAAAAAGGTCAAAGGATATGATGAGCTTGGGATGTAGAGTTAGAAGGGGTCTTACGCCTCATCAGGGCCAAGGTCCTCCCTTTAAAGATGAGGAAGTTGAGGGTCAGATGTCAGATGTGGAAGTGACTTTTCCAAGGAAGAAGAAAGCAGAGGAAATAGGAAAGTAGAATTTGAACCCAGGTTTCTCTAACTCAAAATCCCATGTTCTTTCTAAGCCCAAATAGATGTCACATTGTTGGACTAAAGTTGGAATGTCAAACATGAGGCCCACTGGGCCCCATAGACTAGTGAGGTCTAAGTCAAATTTTAAAAATAATTGGTAAATATTTAACAAAGCAAAATATAATAAAACAGAATAACAAAATATAACATAAAACAAAACACAAAACAAAAAAATAACAAAACAAAGGAACAAAAGATGAAAATATAACAAAACAAATAACACAACAAAATAAAAATATAATAAAATGTAGATAACATTACATTTTAAAAGTAAATCAATGGGATGCCTGCAGGGATCCTAATGTATGAATTAGTGGCCCTTGCTTCTATCTGAGTTGGATATCCCTTATCTCGGTCACATACTTGAATCAGAAAGAAGTCCATCAAAGTCTACTTATACCCACTTTATGGACTTCATATGTACTATTTGTGGCCGACTTGTGGAAGAACCTTATAAGCTTGTATTGTTCTGATCAGCCACAGTCAGACGCACTGTACCTTGACCCCAACATGGGGATGCGATTTTGGTCCTCTTTCAGCATAATTCAGCAGGATTGGTTTATCTGGTTCCCTAGGTTTCAGTAACATAGAAACAGCAAGTCAGGAGGGGATGGGTTTTCCTCCAAGAAGCAGGGGTGCTGACAGAAGTAAAAAGGGAAAGGGGATTAAAAGGAACTGAGAAAAACTATAAAAAGTATACAAAAGACTTAAAAAATCATAGCCATTCCAGGACCATTTTATAAGAACAAACAGCCCATTCTTCTTTGATAGCTCTGGGAAATTCTACTCTATTACAGCCCAGTATAACAATTCATGCTTATGATGACTCTGGGTCATTAATAAAAGATTAAATTATGGTCAGTATAATCTGTTAAATAAGGAAGTATAGGGATAGTGGCTGAATCTGTGATTTTACTGGAGTAGGGAACTCCCAGAAGAAGGAATGACTTCTACTAATGCAGGTCAGCATTTTTAGTCTTAAAGAGCATCCTAGAGCATAGATAGGTTAAGTTACTTGCCCAAGGTCACACAGCCAGTGTATGGAAGAGGCAGGAAGTATGTAGTATACTGATTTCTATATAAATTATTATTTCAGATACCCCTTCCTCAACTCACACATATTCTCTCATCCTATGTCATCCTTGCTCATATAACCCCACAAATCTTTCACAGAAGGTCCAAGGAACATGCCGAAGGCCTTATTCCAGCTCTCTCGAAATTAAGTAAATAACACTGGAGTCCATGGAATATCTACTATTCTCCATCACTCTCTCGGATCCGTATCTTCTTCTACCGTCTTCATTAATTGCTATCATAGCTGCATAATTTTTAGTAATAAGATGGAATTAATTTATGCCTACTATACTTCTCTTTATCACCTTTCATGTGACCCATAACTTAAATTCTTCTGAGACCATGATTCTAAGATAGCACCAAAAGAATTTTGGTATTAAAAGATTGGCTGTTGTTTCAGAAAGATACTTGGGGCCATTACAAATATCTTAATACCTTGTTGTTGCAAAGTTTAACCTCAGTTTATCCTGTCTATACCTTAATTAGTTACATGTTGTCTTCCCCATTAGGCTGTCAGCTCTTTGAGGGCAGTGACTGTCTTTTCTCCCCTTTTTGTATACCCAATGCTTAGCCCATAGTAGGTGCTTAATAAATGGAGGTATTCCTGGGTTTTTTAATGCTGTGCTTGAGAAGATCAAGCTCTGGTAGGTTTTTCCAGGCTAAAAGAATTTCTTAGTAGCTCCTTGCCTTATTAAACAAAGTATATAGAATTAACATGTTTTCTGTTTTCTGAAGATCCAACTAGTTAAATCCAAAAAAGGTTTATCCCAGCAGACCAGCCACTTGGTGATGAATATTTTGGCCATGGAAACCCATGAAACAAAATGGCTAAATTTGAAAAAGAAGAAGTTTGGTGCTCAAAGAAATAAGCCTCAATTATTTTTAAAATTAACTAATGACATTTCCTCAAGGATACCAGAAACATTAGACTTTATTGTATCATTATTGTTCCTGTTAAAAAAATGAGATAATAGTTTTAGAGCTAAAATGGAATTTAGAGATCACAGAGTCAAAGTCCATTATATTGTAGGTCAATAAACTGATGCCCAGAGAGGTTGTGACTTGGTCAGGATAATGCAGCTACTAAGTATCTGAGACAGGATTTGTACCTTGGTTTTCCTCCTTCTACATGATACCAAGCAGTAGCATCACAGATTTAGAGCTGAAAGGAACATTAAGCTATCTATAATCTATCCCTATGATTTTACAGATGAGGAAACGGAGGCTCAGTGGTTAATTGACTTACTCAAGGTTGCTGAGAGAGAAAAGAGGAAGAAAAAGAAGAGAAGACAGGGAAAGAGAGAGAAACAAAGACAGGCAGAGAGGGAAGGAGAAAGAGAGACAGAGCATAGAGAAACTCAAAGTCAATGATAACAGCAGCCCTTCATTGTTCAATAATTAAAGTCACAATGATGTCTGATATTTATATTGTGCTTTATAATTGATAAGAATAATTCTCATTTATATCATGCTTTAGGTTTAACAAATTGTTTTCCTCAAAAATGTTAGATGAGGCAGACAGTGCATGTTTCATGATTCCCATTTTACAGATGAGGAGACTGAGTTTCTAGGCAGGTTTTTTTCTAGTTTGCCTAAGAATATCCTCACAATTTTATGGTCATCTCCCAGTAAAAGAACATTGTTATCTGCTTCCAGTACTTCCTATATAGAAGTTCTTTTCCCCAACAAAGCTGAGCGTCTAGATGTCTAAACCTGCGTATATTGCTTCACAATAGCCTCTCTGAGACTAATTTCCTCACATTTTTTTTTAAAAAAGATGAAAACACTTGTTATTTCCTACCCTGAATGGTTATTGTGAAGAAAGGCTTTGAGTTCTACAATGAATGATGACTAACTAGTCTTAGGAGCCTGCCCCTCCCCCATCCTTGTGTTTCCCTTTACATCAGTCACCTCATTTCTTTAGGCAACTACTCTTATAGACAGGTTAAAAAATTTGCCAGTCTGTGAATTCTTCACCATTTGTTTGCCCACCTATCAGTGTCAGACTAGGAGTAATAGTATCCCAAAGATGAATAGTATTGGCTGTATATTCTATTTTAGACTAAAGGTAGATTTAGGCAGCATTCTATCAACCAGGTCTCTCAGGTGGTACCTCCACTCAGATGTGAAAATGAGTGTTTGTAATGATGATCTTGCAATCCCACCGGAACCCAAGGGGCCATCGGCATCATCAAACATGAAATTAGGTCTAGGATTGCTTTAACGTTAAGCATCTGTGATTGCATACAATTCAACAAAGCACCTATTATGTGCTTTTAGGCACAGTACTAGGTAGTGGAGATCAGAAAGCCAAAAACCAAACAGTCTTTGCACTCAGGAAGGCTACAATATGTATCTAGATAAATAAACACAATGCAGAGCTGTCACCTGTGGTCCAGATTTCCAAATTCTAGGTATACGTAGACTAGATCTAACATTTGGCACATCCTCCCCAAACTGGTCTCTTGGATTTTCTACCAAACTCAAAATGGCTTTTGGGAAATATCAGAATATATGCAGAGGTGATACAGAATATGGGGCCCCACACAAGAACTCAACTCTAGGTGGTGAAGTACATGCATTTTGCCTTCACAGACAATGCAGAAAGCAAAAGCCCTGGACTTGGAGGTGGAAAGACCTAGATTTAGTGTTAGGCATAGGGTCTGGCACATAGTAGGTGCTTAATAAATGTTTATTGAATTAATTGGATTGAATTCAAATTCTACCTCAGACAATTACTAGCTGGGTGATCCGGGACAAATCACTTAACATCTGTGTCTCAGTTTCCTCATCTGTAAGATAAAGGGGTTGGCCTCAATGGCTTTTACATCTCCCTCTAGCTCTTAAATAAATGATTCCATCATCTTATGACTCGCAGTAGCTCATATTCATTCCATATTGCTTCTCTTTGCTCTCCAATGGGATCTTCTTCTCAGTTGAACTTTCCTTCCAAAAAGAACCCATCTTGAGGTTCTTAGAAGGCAACCTTCTGACATCCTGACAGCCCCATTTTTTAATCCCAGGAGCCTATACAGGCAGGTTACCCCAAGGCGTTAAACTCTGGTTGGACTCTCTTTAGAAGGAGAATTAACCTAAAGTTATGTAGGCAGATAATCCAAAGCTCCTTTTCCACAGGACCTACGGAGGTCCTGAATGACTCATGACAACAATGGAGGGAAGTGTTTCAGGTACCTGATCTCCATATCATGGCCTTAATCAATTTCTTATTCTCTAACCCTGAGGGCCACAAATTCAATCCTCTATCCTAAGAAGGGTATATTGCTCAGGAAATACCCCTTTTCTCCATAAGGAGACTTAGGATCTGGAACTTTCTCCATTTTGGTTCCATGCTTTCCTTTCCCACAGTTGTTGTCTCTGAGGATAGGGGGTTATACCACTTTCTCTCCAAAGCTGAGGCCAGGAAGTTGGTGTCCAAGAATTCTCCTTTCAAGTCACATAGGTGAGGCACATGAAGTTCCTACATGCTTCTGTCCCAAGACAGTCATCTTTGGCTACTGGATATAAGAAGAACCTTCTGTAGAAAAAGGGCCCCAAAGGGTCAAGTCAAGTCTGTGATGAAGACTCTCTTTGGAAAGTCAGCGCAATATTCTGCTCCATAATAGTGCAAATAGTGCAAACCAATTTATTTCTAAATAATACAATCAGAAAATGTGCTTATTTCTATCAATGGATAGCCATTGTAGACAGGCATGTCTACACTCTAGATAGATAGATACTAGATAGATCTAGATAGATACTCTCAGGATTCCAAATGAAGCCTAACCTCAATATAAATTCATCAAGTTGATCAGACAACTCCCTTATCTAACACCCTTGATGCAAAGGAAAATGAAAAGTGATTTTGCACAGGGTAGATAGGTGGTGGTAGAGAGCATAAAAACTGGGGAAATCAGAAAATGTTTATGTGGTAGGTGGCACCAGAACTGGGTTTTGAAGGAAGCTCAGGGTTCTAACATGTGGAGATAAGAAGGAAGGAATGCCTCCCCAGGCATTTGGCACAGTTGGGGCAAAGGAGGTAGAATGTTTTATATAGGGACTTGTCTTATATAGGGAATAGGAAACAGGTCATCTTGGATGAAAGGTAGACCATGAGATGGAGGAAAAAAATCAAATCAGTCTAGAAAAGTAGGCTGGAGTCAGATTATAAATGGCTTTAATACCAAATGAAGGGCTTTGAATCTTATCCTAGAGGTAACAGAATATTCCTTTTGAAAAAGAGAGTAGCATTACCAAAAATGTGTTTGCATTCCAACTGTCTGTGTTTTTAATGCCAATACACATACCTTGTATTAACCAAAGTTAACTAGCACACCCAATTACTCAACTATGTAGGAAAGCACAAACTGCACTAAGGATTATTCCTTGTCTGCAGTCATCTTCATTAGGTAAGAGCCAAGTTTTTCCTGAGCTGATGAGATTTAGTCAATACCTAGAGTGGTCCATCCCTCTCTGTTAGGGCAATTTTATCTGTTTGTTTTTCACAAATAAGTCATCCCTCTTCCAACTGGTTCCATGGTCCCTGATCTCAGGATGGAAAGGGGAGTCCCTCCCCTCTCACCCCTACTTCATCAGTTGCCCTTTGTCACTATCCTTATTCTGCTGTCTTCCAGCCAGGTTTCAATCCATGGAACAGTGTCATTACCAAGCCAGTTTGGAATTAATTGCGTCATATTTCACGAAGGAGTGTATCAAATCCATTCCTTTCACCCACTAATCAAAAAAGCAATCAGGTTTATCTCCAGTGATTTGTGCCCCACAGACTGCTGGTGCTTATCGATCAGACATTGGGTGCCCTCTAGGTGTTCAGTGGGTGTCTTCTAGAGTAGTGGTTCTCAGTTATTCCCCATAGAACCCCAGCGCTCCTGAAATTCTTTGAGGTGGAACTACAGGGTCCAAACTATTTTCATTACATTAAGATGTTATCTATCTATTAAAATACCCCACCTTTTTCAACTATATACATATCTGTGTGAAGCCAGATTTTCTTTATATACTTCAACCAAAACAACACATTAAAACAGATTGAATACAGAAGCAGATATGAGAATCCAGCTGTCTTCTATTAAGTCAGACATTAAAGAGATTTGCAAAAATATGTAAAAGAATATCACTCTTCTCATTAATTTTTTTCTCTTGGAAAAGAATTATTTTTCATAAAAATGTTATTTCTGTTAACATGTAATAGCTTTATTATAATTTTAAATGAATTAATAAATACATACTTTAAAATTATGTTTTATTTCCTAATACAGCAAATATTGATTGATATAAACTGCATAGATGGAAGTCTGGGAGGGTGTCCTCAATAAACTGTAATTGTGTAAAGGGGTCCTGAGACCAAAAATTGAGAATTGCTGCTCTGGAGGTTTGGGCTGTGAGAAATAGAACAGTGTTGACATTTCACTTTCCGGAATGCTTATGGCCATTCGGGCTTTAGCTTTGCAGCAGCCAGACTGCAAATGGAAACTTTTAACTAGAGAAAGGAGGAAGCAAGTAGATACTTACAGGAAACTCTGGGGAACTTTCTTTTAAAGATAAAAGCAACCTTCAGATCAGTTATGTTTGGGGAATAAAGGCCTGACAGGTTCCTTTTAGCATGACAGTAGAACAAGGAAGAAATTTTTCTTTAACAGATATAAACTCAAAAGTTGCCAAATGGCTTTTGTGGTACTATGTTCTCCATCCCTACTCCCCACGCCTTCTAAAGAAAAAGAAAATTGCATGTGTATTTGTGATCTGGTAAACAAGGCCTCAGTTTCTTTCTAAATAAGGGCATTGGCTCAAGGAGATAAAATGTTAGAAGGAAGCAACAACTAAATTTTCTTGAAATTAAAAAGGAAATACTCATTTAGACAGTTAAGTTCTCTACAGCTAACCCAGGTTCTCATAGTTCCCTCTAAGGCTTAAATCTCAAATATTAAAAGACATCAGTGGGGTACCTGTGGTGTTACCTCGTGGGATAACATTCAGACTTCACAGGCTAAAGCCAAGATGCTCTAGATCAATGTTTCCAAACTAATATGCTAATTGGAACATACTGGGACAGTTCGGGGAAGAATGTTCTCACTTCGTCAAGCTTGTCCATACTCCCAACCAGGTCTCTCAATAGGAAAGGAAAAAAAGGAAAAGTCTGCCCCTAAGAAGCTAACATCTGAATTGAACTTCTGAAGATCCCTAAGGATTCTAAGAAGTAGAGGTGAGAAGTAAGTGCATTTCAAGTATGGGAAACAGCCTTGGCAAAGAGGAGGTGGGAGGTGATAGAATGGTGAGTTTAGGAAGCATAATCTTTTCTACTTTGTTTTGATCTGTTATGTCATAATACTAACTGCCATTTATATAGCACACTAAAGTTTTAAAACTATTATATATGCCTTATCTCATCTAAATCTTACTGAACTTGTTGACAGTTTATGCTTTCTCTCTAACTGGACTACAGGCTCTTTGAGGACAAAGTCAAAGTCTTATTCATCTCTGGATTCCCAGTGGTCTGGACCACTGACTTAGATGGTATAGGGAATTTCAAATGAGAAAGCTCCCTCCACTGATGCTGATCTGCCACCAATCTATAATTTACAGTTTTAGAGAGCCAATCACCCTGGGATTGAGGGGCTGAGTAACTTATTCAAGGTCACAGGACCCATTATGGCTCAGAGGTGAGACCTGAATCCAGGACTTCCTAATTCTGGGATGATCACTCTCTCCAGTACACCATTTTGTTTGTCAGAAACAATATAAATGCGAATTTTCTTTATTATTGCTCTTATCAATTCTCATTTGGCATAGTCTTCAGTCCCCCCACATTTCTGGATGTTAGCCAGTTTGTCAATATTCTTCCTAAAATGCAGTGCCCAGAACTGATCATAGTACAATTCTAGAAGGTATAAGCAGAGGAGAGCAGCAGGGGACCATTACCTCCCCCATCCTGGACACTGCGTTTCTCTTAATGGCGCCTATGATGGCAACACTTTTTTTTTTTGCTACTATGGTAAATTTCTGACTCATATTTAATATACAATTCACTAAAAGTCCCAGATCTTTTTATTTACTTTACAACTCCCCAACCCTAAACTTATCAGATTGATTATTTAAATATAAACTTAGAACTTAACAGCAGTTGTGTGGCACAGTGGATAGAGAGCTGGACCTGGAGTTCAAATCCAGACTCATATTTACTAGCTGTGTCACTCTGGGCAAGTCACTTAAAAAAGAAAACAAACCACTATCTGCCTCAGTTTTCCCATATGCAAAATGGGGACAACAGCATCTACTTCTCAGATTCTCATAAGGTTCAAATGGGTTAACACATGTAAAGCATTTTGCCAACCTTAGAGCATTATGTAAATGCTGGCTATCATAATTATTTTAATTGGGTCAACTGTTCTAACCTTTGGATCTTTTTGGATCTTAACTCTACCATCTGATGTGTTAGCTGTGACACCATTAGAAAATCTGGTTTTGATCCATTAAGAAGCACTATTTCAGTATGGTGATTAAACTCACTTCAAATTTCCCCAATTGTACCTAGCCCACACCCTTCCACAGAGCTATTATGAAAGACTGTCAAATTGTTCGCTAAATTCTCAGTAGACTATGTCTCCTATGTTCTTCTGGTCTAGCAACCCTGTAAAAAATGAAATGAAGTGTGTCTTATTTGACCTGTTCTGGGGGAAGTCTGTCATCTCCTGATGATTGCCACCTCCCTTTCTAAAGGTTTTAAACCATCCCTTTAATCAGATGTGCTAGAATCTATCCAGGAATCCAAGCCAAACTAACTAGTTGCAAGTTTGCACCATTTTTCCTTTATGAAACCTTTTCCCCTCTTCCAGTTCTCTACCCCTTCTACTCTTCACAGTCTTTCAGAGATTACCGATAATCAATGAATAATCACATCTGCCCATTCCTGTAGTAACCTGGGATGCAGCTTATCAGGGTTTGCTGACTTGAGCTCTTCAAGGACAGCTATGTTATTTCTTACTATCTCCTCATCTCTCTTGGATTTTAATACCTGATTAACCTTTCTAAACTTTCTGATCTGAAGCTCATTCTCCTTGGCAGAGATAACAGAAAGAAAATAAAAAATAAATAGTATCCTATCTTTTCTCCATCATTCATTAGCATTATCCCATCCACTCCAAGTCATTGTACTGTCCCTCCTTCTTTGAATTTCTACTTGCCCTCAACATAGCCAAAAAACAAATCCCTTCTTGGCATCCTTAGAATTCACTGGGACAGCTAGGTGGCCCAGAGTGGTACAACAGGGCAGCTAGGTAGCACCATAATACATAGAGAAGTGGGTTTGGAATCAAGGCTCATCTTCATGAGTTCAAATCCAGTCTCAGACTCTTACTAGCTGTGTGACTCTAGGCAAACTACTTATCTCTGTTTGCTTCAGTTTCTCCATCTGCAAAATGAGCTGGAGAAGGAAAGGCAAACAACTCCAGCATCTTTGCCAAGAAAAGCCTAAAACAAGGGCATGGAGAATCAGACATGATTGAAACAACTGAACAACAAACAACAAGGATTCACTGTCAACTACAGTTTATTCTAAGATTTTGTGTTCCTGTTGCTACTTTTACAGGACCATGCTAGACTTCTGAATTCATCTTTCAGCACCTAAACCTTCTATCCATCCCTTCTTAAGTTCATCCCGTCAGTAAGTTCACTGATGAGTTTCCTATGTATTCACATCTCTCTTTTGAGATGGTTTCCCTATTTCTTCCTAAACAAAATTTCATTTTTGAGAGTTATCTATTCCTCTTAGGATGGGAACCTTTGTAAAATTCCAGTTTTTTGAAGACTAGTGATTCCTTCCCTTAACCCTTTGAAGCACACTCTCTCCAAATCTAGGGGAGACACCAGCCTAGGTATCAATTAATTACCCCTCACCTTCCTAATATTCCTTCTTCATCAATTACTTTATTGAGGAACTGCCAATCATTCATTTACTTTTTTGTTTGTTTATTTTTATTTATTAAGCATCAACCATTTATTAAGCTCTCACTGTGTGCAAATAGCACAGTGGATAGGATGCCATGTCTGAAGTCAGGAAGACTGATTTATCTTCCTGAGTTCAAATATGGCCTCAGACACTTCCTAGCTGTATGACCCTGGGCAAGTCACTTCACGCTTTATGACTCATTTTTCACATCTATAAAATGAACTGGAGAAGAAAATGATAAACTATTCTAACATTTTTAGCCAAGAAAATCCCAAATGGGGTCACAGAGAGTTGGACATGACTGAAAAACAACTGGACAAAATGTGTAAGGCACCACATTCATGGGACCACAGGATATTAGATTTGAAGCAGAAATGCACTTTAGATGTACAAAAATACTTATAGCAGCTCTTTTTGTGATGGCCAATAGAAATTGAGGGGATGCCCATCAACCAGGAAATGGCTGAACAAGTTGTGGTATATGAATGTAATGGAATACTATTGTACTATAAGAAATGATGAGCAGACAGACTTCAGAAAAACCTGAAAAGATTTATATGAACTGATGCTAAGTGAAGTGAGCAGAACCAGGAAAACATTGTACATAGTTACAGTCACATTGTTCGATGACTGATTGATAGACTTGGCTCTTCTCAGCAATGCAAGGATCTAAGACAACTCCAAAAGACTCATGATGGAAAATGCTATCCACATCCAGCCAAAGAAATATGGAGTCTGAATACAGACCAAAGCAGACTATATGCTCTCTCTTCTTGTTTTGCTTTTTCTTTCTCATGGTTCCTCTCATTCATTCTAATTATTCTATATAACATGACCAATATGAAAAGATGTTCAATAAGAATGTATATGTAGAGCATATATCAGATTGCGCACTCTCTTAGGGAGGGGTGAGGGGAGGGTGGCAGAGAAAATTTAAAACTTATGGAAGTGAATGCTGAAAACTAAAAATAAATAAATTCATATATATATATATATATGTAAATGGACCTTAGAAATCTAGTCCGATGTCCTCATGTTACAGATAAGGAAATTGAAGCCCAGAAAGTTAAATCCTTTGCCCAGATCACAGAGATAGCAAAGCACTATTTAGCTGAGAGGTCAAACCCATACCTCCTGACTCCAAATGAGGAGTTCTTGTTTTTCGGGAGTGGCATTGGACCATGAAACTCAGAAATATCTGCCTGATATCCTGATATACTGGGGATGAGTTCAGTCTGCATTGGATGGGAGTCTCAATATACTGTGAGTTTTCTATTCCTATATCCACTACAGAGAAGTTACCTTTGGTCATTGTTTCTCAACCTTTGGTTTAGCTAGCAGAGAGCAGAGCACACTAGAAGGGACTCCTTAGGCCCAGCCAACCTCCTCTCTATGCATGTCCTTTTCCATGTTACAGTCACTGTGCTCCCTTTCCTCCCTACTCACCATCCCCTACCATTGGCATCAAAACAAGGCTAAAAGAACATCTACTCAAGTCTCTCCTCTTCAACCTAGTCAGCCTCCTTGGGTTTTTTCGCAGGATACTTACAAACCTAACTAGATTTCTGCAGGATCCGAATGTAACCTGTTGATCTTCCCTGGGAAGACTGCATCTCTGTTAAGGAACTTGACATCCTTTCAGGTCAGATTCCATGCCATTCTCCATTACAATGTCAGCTCCCCAAGAGTAGGGATTACATCATTCTTTGTATTGGAGGGCAGCTGAGTACAGCAATGGGCCTGGAGTCAGAAAGATCCAAATGCAAATCCAGCCTCAGACAAGTACTAGCTTTGTGACCCTGAGCAAGTCACTTTGCCTCTGACTTCTTCAGTTTCTTCTGTAAAATGGGCATACAATAGCATTTCCAGGGTTGTTGTGAGGATCGAATGAGACAACAGATGTAAGGGGCTTTTCTAACTATTATTGATAAATATGATTTCGTTTCCAGGGCCTAACATAGTGCCTGGCACATAATAGGGGCTGAATGAAGGTTGATTGACTGATTGAGGGAGTGACTAATTCTTCTCCCACCCCCAAAAATTATTAATAAGTCAAATATTCCATAGGCTTCTGGGGAACCTGCCCTATTGCCTTCTGGGAGAATCAGACCAAGTGGGTTGCCTACTACAAGTCTAAGCAGACTTCTCTGTAAATTGGAAGATGAGGTTAGGGATAGTTGATATAATCTGAACTTCCAATTCCAGGCATCCTGAATGAATGCATTCAATCAAGCATCTGATGGTAGGAATTTACTGAGTACCACACAGTGAGACCTTGGTGCTTTCTTCCCACTCTCATTCAGCCTCTTCCTAAAACCCTTTTAAATGCAGGGGATTCTAGCCAATTTATCCTAATGCAAAGGATTCCCTCCCTTTCCAATCTTGATTTATAATCCTCTTTTATATATGGACCTTCTCCCAACTCCCTTGCAAACAATCTGCCAATCAGTGGGGTCATCATTAGCAGGCTGGTAACAAGATTAGGCAAGGTGAGGGTCCCATTCTGGGTGCACCATTAGCCACATGTGACCCACCAACAGGGCACTATAGGGCCTGCCACCATGGGCACTTTTTGTGGTGCAATAATCATTCTTCCAAGGTCGACTTGAATTAAAAAGGATTTTCAGGGCGGTTGGTTTCTACCTTCTACTCATTTCTAAGACACAAATGCCAAAGATTAATAGTATTAGGGGAAAAAATGTGTGAAGGGTAAGTTTGACTAAGAGAGGGGAATAAGAAAGGAGGAGAAGAAAAAAAGAGAGAGGAAAAAAACATTAAGAAAATAATCCAAGGAGAAGCTTAACATTTTAATCCTGCTATTCACAGGGACAAAGAAATAGGTACTATGGATTTAGAGTAATCTCCAGCAAGTTCAAGGCAAGGTGAGGGGCTCCCCATTCTTGGATGGCATTGAGTGGGATGGGGTGGTGGCCTGTTTCTTGAAAATGCCTGTCTCATGAGGATGCCATGTGAAGATGTGCCTCCATCAGCATGAGAACTATTTATTAGGTAAGGTTGATTCTTCTTGATTCTGGCCATCCACTCATCAAATTCTCTCATGCTCATTGTCATAAACAAAATATCTCCTGTGATCAGAAAGGGAGCCAGAACAGCTGCCTCTAAGGCCACCAGGATGGACTTAAGAGATGGAGATCTACTCATTGCCATAAATGTCTTGGGATTTAGACACCATCACCAAGAGCCGGGATTGATGTTTGCTAGAATGTATTCTACCAATTCTGTCTTCACCTTCATAACCTCAGTTTCTCTAGAGTAGAAATTCACACATGGTAGGCCCCTTAATAAATGCTTGCTGAAATGACCTGAACCTACCCACAGATGCCTACTTCAAGTCAATTGGATTGCACAACCTTTGGGGAAGTGACCCCAAGCAACTTTTGAGGCACAAGACCTGAAAGGGGCTTGAAACAACAGCCTGTCTTTTTTACACTGATATTCTTCCAGGGGTCCCTTACAGCTGCAAGTCATGGAACACTACAGAACCTGAGATATGAAAGTTGGGAACCCCCAAAGAGCAATTGACAGGGTATGTGGTGGGCATAAAGAGAGGCAGCTAGGTGACGCAATGGGCAGTGTTGGACTTGGAGCAAGGAAGATCTGAGCTCCTGAGTTCAAATGTAGCCTTGGATGCTTGTCAGCTGCATGACTCTGGGCAAATCACTTAACTTCGACCTGCCTCCATTTCCCTGTCTGTGAAATGGGTATCATATTGGCCCCCATAAGGCTAGTGTGAAGATCAAATGAAATAACCTATGTGAAGTCCTCCATACGCCCTAATGTGCTCAATAAATGCAAGCTATTGTTATTAAGTAGATTGCAACGCATCGCCAATAGGTTGTTGTTTCAAGTCAAAGATGGGAATGCAGCCTGAATCAAAGTAAAATGTAATGAGGAAATATTTGACAAAGTAAATAAAAAGATGATAAAACATAGATAATGCAAATATGTGGTTTTTTATGTTAATATGTGGCCGCTAGAATTTGGGGTGCTGGCTTTCTATTGGAGTTTGATTCCACTGATATGAAATGTCACCAATCAATGTATCAATAAACAGGCCCTTGTTTGTTACATGGCTACTGCGTGACACTCACTGGATTAATACCAATAAAAACAAAGTGATCTTTGTCCAAATGAAACTTACTTTCTTTACAAAAGGGATATAACTAGAAAAAGGGGTGAGCCACTCAGAACAGCTCCATGTAAATAGTGCTGGACTCTAAGGAGCTGAGTTATAATCCTCCTTCCACTTCATTCTTGTGGTGACACACTTTCCTTGGTCCTCAGTTTCCTCATCTGTAAAATGAGGGATTGGGCTTAACTAGTTCTAAGATCCCTTCTGGCTCTAAGCTAGTCTTATGTAGGGAGAGTAAGACATAATTTGATGGAGAAAGTGTTTGCCAAAACTATCCATGAAATTGTCCATAGAAAATAATCAACATTTCTGGAGCATCTTAATGTTTGCAGAGGGTTTTATATTAGTTATCTCTACTGTTAATAGAGCAAGGTATCACTATTGTCTTTAAGGAGCTTAGAGATTGGTGAGCAATGCCTCCTACAGTCCCACCTTAACTTCAGCAGATGGACAGCTGGACTTAAAGTCTGGGAGACCTGAGTTTAAATTCAGCCTCAGATACTTCCTATCTGTGTGTCCTTGGATAGGGCACCTAACCTCTCTCTCTTTCAGTTTTCATATCTGTAAAATGGGGATTATGCTAACAAGGGTTTTGTAAAAATCAAATGAAAAAATATTTCATAAAGCACTTTGGAAACCTTAAAGAGCCATCTGTATGCTAGTTTTTATTACCATGAAGTCACCTGGACATTCTCCCAAATCTCAGAACAATGGTTATGGTTTATATTAATCGGAGAGGAGCCCAAATGATTCCACTCACATCCTGCCCACAAAGAGACTAGGCTGCAGTACTTGTTAAATAGTGAATTGCTTTAAAATTCGTTTGAACTAAATGGATTGCAATCTTTTTGTGCCTCCGGTGCCGAGTGATAGCAGTGATTCGGAATATTAGCCCATCCATTGACCAAGGCTTCTGCATGGGAAGCCTATCTCCCAGATATAATCTGAAATAGCTTCTTCCAAAAGCAGCAGAGATGGGAGCCAAGGAAAGGAGGCTGGAGACTTGAAATGAAGTTAGGTGCTTCTAGAAATGCCCCGACCATCACTTCCCTCCATGTGGGGTGAGGATGGCTGGCTGTGCTCAAATGGGCTGGAGCCACCTACGCCTGCACCATCCATCTAAGACCAATCTTCAATCTGCATCTGGGCTTTGTGGCTGCTCAGCAAGTTTTCCTGGGGCTTCTGGGGGCACTGTTTCCTTAAGTGACTCATTTGTAAACTCTCTGTTAGGTTAGGGGCAGGCCTAGAAATGACAAGATACTGAGGGAGAGAAATGGAAAGGAGGCGAAATTCCTGAGCCGTAGTCCCCAAGTCCCAGGCTACTCTATCACAAATAGCCTTCCTGGGCAACCCAACGGAGCAAAGTAATTTCAGTTCTCCCCCCAGTCCCTGGTCTTCTCTCTGACCCCTGGCCCTTTCTGCTCAGCATTCTGTAAGAAACACCACCTGCTCCCCTCAACTTGCCAGTCAGGAATTAATCTGATGACTACCACTCAAGGAATGGCAGGATCAAAATGAAAGAGAACAGTTCCTTCATTTTACAGCTGGGGAAACTAAGTCCCAGAGAGATTAAGAGACTTGCTTGAGGTCACACGGGTGTGACAGACAAAAAAAATGCTGGATTTGGAGCTAGAGGAACTGGGTTCAAGTCTTGCTTCTGACACTACCTATATGATCTTAGACCCCCAAACCTCCCTTCAGGTTTTTTGGTCGTTTTTCAGCCATGGATGACTCTTCATGGCCCCATCGAGGTTTTCTCAGCAAAGATGCTGAAATGGTTTGCCATTTCCTTCTCCAGCTCATTTTATAGAGGAGGAAACTGAGGCAAATAGGGTGAAGTGACTTGCCTAGAGTCACCCAGTTACTGAATATCTAAGGCCTTTCTGATTCTAGGTTCCACCTAGCTGTCCTCAAACCTCCCTAGCCTTAATTTCCTATTTTTTTTAAATGAAGAGCTTAGGCTACATGGCCTCCATCACTTCCAGCTCTAGCTATCTCTTGCTCCACACAACCTTCCTGCTACACCTTCCTAAGAAGTTCACATTGAGAAAAAGGTTTACAAGATGCTTTGCATGCAACATCCCCATAAAGTAAATTATAATTTCCATTTTATAGGTGAGTAAACCAAGGCTCAAAAGAGCTAACTGATTAGCCTAAGGTTCTGCACCTAATTCAGTGTCAAGACCAGAGCTTGAACTCCAGTCTTCTGACTCCAAGATTAGTAAAATTTCCACTCTACCGCAGTGCTTTTCAAATTCTGCTACATGCTGGAAGCATACTAAAGAAGCATACTAAACTCTCTCTACCTGTGGTGCAGTGGATTGGATTCTAGACCTGGAATCTGGAAGATCTGAATTCACATCCAGCCTCAGATACTTACTAGCTGTGTGAACCTGGGCAAGTCATTTGACCTCTGCCTAAATTCACTGCAGAAGAAAAGTGGCAAATCACTTTCCTTGACAAAAAGACCCCATGGACAGCATTGGCATTCTATGGTCCATGGGTACAAAAAGAGCCAGACACAACTGAATTATAACAACAGGTACATAAGCTGGGTCTTGCAGGATAGTTACAATTTTTTTCTTTCAGAAAGGTATACTTTGAAGGGTAAATACCTTGGCTTGGGTGTTTCACTGGCCACAAAAAAGGGTTGGAACTAAAAGGTAAGAAAACTAATGGGATCTTAGATTGTGTAAAGAGAGAGGCATTGACTGAGGCTAAGGAGGAGCTGGTCGTGCCATCCTCTGCCCCAGTCAGAACATGTTGGGAATATTCTAGTCAGTTTTGTTGACACAACTCAGGAGCATGATTGATGAGGTGGAGAATATCCAGGAGGCCATATCATATGAAAGAATTGACTGAAAGAACTGGGGATGCCAAGCCTAGGTTAAAGAAGCCTGAGGGTGGGGATAACAACTGTCTCCAAGTGTTGGAAAGACTGGCATGGGAAGGAAACAGGTTTGGACTGCCTGACCTAGGGGACAGAACCAGTAGCAAAGGGTCCAAGTAGCAAAGAAACAAATCTAGGCATGATTTCAGGAAAAGCTTGTTTACAATCAATCACCTAGCATTTATTAAGTACCAACTGTACACCAGTTATTGGGTTAAGTATGGGGGATACAAAGAAAGGCAAAAAACCAACAAAACAATGACAAAACTCAGCCCTTCCTCTCAAGGAGTTCAGAGTCTAACAAGGCAGAGAACACATGCAAACAACATATATGAGATAAAGACTAGAGGTGGCTAGAAAGGCATAGGCTGCCTGTGAAAGTAGCCCATTGCCACTCAAGGTTGGCCAAGAGTAGGTACTCCATAAATGCCTGCCGCCTGATTATTATGAGATAGCTGGAATTCATATTCAAGCTGGACTAGGTTCAATTCAATAAAATAGGAATTTGCGAAGCTCTAGCTATGTGTTAGGTATAGGGGGATGCAAAAGACAGATATGAACCCACTGCTGCCCTCTGCAAACTTACAAAAGGATGGGGTTGGGCAACACATGCAAATATATAAATAATATGCACACATTAAGATAAATAATATACATGCATTAATATGTATATGTGATCTACATAAATTAATATGTATATTATAAGTGATCTACCTATATTAGTATGTATATGGTAAACAATACACCTATATTAATATAAGTAATCTACATATATTATGTAGATTATAAATGATATCCATATCAATATGTACATTATAAACATGTCCATATTAATATGTACATCGTGAATAATACACCTATATTAATGTATATATAAGTAATAACCTATGTTATGATAAATAAATATAATATTTTAACAAATAAACACAAAGTAATTTGGGTGGTGGTAGGAGCACTAATGATGGAAGGTATAAGGAAGGGCTTCATGTAGGAGAAGCTCGTTTTCTCAAGAGGTGGATGGAATGAGGAGGGTGATCATTCCGGGAATTCAAGACAGCTTGTGCAAGGATATGGAGAAGGAAGATGGAACATTGTGTATAAGAAATAGCAAGTCAGTCAGTTGGGAGGAAATGTTGTCAATCTAAGCAGGCGGTAAAGATGAAGGTGGAGGAGGGGGTGGGAGGGTGGGAAATGGGGAATCATCCTAGAAGGGGTGTATTTAGGGGATTTAAATGCCAAATCAAGGAGCATGTGCTTTATTCTAGAGGAAATGGGCTGGTCCAACAAATCCCTTCAGAGGTCTCTTTCTACTCCGAGATGCAGAGACTCTGACTATAGCTTCAACTGGGCAATTGACCAAGTCATCAACCTTCAGCCTTCCAGTGAAATATATGTGGTGGTAGGAAGGTGATGTTTGGGGTGGGGGGTGGAGGAAAAGCCAAGTGGATGGAATCTTAGGACAAACAGGGTAACCGTGGTCAAATGTGCAAAGAATTTCAGACCCTTTTAAAAGCCCCCTGACTTCTGTCCTGGATGACCACTTGACTTGTGCCTTCCCAAGTAGGCTCCGGACTCTCTTTTGGGTGATAAAGCTCCCTGATCTTAATCCCATAATCAGCCCTAGGTTGTACCCCTGAGATTTTATCTCCCTGAAAAAAGGTTGAGCTTCCAGGGAAGAAACAAATTTGAATAAATTCAATTGGCAGAGTAACGATGACATGAGTGAAGATGGCAATAAAAATTAAATGAATTTTTAGATAAAAAGGCATAAAAATCATGTTTAAAGATATAAATAAGGAGCCCAGGAACTTGGGCTTTATTGTTTTTTTGGGGGTTTCCAGTGTTAATAAATTAGTGGACATAAAATGGGATAATAGCTAAAAATTGATAATAAGGTAAATTTAGATTTAGAGCAGGAGCTGATCCAGGTCATGAATTGCAGCCTAGAAAAGGAGGAAGAAATAAAGTGAGAGAAAGTGATTTTTAACTCCTAGGGGTAAGGAACCCTTTCTCTGGTGTGTGTTCCCAGCCCACATGTTCTAAAGATCCCAGATGTTCGTAACTAGGAGGGACACCAGAGAATGCCTGGTCCATCCCTCCCATTTCATAGGTAAAGAAAATGAGATCCAGAGAAGGGTCAAGAATTTTGCCTCAGTCCATAGAGTCCTGAGACCACTCTCTCCAAATCTTCATAAATCAGAGATCCAGAGGCAGAAGGGACCTCAGAGGCTACCTAATCTATATTCTTCTCCATCCCCTAATCCATTTTACAGATGAGGAAACTGAAGCTCATGGAAATTAAGTCACTTGCCAAAGGTCTCACATACATATACACACTTGGTACTTACTACCAAATAGCAGTGGCAGCATGTGAACCCAGGCCCTCTTCCTTCAGAACCAATGCTCTTTTCTGCTGTACCATGCTACCCAATGCCACACTTTGCTGGATCTCAAAGACAAGCCCCTTATTTTAATCGGGGAGAAATGAGGCTCCAGAAAGGAGAAATCACACAGTTGGTCCATGGTATAGACAGGATTGAGAATTCTGGTTTCCTATTTCGATTTTAGACCTATTTTCACTATCAGAACATTCTAGATCTCAAATGGACCCATCCCCTTTCCTTAGAGAGCCAGACCTTCCATTCATATGAAGAAGCAGTTCTGGGAGTAAGGAAGGATATATTGAGAAAATGGCAGGACAGGAGCCCCCTTCCCCTGCCAAGAAAAGGCCTCCTTCTCCCTATAATGATCTGAAAGTCAGTGCTTAGATCTGGGGAGGGACCTCTGAGACCATTGAAATCAGCCTTCTCATTTTACAGATTGGGAAACTGAGGCCCAGAGAGAGGAAATGAAGATCACATGGGCTTGGATTCAAACCTAGGTCATTTGTCTCCAAATTCAGCCTTCTTCCCACTGTACCATGTGACTTCCTCAAAAGGAACTACTTGTAGAACATACCTTATCCTCTCCTCTCCTCTCCTCTCCTCTCCCCTCCTCTCCCTCCTTTCTCCTTTCCTCCTCTCCCCTCTCCTCCCTCCTTCTCTTCTCCTTCATGTGGTTCTCTGAAGGCCACAGCTGCTAGGATTGCGAGCAGAGCTATGAGTTCCCAGTAGATAGCACTGCAATTCTCACTCCAGAGCTGGGATCTGGTTTGGGGGATGGGGACAGCAGGGGTTGGGGGCAGGAGAGGCAAGATCCAATTCATTGTATCATACTTTACACAGTGAACACGAGGAGTCTGGGAAATGGATTCTTGCTTCAAACCTGACAAGGTTTCACACGTTGCTCCTTTTATTGGACTGGGTAGGAAAAAAAACCCATCACCCTGCCGGAACCCATGTCTGTGGCTATGTTAATGCTGGACTGGGCTTTATGCCAGGACATTAAGTGAAATCGAATTCTGGAAACCCGCTTTAATCAGCAGATTTTTAAGGTTAGAATTACTCTCTCCTCTAGAAGCCTTGCCAAGGTTAATTCGGTCCTGAGCATGCAGAATTAATGGGCTGGACAGAGGGAAACAGCTTTTCCCCCTAATTTTTCCCACCTCTTTCTCCAGTTTACAAAGATCTCTAAAAAAGGAGATGGTATAGTGTGGCAGAGCCCTTCTGGGAAGCAAAAGGCAACCCACCAGCCACAGATGATTGCAGAGGGGAGAGACAATGTTGGTAGTGACACAGAAACAGAATTCGGCTCAGTCTCATCCCTCTACTGGGGAAGGGCCATGGGGAATCTAGCCAGCTGTGCCTCTGGGTTTTCTGAGTCAAAGTCACTAGAGGAGGCCTGCTGCCCTAACCCTTCTTCCTTACCCCTCAAAATGCTTAACATTTTAAAGGAAGTCGGACTGAACCAGGCAAGTGTCTCATCCCTCTGACTTACCTCCTTACAGAGTTGCAACTAGGGTGAGGCAACAAGAGCTTTTCCTCAGGGTGCTGAATTTAGAGGGTACCTATTGTCATTCATTAAAGTAGAAATAACAGGGTTTAGTATAGATTTAGCAAAAATAATTAGTTAAAACAGGAAGTTACCAAATAGTGGGCCTAGACTGGAGGCCTATTGCTGAACTGGATTGCTTTGAATAGAATTAGAATTCCTAGCTTCTTTTAAGGCTCATCTCAGGGATGACCCCTTCTTCCCAGGTAAGTTTCTCCCCCTGCCACACCAAGTTCAAGCATTCCCCTCAAATAAAGATTGGTGTGTGCCTTTTGTCACAGTCTAGGTTTGTGATGCTTGTCCTTGGGTAACAATTCCTGGTTTTGGCTCCTTCTTCCTCAGGCTGGGTCCTAGCTGGTCCCAGATCTCAGTGTTGAGTGGATTTTCTCCATGAATCAATTACAGGACATATAACAGGTTTTATGAGGGATGACCAAAAAAGTATTTTCTACATCAAGACTTCTGTTAGCTGGCTCCATTCAGTTCCACAAACATTATTAATTAATAACCTACTATGTGCAAGGAACTGTGGGTTTGGGATTTGGTTTTTACTGCTCCTATGATGTCATTAATCTAGAGAACTCTCAGTGAAGAAATTCCCTCCACTAATGTGGGTAGACAACTCATTTGTAGTCTTAGAGATTGCCTGGGGGGCACTTAGAGGTTAAATGACTTGGCCAAGGTCACACAACCAGTATAGGTCAGAGACAAGATTTGAACCCATGTCTTCCTGACTCCAGGGTCACATTTCTACCCACTACACCAAGATGTCTCTCAGGACACAAAGACAAAAGCAAAACTTCGCCTCAGGGAGCCTAGATTCTGCTGGGAGTGATGATAATGGTGGAATTAACACATATGCAGTTAACTAAATACAAAAGACAGAAAAGCTCTGAGAACAAGGCATCAGAAAAAAGTCTCTGGGGAGAGGAGATGGCACCTGGGCTGCACCCTGAAGGAAGCAAGGGATTCCAAGTCAATTTTAAATCAGCATTTTGTATTTATAAGGTCCCTAGAGTATATTAGGATCTGCAACAGGCATCGGGGTTACTGGAGCAAAAAAACCCCAAAATGATCCTTTTCCTTAAGGGTCTTAATGGGGGGAAGCAACATGTACTCAAATCAAGTCAACAAGTATTATTAAGTATCTATTATGTTCTAGGCACTGGGGACCCAAAGAAAGGCAAAAGGCAGTACCTGCCCTCAAGGACTTCACAGTCTGATGGGGTAGACAAAATGTGAACAACTATATACAAACAAGATATACATACACACTTATACATGGGGCAGATAGCCAGTGCCATAGTGCATAGAGCTCTGGGCCTGGAGTCAGGAAGTCTGGTCTTCCTGAGTTCAAATCCAGATTCAGACATTTACTAGCTGTGTGACCCTGGACAAGTCACTTAACTTCTGTTTGCCTCAGTTTCTTCATCTGTAAAATAAGCTGTAGAAGGAAATGACAAACCACTCCAGTATTTTTGCCAAGAAAACTCCATGGACGGTAGGATCCATGGGTTCACAAAGACTCAGGCCCAACCGAATGACTAAGCAGTAATAAAATATAAAAATATGCACTAGGTTTAAAAATAAAAGTAATTACAAGGCAATTAGAACACTAACAACTGGGGGAACCAGAAAAATCTTCTGTAAGAGGTAGCACTTGAACCGGATCTAGGAGAGAGCAAGAGAGTCTAAGATGCCAAGATGAGATGGGGTGCATTCCTGGCATGGGGAACAGTGTGCCAAGGTATATGGGAGAAGGCATGTCCAATTCAGGGAATTAGTAGTTCAGCTTAGTTGTAATGTCAAGAGTACGAAGAGGAGTGATATAAAGTGAGTCCTGTAAAGGAGGTGGAGCCAGGCTATGGAATGTATTCTACACTAAGCTGAGGAGAATGGATTTTTATCATTTATTTAGAAAAAAAGGTGATGAGGGCTTGAATTAGGGCAGTGGGCATATGAGTGGCAGGGAGTGGCTATACAGGAGGAATGCTGTGAAGGGAGACTCAACAGCACCTGACAAATCACTGGATATGAGGGAAGGGGGAGAGAGAAGGGAGAATCCAAAATGGCTCTAACTTCACTCGAGATATGGAGAGGAGAAGATGGTTCTCATTCAGGTTCTGGCTGGACTAGAGGGCCTCTGGGAGCCTTTCTAACTGAAATTTTGACATTCTGGAGTTCAAATACTGACTGTGCTATTTGCTAACTGTTCAATTTAGGGCAGGTCACTAAACCTGTCTAGATCACAGGAAACTCACCTATAAAATAAGGTTGGACCACCAGGCTTTGGTCCCTCCTAACTCTAAAGCTATGATCATTCCAAATATCTGTGCAGAGGTAGGAACAACCAGGAGGGCAAAGGACCAGTTCATGCTATATGGCGATCAGACAAAAGGACTGGGTATGTTCAGCCTAAAGAAAAGACGACTTTGGGGGCCATGATCACTGTATATTCTAAGATCTTGACCTCTATAGATCATACTTATTATACTACCAAAGGCAAGCTGAAGTCTTCAGACACAGCTCAGAATAACTCATCCCCAAATAAGCTGTGTCATCTACTCTCTCCCCCAACCTCTCTCCTCCTGCCAAATCTCACATTCCAGGCTGTATTTCTCATTTTGTCCTTGGAAGGCATGGGTTCTTGACAAAGGATAAGACCACCACACAGCCAAATCCTGCTAGATCTAGGACTACTCCCTTGGGAGTTGAGTCAGACTCTCCTCTTCTGCCTCCCCCCCTTCCTCTTCTGCCTCCCCTTTTCTTCTCCTTCATTCTCTTCTTCTCCTCTTAGTCTGAGAGTGTTTGCCCTAAGTGGCTGTATCATGCAGATGGGGGACCAGCTGGACATTATGGAGACCTCTTCCTCTGGACAGTCGTACTCCCTGTACTGGTGGAGTGCAAGCTCTCAATTCCGAGTTGTTCTCTTAAATAAGAGAGGAAAAAACCATTCATTCTTCTCCCTTTCTTAGAGTTATTGTGACTTATTTTAAAATAATCAGATGCGCTAGAAGGGCTCTAAGAGCTCTTTGCGAATATAAATGAAAAGGAAAAGAATTGAAAACTCCAGGGAGGACCGTGAGAGCTTTGAAACTCTCTTCCCCACTGAAATACTGCTGGCAGCTTTTTTTTTCTTAAACAAAATCCTCCTAGATTTGGTGGAGATTTTTCCACACCAAATTCCCAGCTCTACTTTTCAGCACCTAAATCAATCTTTACAGAACAAACCACCTAAAACCCGGGGCTTGGCAAAGTTAAAAACCTTCGGGGCCAATTTTCTTGGCACCAGGCTTGGACTCCCAGTTGCTGGAGGGGATGGGGAAAGGGCTGGAGGAGGGGACTTTTTGACTGGGGAGGCTGGGATTTCTGGGGGCTATTGGAGGAGGTAGAGCAGCTGCATAGCTCCCAGTTTGGAGGGTTCCTTCCTTCCTCTCTTTCTCAGGCAATCTCTTCTCTGCTAACATACTCTCCTCTGCCTGACAGCCAATTTCTCAGTCCCCTCTCTTCTCCTGGGCAGAGGGAGAAAAGGCCAAGTGAATTAACCTCATGACCAAAGGGCTCATGGAAGTTCTCCCAGCCCCAAGGGATGCTGGGAATTTGCATCAGAGGCCCCTGCCAAACAGTCTGCCCAAACCAATTGGCTCTAACTGGATGCTGGCAGGTTGAACTTATGAGATAAGAAGGGTCCTCTTCATGCCTCATGTTTGCGTCACCCTGGGAAGAGAATTCCTTTGGAAAAATGGGTTCCAGGTGAGTCAATGAGGAGACATGGAAGTTAAAAATTGAACAAACAGGAGACTAGCTCACAGAATGCAGGGATGGGGACAGGGTGGCTATGCTGTACTCAGGTCCACAGAATCATATCTAAGTCCTGTAGCTGGGTGGGAAGAGCCCTGGATTTAAAGGGACAGCTAACCCCAGCTCAGGCATTTATTAGCAAGAGAGGATGAAGGATGTGGCCTCTGAAGTCCCTTGCAGCTCAAAAGCCATGATCATTCTTTGACTCTATACACAGAGAAGAAAATTCTGGAGGTAACAAACAGAATGGGGATGGCCCTCAACTTCATATCATGAACTTGGGAGTCATTTGAAGAAACTGGAAATATTTGGAGTGTAGAAGAAAATTTGGGGAGAGTCTAATCACCATCTTTGAAGGGCTGTCCTATAGAAGAGGCAGAGGAATCTGACTTGTTCCCCTTGGCCCCAGAAGATAGAATCCGAAAGAAAAGGCAGAAATGGTTGTTGTTCAGTAGTTTTTAGCTGTTTCCAACTCTTTGCTGAACCCCATTTGGGGTTTTCTTGTCAAAGATACCACAGTGATTTGCCTTTTCCTTCTCCAGCTCATTTTATAGATGAATAAAAGGAGTCAAACAGGGTAAAGTGATTTACCCAAGGTCACACAGCTAGTACGTGTCCGAGGTAAAATTTGAATTCAGGTCTTTCTTACTCCTGGGGCCGGCCTTCTACCCACTGTACCAAGGGAAGGCAAACCACTGGGAAAATGAAGAAAGGCCTTGTACAGGAGCAGGCACATAAGCTGAACCCTAAGTGAAGACAGGAATTCCAAGTAGTGACAGTCAAAAAGTCATTCAAGGTTATGAAAGATAGCCTTTGCAAAGACACAGAGATGGGAAAATGACAAACCAGAAGTAGGATACTTCGGGTGGAAAGGAGTATAAGAGTAGGAGGAGGGGGGGTGAGGTTGAATTAAGTCTGGAAAAAAGAGCCTGGAGTCAGCTTGTAAGGGACTTTCCTTTATTCTCCTCTGTCTTGACTTGTCCTCAGCTTTGGACTCCATCTACATACTTTGTCCTCACTTAGCTGCATAACACTTCTCTTTCCTGGTCCTCTTCCTGCCTATTCCTCTACTCTTTCTCTTGTCTCTTTCACTGTATTATCAACTACCTCCTCTCCATCAGGCATGAGTACCCCTCCCTGTTCTCCTTCAAACCTTCGAGGGTTCTATATTGCCTTAGGACCAAATACACACTCTTCATCCAGTCATTCAAATCTCTCCACAATCCTTTCCAGACTTACTTTACATTACCTCCCTTCTCTTCATTAGCTCTACTTGCTAAATTACTTGTTCCCTGAAGCCAATATGCATTTCCTATCTCTTGGCATTTGCACAAGCCATCTCCCATGCCTGGAATGCTTACTATTGCCTCTTAGATCTCTGGCTCACTATTGACTCTTAGACTCTCTGGCTCCCTTCAAAGCTCCATTAAATTGCTGCTTCCTATGGAAAGTCCTTCCTCATCCTCTTCTGTGATAAAACATCCTCTCTCCTGAAATGATTTTTTAATTTATCTGTCTACAGGTCATTTCCCCTCAGGAGAAGGGCAGCTTTTAGTGGGCAGGCTTGGCTCATCTTGGTCAGTACCTAGCATGCTGAGCTGAGCTGCTTCCATGGTGACCACTCAGTGAACTGAGCTAAAGAAACCTTCTTAGTATCTAGGACATGCTGGGTGAGCAGGAGATGTTGATGGAATCATACTCAGGTATGGTCTTAAGAATACCCAGACCTGAGAATGGAGGAAAGAGAAGTTTCCTTTTTTAAACAACCTGAGCTGCTCCTTGGGCTGCCTCTTTCAGTCCCAGGATTCAATGGACAGGATCCATATTTTTCTTAGAGTCACTTCTAATCTAGGACTGGCACTCTTTGCAGCTCAGAATTGGCCAACAAATGCCAAGGAGAAAGATTGAGACTGAAATGAATTCAGGAAATAGTCTGAAAACTAACTACAGAGAGGCAGCTGAAGTCAGATCTTTCTGAGCGTCGTCTCCACAAGGAAACAGAAGGATTGGTTTGTAGCTGGCAAACACACCACTCTGACCATCTACCCAAATCTGACCCATTGGTCTATACTCTGGTATAACTGGAAATTGCATGTGTCTCCCATAAAAAGAAGAGCACCACCCGAGTGTTCCCTTTGGCTGAGTAAGCCATCTCAACTCCATTCAATGATACTCATTTATTGAAGGCTGACTAAGCACAGAGAAACCCCCATTTCAACTACCTTCCATTACTTAAAATAATAAAAAACAAGACCTCACTGTTATGTCAAGTTTGCAAAGTCTTTTAATACAAGCTATACGAGGCACCAGTGAGCAAGATACAATTCCTGACATCAAGAAAATCACATTATAAGTAGGGAAAATGAGAGCAGAAGAACAGGAAAGCATCCCTGCCCTCAGAATGTTTACTTTTATTGGGAGAAAAAAACTTTAACACCCTTATCTTTAAATGAGATAATAGCACCTTCCTGATAGAGCAGGGATGGATAAGCTGGGTCCTCTTGAGTTCAAAGGTTTGTCTTGGTGATGCATTCTTCCATGTACCCTTAGCTCTCCCTGCCTGACCCTTGTATGGACTGAAATTCCTTTGGGGAAGAGCCTTCTAGATATGACATGGTATAAGAAGACATGCCCAGGAGAATCCACCTGATGATCTCAGATGCTCACACCAGTCTCCAGTGAATGTCATGTGATCTGGGGACTTGAGGACAAGAACCATCCCATCATAGGTTTGGAGGTACAAGAGATCTTTGAGGTCATCTTTATTCCCTTATTTTACAAGAAGAGGGAGTTGAGGCCTAGAGATTTGTTAAATGATTGGCCAAGGGCACATAGATAGTATACTAAGTAACATTGTCAGAATTTGAACTCAGGTCCTACAAATGGATCCAAAGCTAGCATTTTTCACTGCCCCATGCTGACTTCTGAGCTAAAATAAAAGATAAAGGGGTAGGGAGCCACCTGGACCTTCCTGTCTTCTGAACCAAGCACTTGACTAGATACAGTCTTCTACTGTCCCCAAACTTTTCCAGTTGTGCCAGTTGGTCTCCTGTTCTCTACATCTGAACTGATTTATCTCCCTCCCCATTTTCATCTGCTGACTTCCTTTAAAACCTAACTCAGATGCCAAGTTCTCCTAGAAACCTGTAACAATAGTTCACATTGGTGTAACAGGTTAAAGGTCACAAAGAGCTTTACAAATATTGTCTCATTTCAGCTTCTCATTAACTCTGGGAGGTAGGAGCTATTATGACCCCATTTTAGAGACGAAGATACTGAGGCAGGAAGGGTTGAAGTGGCTTGCCCAGGGTAACACAGCTAGTAAGCCTGAGATCAGATTTGAACTCAGGTCTTCTAGACTCCAAGTCTCTCTTTCACCACTTTACCATCTGACTGCTTACTCCCTGGACCCCATAAAGCATATTGTTTTGCACCTTTTAAGTACATTTACTATATAGTATTATTGTGTTACAGTTATCTGTGTCAATATCTTAGCCCTCCACCAAACTGTAAGTTCCCTCAGGGTAGGAACCCTATCTGAGCAGTTCCTTCCCCATTTCAACTACCTTTCATTACTTAAAATAATAAAAAACAAGACCTCACCTTTATTTCAAGTTTGCAAAGCCCACACCCATAAATTGTGCTCACTTGAATTGGTGGAGGGACTTTCCTGTTCTAGGAGTTCCCTGCACCAGTAAAATCATAGTTCTACTTCCTATGCCCATCCTTATTCAATGCAGTGCTGGGCCCTGAGAGAGATGGAAATTTGTGTTTGTTTCAGTTTGACAAAGCTGTATAGGTATCTATTATGTGCTTCAAATTTCCTGCCTTCATGGAACTTACAGAAGAGAATATAAACAAGTCAGAGAACTATGCCATAACACTATATGATATATGTATCAAAGAGGTCCAAAAGGCCAAGATCCCTGGCATCCAATACATAGATAAGTCTGCCTCAGAGACAGAAAGAGACTTGCTGAGAGGCAGCTCCCACTCTTTACCAAATCCCTTTCTAAGACAGTCTATGGAGTCATTCCCAACATCAATGGACAAAAGCTTCCTTTGGGCATACTAAGGGAATGCCCACCCTGCCAGGCTACTGGGCAGGGGAGGGAACCCTACTCCTTCCTCAAGATGAGGGAGGTCCAGCTGCCTCTGCAGCATCCCCCTTGGGTGATGGATTGGGAAATACTTCCCAAGAAGCCACTGGACTTGGAGTCAAGAAGGTATGGGCTGAAATCTGGTCTTCAGCACTTGTTTCCCCTTTAAATCTAAACTTAACCAACAACAATGAAAATTAACACAGTAGAACAAAAAGTTGTACATTCACTTTCCTTTTAAACTATAGAATAAATTCTTTCAGAGTTAACCTGCTTGCCTTTGACCTCTAAGCTGGCCCCTAACACCTGTTAGCTGTATAACTAAGGGTGAATCACTTAATTTCTCTGTGCCTCAGTCTCTCCACTTGTAAAATGGGGATGATAAGATCCGTCCCCCACTAGGTGGTTGGGAGGCTTAAAATATTTTGCAAACTTAAAGTGCTTCTGTACAATCCAACAGTTATCAATGTTCTTGGTGACATTTTTTAAAATGGGAACTCTCTGAGAGGAAGAATTGCTTCTTTTTTTCCTTCCTTCCTTTTTCTTTAATATAAATATATATATACACATCCCCAGAGCCCAGTATGGTGCCTGGTACATACTAGGTGTTTAATAAATACTTGTTGCTATATTGGCCCTTCAATGAAAAGACCTACTATGGGGTCAACTGGGTGCTTAATACACACTTGTTGATGGCTTGACCTGCAATGGAAAGGCCTACCATGAGGTCACTAGGAAAGAAAGAGGCCCCACAGTATAGGATGCCTTGTGCCTCAGTTGTGTATTTCTTTGAGGCTGCTGATACTCTATCCCACCCCACAGCGAGTGTACTCCCCTGCAATGACCTCTTTGTTTCCTTTCTTTAGGTCCTAACTAAAATCTCATCTTCTCTAGGAAAGCCTTCCCAGCTCTTAATTCTAGTGCCTTAATTATTTCCTAATTAACCTGAGTATAGCTTGGTTTGTATAGATGTTTTCATGTTGTCTCCTCCATTAGATTGTAAGCCCCTTGAGGACAAGAACTGTCTTCTGCCTTTCTTGTATCCTGAGCACTTAGCGGAATGCCTGGGACACATTTAATAGGCATTTAATAAAGCATTATTGACTAATTGCTCGATTGAGCACTTCCTCAGACTCCCAGCAGTCCTTCTGGGGCCTCTGTATAGCCACGCCCTCCCCAGGGGCTCAGCCGTTTTGGAGGAGGGGGCTGCACCTGCAACTTTCTTCCTGGGGAAAAGCAAGCCACAGCCTCTCAAATGAACTGCCCTGTCTGGGCCCAATCTGGCTCCACTCTTAACCTCAGTCTCACATTTTATCTACTCCATTGTATGAACAAAGGCACCACTAAGGTGGAATTCAGTATTTTAATGCACGTAATGACATGCAGGCTGCATGTGGTACAAATTTCCTGGATGTATGAAGTAGGAAAGAAACAGGTTTTCTGTCACCTGAGACTATTCTGTGGCTTTAAAATATGAGCCATCAGAATCCAATATGTCACCGACCCGGCCACAACTGAATCTGGTAGGCAGGATGGGGAGGCTGGGTGGCTTAGAGCCCCTTGGGCACCCGTGGTTAATTCAATCCAACCTGTCTCCACTTCAGCAACTGGGATGCTTATAAGGAGAGGGGAAGAGCTGCTCTCTCTTCCCACGCCCAAACCCCTCAGTCTTCCCGGCCCCCACAACGGAGGAAAAGTCAGGCACTGTTCAATACCCACTGTTGATACCAATAATAATGTGACCCGCTCACATGGACAAGTTGCCAGGTGCTTTCTCCACCCAATGAATCCATGGCACAGTGATACAAGAGAATTAGACAGGTATTTTATATTTGGGGAAACTGATCCTGGAGAAATTAATAATACTAATAAAAGTATATATATTAAAGAAGTCATATAGCTTGATAGAATGAGTATTGCCTCAGCAGTCAAAGTAACTGAGTTCAAATCCTACTTCTGTCACTTACTACCCACGTGGTTTGAGGCAAGTCCCTTTATCCCTGTGAGATTCAGTTTCCTCATCTGTAAAATGAGAGGGCTAGATTAATTAATTAATTAACTTAATTAAGTTGCTATGGTGCCCTTCCACTCTAGATCTAAAATCCTACGATCACCACAGTCCTCCCTACCTCCAGGACTATTACCTATGAGGCTACATGCATGTAATATATATAACAATAAATCCAAACAAATATATACTAAATAAATTTATAAAAACAAAATCGCATCAACATCAAGGATCTGTGATTGTGAATGGTGTTAAATTAGTCTTATGGAATTCCTTGAGGATTGGAGGCCTTACGTGACTTGCCCAAGATCACACAACTAGTAAATGTCAGAGGCAGAATTCAAACCCCTAACTAACACCCTATCTATCACATCATGTTATGTGTGCTTACACATATACACACCTATGAGTGGGAGAACATGATCTAGTGTAGGAGTGTCTTTATCTGGGGTCCATGAACTTGTATTAAAAATATTTTGATAATTACATTTCTGCATAATTGGTTTCCTTTGTAATTCTATGTATTTCATGTTGTGCATTTGTCAATATTCTGAAGAGTCCACGGGACAACTTACTGGTTGTGTGACCCTGGACAAAGTGCTCTCTGAGAACTCTCTGTGCTCAGGAAACTTTGTGACTAAAAGGAGCAAAAAAAAAGATCCTCACTGAGAGCTCCCTATATTACTCTAGGGAAGAAATTACAAGTCTTGTTACATTTAGAAAATAGACAGTAAAAATAGACAGATGGATAGATAGATAGAAAGATGGCTGGCTGGCTGGATGCATAAATAGATGGATGTATAGATAGGTAGATAGATAAGTAAATAGATAAGTAGATGGGTAGAAAAATAAGTAGATAGATAAGTAGACAGATAGATAGATAAGCAGATAGAAAGACAGAAAGAAAGATAAGTGGATAGAAAGGAAGATAAGCAGATAGAAAGACAGATAAGTAGATAGACAGATAAGCAGATAAATAAAAAAGATAAGTATATATATATATATATATATATATATATATATATATATATATAGAGAGAGAGAGAGAGAGAGAGAGAGAGAGAGAGAGAAAGATAAGAAGATAGACATGTAGACAGACAGATAGACAGATGGAATGATGAATATGTCCCACTAAAGTCTTCACTGAGATATGGTGATGAACTTGCATCAAAGTCCATGTCAGTTAAAGCATGAGTAGTTCTGATAGGTCCAACCAAGTTTGGAAGGCTTCAAGTCCTGGCTCAGCAACTGGGACTGGCTATCTTTGGTTCGAGGATCAGTCCTGCTAAATTTGGAGCTGTTCATCACCAGGGTAGCTGCAACTTGTGATGACTGTCTAGTGAGGAGCTCAGAAGTGCTGTTACCGGTGATGGTAGAAGGAATACTCACACCGACGAAATCATAGATCTTTAAAGCAAGGCATAATAGATCTGTGAGCTCATCGGTATGGGTGCACCCTCCATTGGTGCAGATCACAATCCGTTCATGCCCTCTCCTCTCAGATGATTCTTGTCCGTGTCTTTTCAGAAATGCTTCATAGATGATCCACTCAATTTGAAGGAGACCTTCCCTTCAGTCTCTTGAAGCTTTGTGCACATGCCCATGAAGCACTTGGGCTGTATTATTTGTTACACCTGAATTTCATTACATGACTAGTTCAACTCCTTTTCTTGTCCTTGACAACAAAGAAATTGGAGGAAATGGAATAAAGAAGAAAGGAGGAGGAAGAGAGAACAGGGAGAAAGAAAGGAGGAAAATAAGGAAGGAGGAAGAAAAAGGAGGAAGAGAAGAAAAGGAGCAGAAAGATGGCAGAGGAGAAGACAAAGAGGGAGAAGGAAGGGAAGAGAAAAGGGAAAAGGAAGAGAAGATAATAGGATTTCATGGTTACATAGTACTTTATAGTCATTACCAATATCATCCTCGCAACAATCCTGTGAAGTAGTCAGTGCAAGCATTATCTCCATTTTACAGCTGAAAAAATTGAGACCTGAGGAAGTTAAGTCAACATCAATGAAAATAAGGTGGTGGTTGAGCAGGAATTCAAAGGAAACCAGGTCCCCAATGCATGATGCAGCTGTCTTCCATCAGCCCACATTGCCCATACTTCTGGACTACCTCCCTATATCCTGGCCACTGCTCCTCCTGACAGTGTCTCCACCCAAACTCTAATTGGAAATCCCTTGTCTCTCAGACACCTTTGCCTTCCTGTTATTAACCTATAGGCTAGACTCCAGCTTTCACTGGATATCCCTAGAGCTTAGCTTTAAACAAACAAACACACACACACACACACACACACACACACACACACACACACACACATGTCAGGCTGAGGGGATGGAAAGTGGGATGACTTTTCCATTCCCCCACTCCTCCTTGCCAAGGTCTGGACCTCTCCTTTGGCTTCCAGGCATGGCTGCCAGCAAGTATCCCCAACAGGTTGCTGGGGACTCATGAGTACATTTTTGCTCCTGTACCTCAGAGGCATTTCCCATCTGTGTTTGTTAATCATCCGTGGGATTGGGGAGACCTGCAGTGGGGCCAGCAGGCACGGCTTGAAAGACCAATAGCTGAGCAGCTGCTACAGGCGGGCAAGCAGGCAGCTCAGCAGAAGCCCGCTGATGGGGGGCTGTGGGAAAGAGGAGGCGGCACCCACTTCCCCCCAAATTATCAGGCATTAAAACCAGCCCAAACTTTCGACAAGTGTCATCTGCCTGTCTGAAAAGATCTGAAAGCTGTGCCCTCTGAGATCAGGTTATCTTGTAGCAGATGGTCTTTCCTTCAGGACACTGAGGCTAAGACCACAGACACGTTCCAAATCCATTTAAACATCAGATTACTCGCATTTCTGTCAGCTAAAGTAGCTAGGAGACATCAGCAGCTCCAGCTTGCTCCATTAATCAAAATTCAGCAAGGGAAGCCAGCCGTGTGCCTATAAAATCCCCCGACTCAATGCCAACACCATACCCGAGGAAGGTAACTCCATCAATCTTGTTTCTCTCTTCCTAATGCAGCAAGGTGCCCGGGGTGCCTGGGGTGAGGGGGCAAGGGAGGGAAAGGCTGACACAGGATGGGAGTAGGCATCATGGCGGACACATAAGATATGGAGTCTGGAGTTAGAAAGATATCACCAAGTCCAACCCCCTCAAAAACCAGGAGAGAGCAGAAGAGGGCAAACCAGGATGGTGAAGGATTTTGAGACCATTTCATGAGAATTGACTGGGTGGAGGGAGGGTTGGCAGGGGAGAGAATGATAGTAATCTTCAGGTATTTAAAGGGCTGTGGTGTGGAAGAGGGATTAGGGTTGTTCCATTTGGCTCCAGTGGGCAAAACCAGGATCGATGGATGGAAACTGCAAAGATGACCATGTAGGTTTGATTTTAGGAAACCTTCCCCACAGCTGGAGCTGTCCACAAGGGGAAAGGACTGGGTCAAGATGTAGTGGGTGTTCTAGGACAGGCTAGATGAACATGTGAACAGTATGTTATGGCATGAATGTATTGATTGAGCTGAATGGCTGCTGAAACCCCTTTTATCTAGAAATATGTGATTCTCAAGGAGTTTATACTCTACTTGGGAGTGGGGGAGAGGAACAACACATGTGGACAAGTCAAGAGCTGAAAGGTGAACTTTGACATCACTGAGCCCTCCTTTATCTGCCCTGCCCTTTTTTTTAATAGAAGAGGAAACTGCAACCCATACAAGTAAAATGACTTATCCAAGGTCACAAAATGTAATTTGGATTTTAGTCCTAAGGGTAGAGAGGATCAGGAAAGGATTTGTGGGATTAGTATCTGAATTGAACATTGAAACTGTAGGCATCCTAAGGTGAAAGTGTAGGAGAAGCATTATATGAGGAAAGATGGGAAAGTCAGGGCTGAGGAGCTATGGAGAGCTGAGGGAGGACTGGCCCAGTGGGATCATGGCAGAGTTCTCTGACCAGGTTGGGCCAAGACCAGGATTGGGCTGAGCTGCTTCTCATGCAATTCCTAGAGGAGGGATTTCCCAGCTTTAGTCAAAGCAGAGCTTAGAGGCCACATTCCCAATCATACTTTACTGCTCATGAGCCTTTGTCAGATGGAGCAGCTTTTGTGATCAAATATTGTTATATTTACCTAAGGATCTGTTAGGAAGCAATTTTTGAAACCATGAATATTTAATGGCATATCTAAATATTTAATGGGAACTTTTTCAAACCTGACTTAATAATCCATGTCATAGGGAGAGGGAAATCAGGGTCGTGTTTTAACATTTTAACTTCTTCAATGCTCAGTATTTTGGTGAGTTATCTTAATGGCAGAGGTTTTTTTTTTTAATTATACCCAGGATTCCCAAGCAAAGTTATCCCTTCATTAAAACTTAACTCTAATCCAAGATGTGTGTAAGTGTGTGTGTGTGTGTGTGTGTGTGTGTGTGTGTGTGAAGCCAGCAGCAAGTTGGGTAAGGAGAGGAAGGATCAAAACTGAATAGCAAAGTCCAAAGCTGGCTCCTATGGTGGAGGAGGGAGTTCAAGGAAGTCTTTAGAAGTTGATGTTGTCTAGTTGTCTAACCCCATATATATATATGTAGAGAGAGAGAGAGAGAGAGAGAGAGAGAGAGAGAGAGAAAGAGAGAAGCAGAGAGAGAGAGAGAGAGAGAGAGAGAGACAGAGAGACAGAGACAGAGACAGAGGCAAAAAGACAGACAGAATGATACGCAGAGACAGAGAAAGGGATAAGATGGGATTCATTGAGATGAAAATAGTGGGTACAGGTATAAGTAAGGATAGGTATAGTTTTTATATATAAATGCTATTTATTTTCTTAAAGCAAGGATAGGCTGCTACCATGTTAGCACAAACTGTGGAAACCTGAAAAAGCCATCTTTGTTCTAAATTTCCCCTTACCATTTTAACTACCACAGTGAACTTTAATCAACAAGCATTTATTAAACATTTACTATGTATCAGGTTCTGTGCTAAGTGCTAAGAATACCAAAAATGGCAAAAATGTTCCCTGCCTTCAAGGAGCTTATATTCTAATGGAGGAGAATATATGTACATCAATAAGTATGCGCAAGATGGAAGCACAGAGTTGATGTGCAGCAATCTCAGAGGAAAGCACTAGCAGCCTGACAGGGTAGAAAGAAAGGCAAAAAAGCTGTCTCTGTTAACAAAAGAGCTTACACTTTAACAGGGAGCCAACCTGTCTATCAATTGCTCTGTAAAGTACAGGGTAGAAAGAAGGGAGACTTAGGGGAAGGCAGGAGCAGCTGCAGGGAGCAGGAAAGACCTCTTGTCTATGGATGAATTGAACTTGAAAATCATTTTCTGACACGATTTTCTCTTCTTCCTTTGGCTGGGGAACTCAGAAGGCAGAACTTAGACAATACTCTGATGGCTTGGATGAGATGTATCAAACTCTTACATTGTTATGATGGTAATTCTTTTAATAAGAACTTTTTAAATATTTATGAAAACAATGGTAAGAGGCTAAGAATGATAGTTTTCATTATATTGAACATTCATTTTCTTAAAATGAGGGAAACCTGTCTATCCTCACTCATCACTAATAAATCATGCAATTTTTCTTAATGGGAGAGACTGAGTGGCTCATTGAACACTCACAAGGGGCAAGACATAGTCAAGAAGAGTCAGTCCCTGGACTCTGTAAATTGTCTGGGTGTTACGAGTGGTACCTAACTGGGGAGATCTAATGTTTGGAAAGAGGGGTGTAATGAGAGAATTATAGCCTCTCCCTACTTCTTGCTTCCATCCAGGAAAACATCCTGGAGGAGGTGAAGGAGGTAGCAAGGCAAAAAATGGGGAGACACCATTGTATATTGGAAAAGAAGTTCAATGTAGCCAGACATCCTGGGTTCAAATCCTGTCTGTGCGATAAACTATTTATATGACTTTGAGCAGGTTTTTTAACTTCTCTTGACCTTAAAATGTAAAATGTAAAAAAACTAAGTTTTTGTCTAGGTTTAAATCTATAACCAATTATCATATCAATCATCAATGTCCAAAAGAACAGGAAGGGGAATTCCTAGGATCATAGATTTAGACCTTCAAGGAACCTTGGGAGTCATCTAGTCCAGCTCCATAACTGTCCAGAGGCAGGATTTAAACTCAGTTTTCCATGGTGCTCACTCCATCTTAGGCACTGGATCCCGCCCCACTTTGTTCTCACATCTGCTTTTACCTATAATGTCACTGCCTGCAGGGGCAGCTAGGTGGTGCAGTGGGAAGAGCACCAGTGCAGGAGTCAGGAAGACCTGAGTTCAAAATCTCACCTCAGACACTTGACACTCACTAGCTGTGTGACCTTGGGCAAGTCACTTAACCCAACTGCCTCATCCTGGGTTATCTCCAATCATCCTGATGAATATCTGGTTACTGGATTCAGATAGCTCTGGAGGAGAAGTGAGGCTGATAACCTGCACAGCCCTCCCTCACTCAAAACAAGTCAAGTGTAAGTCATGTCATTATTTCTCCGATGGCATGGTCTTCTTCGGCAACGAAGGATGAACACACACACTGCCTGCAAATCTACTTCCCTTTTCATCAAAGCACTAAATTGTTTCTGGCTCCAGGGGTGTGTGTGTGTGCATGCGTGTGTGTGTGAGATGGGGGGTGCTGTTACTGAGTGGAGAGGAGGAAGATATCCAGGCCCAAGGTGAAGTAGTCCAGATACAGGTGAGTCCTATCCTCTAGAAAGAAGTCTTTTAAAGCAGGTGCTTGGATTTAAAAAAAAAAATTGGACAGCTCCCTGAGGCACCTAGCTCATTCTCCCAATCCCTACTACTGCTGTTTTATGTGCTCCTTCTTCTTCCTTTTTCAGTGTGTGGGGAGGAAGAGGGGACAGGGATCACCCTCCTCCAGAGAACTTCAGCATTTAATTTGGGGAGAAGAGTCTTGTGAGGATGAGTCACCCTTGCCCCCAACCCATCTCAAGCAGCCATCACCCTGAACCCCCAGCCTCCTTTCAATTGAAATGCAAACCTGCACTCTTTCCAACAGTAGCTGCTTGCTCCTAGATGCATATTTCTTTATTAAAATGGGGATACTTTAATCTCAATCTAATTTTATCTTTAGGGAAGCTCTGTCCCCAGACTGCCTCCAGCAAAAACCCTCCGGAAGCTGGGAGCCTGCTTGGGATTCAGGCTGATATGCCTATCTGTCAACATGTTTGTCTCCTGTATCTGCCATCTCTTATTTATAATCCAGCTCAGATTAATGAATGACAGGAGTTCTCATCACAGGAAATTTGATTAATCAATTTAAGTGCTTAATCACCAAGGCCTCAGTGAGAATGGAGCAGAAGGGATCCCGCTTTGATGGAGATGAATTTCAAGGGAAAGGGAAAAAAATGAATGAGAAACTACAAGAAAAGAAGTCAGAACTGCTTCTCCTGGGGAACATTGAAAGATGAAGAATGATGCCAGGGGGGAATTCCTGAGGGGTCCTGGAAGGTACGAAGGCCAGAGGGGGTTCCCTAGAGACCCCTGGAAGCACTGAAGTCTCAGCTGTAAGAGCAGCCCTTTGAGACTCCTTAATCCAACCTGAGTGTCCTAAATCAAATCCTCATTTCCTACCTCATTTGCCCTTTGGCCATGGGATTGGAGCAGGCACAGGTTTGATGTCTGTGTTAGAAGTGAATTCATTCAAGGTCTGTGGGGGAGACTGACATCTCATTAGACCCCACTTTCTCCTGTACCAAGCCTCAGGCAGTTTTTCTAAACCCCCTCAAAGTGCCAGACTCACCTTTCACCTCACTGGAGGTGATGCTCAGGTCTAAGGCAGAGGAAATGAGTTGAGGCAGGTGGGAGATAAATCAATTTTTCTTCCCTTCCACAGAGACAGGGACAAGGACCTGACCTATGGTGCCTAGAACTCCCAGGTGAAGAAATTCCCTCTGCTAATACGAGTCAGCATCTTATGCTCTGAGAGTTCCTTAGAACCCTAAAAGGTTAAGTTACTTAACCAGGGTCATACAACCAGCATGTCATCAGAGACAGAACTTGAAGCGATAACCTTTCTGGCTCTGAAGGTGACTTCCTATCCACTATGCCATACTGTCCCTCTTTTAAACTGTTTTATTTATGCCTTTGAATCCCTAGTATCCAAAACAATGCCTAGCACATAGTAGGTGCTTAATAAATGCCTGCTCATTGCTCCATATTCTCATAGCCGCATGTCTGCTCATGCTGTTTACTCGGTTGGGATCTGGTCTTCGCTCCTCTGCTAATCCCCATCCTTCATGGGCCATCCCAAGTCCTATGTTGGCCATGAAACTATTCTCATATACTAGGCCATAGCGATCTCTCCCTATCTGGATGGAGATGCCCTTCCTTAATTAGGAATAGACTTCCTTATTTTCTAGCATTTCATTATTTGATATAATATTTTCATTTGATATAATGGATTAATAATAACAATACTGTTTCCATAACTCCCTAAGGTTTACAAAGCACTTTTCATATACCATGTCATTTGTTCCTCACACTCCCCTATAAGGTAGGTGCTATTGTCTTCATTTTACAGGTGAGGAAACTGAGACTGAGGGAGATTAATCGACCTGCCCAGGACCATATAGCTGGAAAGCAGGAGAGGCAAGACTTGAACTAAACTCTTCATGACTCCTTGGAGATTCATCTTCCTGAGTTAAAATCCAGCCTCAGACACTTACTAGCTGTGTGACCCTGGGCAAGTCATTTAACCCTGTTTGCCTCAGTTTCCTCATCTGTAAAATGATCTAGAGAAAGAAATGGCAAACCATTCCAGTACCTTTGCCAAGAAAACCTCCAAAAGGGTCACCAAGAGTTGGATGTGACTGAAACAACTAAGCAACAACAAAGAAATGAGTAACATAAATTTATAAATACTTATCAAGCATTTGAAATATGCCAAATATTGCACTAAATGATAGGGAGACAAAAGAAAAATGAAGCCATTTCCTCAAGGTACTTAGGAATGCACCTTAGTAAGTCCCCTTTTCTCTTTCTTGACAGCCTGTGCTCACCATGTTAAACCCCTAAAACTAGTCACATCTCCTTTCACTCCCAGCTCATAAGTAGGACTGGGTCCTGGCTACTTGTTTCAGAGAAAAGATCAGTCATGTATTAGAGGGCTGATGGTTCAGTAACAGTGATGACTCACCTGGTCTCAAGCAGGATCCTATGCTCCCAAATACACGCTAGCAACCAAGAACACCCTGATTCTTTTCCATGCCTATCTACAAATCTCGCATCAATGATCCTCTAAATATACAGGAGACTCTCCCTTGGTTTTTTTAATATCTCAAGTATACTAATCATATGACTACACATCTAGACCTAGAAAGGACTTCAGAGGCCACTGAACCCAACACTTTCAATTTGAAGAGGAAGAAACTGAGGTCTAAGACATTAAATCATTACCCCCAAAGAAGTATAAGTAATAAACAGTAAAGGTAAGATTTGAACCCAGGTCATCTGACTCCAAAGCCAAAGGTCTTTTCTACATTACCTGAAAGGATCTATCTCTTCATTCTCTCTCCTTCTTGCTACCTAATTAACCTGTCCCCTTTATTTTGGTTGTGTGTCACTGATGATATGAGGGGCAATGTACCCTCACAGAAGGTTTGGGATGCAGAAGGCTGGGGTTCTCTATTTGCTGTCTACATAACTTTGAGCAAGTAATTTCATTTTTCTAGGAGAGAGGACTGGTTTTGGTTTCAGGGGACCTGGGTTAAAATCTAGGCTCTGTCAATTGCTACCTATATGACAGTGAACAGTCACTTTCAACCTCTCTGGGCCACAGTTTCCTCTATAAAATGTGTGTGTGTGTGGGGGGGGGTGTATGTCCCTCAAAGTCACATCTGTTTCTAACTCTAGGGTCCCATGAAGGGAAATCAATAAGGAGAGAAGGATCCGTGAAGATCTCTCAGAAAACCAGGCTTGTCTCCATGAAGTAAGTAAGGCACTAGGCATGTAGAAGCAATTAAGAGAGTAAACAGTTCAAATGAAACTCATCCCCACCATCAGGACGGCTGGGACCTGCAGCAAGCTGTCCTGAAGGTGCAAGTGGAAGAGTCAAATTAATCCCTGGATTAAGTACTGAAAACTAGGAGAGGCCATAGCAATGTGTTCTCCATCTATCTCGAAGGAAGAGCTAGATGGGAAAGGTTTAATCAAGTCCAATCAATGCCGCCTCTTGTTTTTTGCCAATGGAGAAAGCCGGAGGAGGTCAGGGCAAGCAAATATCACAGAGGACAAGTCAGGATCTATGGCAGGGCAGCAACAAAGTCCACCAGTTGGAGGAGAACCAAGAGCATCTTCCCAGGGAGGAGAGCCCTCTGCCCGTGACCAGGGACCAGAGAGCAGGGGAGTCCTCCGACCTGATGTCCTTACAACAGAAAAGAAAACACAGAGTGGAGGTGGGGATGACAACCATCCTGAGCCCTCATATTCTGGGAACTGTCACCTTGCCTGCATTCTAGATTGCCTGTCCAACTCAGAACTGGCAGGTTTGAATGATCGTGCCTGCCTGAACAGAAGACAGTTTGGCTCACAGGCTCAGGGCTTGGGTTCAAAATTTGGGAGCAGGAGAAGGAAGGCAATGGGCCATAATGGGATGAGCACAGAGGCTTGGAACAGGACGCCAAAGATTGAGATGTGGTCCCCTTACTCTTACCAGCTATGTGACCTACTATGTTCCTGGCCCTGTGCCAAGTGCTGGGCATACAAAAAGAGGCAAAAGATCATCCTTGTCCTCAAGGAGCTTATAATCTAATGGAGGAGACAACAGGCAAACAAATAAGTGAAAATAAGCCATATACAAGGAAAATGGGAAATAATTAAAAGAGGGAAGGCACCGGGATTCAGAGGGACTGGGGAAGGCTTCCTATAGAAGTCACTTTCTTCTGGGTGGGGAGGGGAAAGGAGAAAGGGAAGACAAAGACTTAGAAGGACCCTGGAACAGGTACAATCAGGGGAAGGGGGAAGGGAAACAAACCCCAAATGCCCCTTAGAAAACCCATCTTAGGTGACCCAGTGGTTAGAGTAAGTGACCTGAAATCAGGAAGAGTTGTTTTCCTGAGTTCAAATCCAGCCTCAGACTAGTTGTGTGACTCTGGGTAAATCACTTTACCCTGTTTGCCTCAGTTTCCTCATCTGTAAAATGAGCTGGAGAAGGAGATGGCAAACCACTCCAGCCAAGAAAACCCTAAATGGGGTCATAGAGGGTTGGACATGACTGAAAAATGACTGAACAACCATCTTTGAAGGGTAACTAGTTGGTCATAAGAGATATATTGCAGGTGTTCTAGACATTCTCATATTGCAGAGACTCTAAGGCATAGAAAACAGAAAATTATTGCTTTTTGGGATAAATAGACAACATTGTCCTCCTCCCTCCCAGGATTTGGGGTATTAGGGGGTAGAGGGAGATGTGTATCCCAGAAATGGTCATAGATGATGATGAAGTAACTGTCATGGAAAGGCCTGCCTGCCGGTATCCCTAGGAGAATAAACTAGGCCAGGGAGCCTAGACTCAGTTGGGACAGTAGACAGAGCTCTGAATCCTCTGCCACCAATGCTTGTCCAGTTTATCTCTTCCAATTCCATCCAACAAGTATAATATTAAGCGCCTACTCTGTGCAAGGCACTGTGCTAGGTGCAACGGGTACAAAAACAAAAGGGAAAGAAAAACCCTTCCCCATGCCCTCAAGTAGCTTATATTCCAATGGGGTGAGGAGGCTATAATATGCAAAGATAAGTAAATGCAAGACAAATGAAGAATGATGAAAACACCAGCAACTAGTACAATTTGTATGACCTTGGGCAAGTCACTCTCTGGTCTCAGTTTCCTTAACTGTAAAATGAGGCAATTAGACTAGATCCTCTTCAAAGGTCTCCTTTATTAGCTCTTGATCCATGCGACTAGGATCCAGGGAGGTGAGAGACAGAGGCTCTTAAACCTTGATTGGATCAGATTAAAGGTTCCATTCAGGCTTGATGAATTCTGACTCAAAGTGAATCTGGTTTTTGGGACTTGGAGTTTTGGGGCTATCAGAAATTCAGGTCAACACCTGAACTGCAGAGAGCAGGGACCAGTCATCTGGGACAGGCTGCAGTGCAGGCTGTGAGATGCTGTATATCCATGCAGCAGCAGGAGGGAACTGGGAGAGGAGACCTGAGTTCTCATCTGAATCCCTTCAATGAGAGCCCACAAGGCAAACCAGGTGCAGGATTTGCCTTCTGAAACCTGGGCACCTCTTGACTTTTCACATGCTTGGAGAGCCAGTGCCTTTGATGACTAGAAGGGCTGAGAATGTTACAAAACAGAATGGGGAAGACAGAGACTAGAAGCATTCAGGAATAGTGGGGAGTCTTTAAAAGTTCCAATGTCTGTTCCCCAAAGACAGAAGCTCAAAGATGGAAGGGACCTCAGAGGGTATCTCCACAACGCCCTTGGCCAGGGGTCATCCAACCTCTCTCTGAGGGTCTCCCCTAAAGGGGAGCCTGCTTCCTTCCCAGGCAGCCTGTTTGGTTTTAGGTTGACTCTAATTGTCAAGAAGTATTTCTGTAAGTCCAGACAAATATGCATGTGAAAATATGTGAGTGTATATGAGAGTGTGTGTGTATGCATGTGTGAGCATGTGTGTGAGTACGTGAGTGTGTGCGTGCATATGAGAGTATATGTGAATGTGTACATGAGTGTGTGTGTGAGGGTATGTATGAATGTGTGTGCATGTGTATGTGAGAGTATGTATGAATGTGTGAGTGTGTGTGCTCCTTTAATTCTGCAGTTTTCATGGCTCCCAGTTTGCCTCTGGGGCCAAACAGAACAACCTATATAATTTGTCTGATTGATGGTCCTTCTGATACTTAAAGAAAGGCATCTTGAGGTCTACCCCTTTCTCACTCAGGCCTCCCTTCTCTAGACCAAACATTCTGAATTCCTTCACCTGATTCTCTCAGGACACACTCTCCAATCCTCCCATCGCTTTTCTGGATTTCCCTTCATTTTGCTCTGGTAAATCAATGTCATTTCAAAAATGTGGGACCAGGAACTGACCATCACACTCCAGCAGAGATCTGAGGTGGGAAGGGGACAATAGACCTACTACATCTTATTCCTATCTATCCAACCTTACTTAACATGACCCAAGACTACATTAACAGATAGCGTTTCACAACTAGTATCCATATAGCATTTTAAGTTTGGCAAAGTGCTCCACAGATCATGTTTCATTTGATTCTCATGATAAGCTGGGAGTTAGGTGCTACTATTATTTCCATTTTACATATGAGGAAACTGAGGCAGACAAGGCTAAGTAACTCACCCAGGGTCACACAGCTAGGAAATATTTGAAGTCAAATTGCAACTCAGGTTTTCCTGACTCCAGGTTCAGTGCTCTATCTTGTATGTTACCTAGTACTGACTTTCCTGGTAGTCATATCACCTGTATTTTATTTTGTATATACTTATTTTGTGTGTGTTCACATGTGTAAAAATACCAACTTTTAGAGGGTAGAATTGCTTTTTGCTTTTTTATTTTCTTTGTGTCCTAGTGGCTAACATGGTACATGGTAGTCTGTCTTAAGAAGCTTGGAATTGACATGAGAGACACTGGCATAGGACCACTCAGTATGGTGTGCCCATATCAGGGAAGGTCCCGTGCTCTATAAGCAAAGTAGAATTGGAGTAGCTCAAAAGAAATGTCAGATGCACAAATTTGCAGAATACCCCAAAGGTTCACATGGACTGTTTGCGTCTGACCTGTGGTAGGTGGAACATTCTGAGCTCTTATTGGTCTAATCAGCCATAGTTGGACGTGCTATAGTGATGTCATTTGGGTCCTCTTGTGGAATGACCTGATAGACAGTAGAGCTTGCCGTCCACTAAGATCCCCAGATTATTCCCCCTCCCCAAAAACTATCGTCTAGTTGTGACTTGCCCTGCATTTGTACAGCTGACTACAGCAAATGAGCAAAACCAGAGGAGTGAGAGACAGGGAGCTCCCCGGAGGCTGAGGATTCCCTTGAGTATGCCCTGCCTCATCACTTGGGACCCGCAGAGCAGGAGGAGAGCAATCATTTTCCAAAGGCTGTAATCTTGGCACCGGCATACATGCTTCCCCCCATCTGTTGCCTCTTCAAGCCCTAGAAAGACCAGGCATGATTTTTATCCTCTTTTTCCTCCTGAAAACACCAGTAAGTACCTAAGGTTGTGTGTATACAGCTTGCTGCTTCTCTCCAGAAAGACAATCAGATTGAGAGTTGGATGAGACCAATGACTGCAGATGTTCTAGGCTGACACCTTCCCACCCACACCTCATCAAGGTCCAGAGAGGAGTGATGACTTACCCAAGGCATTAGCAGAGACAGGATTTGAACCCAGGATCTCTGACTTGGGAGCCAAGACTCATTTCAGATGCTGCCTCTGAGCTTTGTCAGTTTCTCAGAAAAAAACCTAGATCAATGTCCTCACTACTCTCCTAGAAGGATTCTCAAGCCCCTGATATTTCCAGTATCCCGAGAGGCGATTCCCTACTACCAGAAGAAAAAGGAAGACAAAGAAAAATTTTCCAAAGTGAGACCTCCATCTCCTCCATCCAGATCAAAACCCCTTCTCTCCACCTGTCTTAGGACTCTATCCCAGGGGAGGCCAGGTCTCCACTGGACAAAAGATATAATTAAGAGGAAGTGTGTTCAAATCTAAAAGACTGAAGATACAACCTGCCCCTTGCCTTCTGCCAGAGTAATAGGGAACTTAACATGCACAAGGATATGGGAATTCGGGGACATGGCCAATGTGGGAATTTGTTTTGCCCAACTAGATGCATGTTTACAATCAGAGTTTTACTTGTTTTATTTTTAAATTTGAACACTTGGGGTGGTGCAATGGAAGGGATACATTAAAAATGTTCATAAAAATATTTTTGCCAATAAATTTATTTTTAAAAAAGAGAAAGCATATATTGCTTCTCCTCAAAGGATGGCAGAGGGATGGGAGGAAGAGAATTTGGAATTCAGAATTTTTAAAAAATGAACGTTAAAAATTTATGTGTAATTGGGGAATATTTAACAAAATAAAAGTTTTAAAAAAGAAAGTGTGTACTCCTACCATACTGTCGCTTTGGGAATCTCTGGGAACATAGACTCCTCTGATGAGCCCCAAAGCAGGCTAGAGTCCCTAGGCTCAGGCTCCAGGCACTGGATTACATGGATTTGAGAATGTTTTCTAACCTAAGAGGGTTGGTGTTCCCCTTGACCTGGCCATCCCTTGGCCTGCTGGAGTAGTCTTGGAGCAGAGAGACCTTGGGCAGATCACTTTCCCTTTTATCTACCAAGTGATAGGGTTGAACAAAATGATTGCTGAAGTCCCTTTGTGGCCTAATAATTTAGCAAAAGCACACTGCATATGGAGTCAGGGGACCTGAATGTAGGTGCAGATTTGGACACTGCTACCTGTATGATTTCTCTGGGCCTTAATTTCTCCATCTGTAAAATTAAGGGATCAGAGCAGATGGCAGCTACGAAGTGTGACTTCTGGAAAATCAAGAGATCCCTGCCCAGAGGGTGGGGCCAGCCAGGACAGTTAAGGAAAGAAGGGATGTTCCAAGAGGCCCAATGGGTCCAGGAAAAGATGCCATACTTTTCTGCTCCAGTGGATTCTCTGACTACTCTGATGTCTAACATGGCCACCTCAATTGCAGACATCTGTCTGCTCATGGCACTCTGAGTCATAACATGCAGACCTTTGTCTCTTCAATAAATAGGTAATCGGGACATCAAGTCATTTGGAAAATGGAGCAGTTACTTGGTATTGAGCGTTGTGGTGGCTGTCTTAGAAAATCTGAAGGACTCTCAGGAGAAGACAAAAAAAAACTTGTTCAAACAGAAGACCTCAAGCTTTACCCCAGTGTAGAACTAGAATGGATCAAAGTTCAGAGAAACTGTTGGGGAGAAGAAAACATCTTCCCAATAATATCGTTATTCAGTCAATTTTTAGTTGTGTTTGACTCTTTGTGACCCCATTTGGGGTTTTCTTGGCAGAGATACTGGAGTGGTTTGCCATTTCCTTGTCCAGATCATTTTACAGATGAGGAAACTGAGGCAAACAGGGTAAAGTGACTTGCTGAAGGTCACACAACTACTAAGTGTGTGAGGCACAATTTGAGCTTAGGACTTCCTGACTCTAGGTATGGCATTCTATCCACTGTGCCACCCAGCTATACTTCCTGATGATGAGAACTACCCCCAAAAAAGTGTAATATGCTGCCTTGGAAGGCAAGGGAGTACCCATTCATTGGCAGTTTTCCTGAAAGACTGGATGACTGCTTGGCGGGGATGTTAGAGATGAAATTTCCATTGGTTTTTGAGGTTGTTTCCACCTCAGACAGCCTGTGGTTATAAATAGATTAAGTCCCATAGATTTGGTGGAATTGGAGTCTAAGACCATCACTCCAACCCATCTGACTCAATCTATTGCACATCTTCCAGCTGTTATCTTGAAACTTTCTAACCCTCGGTGCCTCCTGACTGAGTCCTGGCCCCTTGAGTGACTCTACAAGTCATCCCTCCCCTATTATATGCAGAGTTCCTGTTGAGTCACATCATTCAATTTGATTTGATTCAAAGTATTTATTAAGACTTGACTATGTCCAAGAGATTGTAGCAGTGGTTGTGGGTACACAACCAAAACTGAAATTAAGGAGGGGACATTTTCCTGGGGGGATAAAAAGTGCACTCATATAATTTGAAGGGAAGGGAAGGGAAGGGAATGAGCCTTTATTTAATGTCTACTAGGTACCAGTTGCTATGTTAAGTGACTTACAAATATTCTCATTTAATCTGCATAGTAACTCTAGGAGGTAGATGAGGGCCTCAGTTTCCCCATTTGTAAAATGAAGGTATTGGATGTGATGACCATTGGGATCCCTTCCAATTACAAGGCTATTATAGTACACTATGAAAGAAGGAATATGACCTTGGATAAGTCACAATGTCCCTGGGTCTCAGTTTCCCCATCTGCAAACGAAGAAAGTTTGAATGATGGCATCCAGTTCTCAACCTATTCTATTATCCTATGAAAGAAGACACTCCCAGAATGAATTTAGACAAGTGACATCCCATCTCAGGGTCTCAGTTTCCTCATCTTTTGAATGAAAGGATTGGACCAGCTGGTCTCTGAGATCCCTTTCCACTCTAGACCTAGGCTCCTACCTCTCTTCTTATGTTTCCAGTCTTCTACAGGCATCTTCCTACTCATTAGCATCCTCTGCCTTCCCTCTCCCCTCAACGTGAGCAGAAAGATTCCCCCTAGCACCTCTGTGCTCATGGGAGGGTGGGAAAGAGGATTGAGTCCATCAGTATGCAGCCCAGACCATGGCTTGAGCTGCCACTGAGCTGTTAGTCTATTCGATAAATAATGTGCCTAAAAAAGCCCAAAGACTGCTTCTCCTGATTGCAAATTGGGCTGTCTCCCTGTAGCATATACGTGTGGCCTGACTCTCCTCTCCCCGCTTCGATACCCTTGCCTCTCCGCCTCCTCCTGCATTCTGTCTCCCATGGAGGCAGGGCTAAAGCAATAAGTACCTTATGCTAGAAAGTTAGGGGACGGGTCCTGCCTGGACTAGGGTTATGGAGTAAAAGCAGCTGTTTAAATTTTTTTCAACATCAGGGTTTGAAAGGGGAGGAAGTCCTGCCTGGACTAGGGGTATAGAGTAAAAGCAGCTGTTTAAATTTTTTTCAACATCAGGGTTTGAAAGGGGAGAAAGGGATAAAATAGATGGGTGTTTGGTGCTGAAATTGGCAGGAGAGACCACCACTGTGGGGAGGAGGGAGAGAAGGCAGGGTGGGGTGCCCTTGGTGGAGCATGGATTTAGAAGTAGGAGGGGGCTTCAAAGCCAGGGAGGGATAGAATGGATATATCAAATCTAGTCAAACCCTCCCCACCTTCATAAGAAAAATGAAAAAGGGAGGGGAAATGACTTGTCCTCGGTCACAGAGCTGATAAGCATTACAGTCAGCCCTCTGATGCCAATAACACCCTTTCCATAGTTCCACAATATGGAGGTTTGGCAGAGACGGATTGTTCTGGGAATACTCAAGGCAAATGGAAGCAATCACAATTTATAGCCTTGGGACAGATCTGGTCATGATTTCCCACTCTGCTGTCTTCCTATGGAAAAGGGAGGGAATACGCATTTTATTGAGTCCTACTATGTACCAGGCACTGTGCTAAGAAAGTACTTTCAAATATCATCCTGTTTGATTCTTCCAACAACCCTGGAAGATAAGTGCTATTATCATCCCCATTTTACACCTGAAGAAACTGAGGCAGAGGTTAAATGTCTTGCTCAGGAGCACACAGCGAGTTAAGTGTAGGAGGCTGGATTTGAACTCTGGTCTTCCTGCCTCCAGATCCAGTGCTCTATCCACTCTGCCACCCAAACTTCCTAGGGACAAGAGAAAAGCTAGGTTATCTCCAATGGGCAAGGAGCAGAACCTAGCAAATTCTAAAGATATTCTAAAGATAATAGGGCAGCAGGACCTATGAGAGCATCCTAAATAATTCCAAAGATGGCATCTAGCTTCCCCTTCTCTTTGTTCCTTCTGAGGATCATTGATTAAGGACTGGAAGGGACTTTAGAAATCACCTAGTCCCACTCACTCATTTTCTAGCTGAGAACCCAAGGCCCACAGAGATTATATGGCTCTCGTCTTGGTGACCCAAGTAGGGAGTGGCAGAGCCATCTTCTCTCCCCCTCATTATGCTGCACTGTGTCATCTGGCCATCCAGAGAGGAAAATGGGCCAAGGGGTGGCAGGGCCTGACTAAAGGATCATGGGTCTGGAGGGAGAAGGGACTTTAGGCACACCCCATCCAACTTCTTCCTTTTACACAGGAAGAAACTGAGACCCAGAGGGCAGTGACTTTCACAGAAGTAGTTAAAAAGTCAACCCTAGATGCTTAGGCTTCCAATCCTTTTGCTTTTCTCTCTCCCACAATCCGTTTCTAGTCCATCTGTCTGAGCAATGGCCTGCAACATGGAGGCTGTATGGTGTGTGTCTTCCTCTTCCCCAGTCCCTCCACCCACTGGGCAGCTGCTCCATCAGCTCACAAAGAGGTCTGGGCAGCCCAGTTCACATGACTGCACTGAGTGTGGGAAGGAGGGGCAGTGGCTCTCCTGGCTCTAGGGGATCTATTTCCTTGCCACTTCCCCAACCCCTTCCAAGACCACAGAGGAAAGGTATGCATGTGGTGGGGAGGGAGCAAGAGGCCCCTGCAGGGTTTATTCCATTGCCCAACGTGTAAATAAAATCCTGCAAGGTCTCCAGCAGGAGCTGCCTTCCAGGCAGCTACCTATCTCCCTGGAGGATGGGTTTGGGCATTTCCTGCAAAGAATGTAATAAACAAAGCAATAAATAATTCTCTTCTGGTAGAGCTGAAAGACTGAAGGGCCCAGGATAGAGATAAGAGGAGATGCGGAGCCACATGGGAGACAGCAAATTTTGTTACAGTGAGTGGAGCTGGAGAACCAGAAAGTTGGGTGTTTTATAGGAGTTTAACGGCCTTTGTTGGATAGAGTCCTGTGCTTGTATTTCTTCCTTTACTGTAGGCTGAGGCTATCTCTGATTTGGAAGAAATAAAGCTATGCTAAGTTCAAGCAACTATGGAATCAACCTGGGTCCATGGAAGTGATTGGGGTGAAGAGCAACCACCCCAACTGATGTGGCCTTGGAGGGGTTAGGACATGGAAAGTAATGATACTGGGGCTGGTAAAATTCCATCAGATTGTGCTTTCAGAAAACTCTCAGTGGTCCACTGACCTCAGCTTTCATGATCCCCAAGCCCATACTATGCTCCTACCTCTCCACCTTCTCTCATAATCCTTCCTCATCACATAGTATGGAAGAGTCAGAAGACCTGGGTTCAAGAGTTGACTTTGCCAGTGATCAGCCCTGTGACCTTGGGCACTGGATCTCAGGTCTCTGGGATCCAGGTAAAAACAAGGGCATTGAAGTAGATGATCTCAGGACAGTAGGTGGTTTAGTGAAGACCCAAGTTCATTCCTGCCTCAGATGCTTCCTAGCTGGTGTCCTCCTCCTTAGAATGGGGATAGCAGCCTTCCCCAGCCCTTAGGAGGTTCTAATGAGCTCTCAGAGCTAAAGCATCAGCCAACCTCAAAGCCCAAAGTCAATGTTTTCAATATTGCTGTTGTTATTACAATTCTCTCTTCCATCCTTTTCCAAAATCACATCCGAAATTCATCTCCTCCCAGGGAGGCCTTTCATGATTAACTCACCTGACTCCATTCTGATTTCTTTTCTTTTAAACTTGATTAGCCCATCAGATTAGGACTCAGTTCCCTGTACATTGGCTATAATATGCTCAACGAGCTCCCTGCACCCTATTTCTCTGCTGTTTTGGAAGAAGGTGGGGTTGAGAATCACATGAGATCATCTACAGAAAGTTTTACAAACCATAGACTGTTATATAATGTGAGCTATTGCCACCACCACCATCATGAGTATTCTTGTCATTTTCGCTATTTGTGTTTTGTTGATTTTTTTCCTATCTCATTTGATCCTCACAATAATTTTGGGAGATAGGTGCTGTTATTATTCCTGTTTACAGATGAGGAAACTGAGGCTTACAGAGGTTAAATGACTTGCCCAAGTTCATCCAGCTAGGTTCATCCTCTGGGGGTGGAGGACTGTGGCCTTAAGGTGACATGTGATCCCCTAGGTCCTCAAGCGTGGCCCTTTGACTGAATTTGACAAAAATATTTATAGCAGCTCTTTTAGTGGTGACAAAGAACTGAAAATTTAAGGGACATACATCAATTGGGGAATGGTTGAACAAATTGTGGTATACGAATGTAATGGAATACTATTGTGCTATAAGAAATAATGAGTAGTCAGACTTTAGAAAAACCTGGAAAGATTTATATGAACTGATGCTGAGTGAGGGGAGAAGAACCAGAAGAACATTGTACATAGTAACAGCAACATTGTTCGATGTCTAATTTTCACAGATTTGGCTCTTCTCAGCAATGCAGGGATCTAAGACAACTCCAAAAGGCTCATGATGGAAAATGCTGTCGATATCCAGAGGAAGAATTATGGTGTCTGAATGCAGATGGAAGCAGACTATTTGCTCTTTTTAATTTTATTTTGTTTTGTTTCTTCTTTCTCATGGTTCTCTCCACTGAATTTGGTCAAACGGCCACACTTGAGGACTTAGAGGGTCACATGCTGCAGCCTCGAGGCTTCAGATCCCCCCCCCACTGGCTCTAGGCTCAGTACTCTATACACTGTATCACTGAGGTATGTTTGAAGAAATTTATGCCTTGGTGATTGCTCAATCATACAAGTGTAAATAGCCAGGATTCTATTTGAACGTCCATTCTCTGACTCTTAATCCAGTGTCCTTTCCTCTAAACCACACTGTTTCTCCTGATTTCTCTCCTTTGACAAACTCAACTAGAAAATCATTTCCATGGGATGCTAATAACTTTGCTGGATAGCCTCAGATCCAAGACACCATATTTTATCCTGGAGCCTGTCTGAGTCATGAATCAGCTTGGGTCTGCTGGCTGAGGGGAATGTCTGGGCTTGTAGATGGGCCACAGTCCCAGAAATAGCCTTGAATTCTAGATCACTGGACCTTTTTCCAAGCCTGTTCCTATCCCTTCCCCCAGAATATCACTATTCACTTGGAATGGCTACTCTGAAGTTTACAGGGACATCTGGAAACCAAACTGCACATAAGATCAATCCAAAAGTGAGACTAGGTTGGCTCTTAGGACTCAGGACCTGAGCACAAAGTCTTCAGGGACAGAGATATCCTTGTAAAGGACAAGGAAAGGCATGGGACCAGGAACCCATTCCCTCACTCATTCATTCATTTATTCCTTCATCAAACACATATTAGTGCTTACTTTATACAAGGCTCACTCCTAACAGACAAGAGAGATGAGACCCAGCATTTTAACAAGCCTAAGTCGGGTGGACACAAAACTCTTAGAATGGGAAAAGTCCTTCATTTCCCAGAGAACATGAAAAGGAGCCTTGATGCTACTAGTGAGGGAGACAGTGGCCTGTGACAGAAGGGGGATCATCTCTGCAGTCAGAGGACCTGGATTCAATTTCTACTTCTGATGTTCACTACCTGCATGGCTTTAGGCCAGTCATGTCATCTCCCTAGGCCTCAATTTCCTCATCTATAAAATGAAAGTTTGAACTATATGACCTCTAATGTTCCTTCCAGTACTAAATCTATGATCCTATGACCTTTTGGCCTGGATGACTATTCAATTGATTTCCTTAGGCCTCAGTTTCTTTATCTGTAAAAGGATGTGTTTGGCTTTTAATGTCACTTCCATCTTTAAGACTATGATTCATGATCCTATGAGGTCAAGTAGCAAGAGGATAAAAAAAATGAAGAGATATGAATGAGAGGGTCATGCATAGACCCCTAAGACCTAGCACAGTCCCAGGCATGGAGAAGATGCTTAATAAATATTGATCGATCAATTGACTGATCTCCTGAAGAAGATAATGTCTGAGTTCAGCCTTAACACAAGGGAAAGAAGTGCACAGACTATTCCAAACCTTCCAATCTCCCAAAAAGCCAGGCAAAGACAGAGCCATTGAAAATAGAGGAAAGGCCTCAATTTCCCAGCAAGGGTAAGAATCAGAATGCAGGACTCCCCATCAAAGGTTCAGAGTCTCTGGTAACTCATTGATCGGCACATTTTTCCAGGCCTAAAGACTTCTTAGCTGTCACTGCAAGGTGAGAAGAATTGTGAGCTAGAGAACCACTCAGCGTATTAAAGTCAGACTGAAATATGGCCACGATACAGAGAAATATTTTATATTTATTCTTTTTTAGAAATTGTTATAAAGGGAATATAATGAGAATGTTGCAAACGAGCTGAATGTTTTCTTCTAACCTGACAATAAAAATATGTCAAAGGGAAGCTGGGAACCCCTAATAGGAAATAACTGATGGGCTTCCGATGTGGAGGGATGGAGCTGTGATAATGTCTGGAAGATTTAACCGTCCCCCAGGAGGAAATGGAGAATCCCACGATCCCACTGAAGCTACAGGAGCCTCCTCACCTGTAGGAAGCTATAGGAAAGACAGATAGAAACCAGGTGAGGACAGCTAAGGCACTGACAGAGGGTCTCATGTTGATTGAACCAAATCTAACAAGCATTTATTATGGGCCTACTATGTGCAAGGGAGCATAGCATAGTGGCTAGAGAGCCAAAGAGTCTTGGGTTTGAGTCCAGACTGATACCTAATGGCTGTGTTACTCAGAGCAAGTCAACTTCAGGGCAACTATATTTAATGCTGCAATTTTGAGGATGGAGAGGCAAATTTCCCCATCAGAAATCCCAGGGGGGAAAAATCATGTATCTCCCTAACTACCCCCACTCCCTCCGCCCCCTCCCCCCCCCGACAATTAAATGAATGAGGCCTATGGTGATGCCGGGGCTACAAAGGACAAAACAAAAACAAGAGTCCTTGTCCCTTAAACAGATTACTTTCCATTGGAATGTCAGAGGGGAAGACTAGGAGTAGATATGTCCAGTGGAGGTCCTTCCCACCAGCTTGACCTTCACTCTGGCGCTCAGCATGCTCAAGTCTTCCTCCCCATCTTGCCATGTCCTCCTCATCCCATCAGCACCACAGGCTTGCCTTTCTCTGTCTCCCTTGTCCATAAATGGTTTCCAGTGTATAGTTAGGTAGAGTTACAGAAAAACAAAGATGACATTATCTTATCCAATGCCCTCATTTAGCACAAGAGAAAACAAAGAGGGGAAGTGACTTGCCGAAGACCCCTATTCCCCTTGGGGCTGCCAAACTGTTTTTCTGGCTGCCATAGTCCTCCTTCCCTCATGTCTTTGCGCTGGCTGCCCCCATGCCTGAAATGCCCCCTCCCCTTTTCTCTCTGCCTCTTAGAATCCCTAGGCTTCAAAGTTCAGCTGAAATGCCACTTCCTACAAGAGACCTTTCCTGATTCCCCTGTTCCTCCAGTGCCATGCCTTCCTTTGTACTTGTATTGTATATATGTATATGCATAGATGTTGTCTCCCTGCCCCATAAGCATGTAAGCTGCTTGAGGTCGGGGACTGATTCTTTGTTCTCTCTGCATCCTAGCACAATGCTTGACACTAAAAGACCTGATATGTTCTTATGGATTGACTAGTTGATTGACTCATGGCAGGACTGAGACTAGAACCCAGATCTTCTGACTCTCAGCCCAGAGCTCTTTCCTTTCCACCATCCTGCTTTTGGAATTCCTCAGCTCCCCCATTGTCTCCATTAGCTTCTGAGTTCTTTGAACATGGAACCTGTCTTTTCCTTTTCTTTGTATCTCCACGTGATGGCACAGTGCCTGGCACACAGTGAGTGTTTAATAAATGCTCATTGACTGACTGAAAAAGCACAACCAGCCCCTTGTATTTCCTCAGACCCACAAAAAGATCAGGAGGGGAGCAGAGGTGGGAGAGGGAGAAGAAAAGAGAAAAAAGGAATTGTAGGGAGAAGAGAAGGGAAGGAGAAAATGGACTCTTGGCTCCTGAACAACCAAGAGTTGACTGCATTTCCTCAGTGATCCTCTCCCTAAGTAATGGTGTGATGGGACTAATTGGTCTCCCCATCCCTCCAACAATTCAATCCATTTAGGACTTTGAGCTGTCAGAGAGGAGGTTTCTGAGGGCTGAAGGGGAAGCTTCAGTGCTGTGGAAGTCTCTCTGAGCAGAGGCATGCTTCAGGGCAGGAGGGGGGCCAACTTAGGGGAAGACTTTCTCAAATTGACATTCAATTTCCCATCACTAAAAATATTTCAGAAGTCAAGCCACTCAGGATTATAACAGAGACCTGAGATGCCAAAAATTAAATACAAATACACTTGAAGTTGGAAAGGATTTGACCTTCAAACCTCCTTTCAGTGAATCCCCCGAATAAAATACTATTTATACAGCTTAAAGCAAATTATTGTGTATACCACTACTAAATCTTCTCATTCCAATTTAAAACCCTCAGACCTTCCCTATAGCTCATACGCAATGGCAGGGGCAACAGTAAGTAAGCGTTTAAAGAATGTCTTTCTGAACAAGCTGTTGTAGAAATACCAAGTTTATACGGCTCACAATCAACTTATAAATATTACATCCATGTCCCCCCAACCCAAACAGCCTAGCATTAATCTCTTAAGATTAGTGGGGCTGAATCTGCTGAAGGTCACTATGGGCAGACAGAACTGAGCCAGTCTGACATTCACAGGGCACTCAATAAGCAGCCAAAAGGTCGGCGTTTTCTTCGTATTAATTTTTTATCAAAGATGGGCAAAGCTCATTTTCAGAACAGATAATAAATAGCTCTGGCCAGCTAAGACACCTCACCAGCCCTGGTCTTCCGGAGTGTTTCTGTTTCTCTCTCTCTCTCTCTCTCTCTCTCTCTCTCTCTCTCTCTCTCTCTCTCTCTCTCTCTCTCTCTCTCTCTCTTTCCTCTTCTCTTTCTGCTCTTCTCCTGCCCCATCCTGCCTGTCCTATTATTTTCAATGTTGGACTTGGAATCAGGAAGATTTGTAATTATCCCCAAACCCACCCTCTTTCTATAGTCCCCTATATTGGTTTAAAGAATCGTCATTGTTCCAGTCTCCCAGCTCTGTAACTTTAACCTTCTCTACACCCTCTCACACCTCATCGAGCTAATCTGTTGCTAAATATTGCTGTTCTTACTTCTGCCCAATCTCATACCTGCCTCAGTTTTTCTACTCAAATAGCCACCTTCCTTGTTCAGACCCTCACAGCATCTGTAGACTATTGGTCTTTCTGCCTCAAGTCTCTTCCCACTCTGTGTCCATACAGCTCTTAAAGTGATTTTCCCCAAGTTCAGATGAGGCTTTGTCACACTCAGTAAACTCATATAGGTCCCTACTGTCTCTAGGATTGGGCATAAATTCCTCTCCCTGGCTTTTAAAGCCCTTCACAATTTTGCCCCAACCTGTCTTTCCAGCCTCTCATACATTAGTCTTCTTCTGATAACCTCCGGCCTTCTCACATGGCACTTTGCCTTCCATCTTCATGCCTTTGCAATGACCATCCCCCCTTTATACCTGGAGCATACTCTCTCCTCATATTTACCTCATAGGATCTTCTCTTCTTTCAAGAAGCAGCTCAAACATCACTTTGCACAATAAGTCTTTGCAAGTCCACCACCCCCTATACATCCATTTTGCTAGAGACTTCCCTCCCCAACTACCTTATAATTTACTAGCTTGTCTTTGCTGTTATATATGAGTATGGGTATGTGACGTATTCCCTGATAAAATATTAGGTCCAAGAGAATGGAAACTGTCTTTGTGATTGTATCCCTAGCTCCTAGAACAATGCCTAGCACATAGTAAGCGCTTCTTAAATACTTATTGATTGGTTCATATCCTGCCTTTCACCGTTGCTAGTTTTGTGATCATGGACAAGTTCTGTTTTTATAAGCTCAGTCTCTTCATGCATAGCATTGGAAATAATAACACCTATACTCTATACTTCACAGGGCTATTGGGAAAGCCCAATGGGTTTTCATAACACTGCTTTCTCCTGGCCCTCTTCCTCCCTCTCTGTATGCTTTTTCTACTTTTCCTTTGCTAAATCATTATCTACGTGGGTATACCCCAAGGCTCTGTCCTGATCTCTTTTCTATCTTTCCATCCACTCTTGATGTAATCTCAACATTTCTCATGGGTACAATTCTTGTCTTTATGTAAATCCTGCTCCAGTCTCTTTTCTGGACTTCAGTCTCACATCATTAATTGCATACTGGATATCCCAACTGGATGACCCATAGACATATCAAACTCAACAAATCTAACAGAGAACTCATTATCTTTATTCACTTTCCTCCCTCAAATTCTCCTTTCTTCCCAATTTCTATTGAGGGTGTCATCTCTCTTCCAGGTATACAGGTTTACAATCTCAGAGTCATCCTTGATGCTTTACTGTCCCTCATATTTGGTCAGTTGCCAAGTTTTATGGATTCTATCTCCACAACTTTCACATCCTTCCCTTTCTCTCCATTCACCTGGTTACTTCATCAAATCTCAGTGGGACTTATCAAAAGTCTATGAATCAGATGTTTCAATTTGAGTCCCTTCCCAGTCCGATTCATCCTCCACATAGTTTTCCAATGAATATTCCTAAAGCACCCTGACCAGGCTACTATTATACTCAAAAAGTTTCAATGGTTCCCACTTGCCCATTGGATAAGTATAAATGCCTCAAATTGATATTTAAAGTCCTTCACAATCTAGTTCCAATCTGTCTGACTGAGTTGGTTACTATATTCATATACTATACTGTCAATCTGAACTATTTTCTATAAACAATAATATCTCATCTCCTATTGAGGTTGATGAACCCCTAACCTTGAAGTGCCTACTTGCCTCACCTTCTCCTTGTGGAGTACTATATATCCTCAAAACTCAGTTAAAGGTCTCCAGTAGGAATCCAGTCCTAATTGTCTTTACCCCCATCACAGTTTCTAGTGTCCTCCACCCAGGAAACTATTTTCTTTCTATTTTGCATGTGTTTAGATATATATTGAATTTATTCTTCTTTGTATATGTCATTTCCTCCCAATAGATTATAAGGTCTTTGAGGGTAAGGAAAATTTCATTTTTTGGTTTTATAACCCACACATAGAATAATGTCTGATACTTGACAAGTGCTTTATAAATATTTGTTGAATGAATGACAGCACTTTTCATTCATTCAATATGTGCTCATTAAGTACTTAGTATATGTTAGGCAATGTGCTATGTGCAGAGGACATGAAGACAAATCCTTGCCTTCAGTTAGTTTCCATAGTTTCCATTCCACTGGGAAGGCAGGGAGGATCTTAAAATACTAATTTTCTTCTTTTCTCCTCTCTACTTATGTCTTTTTGTGTCTCTATCTCTCTGTCTCACACTCAGTATGATTCTCTAAGTTTAACGCTCTGGATAATCTCACTGTGTGGGACCCTAATACTGCCTAGTAAGGGAAATGCAATAGGAAATGTTCCTGCTGGACCAAAGGGCTTATCGGGAGCCCTGATCAATTACAGAAAATACAGGCCAGAATGAGAGACTAAATGCAATGTTGACTAGGCTCCCCAGAGGCCGACCGCACAGGTCTTTTCCACCCCCTGATTCCTGTGATTCTACAATATGGCTTATTTATAAATCACATTGAAGTTAATGCACTCAAACTTAGCACAAAACTGATTAAATTCAGAATGCTCAGCTCACCAAATCCCCCATTTCCACTATACAAATGTGTTGAGTGAGGGAATTTTCTCTCCTCTGGTGTGTGGGGTTTTCCCTCCCTCTTTCTTTGCCTTTTAAGGAATTGTCACTGGCACCCAATTATAAGAGCTGCTGAGCCTGGCTGATTAATTATGGATTACCCAAACCTTGAAGCCTTCAGGAAAGTTAATCTTTTAAACTCTTCCCATGCAGATCAGACCTTACTCAGCCTTGTCCGGACCCTGGACACTTTATAAACTTAGAGGGAGAAAATCCAACATATAGTATCAATTGAATCAATATCCTTTTTTAGCAGCTAATGGGCAACTCTTCAGAAAATCTCAGGTCTGCAGTTCTGGTTATACTACTCTATTCAGGCTCACTGCAGCACAGAGCTGGGAATCAATGCTACACAAAGATTGCCTGCCTGCCTCAAGATTCACCTGCACCTTCTGATTTCTGATCTCTAAAACTTTAGGGACCTGGTTTCAGGTTCTAGGCCACTCTGACTCTGGGAGAAATTTGGAGGAGGCCAGTGAGTGTATACACACTGGGTGTCCTTATACTTCTTGGAAGGCACTAAGGCCATCAAAGTTCAGGTATTAAGGCAGACAGAGAGGGATTTCAGGAAGAGGTGGGATCCTCTTTCTTTGGAGATTATCCCCTTCTTTGGTACCTGCCATTACATCATGGACTGTCTTGCCTTAAATGGTAATAAGACAATGGTATCATAGGAGGAACATGCACACAATGAAATAAATCTAAAATAATAAATTTGGTTGGTGTGTGTGTGAGAGAGAGAAAGAGAGAAATGGAGAGAGAGATGGAAATGGGGAGAGAGAGAAAGATGGAGAGTTGGTAAGAAAGAGATATAGTAGCTAGGTGGCATAGTGGATAGAGTGCCAGACCTGAAGTCATGAAGTCATCTTCCTGAGTTGAAATCTGGCCTCAGACACCAGCTATGTGATCCTAGGCATGTCACTTAACCTTGTTTGCTTCAGTTTCCTCATCTGGCAAATGCTAAGCCACTCCAGTATCTTTGCCAAGAAAATGCTAAATGGGGTAACAAAGAATCAAATATGAGTGAATCAACTGAAAAACAGCAAAAGACAAAGCAACAGAGACAGAGAGACACACAAATAGATCTGGCTTTGGAATCAGGAGGACTTCAGTTTAAAGTCCTATCTCTAACATATACTAGCTGTGTAACTCTGGGCAAGATATTTAATCTTTAACACCCTACACAACTTTCTTGAAATCATGAGTTTGTAACAAAAAGGACTGTATCCCAAAGAGATCATAAAAATGGAAAAGGGTCTCACATATACAAAAATATTTATAGCAACTCTCTTTGTGGTGGTCAAAAACTGGAAATCAAGGGGATGTCCATCAATTGGGGAATGTCTGAACAAGCTGCTGTATATGAATGTAATGGAATACTATTGTGCTGTAAGAAATGATGAATGGGAAGATTTCAGAGAGACCTGAAAGGACTTATATGAACTGATGCTGAGTGAAAGGAGCAGAACCAGGAGAACTTTGTACACAGCAACAACCACAGTGTGTGAGGAATTTTTCTAGTAGACTTAGTTCTTCACAGCAATGGAAGGACCTAAAAAATTCCCAATGGACTCTTGAGGCAAAATGCCTTCCACATCCAGAGAAAGAACTATGGAATTGGATCACAAAATGAAGCAGAACATTTTCTCTTGTGATACATTTTTTTCTTGGTTTTGCTTTATGGTTTCTCCCATTCATTTTAATTCTTCTATGCCACATGACTAAAGTGAAAATGTATTTAATAGGAATGTATGTGTAGAACCTATATAAGACTGCATGCTATCTCGGGGAGGGAGGAGGAAGGGGGAAAGGAGGGGGAGGGAGGAGAAAAAATTTAAGATATATAGAAGTGATTGTAGAAAATTGAAAACAAAATAATTTAAAAAATAAAAATAAATAAAAACTTAAAAATTGCAAAAAAAAATGGTTGGGGGAGTAAAGTGGAGGAAAGGACAATGGCAGTTAACTTAGGGGTCAATTCTGGATATGTAGTGAAAGACCTGAAATTAGAAATCTGGCTCTAACTTTGAGTCAGTTATCTCTATTTTAATTTCCTCTTCTCTGAAGTAAAGAGATTGGACTCAGTGATCTCCAAGGTCCCTTTCAACTTAAAATCTATAATTTCATGATTCGGAAAGATGTACGCTGGCATTTGTAAACTTACATACTGTTTGTTCCTATTGTGGTAAAGTTCAGTTTATTAGGATTTTAGGAACAGAAGGGACTATTCACTCAAAAATTTCTTTTACTGTCAAGTCCAAATGCTTGACTGAGATTGACCATATACTGAGCCTTACTTAAGAAAGCAGCAACAGTCAATTATAAAGTAATTTTTTCTTAATCCCTGAAAAGACTTCAGGTTTCTGGCAGCAGGGCTGGGAGGCGTACAGACAGGCTAGTGTCTTTGTCCAGTTCCACAGAGTAGAAGACAAACAGTTAACGTTCAGAAAAAGTATCATTAAAAACGACTCCTAAGGGAGCCACTTGAGCTTGATCCCTTTCACCCACAATTTATCAATTGCACCCAATTTGTTGCTCACTGTATTTACAGTCAGGAAGAGTTTACCGAGCCTGCTTTCATAACAGTAGACAATCAATCCTACTTCTGCTGTCACCACCCTGATAAACTCCCACCCTAGTCCCATCCCTGATAAACTCCCTCCCATAGAATTGTATAGGCAAACAAATGCCTGTTCTCTGTCCCATTCTCGCAGTGGTTTCCTCTGGGCTCTAGGGGAGGGCTCCTTTGGAGCTGAAAGGAGGCCAGAGTGTGGATGAACTTTCTGTTCTCCTAGTTAGCATCCCCTCTTTCATTTCATGTCAAAAACACTTCTTAAATATAACCTATAAGCAAGAAACTGTCCTAGATGCTGAAGACACAAACTCAAAAACTAAATAGTCTCCATCTTTGAGATGCTTACTTTCAACTAAAATAATACAATATATACAGAAGTGTGCAAATAAAAAGTATACATGAGATAATTTCAAGAGGCAGAAAGCACTAATAACTAGGGAGAATTAGAAAGTACTGTGACGTAAGGGAGAATGTTAGTGATTTTCTGAAGGAAACTGGGGATACTGAAAGAGGGAGGACAAGAGAGATCACACTCCAGACTGTCTATACAAAGGCACTGAGCCAAGAGATGAAATAGTATGTATGGGGAACAAGTAGAAGGCCAGTTTGACTAGAACAAAGAGCAATGTGAAATAAGACCAGAAAAGCAGGTGGAAGCCAGTTTGTGGAAGGATTTAAAAGCCAGGCTGACAATTGTGTATATCATCCTAGGAGCAACAGGGTACCACTGAGAGGGGCCTGACATCGTTAGATCTGTGTTTGAGGAATGTCAACATGGCAGCCAACATCCCAGGGGAAACTCTTTCTGAAAGGCACAATTTTGAAACTGAGCAGTTTTTGCCATGTTCCTTCATAATCCCATGGAAAACAACCTTCCTTCAATGAGTAGAATCACAGCTTCTTGGATGTGGGAGTCTGCTGTAAACATAGGATTCCAGAACCAAAGCATTTCCCATTATATTGAGGGGGAGGGGGAGAAAGGAGAAAGAGGTGGAAAAGAAAGAGGAGGAAGAAAACGTCTTCATATTTTAAAACCCTTTCACTTATTTCATTAACAATAAGGAAGAGAAAAGAAGAAAAATATAAGGAGGAGGAAGAAAAAGAGGAGGAAGAAAAGAAGATGTTTTCTATCACTTTTTCTATCATTCCCACTTATTTCACTAACAGTAAGAATAGTTATTGCTAACACTCCTTTATACTTGTATGAAACTTGTAGGTTTTTCAAAGCATTTTCACATACCTTATCATAATTTGTGCACATAATAGCCTGGTAAGGTAGATAGGCCCAGTACTACCCCCAATTTATAGATAAGGAAATGGGAGGCTTAAGGGATTAAATCAATTTTCTCTGGACTAAAAGCTACTTAGTGGTAGAGTAAGTACTAGAACCTAGGTCTCTTGACTCCTTCTGTTGGACCACATAGTCTCTAGGAGGCTACAATCTGTGCCAATGAAAACTAGCACAAGCTTATCAACACCAGGACTATAAGCAGAAAAACAAAAGAGCTATGACCTATGCTCATGTGGCCTGGTGAGCACTGATTTTGCCATCTCAGGAGGGATGTGTTAGAACATCAGAGACCATGCAGAAAAACAAAACAAACTGTCTAGGTATCTGTTCTAAATGACATGAAAATGTATCAGATGTCCAACTCTTTTTCTATCCCACATTCCCTAAGACAGTTAAAACCGCTTTCAGTGTTCCCTGGGGCCTGTGGGAACTGCCTGGTGAATCTTTCTGCCCCCCACCCCACTCCTACCTTTTGCTTCGATAATACAACATCTTCATTAGCCTCCCTGGCAGTAATCTGCTACTGATTGAGATTAATAGAGAAAATATTTTCAAAACACTTTAACACACATTTTCATTAATCTATGTTCAGAAAATTAATCTTGTGGGGCGACCTGCAAAAGGTGTTAATTGCAGCTTCAGACGCAAATCGATCAAAAGTTTGAAGAGGGACACTCAAACTGCCAAACAACCTCTGGAGTTTCTGAGAAAGCTTTGCTCAGGAAAAGTCAGTGTCCTCCTGAGGGTTGGGAAAGTCTGCTTGCTTTGGGTGGGGGGGAGGGACAGGCTCAACAGAGACACTTACTCCCTAGGATTTGGGCTTGAGAGTGTTCTGCATCAGCTGTATGGGATTTCACCTGTGTATGGAATGGGTTTGTTCGTGAGTTTTTCCTTAAACCTTTCCAGGGATGTGGAGGAGAGCCAAACAAGCAGGCAAAAAGTAAGGGAATGGAAAACATTTCAGAACCATGGACAGCAACTAGAAAACCGTAGAAGTCAAAGATATGATTTCAGAACCATGGACAGCACAGCGCATACCGGGTTTCCTGGTCCCCTAGTTTAAATTGCAGAGGAAATCTGCAGAGTCATTTCTGTACTATATTTCCAGGAACGGCAAGAACAGAAAAGAACCATGCTGGAGTCCCAAGGATGGCAGGACTGTTGGGCTTCAGTGTAATCCGAAGCCAGCTGGGGTTAACAGAAGTGAGAGATTGTTCCCCTTCCCTTACAGCCAATCCAAAGTCATCCTGTAGTTATAGGCACCCTGGAGTACGGAAGAATTCTGGTAGCTCATTCTGCTAAAAATATCCTTCCTGTGTACAGATTCCTTCAACAAATGATTTTAAAATTACAGACATGAAAACAGGTTCTATGGGGACTTCAGAAGACCTCAAACCCTAGTGATCTTGGCATAGCCGCATGGCACTTGACACTGGAGTGTCCCTACCACCATATACATACCTAAATTCTCTTCCCTTAGCTTCTATGAGACTGCATTAGCCAAGTTCTCCTTCTACTTCTCTGACTTGTCTTTCTCTGTCTTCCGCCAACCCTGTTTCCTCTTCTCATATGCAACAGGTATCCTCCCCAGTGCTTTCCAATTCTTTCTATAATCAATCCTGTGGGTATTTCAGTCACTGTTATTACTTCAGCATGGCATAGTGGATAGAATATTGGACTTGGAGTCTGCAAAGCATCTTCTATATATAAATGATTTTATTTAGGTCTCAAAGCAATTCTTTGAAGTAGATTCTATTATTGTTTCCACTTTACAGATGATGAAAATGAGGCTGAGAGGTGAAGTGAATTCCAGCACCCAACAGCTAGTAATTGCCACAGACATGATTTAAGGCCATAGCTCTATTCTACAAGCCACACGTGGTTCCCTCTCCTCTTATCCCAAACCAAGAAGAGCAGTAGCATTATTAAAAGATTTAGGATATTCATCTGAAGTTTTCTTGATCCCCATTGTGGCCAGATTTCAGGAATTGGCCTATGTGGGGAGTCATGCAGACTCTTGGCTATGGTTTCCAAAAATCTTGGGACTGTGTCCAGGTCTATATTGAAGCACTGGGATCCCTTTCCCCCAATGGCTCTGCATAGGTATGCTTCTGCTTCATGCAAGGTCTGTTGGTGATTGATTTGTAAATCTGTGCTTTTGGCCACTTCATCACCACCTTGGAGACTTGGATATTAAACAGGTCTGGGCATAGAGACATGCCAAAATTTAGACTAAGAGTGTTATATGCATAAATCTCAGGGACTATGTGTGGAGCAGAGACATGTGGACTCTTAGTAAACACTGCCATCAACAATACATTCCAGAACCCACTGTCAAATTCCTGGTGGGGAGGGACTAGGATTTGGAAAAGTAGGCAGACTGGGCTTGTGGGAGCTAATCTTTGAGTCAAGGTCAAATGAAGAATATGGCACAAGCAGGTGTTGGAAGGAATTTAACGTTCCCAGAAGCTCCTCTTTCTCCTGGGGAGCTTTGTCTTCAATCTTACTTTGCTCTAGCCTGTGCTTCTAACCTTTTGTGCCTTCTTATCTCCCTTTGACCTCTATGTTTATGGGATCTTAGAATTATCTAATCCAACTCTCCCATTTCACAGATTGGGAACCTGAGGCTCGGAGAGGTTAAAAAGATTGCCCAAGACACCACAGGGAGTAAGTGGCAGAGCTACTATACAAATTTAGTTCCTCCAACTCCAAATCCAACACTCTTTACACTGTGCCATGCTGCCTTTCTTCTAATATCACTCTCTTTCTGCCTTTTCTAGTTCAGTCTAGATCTTGATCTCTGTGTTTCTGGCTCCAGTCCAGTACCTAGCCCCTAACTCCTGCCTCTTTTTACTGTTTAATGGCTTGGAATTCCATCTTTTTGACCCTGGGCTAGGTTTTGACACTGATTAATATCACTAAGTCTGTTCAGAAGGGAGAGTCTGAGTCCCTTATCATGGTGTCCTTACCCTTTGGATAAGACATGTGCCCGTAATTTCTGACTTTCCAAATTGTGGTAGAATATTAACTAAAGAAGTATCTCCTTTCCCTTCCCCCTCCTAAGTCTTTCTTTTCACACAATTCTTTTTAAACAGAAATATCAGCAGACTTTAACTCAGAAATCTACTTTATTCCCTTTTAAGGCTCCACTGTGGAGGTGGCAGCAGGTGGAAATGCTGCCACAATACTAATGATTGTCCCAGGACAAAGACAACATATGACTTCATCATCGGTTTGTTGTTTGTTTGTTTTTTTAATCCAAAATCCTGAGCTTGGGAGGGAGCCTTGACCTGTCTTTTCACAGATCCTCAGGCTCATTTTTTTTTTACTGAGTCATGCTCAAAAGCTATTTTTTCCTGACATTCTATCAAGTAGAGTTCTCTATTAATGAACACTTCCCCACCTAAGAGGAAAGATGATAACTGGTGTTCATAATGATGACCCAGAGGCAGGGAAAGGGCTTGATGTGCCTTCTGAGTTATCAAAGAAGGATTCAATTATACACAGTACAGTTTTAGTATGAAGTGAATCTTACTGTATTCTAATTTTTTGAGAAGGGTTCATCCCTGAGTGGTATACCTGTCAACTTTCAAGTAAGATTGGCTATCTTAACTCATATTCTGGAGCAACTCAAATAACAGAATATTACATATTTTGACTTGCAAGTAGGCCTGGAAGCAGGATGAATATTGAACTAAGGGAGTTCTCAGTTGTTCTTACACCAGAGTCCATTTGACTTCAAAGCACAGCTCAGCAGCTACCTTCAATAAGAGGTCTTTCCTGGCACACACTTTGTTTTCTCTCCTTCTTGAAATTATTTTGCTTCACTCTATGTATGTTTCCTTATTTAACGTAGACAAAAATATTCTCCATCTCCCTTGATCTGCAGGGTCCTTGGCTACATCCAGGGTACCAATTGTGTTCTGGATCAGCATTGAAGGGTTTTTATGCTTTGAAATTACTCAGTGAACCCTGGGTAATCCTTGCCCTCTCCACACACCGCATGATGGTGATGGGTATGGCTTGTATCCCAACAATTTAAAAGGAGAGACAGCATCCCACCCCCCATCCTCTTCCTACTTTCCTAAAGGCACAGCTTGGAACTTCTTGCCTCTGGAACTTACTGTGGGAGGGAGGAAGGGGTGGCAGAACCAGGGACAGTGCCCCAGTAGCTACAAGAACAGGTAATTATCCTGGAGATCCTAAGCTAGGATCTCAAATGCCTGGCTACCTCTTGTGGTCAGGCAAAGAAATACAAATCAAATAGTGATTTTGAGATGGGCATTTCTAGCTTTGGAGGGCATCTTCTGAGTTTAAGAAGTCAAGCATTCCTAAGCCCCTCAGTTGTTGTCATTTACACTATATAAGCCCCTCCCTCCAACCCTCCAGCAGCTACTCCAGTACTTCTGGAGGAGAGTACAAAATCATTAACAAAAGTATGAGCATAACCTCTGCTTGCCCAAAAATATGGACTTCAAGAAAATTATGCAAACAGTGCAGAGTTGAGGTGAAGGTGAAATGCTTATTCAAAAGTTCCACTAAGTGCTTCATGTTTTAATGTGTTAGGTATCACCCTCCTAGGAAAAAAATAATACAAGATTTTGGTGAGAAGGTGGAGAAGTCTGCAGAATAAGGAAAAAAGCTAGAAGTGGCCATGACCTGGACACATCAGGAGATAGGGGTCTGAGTCAGGGACTCACCTATCAGAAAAGAGGGCCACAGGGTGGGGTTATCTCCAGAGAGAGAAGTCTATCCTCAAAACACTTATATTTTATTGAGAGAAGCAACATGTGTGCATAAGTACATAGAAAATATATGCAAAGTAAATATCAATTAATATGGGGGGACAACTCTGTAGTATGGAAGACTAGAGAAGGTCTCCTATAGGAGGTGGCACTCGAGCTTTGGAATGAACTGAGATTCTAAGAGAAAGATGGCTGTAAAAATCATAAAATTATTCAATAGTTTGTTGAATTGAATAGAAAGTTCTGCCATGACACTTGTGCATTCTCTCCAGTTATTGGCACTCTTCTTTTCCCCCTCAAATTTTCATGACTCATATTTCTTTGTTTAGATCTATATGATCCTGCTCCAAACCCTCAGGATGCCAGTTCCTTCAGGGCAGGGAGTGTTCTGCTCTCATCTTTGTATAGCCAGGGCAGTGTCTGGCACAGAGAAGGTGCTTAATGACTGCTGGTTGAATAGAATTGAATTGAAGTGACTGGAAATTGCCCTGGCAGGCTGGCATAATGGAAAGTGAGGGCTTGTTGACCAGAGTGAGATATTAAAAAACGCTTTCTTCCAAATGCCTGAAATGACTGTCACCAGGTCACCATCTCTACTCTCTCTTGAATGTTTATTGATTGCTTAGACAGCAAAGAATTTGAAAGATATGTTCTTAACTAGGCTGTCCTCTTATCCTGATGAACAGAAGATGATAAACTTCTTGGAAAACCAATCTTACTGCGTGAGTATATATCACCAATTCTCAATAAAACAAACCAACACACACACACACACACACACACACAGCTGAATAAAGCATCAAGTTTTTTTTCCAAGACACCCAAAGAAAATTCCTGTTGGAAGACAACATGTGACGAACTAGCAAATGACTCTCAGCAGGGTGCTTTGTTACAGTTCTGACACTGCCCCATATTTTACCAAGAATCTATGTTTCTATGACATTAAGAAGCCTGCAACCTTCAGGATGCCCTTATTTATAACACTGAGATTCTGTCCATGGAAACAGAGCTCTGTGTCATACACACAAGGACACACAGGTCATAAGTTCCATCACTTGAACTGAAATAAAAACATCCGACGAATCTGTGTACTCCTCCCTCATGATAAAGATTAACCTCTAATGTGTTTTTCTTTGAGAAGCAGGATTTTAAAGGGAAGAGGCATTTTCACAGTAGGTTATCATGTCTTTTGAAGCACATATAAATAAGGTACTGTTCATATCTAAAAGAATTTGAAACACTTAGTAATGGGTACCTGTTCTCAGGTGGCCCAAGTGATGGATAACAAGTACTCCCAACCTTCTGCTATATCCAAGCACAAATCCTGACTTTGTCACTTATTCGTTATGTGATCTCAAGCAAACCATTTGACCAACTGGAATCTCAGTTTCCACGTCTGTAAAATGGGGTGGGTGGGTGAATTAGATGCACTTTAAAGATCTTTCCTAATTCTCAAATATTGATCCCAAGCACGAATCAAATTAAACTCATGTCTATGGATCAGTTGTATCTATGGTCTCCCAAAACAATAGTACAAAGGTACTCATTAAACAGTATAGATCAGGTGTTGCTCTTGAGTCATTTCAGTTGTGTCTAACTCTCCATGGCCCTATTTGAAGTTTTCCTGGAAAAAAAAACTGCCATTTCCTTCTCTAGCTCATTTTACATATGAGGAAACTGAGACAAACAGGGTTAAGTGACTTGCTCAGGGTCACACAGCTACAAAGTGTCTGAGGCCAGATTTGAACTCAGGAAGATAAATCTTCCTGGCTCCAGGCCTGTTGCTCTATGAACTATGACCCTACCTAGTTGCCCAGGACCACTACTTATTTTCTTCATTAGCAAGGAACCACAAAAGACTCACAAGTGTAACTTGGAGCTAGTATTATATTTTCCTGAGAGGTTGATATCTAAACTATTAAAATATGAAACTCTTAGCCTGGATAGTAGTAGTACCAACTACTACTTATCTCTCTCTGCTTAAGAAAATTCGGGATTGAGGGCAGAGTCAAGATGGTGGAGTAGAAAGACGCATATATTCTAGCCCTTCCCCCACAGTCCACAAAATACCTATAAAAAATGACTCAACAAATTCTCGAGCAGTAGAAGCCACAGAACAACAGAATGAAAGAGGTTTTCAGTCAAAGGTAACCTGGAAGGCCGACAAGAAAGGTCTATCACACAGGACGCCGAGCAGAGTGGAGCCCAGGCCTGGCCACGTGGCACTGGGAGGAACAGGACTCTAACAGACCTCCAGGGCAGGTTCCCAGCAGGGAAGGTCCCAGATACCTCAACTCACAAGCAACAAAGAATGCTTCAAAGCTGGGAGGGCTTTCCCATCTGGGCAAGAGGGAACAAGGTTCCTCCAGCAGTAGTTACAGGCCACAGCAGAGGCTGTGACAGCAGACTGCAGGCAGCTACAGTGGCTGGGAAGCATCCAGGGTCTATTGCCCAAGCAGTGCAGCTTAAAGCCTCTAGTAGTAGGGAGTAGCTGATCAAAACCTGAGTGACAGCCCCACCGCCACCCAAAGTCTTGAGAAATTGAGCAGCTGAGTCCACTCTCAGCCTTGAACATGGCACTGGGGAAAGGAGGGACAATAGGACCATCCTCTTGACAAAGGATTCAGAAGTCAAGTAACTGGCTGGGAAAATGCCCAAAAAAGAGGAAAAAAAATAAGACCATAAAAGGTTACTTTCTTGGTGAACAGGTGTCTCCTTTCATCCTTTCAGGTGAGGAAGAACAAGTTTTACTGTCACAAGAAGTCAAGGCCCCTTCCTCCAGTGCCTCCAAAGGGAACTTAAACTAGGCTCAGGCCATGGAAGAGCTTGAAAAGTGAGTGAGCAGCTTGCTAAAGGAGAACCAAAAAAATGCTGAGGAAAATAACACTTTTAAAAAGAGGCTAATTCAGTTGGAAGAAGAGGTCCAAAAAGCCAATGAGGAGAAGAAGGCCTTAAAAAGTAGAATTAACCAAATAGAGGAGAAGGTTCAAAAGCTCACTGAACAAAATAGTTCTTTGAAAGAGAGAACTGAGTTCATAGAAATGAATGACTATGAGATAAACCAAGCAGTTAAAAAACAAAACCAAAAGTATGAAAAAATAGAAGATAACATGAAATATCTCATAGGAAAAACAACTGACCTGGAAAAATAGATCCAGGAGAGATAATTTTAAAATTATGGGACTACCTGAAAGTCATGATCAAAAAAAAAGCCTAGACATCATCTTCCATGAAATTAAGAAGGAAAACTGTCCTGATATTCTAGAACCAGAGGGCAAAATAAATATTGAAAAAATTCAGTGATTACCTCCTGAAAGAGACCCAAAAAGAGAAACTCCTAGGAACATTGTGGCCAAATTTCAGAGTTCTCAGGTCAAGAAGAAAATACTGCCATCAGCTAGAAAAAAACAATTAGAGTATTGTGGAAATACAATCAGGATAACACAGGATCTGGCAGCTTCAACATTAAGGGATCAAAGGGCTTTTAATAGGATATTCCAGAAGTCAAAGAAACTGGGATTAAAACCAGGAATCACCTACCCAGCAAAACTGAGTATAATACTTCAAGGGAATAAATGATCATTCAATGACACAGAGGACTTTCAAGCATTCATGATGAAAAGACCAGAACTGAAGAGAAAATTTGACTTTCAAACACAAGAATCAAGAGAAGCATGAAAAGATAAACAGGAAAGAGAAATCATAAAAGACTTTCTAAAGCTGAACTGTTTACATTCCTACATGGAAAGAAAATATTTATAACTCTTGAAACTTTTCTCAATATTTGGTAGGTGGAGGGATTGTACATACATACATACATATATACACATACACACACACACATAGACAGAGAGTACAGACTGTATTGAATCAGAAGAGATGATATCCACAAAAAATAAAAGTAAAAAATTAAGGAGTGAGGGAGGAAAATACTGGGAGGAGAAAGGGAGAAATGGAATGGGGCAGGCTGTAACTCCTAAAAGAGATAAGAAAAATCTTGTTCAATGGAGGAGAAAAGGGATAAGAGGAGCAGGGAAAAGCGAAGCTAATCTCTCCACATGGCTTAAGGAGGGAATAACATGTCCACTAAATTTGGTATGAAAATCTCTCTTACACTACAGGAAAGTAGGGGAAAAAGCAACAAGTGGGGTGAGGGGAATGATAGAAGGGAGGGTAAATGGAAGAAGGGAATAACTAGAAATAAACCCTTTTGGGAAGGGACAAGGTCAAATGAGGGAATAAAAAATAAGGGGAGATAGAGCAGGATAGAGGGCAATATAGTTAGTATTACACAACATGATTATTATGGAAGTCTTTTGCAAAATGACACATATTTAGTCTGTATTGAATTACTTGTCTTCTCAGTGGGGATGGGTAGGGAGGAAGGGAGGGAGAAAAATTGCAATTCAAAGAGTTAGAAACGAATGTTGATAATTATTATTGCATATAACTGGGAAATAAGAAACACAGGTAATGGGGTATAGAAATTTATCTTCCCCTATAAGAAAAGAGAGAAGATGGGGATAAGGGAAGGGTGGGGTGTGATAGAAGGGAGGATACAGTGAGGGAAGGGGTAATCAGAATGCAAGGTATTAAGGGGTGGGAGGAGGGGAGAGATAGGGAGAAAAATTGGACATGCTACAAAGTGATGTAAGAGTAATTAGTATTAAAACAATTGACTGAATTAATTACTGAAACTAAATCAGAGACATCTTTAGTCTGGGGAAAAGAATTTTAGTCTAAATTTCCTAGAGGCAGGTAACCTCAGGTAAAATTTGGCATTGATGGAAAAGTTAAGGTTTTAATGATAAATTTGATTTTATGATTGCTATTTAATCAGGAACTAGAACATGTATAGAAAGGCATGTAAATCACTTGACTTGCCTCAAAAAATGTTCCTTAGCTAATGTGAAATTAGTCATATCTGAAACCTGGTTATTGGAATTTACTATTTTAAGATGCTATGGGACTATCAAATGACTGTTCTTCTGAGTCTAACGCCAGGTATAGATAGCAAGAAAGGCATTCTGAGCCTCCAATTCATGATGCCGGTAAGCCTGTGAGATGCTGATATGAACTGAAAAAGGTGATCATGTGAAGGGTGGGAGAGCAGCTGTTCAGCCTGGGCTGAAGTAAGATTCTCCTGACTTAATTTCCCCACTGACACCTGGGAAGACTCTAAGCCTGACTGAATGCAAGTTGACAATCTACTCCTGCCTGGAACTGACATGAAGTTGGGGAGATATTGTTTCCCTGTAATGTCCCTACTCTTAGTGGCAATTTCCTATGGTCAAAAGGTTTGTAAGCTTAATATCAGGTCTATCAAATTATAGATTGTTGGTAGGGGAACATCTCAGGTTAAGTCTAAAATTAAGCTATTAGGCTTAGGACTTTAGACCAACAACAACACGTTAAGGTCCTTTATTTCTTAGTAATAGTGTAGAGACAAATAGGTCAAGGGTTTGTGAAGTTAGCATACATAATTATTACATGTGTCTCAGGTGGTTAATATTTTTAAAAAATTCATTTGTGGCCTATATTGTAAATGCTTTAAAAGAAGTATCACTTGACCAAAAGTTGGAATTTTTTTATGTGATACGAACTGTGTTAAAAATGAAAAATAAATAAATAAATAAATAAACCCAAAAAATAAATAATCAAAAAGAATTAACAAAAAAAATAATATAAAAAATATTCTTCGCGGAGCCAAGATGGCGGAGTAGAAAGACTCACCTATGCTAGGTCCGAACCCACAGCCCATAGATTTCCTGTAAAAAGAACTCCTGACAAAGTCTGGAACAGTGGAAGCCG